>JAPDVR010000001.1:3165000-3885000 GCA_026230005.1 Gila orcuttii | reverse complement strand
TTAAAAGTATATAAATTATATGATTATATCGTTCATTTTAAAAATAAACATCTTTTCTAAATTACTGAAACACAGTGCACCAATTAGTTTTGGCAATTACTAAATGGCAAAATCATCCATCATAATCCGGATCAAAGACAACTGTCAAACCCAGATCAACCCTAACAACTGGCAACTTGACGTATAATACAAAGGTCAATAGGGCAAAGACAACTGTCAACTTGATCGATCGATAGGTCAAAGGTTAATCCCTACATCAAAGGGACCTCCGGAGGACCCCGGAAGGTCAAAGGTTACCCCGCCCACCTGTCAACTTGATCGATCGATAGGTCAAAGGTTAATCCCTACATCAAAGGGACCTCCGGAGGACCCCCGGAAGGTCAAAGGTTAGCCCCGCCCACCTGTCAATCATAGGGTCATAAATCATCTTGACACAAGGTGAATCGTATTACTACTCACATATATTATACTCCTTTTGCCATTGTTTGCTCCTAAAAATCATTGTTTCATGCAGACAATTCAAGGCCATGGCCATTGAGGCAGAGGTTAGCAGTGCCTCTGGGTCCATAGAACGTAGTTTACGTAGATTTGCGCATGCGCAGTCAGTTCTCACGCTGTCTTGAATTATCAACATTGAGCAGAGACCGAGCCAGAGAATATCTAATAGAAAGAGAATTGGCACTGTCTGGTTACTTCCGGTTTCTGGACTGGCTGCAGTAACACGTCTCTGTCCATGCGGGGGCGCTCGCGGGCGAGTGCAGAATGAATGGGAGTCTATGGGGTTTCACCCCCAGAAATCCACTTTTCTCGGGATATAATTTCTTGTCTAGTAATTTGAATATTGTATTCGAAAGTAGATGCAAAGAAATTACACACTGCTGGGTGTTAGATTTTTTTAGAGTCACTTATTTGCTTTAAAAAGTCTTTTAAAATGTCAATGACATCATACACATCCTATTATTAGCAGAATGCTAGCGTGTTATGGGCAACAACAACTCAACCTGTAAGAAATGGAAAGGACATAAGTACTCGTTCATTCAACTTTCGACCTATAACCCATGTTGAACTTTCAAAACCTACAATAAAATCTGAGATTTCTCAACGGCAATCGGGTGAAAGAGACAAATTTAGCCGTCTAGCCCCATAGACTCCCATTCATTTTGCACTCGGACGATCGCCCCCAGTGGAACTCTGGTGGAACTACAACCAAAATTCGGTACAACAGGGCTTAATAGGGAGTGGCCAGGCTTTCCGTAGACGGGCTTTGACCGAGCTTGCTTCATGTCACGTGATCAACTCGCTCTCACTCCGCGCTTCAAGCTACTTAGCATCTAGCGGCGCCTAGCGTTGGAAGCGTCCTATGAAGAAAAAAGAGCTGTGGTCGCTAACGGGAAAGTCCATGCATCTATCCCTCTGGACGAAGATGTCAATTACTTTGTTGTAAAAGTCCTCTTTGTTGGGTGTATTTCTCAATTTTACGAGTCTCTCCTTTTCAATGGAAATAAGAGCCAAGGAGGAAAGTCTGTTCTGCTCCATTCACGTCAGAGGCGCCCGCGCCATTGGATGTGCAGTTGCCGCAGCACAGCCTATTATGAGCGAACCATACGCTCACTGTGCTAACTTTAGCTGTGCAGCTGCAAATGCGTTTATAGGCTTCAGTAAATCGAGGAAAAGGAGTTTCGTCAACAAATAAAAGTAAGCACCCCCTTTAAAACGTAAATTATTCATTTATTTATTATTTTTAAAACCCTTATATTGGCTTGTGTGTGTTGTCTGATGGTGGACTATAGGCCTGCTGTGCGCTGACACCAAAATGTTCTCTCTTCCATACCCTGGTGCGCCGTCACCTCTGCCACATTTGTACTGTAGGTCTATCTGTGCGATTATGGTGCATTTCGTAAGGGTTAAAATGCTGTTTTGTAGTTCTCTTTTTTTAATCCTGGTGCGCCGTCGCCAGACGCTCATTGCGTGTCGGTGTGTGCGCCTAGCGCAGTTTGTAGGAGCGAATAAGCTGTTTTTGTACTTTAAAGCTGTACTGCTGACACAATGTTTTCTCAATGTTTCAACTCTTTTAAAATAAAACAAAAGAGAAGCAACAAGTGACAAGTCCGTGGGGGGAAAAAAACTGTCGCGCGCTCAACACATGAATGTGCTTCTGGTCGTCTCGGCCATTCACTGAACAAGGTAGACGCAGTTAGAGAGAGTGACGGCAGGGAGAAAGCAAGAGCTCGCGCTCGCAGAACAGTACGAGCAACATCTGGAGGTTACTGAGGTTTGTCTAAAAAGTCGCTAGAATTGTTGCTAGTCGCTTTTTAAAAAAAATGTCCTAAAGGGGTCTGAAAAGTCGCTAAAAATAGCGACAAAGGCGCTAAGTTTGCAACACTGCCCCCTAGTGTCACCCGCCAGTATACACAGGTTTAAGTGAGTTGACGGACATCTATACTTAATAAATGTTAACCAACAATACATAATAACAATAACACATAATACATAAGAGTATCTGAATCTACATGACTACAATTGCTGGATAATACCCCCCCCCCCCCCCCCCCCCCCCCGCTTATATCTTTGGTTTAAAGTGTTTGTAATCTGTTTAAATGTTAAACTTCTTGTGCTGCCATTTTGGAGATTTATATCTAAATGGGATTATTCCAGGTAAAATAAAAGATAAATAATTAAAAAAAATAAAGAATGAACAATACATTTGTAACAATTTTTAATGATCTTTAACAACGTTATTAATGCAAATTCAACCTTTCATTGATCCTTCAATATTGACACCCCCTTGATATTAATATATTTGTAAATGTTGAAATTAAGATTAATTAATAAAATTAATTCAGTACTATTGTAAAGCTTGGCTGGATCGGCCCAAAGGAGGTTTTCCGGTCCGCGGGTGAACGTCTCTGCGCGTTACTGTCTTTCCCGCGTGACAAAGTAATTTGATTAAAGTAAATATATTTTCTCATATGTATTAACTCGTTATTCCATCTGACTCCATAAATGAAAAAGGTGTTAATGACATCTCTACATCATTAAGTGTGTGCGAATGTTTGATTATTCTTTTTAACTCTTTACTGAAAATAATGTCAAAGTCGATAAGAATAAAATCAAGTGTTTACCATTTATTATGTCATATATCACGCTAGTTGCATAATCAGTTCAAAGATAATAGATACAAACACCAAATGCTCTAGAATAAAGAGAGAAGATGCAATACCTTCACATTATAGAACTGTCACACATTATAGTCTTATCCACTGCACCATCACCTTCCATTACATGGAAGTGGAACCATTTGCTAACAATGGGAATTTGGATTGAGTTTACACCTTCTGAGAGCAGGAGGATTTGCCTGGAATTGTAAATAATGTAAATTATTTCAAAAATCTTAAATACCCTTTGGTTTACTTCTTTGAGAATGAGACCTTTCCTTTTTCAGTTATTCCAGTTTGTCTAGTCTTACAGTATTTATCATTGTTAGTTCATTCATATAAACTAATGTAGTTAACCAATGTTAACAACTAGAACATTATTGTAAAGCTTGGTTTACAACCAACTAACAACCAATGACAGTTTGTTGACATGTAACTGCAAATTTACTTATAGTTAGTAGAATATCTAAAATGGACTATCGAAACAAAGTGAAACCTAAAGTGTTACTGATTTTCTTAAAGGCAGAATCTCAAAGATGCAAAAACATCCTCTAAGTTTTGCTTTATTGCAATAACCGTGTTTGCGGTGCATTTCTAAGATACGGGTGCATTTTCACTCCTCCCTCTTTTACACTCAATAAAACTCAGTCAAATGAGGATCTCACACACTTTCTGAACTCCAGCTCACACTCAACAACACTTTCATTTCCACGAGCTCAAGAACGGCAAACAGGTACATCTATATATTCTGTACAAATGTAAATCATAGTTCAGATACTGAAGATCATCTTAATAATGCATCTTCTGTCTTTAATCTTCTCATTTTGATCTGTTACAACTAGTCTTGAGGACTCTTTACATCAAGATATTAATCTGTTGTCATAAAACAAGCGGCTTTGAGGGATTCCTGTAGTTTTCCATCTAAATAAAAGCTTAATATAATGTAAAATATTATTATTAATAATTAAAAAAATATTAAACAAAATAAGAAATTTTAATGTGGCAATATTTCGCTGCAAAATAATTGTATTTAGGAAATTATTATTATTATTATAACTTTAGTCAGAGATATATTCAGAAAAGCATGCAGAAGTTGTTGATTATGTAATTAATAGGTGATTTCCACTGATTGTGAAGCTGTAAGTGTCTGTCACTCTCTCGTTCTCAGGATGAGATCTTCGCTTCTCCTCCTTCTCCTCCTTCTCCCCGTCACTCTGATGTTCACTGACGTCATTCTTCCCTGTCAGATTCGCGGAGGAAACAACGATTATAATCAATTTAAAAGAAGACATATTCTCTCATCTGTTTTCGACAAAAACAATAAAGATGACTGGGCAAACTACCTAACAAAGCAGGGACTTTGTGGCACTGACAGACCTCCTCACCAGTCCTTCCTCGATGACGAAACAGGCATTAAAAATATCTGCAAAGGAGGAGGCTTCATATACAGTGGCAACCTGTGCATCAGCAAGAGAGCGTTCACTGTGTACATTGTCACAAAAAAGAAGGAGCCGTGTGTAGTTGAGACTGTAGAAATGATTGAGGGCTATGTGGTTGTTGCTTGTAATTTAGTTGTCAAACAGTGCTTGCCTGTTCACTATCAGACACAAACTATCACACCGCCAAATCATTCTGGTCAGATCTGGCGGCGGCCGGCGACATGTTTGCGACATCATTGGTGGGAATGAAGAGCATCTTCTCTATACACAGCAAAAACTCCAGTGTTAAATTAACTCTCCTGGGAGTTTATATGGCTCCAGACTCAAGAGTGTAAAGTGGTAAAATATGAGTGTTAAATTAACACTCAAGAGTGTTAAAGTTAATGAGATAATTAAGTGATTACTTGAGTGATAATTGAGCATTATTGAAGACACCTGATGTTAACAAGCAGAATCACTGAAGGAGAAAATCTCAAATTGTACGTCACCATTATATAGATCAGTGTTTGCTTTAGTTGGGTTCTTGACACTTTTATTTATTGTTTTAGAGATTTTGTTTGTCTGCTGTTATTGAGTTATAACAGCCAGATGAACAAAGACAAAAAGTGATTGGATGGTGTTGGTTATGTTTTGACATAATCATGTTGTGATTTGAAAATCTAAATTTACTGAGATAGTTTAACTTGTTAATTACAATTGCTCTGTGATTCTACAGCATAGGACTTTCAGTGCTTTTAATATAATCAAAAATATCTAAAAAATTTATATTTTATTTAGAAACACAGACATCAATAATCAGACTGTGAATCTCAACAATGGTGACAATAATAAAGCATGTTGCAGTGCATTCTGGCAGCCACCAATCACAACTCATTAATGGCTCCCATCATGCATTGCGGTATGAATAAATTATGATCTGAATTGTCTATATAATTTTGTGATGCTGTGGACCTTTGGCAGGGCCAACTGGGTCACCTCGAGTCCACTGCGGACGAGTTACAGTCCGGGAAAAAATAAACAAAATGATGGCTCAACCCGTAACACTCTTTAGAGTATGGTGGTATTTATTTACAAGTGCCCCAAAAATCCAAAAAGAAGAATCCATTAGTGCACATATATGTACAAGTGCATGTTGACGTAAAACAAAGTAACAAAACAACAAAAATAAAATAACAAAACAAATCAAAGATTGAACTAGACGAATATGTACACAAATATGTATCCACAATATACAAAATAAATTATCGCTCACGGCTCTGCAGTAGCATGTTGCCTCGACTTGGAAAACAAGTCCTGTTCTGGAGTCTGGCTGCTGCTTTTGAAGGCCAGACTCCGCCCCTTTTCCTGGGGACAACCATTAATAGGTGCATGTCATAAAGGAATATATTTCACCTTTAAATTGGCATATAACTCCACCTTATAACAAAACAAACTTTACACAAACCAATTTCAATAAACATGATAAAATAATAAACTGTATAACCACACCTCAAATTAGGGCTTGTCTATTATTTTAAACGTTGAGTACCCCACATTTAGACACCTCATGGTTTCACCGGGTTCCGGTCCACTGCGCCTGCGCGGCATAGTCCGATGACGTCATAACCGCTCGCCCTACCTGAGCTCGAGTTTGCTGGCGCAGCTCCCAGCAACCCGGTTACGCCAACATATAACACACGAATGTTTTTATGTAGAGCCTTTCCTCTACATAAAACAAACAAATAGTGAAAATGTGTGATATGTCCGGCAGGATTAACATAAGGAAATATGGAATGTGGATGAATGACTAAGTGCTATCGGGATCGCGTGTGCACCCGCTTCTCCAATAGCGGCATCAACAGGTGAGAAAAGTGTGTGTGGTTGAAGCGTGTATTTGTGTGTGTGTGATTATGTGTGCCAGTGCTGCCGTCTGCAGCAGTGAAGAAGGTCACTTCTTCACAAATTTACTTTTACTAATTGAATATTCAGCTCGTCACCATTGTTGAGATGCATAGATTGAATCTTGATGTCTGTGTGTGCCTAAAATAAAGAATTTTTTATTTTTGAAAACAACTTTAAAGAAATCCTTTGTATTATATAGAAAATTCTAGCTCTTTGACGTATAATCAATGATGTTGTAATTGACAATATGTATCTATGTCACAAGATTCTTAATAAGTTCAGTGATCAAGTTGTTATGATGATCATAACATAATCAACAACGTCAAATCACTTTTTTCCTTTATTCATCTGGCTGTTATAACTAAGTAACAACAGACAAACAAAATATAATGTTATAAATAAAAGGGTCAAAAGCCCAACTAAAGCACACACTGATCTCCATAATGGTGACGTACAATTTGAGTTTTTCTCCTTCAGTGATTCTGCTTGTTAACATCAGGTGTCTTCAATAATGCTCAATCATCCCTCAATTAATCACGTAATTATCTCATTAACTTTAACACTCTTGAGTGTTAATTTAACACTCATATTTTAACACTTTACACTCTTGAGTCTGGAGCCATATAAACTCCCAGGAGAGTTAATTTAACACTGGAGTTTTTGCTGTGTAGGTTACTCTAGGGTTGAAAAAGTGAAGTTAGTTGGAAGTAATTTCTACTTACATTTACATTTACATTTATTCATTTATCAGACGCTTTTATTCAAAGCGACTTACAAATGAGAACAATAGAAGCAGTTAAACTAACAGTAGGGCAACAATACGTAAGTGCTATAACCCTTCTCAGTTTAATTTTAGTGCAGTTTTTTTTTTTTTTTTTACTTAATCTCTATAGGACGTTTCACATAATTGTCATTATCCAAGATGAATGCAAACATGTTCATAAGCTTCACTTCTATCATCTAACATCACTTCTACAACTGCTTTTAGTCCTTTCAGGTCTGAGATTCTCATTTATGTTTGTGAACGCTTCATTTAATCTGTCCATTAGTGAATCAGTGAATGTGTGATTTTTTTCCCCGTCTTGTTTCAATAACGGTTTCCTGAAGTATTTGTTTGCAAGATTGGAGAAATTATTGCTGTTTATTATTGTTTTCAGTTCAAATTATAGCAATTTCAATGCTTGGCAGTATGTGTCATTTTGAGAACTAAACATTTTTTTCTAGCTGTTTTATTTTCTGTAAAACTACAACTGTGTAAAGGCATGTGTGGTGTTATGGTTTTACAAAACCAAATTTGTGCCATTTGTTCTAAAAATAAAACCTCTTGTCTGTCAGTGTGAGTGTCTTATTGTTCATTCTCACATCATGGATCGACGGTCAGTATGGCAGTATGTGTGTCAAGTCACCTTTATTTATTTAGTGCTTTTTACAATACAGATTATTTCAAAGCAGCTTTACAGAGATAACAGGAGAATGTGTCTCACACTGTGATCCTGAACAAACACACAGAAAGAGGTGAACGTTTGATAATGTTCATGCATTTATAATGAAAGAGAAGAAAAAATGGGAAGCTGTGTGACACATTAAAGGGATGGTTCGGAGTAATTTCAACCTAGGGTCCTTTGCACCATGACCTCGAGCCAAACTTAGTGCAGGCGCTAACGGATCAAAGGTTGTATTTTGTAAATGACTCCACTAATAATGAGTATTAGGAACGGTACCAGACTTCAACAGTAGTACAAACAGGTTCTGTACTCATAAAAGGAGGCATTGGGAAGTTTGTAAGTACATCAGGAGTTTATTTAAATAACACTTGCCTGATGCTCATGCTACCGCTAACCCGGATATCGAGGTCACTTCCGTGATTTGGGAAAATTCAGCGCTGGGTGCAAGATAGGCCTTAATGTCATAGAAAGGGGGACATCATGTTTAAATCAACATAACTAAAGTGCACTTTAAGTCTGATTTAAACAAACTTTGCTGTATATGTTTTATGTAGAATAAAACAGCTTTTCTGGACACTGATGCTATGAAATACACATGATCATAGTTGTTAAAGGGATAGTTCACCCAAAAATGTAAATTCTGTCAGTATTTACTTTCCCTCATGTTGTTCAACCCTGTAAGACCTTCGTTCATCTTCGGAACACGAATTAAGATATTTTTGATTAAATCTGAGAGCTGGATCACTCCTACATAGGCTTCTAAGGGATTGACACTTGCCAGCCCCGAAAAGTTAATAAAGACATCGTTAAAATAGTCCAAGTGACTACAGTGGCTCAATCTTAAGTTTATCAAGCGACGAGAATACTATGGAGGAGAAAGAAGCCTATGGAGGAGTGATCCAGCTCTCAGATTTAATCAAAAATATCTTAATTCGTGTTTCGAAGATGAACGAAGGTCTTACAGGGTTGAACAACATGAGGGAGAGTAAATACTGACAGAATTTACATTTTTGGGTGAACTATCCCTTTAAACCTCATTATTATTTCTTTAGGTATGCACATACTGTAGCTTTTTTAGAGAAAACTTGCATGTTCACCTTTAGGATCAAAGATGAGTTTGTTTCCTTATAAGCACTGAGTGTGTACTGAAACTCGCAGAGGTTATTTTCACGTCACTCGTCAAGTTGCATTTCTCAAGTTCCAACGAGTAAAAAACACTGGTTGTTACACACATTTGTACGAGTTGTTTCAGAATCCCAGAGTCAGAAAGTCACAGATGAACCACCCAAAACAGTTCATGTTTCTCAAGAAACTTCTTTTTCCACTGAAGGTCTTGACAGTTTTGTGAAACTAATCGTTCAACCTTGACCTATTTTTTTGACATTCCTGTAGTGAAACAGAAGCTAAACCCAGCAGGAAATTATCCAACCACAGAAATACAGCAATAAACTACATGATCATGACGATCACAGATGAATGTTTTGAATATACTGTTAATGAAGATTACTCTTGATTAATGTCTGTTTTGCTTAGTAGTACTTTTATGTAACCCAAGTAGTAATGCTGCATGAAAATGTATTGGGAATTATATACAAAAAATAATACCAATTACTATGCATGTATATTTAACCTTATAAAAGTACACTGTAAAACCCAACAAGTTAAGCTAACTTATTTAATTTGAGGAAACAGATTACATCAATTCATTTAAGTTTATAAAAAACAATAGTTATGAGTACTCTGAACTTATTTTATTTGAGTTCACTAAAACAATAATATTTCTTAAAACACAATTAAACTTTACACTGCATTTAATACTGTATATAGCTGAAACTTCACTTTATTGAGTAAAAACAGTGAAATGACAAACTTTAAATGAACTCAGAGCACTTGCAGTTACTGCTAGCTCACAATATCACACACAAATTCAAATCCAATGAGTTAAGCTAACTCATTACATTTGAGGAAACCGATTACATAAATTCATTTAAGTTTATAAAAAACAATAGTTATGAGTACTCTGAAATTATTTCAGTTGAGTTCACTAAAAGTAGATATTGCAGTCAATAAATTAAGTGATTAATTAAGTGATTAATTAAGTTATTGTTGAGCATTAATGATGAACACCTGCTGTTAACATCACTGAAGGAAAGAGAAACACAAGAACTACAACTGACTTCCAACCACAACATTAGATGAAATCAACTGAAGATAAAATAATTTTAAATCTCTCAAGATCTCAGAGGAGGATTGAACAACTCCACAAACAGCATTACCAGCTTCACTTATTACTAACCAGTTTGGCTTTTATCATCCGTCTACAGAAGTTGTTATTGTGAATGAACAGAGGTTTAGATGAAGACGATTTATTGAGTTTCATTTAAAGACACCATGATAGTGGTCAGTGTTTGCTTTAGTTGGGCATTTGACCCTTGACTTTATAACATCAGTTTTTCCTCTGGCTGCTGTAACTGAGTGTTTATATAACACATTTGTTATTGCACAAAAGCCAAAAGAAAATTTTGTATTGATGATGATTTATGGAATGATGAATCAACATTAGGTGTCTTGATTCTCTGATCTTTTCTAGAGAGTAATCTCTGATAAACAGGTGATATATAACTTGTAGTATTCATTATAAGATAACTGTGATTCTGCTGCAAGGCCCTTTCAATCAGATTTTAAAAACGTCTATGGTATCATGCTGACTTATACAGACATCAAGAATCAGTATATGAATCTCAACAATGGTGACCATTAAAAAACGATTCATGCTGCAATGCATGCCGGGAGCCATGGATAAGGTTTGTATTATGGTAGTACCCAGCATGCATTGCAGTATGAATAGTTTTTTTAATGGTCACCATTGTTGAGATTCATATGGTGATTCTTGATATCTGTGTTAGTTTTGGTAATGAATCACATTTTCTGTAAAATCCTTCATACTATCTGAAATTCATAACATTGCTAGTTCTAATGATGTAGAATCTATTTTCAAATACAACTAATAATATAATCATAGATTAGACTCTGAATGAGATCAGTGAATAAAGTCATTAAGTGATGATTGTCATCATCAAACCTTGACCTTCATCACCCGATCATACTTTTCCTTGACTTTTGTACCATAACAAATGTTTTATAAACACCCAATTACAGCAGCCAAAGAAAAACTTGTACTCAAATGTTGAGGGTCAAGAGCCCAACTAAAGCAAACGTTAATCTCCATCATGGTGACCTTAAACCTTGTATTTCTTGTGTTTCTCTTTCCTTCAGTGATTCTGCTTGTTAACAGCAGGTGTTAATCACTAATGAACAATCATCACTTAATTGATGATTAATTAACCTAACTATACAATTATTATTCAATTATCATTCTGGGATCTAGAAATGTTCTATAACTCATTCAGTTTGAGTCATTCAAGACACTTCAAGTTTCGGTATTATTTGAGTGCAGTGACCTCAATTTAATTGAGTAAATAGTACTGTTAGGTTTTACAGTGTAGATGTTTATATTAAGCAACTTAGAGTAGAGAGCATGTATGTATTAGATAAGAATTGCTTTTAAGAAAAATGTAATGCTGTAGATAAGGTATATTTTACAGACGAAGAAACAGAGAACAAAGAGAAAAAGAGCCAAGAAGAGAGCGGGCCGTCAGAAAAACCTTAAAAGGGTCATGGAAGACTTGGCAGCTCTCCAGTTGATGACAACAGAAGAGAGTTTGACTTCGGCAGTGAACTGTTTGAGTATAAAAGACTGATGAGAAGACTGAACAGGCAGATACTGATTTAGCGGTATCTCTCGACGCGAGAAACCCAGCTGATTGTACCTTTTGATTTAGACCTTGCTTTATATTGTAACTTTGCTATTAGTTTTGGTTTAACTTTTATTTTTGGAATATTAATAAATAACTATTATACTAATTGCAAGCAATTGTCTACCAGTATTGTTGTTACTAAACCTTGAGAACTAACCATAGAGAAGTCTTCTGAACATGTTGTAAGTACTATTTGAATGCTTATAATTTAGGTCAGATTTGACTTACTCTACCTAACCTGAGGATAATAAATAATAAGGTTAAAGGTGTAAAGTTAAAGCACAGACCGTAAAACAATACTTTGATAATAAATAATAATAATAATAAGTGTGATCATAGAAGATGACAACCATTATTCACCCTTATTTTGCTCAAAACCTGTAATTATTTTCTGTGAAACACAAAGACAGTTTTAAAAAAATTAGAAAACAGGAAAACCAAATCGGATAACAAAGCCACACATATTCAGCAATCATTTCTAGCCTACATTAAAAATACATTAGCTGAGCATGTGTGACGAATCAGACATGTGAGGTAGATCTATTTGCAACAATTTAATAAGCAGTCTCAAGCAAACATAAAGCGTTTCAGTAGAAAGGTAACACAAATGCTTGAAAGGGCCGGACTGGAGCCCGGGCTGTGGCCAAAACTCAGGGTCAGAGACAGGCTTGGTTTGACACGGGCAGCAGACAACAGGATAACCGGAGACAGGCAAAGTTCGGGGCTGGCGGCGAGAATCAGAGTCCAGGTACAGGCAACGGTCACTTGGCAGACTGCAGACAGTCAGAGAGGTTAGTAACAGGCTAGGTTCAGTAACACAGACAATCAGGGAAACTAGACAGTGCTCGGACATGAAACATGGTGTCACAGTTCTGTCACCCTTATCTGTGTCTTCTCTGGGTTTAGTGACAGAGCTGTGACTCCCGGTTTGTCATGTGTTTGTGTTTAGTCTGGTCTGTTGTGAGCACATGGCTTGTCTTGTATTCATTGTGCCATGTGCTCTCCTGTCAATTGTCTAGCCCCTCCCATCTCGTTTCCTGATAATTAATTAATCTTTCCCACCTTCCTTGTTCGTTACCCTCTTTGTTTGTTCCCTATTTAGTCTCCCTGTGTTTGTAGTCCTGTGGTTGTTCGTTATTGATGTTCACCCGTGTTATGAGTAATGACCTGTTTCGTGCCTGCTTTGTTTTTGTTATACCTGGATTTATTTTCTGTCTTAATTAAATACTCATTCTCTGCATTTGAGTCCTCACTCTCCTTTCCACAACTATCCCGTGACACACGGGGTGAAACAATACTTTGCACAGGGTGCCGGGTTAACGAGGCAGATATAGCTTAGGGACCAGCGTTCATACAGAACAGGTGTAATGCAATCAGAGCATAACGATCCTTACTAAGCTGAAGTATGAGACACTTAGTATTCAGGAGAGAAAGCACGGGACTGAGAGTGCAGGGAATCACCAGGGCTAGACGCCGTAACAGCATGAATCTAAAACCATGATAATCTACAAGATTAACCTCATTTTCTGTAAGCATGCACAGTCTATAAATTACACTAGTCCATTAACTGTATGAATAAATGACTTGAGGGTGAAAAAACATTTCTGCATATGCACGTAAATATGTCGTTCCTGGTATTTCATTCATAATCAGACACTAGAGGACACATTTGGCTGGGAGGGACTTTAACTTGTTAGGCTTTTAAATAAACCAGTATTTCCGTCAAAGCTGACACTTCAGAGACTGGTGTGTAGGGATATTCATTGTTTAAGCTTTAAGCACAAAATTGTGTCTCAAAATATTTTGACAGGGAATAGCCTAACATTCCTCAAATAGTTGCTTCACTAATTAGGGGTTCAAGCACGTAGTGCCGATCGGCCTGACGGGGGCGCTACAGCGACAGAAAGTATGAAACGGCTCATAACTCCTCAACCGTTGGGCGTAGGCTCAAGTGTCTTACATTGTTGGAATCCTTGGCTCAAGGCGGACCAGATGCATGCCTCGGATTGGCTCGCCCTTTGTGCGCCAATTTCGAGTAAATTGCGTTTTTGCTAACTACTCCTAGGTTTTTGGCCTGATCAGAATCAAACCACTGCAGAAATATTCTCTGGTGTCTGACAGTCAATAATCATCAAACAAATTCAAAATTTCAATTATCGGTTGCTAAGGGGAACCAAAATGTTTGATGGCACCAGAGCCACCTTTACTTAAACGCTTATAACTTGTGAACGGAAAGAGATATTTTCACGTAACCTGGGACACATGTCCATAAGCTCAATATGAGGTCACATGAAAAAAATTGCGACGATTGGCCACTTGGTGGCGCTATAACAGGGAAAAAAATCTTGAAAATGGCTACAACAGCACCCAACCGTTAGTCTAATAAAAATTGGCATGGAATGGTTTTGTCCAGGGTACCTTGATGGTCTATGAAAACATTGGCGTATCTCAAAAAACTCAGTATACCTCAGCGGCACAATGCCCTGAAGGAGCCTGAGAATTTTCAAACCAGCGTTTTTTTCACGAGAGTGACCTCCTTACACTCCTGAACCCTTGCCGAGTCCAACGATACCGAACATGCCAAGTTTTGCCTTATGGTTTGCCTTATGACACTTGTAACAGTGTCATCTAGACCAGTGGTTCCCAACCCTGTCCTGGCGCCCCCACCCAACACTGCGCGTTTTCTTTGTCTCCCCAATCAAACACACCTGATTCAACTCATCAGCTCATTAACCCATGTGATTATGAGCTAATGAGTTGAATCAGGTGTGTTTGATTAGGGAGACAAAGTAAACGTGCAGTGTTGGGGGGGGGGGGGGGTGCCAGGACAGGGTTGGGAACCACTGATCTAGACCTTGAACAAATTGCTGTTATCTTCAAAGCCGTTAGTCCGATCAACACAAAAAAAAAAAAAAAAAAAAAACACAGGCAATTTGAAAACATAGGTAAATAGCTAAACAATAATGCCCAAATGTCTAAATTATGATAGGAATTGAAAAAAAAACAACAAAATCCAATCAATGTCACCCATGGATCATTTTTATGCTCTCATAAATATAAGTGTCTAAACTTCAAAACGAAATGAGATATATACAACAAATTTGACACATATATATATATATATATATATATATATATATATATTGGCACACTTTGAGGACTACTAATAAAAGCGGTGGAGATCAGGCAAGACAAGGTGCTATAACTGTAAAAAAAACTTTAAAAACCTATTTTTCCTAAGTAAATTTCCTGTATTGGCTGTAAGTTTATTTGTTTATTTAGATCCCCATTAGCCACTACATAGGCAGAAGATTTTCCTCTAATTGTTCCCAACAATTAAATACAAATACCACATTTAATAAAAAACAATACAAAGTTAAGTCAATGAACCTAACATTCATTCCAAATATCGCCTAGATATCGTAGGTCTATATGGCACGACGGCAATTTTTATACTTTTTTTTCAATAATAAAAGGTAGTGTGTCAGTTCAATTAAAAATCAACATCACATATTTTAAAATATTACATGATTCATTGAAGCCTGTTTGTCATGTATAATACACCGACCAATCGTCATCGGGCACATGCAGGGCACAAGAAATTCAAATTTCATTGGACAATGTGAAGTGGAGCGGTAATTTTCTGGTCATTCATAAATCGTTTGAAAATTACATTTATGAAGTGATCTGAATCTGCGTCGTTGAAACAGTGGATGCTAATTGACTCCAAAGCACTGCACAAAACAGTAGCATTAATGGTAAGTAGTAAAAATTACTTCAATTTAAAAAAAATATTACAATTTAAAATAATAGTTTTCTATTTTAATATACTTTAAAAAAATATATATATAATTTATTTCTGTGATGCAAAGCTGGATTTTCAGCAGCCATAACTCCAGTCTAGTGTCACATGATTCTTCAGAAATCATTCTAATATGCTGATTTATTATCAATGTTGGAAACAGTTTTTTTATTGAACCTGTGATACTTTCAGGATCAGGATTCATTGATGAATAAAAAGTTAAATAGAACAACATTAAATTAAAATAGAAATTATTTTATAAGTCTTAATTGTCACTTTTTATATCAATTTAGCACTTCCTTGCTGAATAAAAGTATTAATTTATTTTATAAAAAAAAAAAAGAAAGAAAAGGACTGACCCCAAACTTTTGAACGGTAGTGTATATTGGTACAGAATATTTATACTTTAAAGTTGCAGTAGGGAGTTTTGAGAAAATGTTGACTTAGCCTGAAAATTTGAACAAGCACAACTTCCAGGTCCAACCCCCTTGCTCTCTGCTGCGCTACAGCCCTCCCTCCACAGCTCCTCCCCCCACAGCGGAGCCTGCCGTGAACGCGCAGACTAGTAAACAGGATCACCGATGACGGCGGATTATAAACAGTTATGGAACATTCACTAATAGGGACGAAACATCAACAATATGCTTTACATTGACTATGGCCTGCCCATAGTTTGACTACAAACTTGGTCCTCAAATCATTATGTATTTTGCAATACATGTAACTTTATAACGTTGCATTCTTTCTATAAGTTATAAATAGCTAGTAAGATAACGTTAAAGGATTAGTTCACTTTTAAAAAAACTTTTGCTGATAATTTACTCACCCCCATGTCATCCAAGATGTCCATGTCTTTCTTACTTCAGTCGAAAAGAAATTAAGGTTTTTGATGAAAACATTCCAGGCTTTTTCTCCATATAATGGACTTCAATAGGACACAAACGTTTCAAGGACCAAATGACAGTTTCAGTGCAGCTTCAAAGGGCTTTAGACGATACCAGACGATGAATAAGGGTCTTATCTAGCGAAACGATCGGTCATTTAAAAAATAAATACAAAACTTTAAGTTTTATAAGCACAAATGCTCGCCTTGCTCTGTTCTGTGATGCACGTTCGTGATCCTGTTCGAACTGGTTCATCAAAATGAACAAATCTTTTTTCGAGTCATTTCATTCGTTGAATGAACGAAATGACTCCAAAAAAGACTCGTTCGTTGAATGAACGAAATGACTCGAAAAAAGATTCGTTCATTTGGATGAACGAGTTCGAACAGGAGAGTCACGAACGACGGTACGCGCTCGCGCTGTGCAAGAGAGGTGTGATCAGCGCGTACACGAGCGTGATTGACACTGCTAAGACATTCCTCCTGGCTCTGATTGGTTGTTTCTGACCGGGAGCGGTGTATTTCTGCAAATGGCAATAGGACCACAGGGAGGAGCCAGAGGAGCTTGATTTTTTCCACAGATTATCTGTCTCATATTCTACTGTCAGGACATAATGACAGTTTTAACAAATATTTGTTTACAAAAGCTACCTACTGGAGCTTTAAGATGCTGTTCTTTTTTTTAACTAAGAATCCTGAAAAAAGTATCAAAGGTTAGTATATTATAATAGTATAAAGTATATTATAATAGAAAACAATTATTTCAAATTGTAGTAATATTTCACAATATTACTGTTTGTTTTTCTGTATTTTAGATCAAATAAATGCAGCCTTGGTGAGCATAAAAGGCTTCTTTAAAAAAAACATTAAAAATAGTAGTTTATACTTATAATACTATATATATATGCCCCTTTTTTACATTTGAGCCCCTGCCCTTGAGGAACTCTCTGCACGTCCCTGGTGATTGCGTAGAGCTACGTCACACGTAGGCTCACTATTGGCCGACGCTGGTCATGTGTGTGATGCGTGTGACGTAAAACAACAGAAGAACTGCGCTGTTACACTAGTGAACTGACTCGAGGCCCACAGAGAAGGAAACGAATAGTTGAAATAAAGAGCACAAAAAGTATTCTTGTCGCTTGATAAACTTAAGATTGAGTCACTGTAGTCACTTGGACTATTTTAACAATATCTTTAATAACTTTTAGGGGCTGGCAAGCTTCAATCCCTTAAGAAGCCTATGGAGGAGTGATCCTCCACCTGGAGAGGGTGGTGATGGCACAATGGATAAGGCACATGCCTTTGGTGTGAGAAACCTGGGTTTGAATCCACTGTGAGACACCAATGTGTCCCTGAGCAAGACACTTAACCTCTAGTTGCTCCAGACGCGTGCGACCTCTGACATATAGCAATTGTAAGTCGCTTTGGATAAAAGCGTCAGATAAATGTAAATGTAATGATTCAGCTATCAGATTTCATCAAAAATATCATAATTTGTGTTCCGAAGATGAACGAAGGTCTTACGGGGTTGAACAATTTTTGGGTGAACTATCCCTTTAAATTTTGGAATATGTTTTCAAAATTGTGTGCATTCATTATGCTTTTGTTACATTTATTTGAATTCCAAGAGTTCAGATGGTGGAGAATGGCATTAAGAAGTGATCAAGTTTATACCTTTTGATATGCTATACATACACTGTAAATGTTAGAATCACTTTAGTACATGTAATTATCTTTAATTAAAATACTGCAAAACTACCCTTGTTGTAGGCCAGTGTTCCTCTTTCAAATGTATTTATGCATCAGTCTAATAATCAAAAAAGCTAATTTGTGTCATTGATCATGTGAACTCGTTTTTGGATGGTAAGCACACACGGGAGTCTTTTGTTTTTAAATGTTAGTTTTATTATTTAATTAGAAGGAATACATATTTAACAGGCCAAATATTAAATCTATCCCTGCAGCCGGAACCGGAAGAGCTCTGTCATCATTTACCATAAATGGGCAAGTAAGTGTGACGCATCTGTTCAGCTGGGTTGTCATTGGATGTGACTTTATCGCAGAACTTGCTGTGATTGGACTATCGTTTAACCCATATAAAATGGCGCTTCATGTTACAAAGTATGTTTTGGTGTTATTATTATGTTAGTTATACATTAAATTAACTATAAAGTGTCTCTACGTTGCTGGGCCGTTGCTGGGCTGTTGCTGGGCCGTTGCTGGGCTGTTGCTGGGCGGTTGCTGGGCCGTTGCTGGGCTGTTGCTGGGCCGTTGCTGGGCTGTTGCTGGGCCGTTGCTGGGCTGTTGCTGGGCCGTTGCTGGGCCGTTGCTGGGCGGTTGCTGGGCCGTTGCTGGGCCGTTGCTGGGCCGTTGCTGGGCCGTTGCTGGGCCGTTGCTGGGCTGTTGCTGGGCCGTTGCTGGGCTGTTGCTGGGCCGATGCTGGGCCATTGCTGGGCCGTTGCTGGGCCGTTGCTGGGCTGTTGCTGGGCCCCTGAGGGTGGAAGGGCAGTGCAATCTACACACATCTATTCTCCTCATCATGGAAATATTTTAAAGAAATGCTGTAATATATAACAATAATAATTATTAATATGTATTTGCCTTTTTTGTATGAACACCAATAAATATAATGGATGAACCTGCAACAACTTGTCATTATGCAATTTCCAGTGTTGGCAGTAAACAAAAATCAATTTATATATTGACACTTTACTATTACTATTACACAAGGATAATGCACAATTCAATAAAACAACACAGAAACAGTGCCAACATTTCCTTTTCACCCCCTCTGATTGCTTCTTATATGCCTGACACCAGTAATATCTATGCTTTTATACTAAATGCAGTAGATGTACTAGAATGATCAACAGTGATCATCTTCAATTATGATTGAAGTGTTTGTAGTAATATAACCCACTGCAGCCTCTTGTTATTCACACACCTGCCCTTGATTTCACTGAAAACTGGCATACTTCTCACAACATGCAAGTATGTGCAACTTTTAGTGCATCGTTGTCCCAAATATCATTAACTAGATCAAAATGTTTATGTCCTGTTTATTTTTAAAATATGAACTAAACTCATAAGAAATAAAAAATTCTCAAATAAAATATTACATTTACTGTACCAAACACCACTTTCAATACAGAATATTCACCATACTTTATTACACAATACTTTATTGGAGGACACAGCATAAAGTTGATAAAGTAGCATAAAGACAAATGAGATTCAAGATAAATAAAAATGGGTCTTCAAAAATACATTAACATCACATTAATCCATTCACAGCTGCTTAAGCCACACAAATGAGTGCCAGAGAATTATATTCAGTCACCAATGATACATAAAAAAGCACATTATATACACTATATGCACATTATGTACATTTTATACACATTGAAGTATTATATATATATATGTGTGTGTGTGTGTGTGTGTGTGTGTGTGTGTGTGTGTGTGTGTGTGTGTGTGTGTGTGTGTGTGTGTGTGTGTGTGTGTGTGTGTGTGTGTGAAATTGCAGCACAAACAGGTTAAAAAAAATGAATATCGTGCAAAAGTTCATTTATTTCAGTAATTCAACTTAACAGGTGAAACTAATATATTATATAGACTCATTACATGCAAAGTGAGATTTCAAGCCTTTATTTGTTATAATTTGGATGATTATGGCTTACATAATCAAAATTAGAATTGTGAAAAGGTGTTCATAGCTGTAAGCCATAATCATCAAAATTCTAACAAATAAAGGCTTGAAATCTCACTTTGCATGTAATGAATGAGTCTATATATTAGTTTCACCTTTTAAGTTGAATTTTCTGAAATAAATGAACTTTTGCACAATATTCAAATTTTTCGAGTTTCACCTGTAATATAAGCTAAGTACTGAAAAAAAAACAGTTTTACCCATATCAACAGCAACCTGTTTTCAAAGATATTTTAGAAAGGCATGGTCTCTTTGAGCCTTTGCCAGTGATGCATGATATCCTTCAAGACAACATACTCTTCTGTCACTTGTTTCAAGAGCTTCACTTGGTCCAAAACCAGGTGACAACCTGTACAATGTAAAATTGTCAACATCAAATGATGTACAGTACTAGCCTACATATTACACCATTGTTTCAATACAAGACATACCAATGGCCACGCGCACCTTTCTGTCTTTGGGCACCAGATGTTCCTTCCTCAGCCGAAACAAAGGACTTATTCGATTAGCTTGCGTTGATATAAGGACTGGTCTTCCTTCTCTGCTGTAAAACAAGAAAGTCTACTTACTCTATGTGCAATTACTATTGTTCTTAAAACATATACATTATGACAGTTATAAATAAGTTATTTTACCATACGATCCAGGAGAGTGCATTTGATGAGTAAATACTGATTGAAATATTGTAGAAACTACCTGGAAAGAGCTGATCACGGCAAGATTCACTGCGACTCAGTAGTAGCTCTTGTGAGGGTTGGCTATTAAAAGAGCTGTTGAGATTGATGTTGAGAGATCTTAAAAAAAGGTAATCTACGTAATCCTGCAAGGTAATTTTATTACATTACATGCAAGCAGAAAGTTTATATATAACTGGATTTATTTCTGTATAGAGTGTTGCATAATTAAATGTTAAATGCATGAATGTAATAAGTTTTCTGATATGTGGGCATGATTAAAAGTATGTCATTAATAGCAAGCAATAATCATATGAATTTGTTTAAAAATAACATGATTTACATGCAAACGGGACAGTTATCAGCAGTGTAACTGATCTGATCATGACAAAATAACAGAGTATCTGATGTCGTGTGACAAGTCAGATTAGCTTTTCCACTCTTGCAAACAGAGGAAGGTCATGAGTTGTGGAGAGACATCATGTATCATTGGAATATGAACAGACAGGGACCAATTTGTAATAATTTTAAATAATACAATGCAATTAATATAAACTTTCTGACAGTGTGTGGGGCATCCACAACTGATTTGCAAATATCGCGATAAATATGTACAGGAATTGAGGCAGTAGCCAATGACAGCACTAGGAGTAAAAGCTGCAGAATTATGTACGAGTATACAAATATGTACGAGCATTGTATTAATTTGAGAACTTGTCAAATGTTGTGAATTATTAAGACTTTGAGACTATGTTTGTACTGATTGGGCTATGGGTTTTGTAAGAAAAGGTTTAAGAAACAACAAATGCTTGATACAATGTTTGATTACGGGTTAAAACCAACACACACATACCATTGTGAATATTTGCCTTTGCAGCTTTTCGTCTCCTCTGTTTACTCCTCCTCAAACAATAATGAGCTGACTGAGTCCGAAAGGCCCTTTTGGTCTTTTCAGCTAAAAAAAGAGAAAATAAAATATCATTATGTATAATATATAGGATTATTTAAAGGAAAAATTACAGATTTACCTTACAATTTTTGGATTTTAAATTATTAGGCATTAAAAGCATGGTAAGTGTTGTGGTTACTATGCATTTACAACAAATATTACTTTAAAACTACCAATACTGAGGTAAAAGCATGCAAGTTTTGTGGTTACTGTCCTTTTCACCTTCCAAGTTTGTGTCTTATCTTAAGACTATTATTTTTTTGCTTGAAAAATGGCTTACAATATATTGATTAATAAAATAATTGCAGATTAACTTTCTTTCGATTGATTAATAAACTAATACCTAGTATGTATACAGCACGTCAAAAACAGTTGCCAAAGTTATTGTCTTACTGTATATTTTGTACATTCAAGTGATGAAGAAAGTGGACACTGGATCTACAGTGTGTATCCTATTATACATTAAAACTGAAAGTGTACTGGAAACTCACTTCAAGTTAAGGCCTAAGCTTTAAGAATTCCTGGATGCAAAAGGGGAGTATAAGTGTTCTGGTGTGTGGAAGTGTTCGATGTTCATTTTGCAGGAGCTTTGGTGTTTGTTGAGGAGAAACTGAAACTGTTTCATAGTCTGGTGGTGGCAGCGCGGATGCTCTGGTACCTCCTGCCAGAGGGTAGAATGGTGAATTGTGTGTGTGTGTGTGTGTGGAGTCCTTCATGATGCTGACGGCCCTCCAAATACACTGAGCATTGTAGATGTCATAGATTGGTGGGAGTGCAGTTCCTATGATCTTACTAGCTGTCTTCACTATTCGCTGCGGTCGGAGGCCCTACAATTCCCACGCCAGAAAGTGATGAAACACTCTATAGTATCTCTGTAGAATGTGGCGAGGATGGATGGTGGGGGGCTTTCCTTGCTTTCTTGGCGCCACAGGAATTGGAGACTTTGATATGCCATCATCTGTGCAATATGGAGAGGGGGTACTTTTTATAGCAGGTTTGAAAACGGTCTGTAAAAATCTGTATCCCAGTATAACTTTTGTCAGGAAACAAGAAATGTGTCCATATTCACTGCTGTTATTAGACATGATGTAAAGTATTCACAAAATAAAACACTTGATAGGCATCATCTGTACAATCACTTTTTGTGTATGACATTGCCTACTATTTAAGTGCAATGCATTATTAAATCATTTTTATAATAATTCACCATGGAAAGGGGGTTTCATAACAATTTAATATCTAAAGGCTGTTTGCTTTATGAGTGAAACGGTATGGTCCTCGTGGTTTTTCAGTAACTAACGACATTCTCAATTCAGTGCAATGAAGTTCGATCGTTAGCCTTAAGAAGAATAAAATAATTAATTTTGATAGATTGGCCACGTGATAACTGTCTTTGCTAAACCTCGTTGATAAAACAACAATAGTAAAACGATAACTTAAACAATTCACGTTTTATCGTTTCATTTACATTGGTCAAACCAATGGCACACGTTCTGCTGAATGCGAGCGCGCTCCCGCGACCGGGGATACACTTCCTTTCAGGGGTAATTGGCACGACACCTGATTAACATGTTCATGGATTATTAATTTAAATCTGCTCTGTACCTCATACAAAACTATACTGCCAGAGAAGACTGCGACTGCAACACATCATCATGTTAACGACTTTTGGTACCGGTTTTGACAATTTCGCAATAAATAAATTATTGTGATTATACTTGTCTGTCTGTTATGTTTTTCATCATAATTGTAGTCTACGTAGTTTTAAGGAATGGTTATGGGTAGGATTAGTGGCTCAAAATATATTTTAATGCTATATTGTTAATAAAACTGCCATTTCTCTACACATCTCTGTCCATTACGTTTTATCCTTTTTATATTCTGTATAAAATGGTTATGTTTAGGTTTGGGAATAGGGTTAAGGGATCTTATTACATTTATCTATAAAATGGTAAAAGGGAAATTATACTGATATCTTTATGATATGGTATAAACGTAAATAACGTTTTGTACCTGTAAAATCATAATAATGTTACGTATAAATGTTGCAGATATGTCTGTATTATACGTTTCAGCATCTATCCAAACGTACAAAAAAGTACGTTTTCTATCTTTGAAAATAACGTTTTAATACTAGTGCTGTCAAACGATTAAACTATTTAATCGTGATTAATCGCATTAATGTCATAGTTAACTCAAAATTAATCGCACATTTTTATCTATTATAAATGTCCCTTGACTTCTTTTTGTCCCAATATTTTTTCTCATTTTAATGCTCTTATCAACATGGGAAAGTGGATTGGCAGTAAGTTTGTTCTTGTTGTGGTATCCATGTGCTTCTGTCTGAAGTCATCCATTCAAATTATACATTTATAAATAAGTCAATAAACAATTATGTGTGTAAAAAATAATAGTGTTCAGTAATTATTTGAATGAAACCTAAAAATGCATTTAAAATGAAAATAAATATATACATATATTTTAATTGAAATAAAAATAAATAAACAAATGATAAATAATACATAAATAATATGGTCGGAGAGAATTCGCATCAGCTGTGTGTGTGTGCTTGGACATCAAGTGGTATTTCAGACGTGCTGCGATGATAGCTCAGTTCACAACTACAAAACACACAGATCACTTTGGTCTTGTCAACGGAACCATTAAGTAAACTTTACATTCAGAATCTTATTGGCATCCATTTCGGCGTCTCGCGCTCACCATTCACTCAAAACGTACTCGGTTACTAACGTAACCTCGGTTCTCTCTAGAGAGGGAACGAGTACTGCGTAATATCTTATGCTATGGGGAAAACCTCTTTTCCACGAGATATTGAAGCCAAAAATTATCCTTAATTTATAATCAATTTAAAACGCTTTGCAACAGCATGCAGACATAGGCAAGGCAGCTTGCGTGCCTATTGGCTGACCTGTGGCAACAGCAGCAGCCTATTGACAGAGGCCCTGCGAGACATGACACCCAATGGGGGCATTTCGCGCCCATATACGTCACGTCCCGCCAGAATAGGCGTGGCCTTGGCCTATAAATTCGTCTCGATAGGCTGATACAAACTGGTTTTCATCGCTGAAGCGAACCAAGCTGTAGTATGCACGGCAAGATACACAGTACTCGTTCCCTCTCTAGAGAGAACCGAGGTTACGTTAGTAACCGAGTACGTTCTCTTACGAGAGTATCTCTCGTACTGCGTAATATCTTACGCTATGGGGAACACTATGCAACATGCCGTGCGTACTGGGATCCGACACTAAAGTCCCAAGGGCAGTAGCCCGGGGCCCATATAGTGCATAATCACCATAGACTCACAGAGAGTCGGGGAAGAGAGGCTGCAAGCATCATTCCCCATGAAATAGCATCCTTCAGGAGCTAGTTATATTAACAGTGTTTCACACAGACAGGGTGAACTTGTTCAGCCTGAACTGGGTAACAGTACGGGTTATTCAGCACCCATGGAGCTGTTCTCTCGATCAGTGTGCATAAGCAACGACTCAGCATTCTGCGCCGGCGCAGCGGGACAGATAATACTGAATTCTAGACCGACAGAAGCTTAGCCTGTAAGGCGGGAACTTCTAGGTTATAAAACCTTATAAATCAGAATCAGAAATCAGAATCAGAAAGAGCTTTATTGCCAAGTGTGCTTGCACACACAAGGAATTTGTTTTGGTACTGAGGCTTCCAGTGGACATATACAAATACAAATACAACAAGAAACATAATACTACAAATTATAAGAATAAAAAATAAAAATATAAATATATGAGAATAAAAGTATCACAGTTGGGTTTAGTCAGAATAGACATTTTCAGATTTACAGATTATGAACTATGAACATGAACATGGCGAGGCCCAGCCTGCCGCCATACAGATAACTTGCAAGGAGATCCCGCTAGACCACGCCCACGACGAGGCCATACCTCTCGTGGAGTGCGCTCTGACACCCAAAGGACATCGCAGGCCCTTAGAAGTGTAAGCCAGCACTATGGCATCAACTATCCATCTGGATAGGCTCTGTTTTGATGCGGCCAGTCCCTTGGAGCGGCCGCCAAACAAAACGAAGAGCTGCTCAGTCTGTCTGAAGACCGACGAGCGGGACACATAAGCTCTCAGTGCCCTGACAGGGCAGAGAAGACTCGCATCCTCCTCCTCATCACGAGCCCGGAGGGCGCACAGGGATATAACCTGGGCCCTGAATGGAGTGTTGAGAGATTTGGGCACGTACCCGTGCCTTGGTTTGAGTATGACTTTAGGGTCATTAGGCCCAAACTCCATGCACGACGCGCTTACTGAAAACGCTTGCAAGTCCCCTACATGCTTCACTGAAGCGAGAGCCATAAGGAATACCGTTTTGAGAGACAGATGTTTCATGTCTGACAAATGGATTGGCTCGAATGGGGCACCTTTCATGGCTTCCAAAACCGTAGAAAGGTCCCAAACAGGGACTGAGGGGGGTCTGGGAGGATTCAGCCCCCGAGCTCCCCTGAGGAATCGCACGACCAGGTCGTTTTTCCCCAGTGACTGGCCAGACGTCAGTTTTGCAAACGCCGCTATGGCCGCCACGTACACTTTGAGCGTGGATGGGGTCCTGCCCTTATCCAGCAGCTCCTGAATGAAGGAGAGCACTTCCGTAACCCCGCAGTCTGCGGGTGAAAAGCCCTGAGCTTGACACCAGGCAGAGAACACTGACCACTTTGAGGAATAGAGCCGTCTAGTAGACGGGGCTCTAGCCTGCGTGATTGTATTTAATACTCCCTCTGGGAGGTTAGCGGGTACCCGTTGATGGTCCACGCATGTAGGGACCATAAATCCGGGCGAGGATGCCAAATCGAGCCCTTTGCCTGAGAGAGGAGGTCTCTCCTCACCGGTATCGGCCACGGGGCAGTGCTGGTGAGCCGCATTTTTTGTTTGTCCAGAGCGGAGCCACGAGAAGCACTGGGCATCCGTTTTCCCTGATCCGTTCTAGCACCTGAGGCAGGAGCGAGACGGGGGGAAAAGCATAGAGGGGGCAGCGGGGCCATACGTGGGCCAGCGCATCCCTGCTCTTGGAGAAAAAGTTCGGACAGTGAGCGTTTTCTTGGGACACGAACAGGTCCACCTGCGCTCTGCCGAATGTGTCCGACAGCAGTTGGATCGTCTGCGAGTGCTGCGACCACTCCCTTGCTGGGACATTGTTTCTGGACAGACAGTCTGGACCCAGATTCAGGCGACCAGGCACATGCGCTGCTTTCAGTGAAAGCAGGTTGTGCTGAGCCCAGACCAGGAGGCGTTCCGTCAGCCTGTAAAGGTTTCGGGACCTGACGCCACCCTGGTGATTTATGTACGCCACCACTGACATGTTGTCCGACCGGACTAAGACATGGCGGCCTTTTATCTGGGGACAAAAGCGCCGTAGCGCGTTGTCTACTGCCAGCATTTCTAGACAGTTTATGTGCAGGAGCTTCTCCCGTTCTGACCACTGGCCGAAGAACGGTTTGCCCTTGAGCAGCGCTCCCCATCCCGTGGTGGAGGCGTCCGTGGACACCACCGTCACACACGAGGGAGTCCCCAGACTCACGCCTGACTGAAGGTTCCAGAGCCGAAGCGCATTTCGTGTCGGCCCAGAGGCGAAACAGACCAGAGGTCCATGCCCGGGGTGGAACTCGCACTTTCAGCCATAACTGCAGTGGGCGCATGCGAAGCAAGCCCAGCTGGTGTACTGACGATGCCGAAGCCATGAGGCCCAGCATCTTCTGAAACCTTTTGAGCGGGACTAAAGAGCGGCGGCGGAATGATTTTGCGGCGCGCTGAATGTCCAGTTCTCGCTCTGGCGATAGACGTGCTGTCATAGACAGCGAGTCCAGCATTGCTCCCAGAAAGGCGATTTTCTGGCTGGGAGACAGCGAACTTTTCGCCCAATTGACCGTGAGACCCAGATTCTCGAGATGCTCGAGCAATGTGGTCCTGTGTTCTATGAGCTCTGAATGTGATCGAGCTAGAACCAGCCAATCGTCCAAGTAGTTCAACACTTGCATGCCCCAAAGTCTCAGGGGTGCGAGAGCCGCGTCCATGCACTTCGTGAATGTACGGGGTGCCAAAGACAGGCCGAACGGTAGGACTGTGTATTGATAAGCCTGGCCCTCGAAGGCGAATCTCAAGAATCGCTTGTGACGTGACGCTATTTGTATTTGAAAATACGCGTCCTTCAGATCTATTGACATAAACCAGTCTCCTTGGCGCACTTGCACAAGGATTTTCCTGGTTGTCAGCATTCTGAACTGGCGCTTCATAAGCACTCTGTTCAGCTGTCGCAGATCTAGAATGGGTCTGAGACCCCCGTCTTTCTTCAGTACCAGAAAATATCTGCTGAATAGCCCCCCTTCGCTCTGAGCCTGAGATAAAGGTTCTATGGCCCCTTTCTCAGCAGTTTCGCTATTTCGGCTCGAAGTAGATGAGATACTTCGTTGTTCACCGTGGTTTCGACTCGCGCCGTGTAACGGCGGGGACGTCGAGCGAACTGTAGCGAATAGCCTCTTTTTATAGTGTTCAACACCCACTCTGATACCCCGGGCAGCTTTGCCCACGCATCTGCGTGAATAGCTAGGGGTAGAATGAAATCCGGGCTCTGGCCGCGGCATTGCAGCGGTTGCAGAGCCCCGGTGTGCTGAGAAATAAACACTGTGTTTACAGTGTGTGAGGCGGGAGGCGCGCCGATCACGGCGGGCAGCCTGGTCGCGCTCAAATTCTCTATGACTGGTTGTGGAGAGAGAGCGAGCGGGACAAACCCTGTGGGGATGAGCGTGTCTGTGAGGGAATGTGGGTGCCGGACAGCGGGCACATGTCGCGGGCACACGACACATTTCGTTTTTACAGAAACCGAGGGACACGCATTGTGTAGTGTTTGTGGGCACTGTGTTGTAGGCACATTCACTACATTTTTTTTGCACAATCGACATGAGTCGATTTTATTTGTGCTAGCCCTGAACTGTGGCGGGCTGTGTTTGCGTGTGGGAATGGGCACTGAGACGTGGGCATTCTTACAACACTTATAACACCATCGGCCGTGGCCGGAACACCAGAAAATACACTCTTTATTGGATTTATCTGGGTAGCCGTAAAAACGGCTTTTGTGTTCAGGCAAGCGGGCAAATGGGCCGGCTTGTTGACTGCTAAATACGCTGGAACAGTCACATTGTCTGGAACTGAACGCGCGAGAAGTTTCGGTGGAGTCTGGCCGTGGCGAGACTTAAACACCGTGGGTCTTAGCTGACTGTATGTGTGTTGGTTTTGTTTTACAGAAAACATGGCACATGCAGTGTGAAGTGTTTGTGGGCACCGGGTTGTGGGCACATTCACTACATTTAATGCATAATGACATAAGTCGATCTCATTTGTGCGAGCCCTGCACTGTGGCAGGCTGTGTTTGTGTGTAGAAATGAACACTGGGCTGTGGGCATTTTTATTACACTCATAACACCATCGGCTGTGACCGGAATACCAGAAAATACACTGCTTATATGATTTTTCTGGGTCGCCGTGGAAACGGCATTTTTGTGCAGGCAAGCGGGCCGTGGTACCGGCTTGTTTACTGCAAAATACACTGGAACAGTCACATTTTCTTGGAACTGAACGAGCGAAAAGTTTCGGTGCAAGTCTGGCCGCGGCGAAACTAAATTTAATCTGCTGCGAGAGCTGGGCTCGAACACGGGTCTCCCATGCGAAGGCTTTGGGTTTCGCCACAGGGGGAAAAGAGGTTTTCCCCATAGCGTAAGATATTACGCAGTACGAGAGATACTCTCGTAAGAGAACCTAACATTAGCCTACTACTCTTTGGTCGGCTCTCAAGCCCAAACAAGTGTGTGCGGCGTGCCTGTTATTTTGTGTCCCGTCTAACTAGATCCGGTGTGGTGTTTGTAGCTTTTCTAACGTTACTAGTTGTTGCAACCGCATTTGAAAAAAAAAACTGCAAAGATTGCAAGGCCAAAAAGAGCGTTAATCTCGCGCTAAAAATATTGACGCCATTAAAATGGGTTTGCGTTAATGCCGTAAATAGCGCATTTAACTGACAGCACTAATTAATACCTACGTATTAACAATGAGGCCTGTTTATTCTGAAACAGTACCAGTTGAATCAACAGCAATACTTGGGAAGAGAACATGAACATGTTAGATAACTCGAATCATAATGAAAACACATTGTTCATCAGTGTTTCAAAAGACCAAGTCATCACTTTAGTTGAGGGGCCACACACATGACGAAGTCATTAAAAGATTATGATTAGTTAATGATGACTGTATTTGAATGTTAACAGAATTCGTGTGCTATTTGCTGTGATTGGCCAATTTTGGGGTCTGTCCATTTACAGGCTATGAAGAAGACATGAACATGCTTGGAAACTCAGATCATAATTCAGAAAAACAGTTCTCACATTAATTGACATACTGTTCGAGCCTGTATGCATGCATGAGGTAATGTGGATTTTTGTATTAATAATTTGAAGAGTACTCTTGCATGCATGAATTAATGCTTTTTTAATGCTTGAGTTCATGAATCATGAATTCATTTATGATTCATGTACCATATGTAGCTTTATCCACAATGGATAGTAAAGACACATTTTTTTGTGAACAAAGAAAACATCATGATCATGCGTAATAAATCATAATTCATGATGATGTACTCATCTTAGTTAATGTTTTAATTAAGGTGTTGTTCATCCATGAAGTCATGAATGAAAAACGTTGAACTCGTGTTAGTTCCTGATGATTCATGAGATATTAATGCATGAATTAATGCCTAATTCATTCATGAATTTATACATGAATTCATGATAATTCATGTCACTCTTATAGTTAGTATGTCTAAAGTGGACTCAAAGTGTAACCATAAATAAGAATATTTTTTTTAAGTTATTCATTCAATATTTAACTTTAACAATTTAAAAAGAACAGGGAGGACATTTGGTTTAAAAGTAATGTACATTTTAAATGTGATTATGTTCTAAAAATTAAAAGAAACTTTATTTGCAAAATTGACCTCAAAGCTACAAAACTCTCATTTTGAAATCCTGAGGGTCTTTCAGGGTGTCTAAACTTTCTCTAAAAACATGCATAGACAGCTTTAATGTCATAGAAAGGGGGACATCATGTTTAAATCAACATAACTAAAGTGCATTTTAAGTCTGATTTGATCAAACATTACTGTATATGTTTTATGTAGAATAAAACAGCTTTTTGGACACTGATGCTATGAAATACACATAATCATAGTTGTTAAACCACATTATATATATTTCTTTAGGTACTGTATCTTTTTTAAAATAGAGAAAACTTGCATGTTCACCTTTAGGATCAAAGATGAGTTTGTTTCCTTATGAGTGTGTACTGAAACTCGCAGAGGTTATTTTCACGTCACTCGTCAAGTTGCATTTCTCAAGTTCCAACAAGTAAAAAACACTGGTTGTTACACAAATTTGTACGAGTTGATTCAGAATCCCAGAGTCAGAAAGTCACAGATGAACCACCCAAAACAGTTCATGTTTCTCAAGAAACTTCTTTTTCCACTGAAGGTCTTGACAGTTTTGTGAAACTAGTCGTTCAACCTTGATCTGATATTGGACATTCCTGTAGTGAAACAGAAGCTAAACCCAGCAGGAAATTATCCAACCACAGAAATACAGTAATAAACTACATGATCATGACGATCACAGATGAATGTTTTGAATATACTTTGATAATAAATATGATCATAGTAGATGACAACCATTATTCACCCTTATTTTGCTCAAAACCTGTAATTATTTTCTGTGAAACACAAAGACATAGTTTTTAAACAAATTTTTAAAACAGGAAAACCAAATCGGATAACAAAGCCACACATATTCAGCAATCATTTCTAGCATTTCTATATTAATAATACATGAGCTGAGCATGAATCTAAAACCATGATAATCTACAAGATTAACATCGTTCAATCTGCTCAAAACTCCAGTACATTTTTTCTGATCTTATCTGGATTCTGATCATATAATGAGGAAGAAAACAAGGCCTGGTTTCACAGACAGGGTTTAGATTAAGCCAGGATTAGGCCTTAGTTCAGTTAGGACATTGCCATAGACAAAAACATTACTGGTGTGCATCTTTAGACAAAAAAACTGACATATTGTAAGTGATGCTTCCAATTAAAACAGCATTTCAGTCACTTTGACACACAAACACATGAGCTTTATGCAGTAAAGTAGCTTTCTAATGATATAATTATTGTTTATTTTACTCTAGACTTTAAGTTGCTATGCATTACAAATTGTTTTGAAAAACAATAGAAAGATGTCATTAATATAACTGTTGCTGTTCAAACGCTGCTGCTAATAAACATGTTTGTGAGAAAAGTAGAAAATGATCACAACTTATGTTTAAAGCTTATAGACAAGTCTTTCTGAATGGAGATATTGAAAACTATTGAAAACTGAGAATAACATTAATTTTTTTATTTTTTTAAATACCAGTATTTTTAACATTCCTAATTACTTCTTTGAAAACCTCTTTATCAAATATGTACACGGGTCAATTTCTGTAAGCATGCACAGTCTATAAATTACACTAGTCCATTAACTGTATGAATAAATGACTAGAGGGTGAAAAAAACATTTCTGCATATGCACGTAAATATGTCGTTCCTGGTATTTCATTCATAATCAGACACTAGAGGACACATTTGGCTGGGAGGGACTTTAACTTGTTAGGCTTTTAAATAAACCAGTATTTCCGTCAAAGCTGACACTTCAGCAGAGACTGGTGTGGAGGGATATTCATTGTTTAAGCTTAATAGCAAAAGTGTGTCTCAAAATATTTTGACAGGGAATAGCCTAACATTCCTCAAATAGTTGCTTTACTAATTAGTAATTGCTATTAATATAATACAAAAATTAAAAACATCATAGGCTATTCTTCAAGGATTGAATTGTTTTGCTGTAATCTGGAGAGTGAGTCTTCTGAGAGTCCAGCGATCACCATGAATCCTGGGTGAGATGAAATTCAAGTTTTCTTCAGAATAAATGTACTTTTAAAAAAAATAAATAATAATAATTTAAGTTGCTTAATCGCTAAAATGGTGTGTATCTTCTCTAGTGATACTGAAATTTGCACTGATTTTATAACAGCCCAACACACACATACTGATCCTGTCTGATAAGATGCTCTATCATTACAAGACAAAACTTGATCAACTGAAGGATTTCATTGGCTGTAATGTGTTTTATGGCGCCGGCTGGTGGATGGAATGGTCTTTGCCCAAAAGAGACAAAAAAAAAAATGCTTTGACACTTTCTTATGGCTGATTAACTTAAATCATTGATTAAAAACAGCGAACATGTCAATGCTATGAATTATGAGGCTGTGATTAATAATGTATTTTCATATTTTTAAGAAGAAAATTTAGAACATTACAGTATTTGTTGAAAATAATCTAGTGGTCATATCTGGTTTATTTAAAAACAAAGATGAACTAAAGGCTGTTAAATTAGTTTGGTCCTGAAGGGCATTTAGTTTGGTCCTGAAGGGCATTTAAACTAGCTATACAAACATTTTTGTATACATTTATATGTAACATTGTATAACAGTTATGTGTACAAACATTTAAATTGCACACAAGGTAGTTTTCATAAAAAGTCTTTATGACAGATTTATTCAATATTAAATAAGACATCGCTAACAGGTTAAGTAAATATATAATGCATCTACAATATAGGGGCAATATGTATAAAAAATGCTCCATTTTATTCACTTGCAACTTTTTAGCTGTTTTGTTGTGACCGTTCCACAGTTAAAATATTGATTGGACAATTACATGAGCACTGATAAGTTTTAGTTGGTCTGTGTGTTGCCATGTCTGTGGTTTTCCTTCAACAATGCCAAACCACTACCGCCGGAAAGTGCTTTTTACAGGGGAACCCCCTCCGGAACGTGATTGCGCGGGTTTGGCCGTGATTGTGCGGGTATTAAATAGCAATTGGGCTGGTTAGTCAATATTTTTGACAAAGCCATAATAAATAAAATTGGATAAATCAAAACACACAAGCAGTGCAATCTGAAACAATGAAGTAGCAACAAGGAAAACATACTCCGAATTCCACTATAGGACCAACTGGAAATACTAAATGCAAATAACACAAGAACCGCAAATGACGTCAAGAGTCAAAACCACACCTTGGCTGATTAAACTACGAGAATAGCCTGATTTCTGAATAATATACTAGCATGCTACTCTCAATTCTGTCTTATAAAGCCATGGAGAAAAACAGCAATAGTATTTTAGGATGTTATTTCAAATTTAGCTGCAGTTTTAAACCCTGTGAAACTTATCATGGCAGCATGATTTGATAAGTATTTATAGGGGCTTTACTGTTTAAAACAATGTATCTTTGAACATTATTATTTTGGTTATTATAATAAAAAAGATATCTGTATATGAAGTAGGGCTGCACGATTAATCGCACGATGTTGTTATGCGCATCTCGTCAGTAAAGTCGGTTCCTTGATTAGTAGTAAATCACCTTCACCTGCTTTCAGATGGAGCGGCATTTACTACAAAGAGCCGTAGTTCACTGACAAGCTGAGCCAAATCGCGTTAAAATCGAGGACATATCGCCAGCGATATTTAATGTGATATGGCTCAGCTTGTCGGTTAACTACGGCTCTTTGTACACAGCAAAAACTCAGTGTTAAATTAACACTCCTGGGAGTGTATATGAGTCCACACTCAAGAGTGTTAAAGTTAATGAGATATTTAAGTGATTAATTAAGTGATCATTGAGCATTATTGAAGACACCTAAAGCAGAATCACTGAAGGAGAAAAACGGAATTTCAGGTCACCATGATGGAGATGAGTGGTTGCTTTAGTTGGGCTCTTGACCCTTACATTATTAACCTTAGATTTTGTTCGGCTGTTATATCCAAGTTATACCTGCAAGATGAACAAAGAAATAAATTGATATAATGGTGTTGGTTTAATTATGACATTTATCATTTGTACTAAACGTTTGTGATTAATGCAGATTGATACAGCATAACAGTGGTTCTGCCTTAATATCCAGAATTTGAGATATAATGTAAAGGAGTTCTGAAAAGTTGTAAAAAAAAAAAAATCTTTCTATAGGCACACACAGATATCAAGATTCAGACAATGCATCTCAACAATGGTGACGAGCAGAATATTCAATTAGGAGAAGTAAATTACATAGACAATTCAGATCATAATTTATAATTAAAATGCATGATGGGAGCCATTAATGAGTTGTGATTGGTGGCAACAAGGATTATTATTGTCACCACGGTTGAGATTCACAGGCTGATTATTGATGTCTGTGTTTCTAAATAAATGCATTAGAAAGTGTTTTGATCAGGACAATTTTTATTAAATGTTTCGGATTATAAGAAAAATACAATTATCATATGCTGGAGAACCACTAAACTGTTACTATCAAGTTAAACCATATCATATGAATGAATTTCATTTTTCAGATCACAGTATGATTATGTCAAAACATAACCAACACTATCAGATCACACTTGTCTTTGTTCGTTTGACTGTAATAATCAATAACAGCCGACAAACAAAGTTTAGGCTTAAATTTTAAGGATCAAGAGCCCAACTAAAGCAAACACTTATCGCCATAATGGTGGCTTACAATTTGAGATTTTCTCCTTCAGTGATTCTGCTTGTTAACATCAGGTGTCTTCAATAATGCTCAATGATCACTAAATTAATCACTTAATTATCTCATTAACTTTAACACTCTTGAGTGTTAATTTAACACTCATATCTGCATCATATCGTCCATCTGAAAGCAGGTGAAGGCGATTTACTACTAATCAAGGAACCGGCTTTACTGATTAGATGCGCATAACAACATCGTGCGATTAATCGTGCAGCCCTAATATGAAGCCGGTCAAACTCGCCCCGCTCCGAGCGGGATTCAAACCGGGGTTTCCGGCGTGGGAGGCCGGCGCACTAACAAGGACGCTAAAGATCGCAGTCTCTAGGGTGTCTCTTGCCTCATTTATAATGACTTTTTGGTCACTTTGGTCACAAAAACCAACTGTTTGACTGTTTATATCACTGTCAAATGTAAACTCTACTATTACCAATGTTCTAAAATTGTAAATTTGGACAGTTAGGAAATTAGTAACATCATGAAACTGTGAATTATGATATCCACTATACAAATAAATTGACTTGCCTTAAAGGTAAAATATGTAAGAATTTTGTATCAAAATAACCAAAAACATCATTATATATTTCTTTCAATTATTCACTTACATTATCCTAAATACATAAATTTGTAAATTCAGAGAAATTCACAATTTTAAATAGTGCTCGTCCATTGTCACTTGTTGCCTGTCAATGACGTAATGTCCGCGTTATCCCTGGTTTCCGCTTGTACTGCCATAGTAAACATGGCAACAGACGTGGACAACTGCGTAATGTTTAGCGGCACACTCACGCTGTTGTTGTTTCGCTCAAACATTATGGACCATGGCAAGCAGACTTTGGGACAAAAGGATACCTAAATGCCGAGAGCACCGCGTCCGCAGCAAACTTCGACTTGACACTGAGCTTCAATACTTGAAAGATACGACACTCTTGCATGTACTTTATTTGACAAGTGAGCAAATGTACATAAAACAAATCAATGTTATATAGCTAAACATGATGAAATGTTAGAATATGACCAGTATGTTATTGTAAATCATGAATGTTTTCACTCATCCATAAACATTATTAGATCCATCGGCATGACGGCAAGTTCCATGATTCCTCTTATCACTGCATCATCAATCTACGGCTTTGTTATTTTAAGAGGTTAGCGACCCCTAGCGGCGAAAACAATTACATATTGTAGCTTTAATCTCAGATGTCTGTTTTTATTAGAAATAACTAGTCATAGATTCTTGCTGTGCAAATATAATGAGAAACATTTACCTCCTTGTTTTACAGAAAGCCGAGACTTCCACCACGCAGACCAACTCTTATTCATGGAGGTCCTCCAAAACGATACCGTCTTCACACAGAGAGGAAAGTGCTTGATGGTAATGGGAAAGTCAGAAAATGGACTTATGGGATAAAAGACACCAGTAAACAAAATAAAATTGTTCTCCTGGTGGGAGAAACCGGCGCTGGCAAGACGACCATCATCAACACCATGGTCAACCACTTACTGGGAGTGAAGTTTGAGGAAGAAATATGGTATGAAATCACAGAAGAAGAAGCCAGAGACCAATCAGAATCACAAACTTCTGAAATCACCATGTATGAGGTCTGTCCTTTAAAGAATCCCGTATCTCTCACCATCATTGATACTCCAGGCTACGGAGACACTAGAGGACTGGAAAAAGATCTGGAAGTTGCTGAGAATTTATCTATGCTCTTTCAGAGCAGAGATGGTGTGTGTGAAGTCGATGCTGTGTGTTTTGTGACACAAGGGTCTAAGAATCGCCTCTCGGACAGACAGCATTACATCATCAGTTCAATTCTGTCTTTGTTTGGAAAAGACATTGTGAACAACATTGTGTTTCTAATCACACACTCTGATGGTCTGCCACCCAAAAACGTCCTCAGCGCCATTAATAAAGCTAGAATCCCCTGCAGACGAGACCACAATAACCAGCCTGTTCATTTCTTATTCAACAACCGGCAGGCTGATGCCCGTCACACTGGACAGCGTCACGTTCGTGCTCAAAGAGACGCCTGGGAGGACAGCATGAATGGCATGAAGGACTTGATTCAGTCTTTGACTCTAAAGAACAGAAGAAGTTTAGAGTTGACTTCAGATGTCCTGATAGAACGTATTCGATTAGAAGCGTCCATGTGCAACTTACAGCTGCGAATTCAAGAGAAAGAGTTGAAAAAGGCTGAAAAACTTCAGATTCAGCAGGCAGTGATGGAAAACAAGGAAAAGATAGAGGAACATAAAAACTTCAACATTAAAGTCAAAAAGACTGTCAAAATAAAGGTTCTCATTGAAAGTGCATCATGGAAGAGCAGGAAGGCGACGACCTGCACCGTCTGTGAGGAAAACTGCCATGAGTTTGACTGCTGGTGGGTTTCTGATCCCAGTAAATGTGAAGTCATGAAAAAAGGTTACTGTACCGTGTGCACAGGGAAGTGTCACCACAGCAAACATGTCAAAGAAAACAAGAAATACATTGTCAGCACCTCAAGCTTCATGTTGGAATTTGACTCTATACAAAAGGAATATGAAAAAGCTCAGGAACAAACAAAGACATATTTGGTTTTAATGGAACATCTTGACAAAGATCTGAAGGATATTGAAACCCAGAAGTCAATTCTTCTGTACGAAGGTTACAAGACCATCAAGCATCTGTCTCAGATCGCATTAAAGCCAGACTCGGCCGTCACTCTTCAGCATCTGGACTTCTTCATCCCCAAACTGAGAGAGGCTGGGAAAGAAAACTGGGTCCGAGAGCTGGAGGAAATGAGGAGAACCGCAGTAGCTGAAGAAGCCAATAAAGATGCTCTGAGTTATCTGAGAGCTGGTCTAGCAAAACTGTTCCTTGGTGAGCGTAAATGATTGGATTTAGTACAAATGAAACAAAGAACATGTAAAAGACTGCTGCTTACAATGAGAAATCAATGCTTTCTGTACACAGTTGTTTCTACAGGACTTGTATATACCAGGAGTAGACTTTTATGACAACTAACAGTTTTCAATTATGTTGTTTTTGTAATATGAAAGTCACATTAAAGATGCCTTGGAAAATAAATTTCTAGCCTTCCTCATTTTTATATATTACTTTTTACGTATAAAGTTTGTTAATGTATATGTAATTTGTATATATTATTTGTAATGTATTTTGTTATTTGTATATAACTTTGTTAAAGTGCCCCTGTTATTAAATGTGCTATTTTAAATGTTCCATTCTTTATCTTTACTCAAAGTGGTAAGAACGACAGACAATCTGCATTAATAGACACAGTTTTAGGTAACTGTGGCACACAGCTGATTAGCAGAAGTATTTCAGTAATAACGTGAGTTAGCTGGTTAGCTGGAGACATACACAATATAAAACACAAACATATGTATTTTGAACACCTGGTAGAAAATATATACATCAATAATTATTCATACTTACAAGTTGAGATTCTGAGGTGCAAGTTGGTCCAAATAAACTGGGTTCTGACCCATCTTTCAAGAGCAAGCATTTTGCAAATTCTATGTTGAACTCCGAGATTTGAGAAGCAAATCTGTAAATAAAAGGGTATTATTTTTTGACAAAGTGTGTGCGGTTTTGTTTTCTTAAGTACCGGTTCAAGAACCGTTTAAGCACCGGAACCGTTTAAAAAATACAGAGTAGGTACTGGTATCGGATAAAACCCAACCGATACCCAACCCTAATTATAATTAACCAGTTGGTGAAGAAGAATTCCACCACACCTGAAACACAAAGAAACCCGAATGTACAAGGAAACAACTGCACAAACACCATTAGATATTTTCAGTACTTACCAACAATGTGAAATATGCTGACAGGAAACATAATCAGGATGACACACAGTGTTTGTATGTGAGCAAAAAAAAAAAAAAAAAAAAATCTTAGAGGTGTTTTCGTCACATTTATATTGTTGTTACCATTGTTGTGTTGTTACCAAGTCTGTGTGTGACTCAAGCATGGTCAATTGCAAGATATTGTCACAAATATAGAGGGATTATATCGACCCAATTAAAAGTTTTACAGGGTGTTTATGACATAAGTGTTAACAACAAAATTGTAAAAAGATCATTATTGGACATGAACAATAGGCTAGTTAATGATTTAATGGACCAAATAACAGTGATTTCGTGTTGCATCGCTGCATCACTAGAAAGATAATTACAATAGTAGAAATTAAGTTCCAAGCAGAGCATGTGAGCGGAGTGGAGCGGGAGCGAGCGGGAAGCGCGAGCGGGCGGATCTTGGACAGAGCGCAGAGCGGCATTTTTAAAAGGACGGAGCGTCGCCCTATTTCCCGCTCCAATTTCGCTCCGCAGTCCGCTCACACCACGAGTCTGAACAAGTGCCCAACCAAAGATAACACTGATCACCATAGTAGTGAGTTTTAGGAAAATCAACATAAATTTCAGAGTCAGCTTATGTGATGTTCTTTTGAATATTTCAGTTGTATTGACAATTCAATATTTAAGATTACTGAGAAATAATGAATGCTACTAGAGAAAGAGAACTGCAGAAATGGAGGGAATGAGTGAAGTCTATTAAGAATTAAGGTTTTCTTAGTAAACAAGGTGTTTGAATTGTACAGATTACTAGATTTTTACAAGATATTAATTAAAGTTAACTAAAAAGAGTTAGAATTACTGTTGGATTTTACAGTGTGGTAGCTATAGTAAGTCAAGAGTAAACTTAAGTACATTATCAAGTACTCTCTACAGCTCTTAAGTAAGTGAACTATACTAAGCATTTGTCAGTACAACATACTGTTCCTATTTCATGTTACTTAGTTGTTGGTTTTTTTAAGGCAATAGGTTTGCATTCTTTTATAAGTAAGTCTAGATAATTAGATTTCAGACATCCCAACCTGCAAGAAGTCATTTCAGGAAGGTATCTCTTTTTGTTGAGGAACGGGGGTGTTGTTCGGTTTTGTTGAGGGGGGGGGGGGGGGGGGTTTACACGCGCTTCAAGAGGCACACACGCACATTTGCACATACACGCAAGGTATCTCGCTCTCTCCCTCTATGCCGAGTGCGCGCTACACAGTTTGGAGCTCGCGAGCTCTAGATTCCGGGAGATTTTAACTAATTTCCGCAGGAGGTCTGCCATACAGGTACTGATCAGGCTCAGCCATGCTTAGATTCAATGGGTAACCGGTCTTGGGCTACAGGGTGATATGTCTGCTGAATTAGGATATAATGGGCTAAGTGCACAAGATGGCACATGTGAGCTTCGGCGAAGGCAGTGTGTGCATGTTCTCTTTCAGATGGGAACTCACACTGCGTCCTGTAGAGGACACTATGGAGAATGCCTCAGCGTGACCAGCCTGTGACGTGACTACAAGTGCAGCAGTGAGTACTACAGGTGCGACCGTGAGTACAAGACCTTTAGTACACACCGTTTGTTTGCGTACGTGAAACGTGAATATCATGAAGAAACACTCTGCCAAGCGTTTTCAGAGAAGCATGTGCATCTGGTGCGTTTTGTGCATGACTGAGGAGCTCACACGTTAAGTTCTCGAGGGAGATAAATCTGCACATTGTGAGGATTTATCAATAAAAAGCTCAGTTCGCGTCTTCCCTATTCTCTATGGATGTAGGACATGCGTTTGGGTGGAATGCCTTCGACTCGAAGAAGTTGGATGTAGAAGTCTACATGGGTCCAAAAAATGTGTACCCGAACATGAAGAGACTCGTAATTGTGCTACACAGAACCGACCTGGACCAGTCTATTATTTAAAAGCTGGACCTGGACCTGTGCAGAACCGAGAAATGCCATAAATGTACAACCCAGGACCGATCTGAACAAGGCCAGGAGGACACAGACCCGACTGGACCTGATTGTTCCAAATTCCACAGCAAATCGCATTTAACAAGTCAATAAAAAAGTTGCGAAAATGTAAATGACTAGTCCATTAACAGTATGAAATGACTAAACAGCATGAAACACATTTCTGCAGTATGCACATTTAATTCATACCTATTCATACACCAGACTGCACTGAAGACACATTAGGTTGGGAAGGACTTCAGCTAGTTCAGCTAGCGTGTTAAATAAAACAGTATTTCAATCAAAGCTGACAAGTCAGTCGCTCGATGCAGAGATGTGTTTAGGAAAGGTTGTTTATACTTTTAATGGCAAAATTGTCTCTTTCAATTTTTCTCAAAAAGATGCTTTGATGATTACGTAATTGAATATAATATTTTTCTGTTCATTTACAAAACATATTCCTCAAGAAAGTATTGAATTTTTTTGCTGTAATCAGACTGAAGAGTGACAGTGAGGTGGACACATTTAGTCCAACGATCACCATGGATCAAAGCTGGATCTACAGGAGATAACAATTTACACTTTTTTAATACTTAAAAAAAAAAAGTAGTTTATTGTTAAAATGGTGTGCATCTTCTTAAGTGATACTGAAATTTGAACTGGTTTTTATAACCATCCAACAATGATCCCGATCAGGTGCATTATCTCGAGACAACTTAATCAACTGAAGGAGCATAATTTCATTAGCTTTAATATGTTTTATGGTGCCATCTGATTGACTGAATGCTCTTTACCCAAAACAGAAAAATTCTTCAATATATTTATATAATTAGAATGGGTTAAACCAAACGCATAAGTAGTGCAGTCTGAAACAATGAAGAAGCAACAAGGAAAACATACTTAGAATTCCATTAACATGAAACAGACTGACTGATCTACGGGTAATAACGCTAGCAGCGCAAATGACGTCAAGACCACACTGCGGAAGATGAAACCACGAAAACAGATTTCAGAATAAGAGCTGTCATAAAAAGCCATGGAGAAATTAGCAATGGAATTTTATTTAAAATGTAGACACACAGTTTCAAACCCTTCACTAAAGGTACAAATAGATTTTACATGTAAAAAGAAAATTATAATTTACAAAAGTAAAAAAGCCTTTATTATTATTTGATCGAGGGCTAAACCATTAAAAAACACCAAAGCGTATCGGCCCACTGGCCTTCATCAGGGTGTTGGTAACAAACAGACAAAATCAAGCAATACTTATAGTTGCATTGGTTTCAGGTGTGCCACTCTGGCACTTGCAACACAAATTTTGGCCACTAGAGGCAATAGTTCAGGACATGTCTAATACCAGAAGTTAAATCATGCAAGTACAAAGCAAGATACGAGATCTCACAGTGGAAAAATAGGAGTGACACCACTAAAAACATCTAGTGTACTCCACACAATACGTACCAAATGTCAATAAATGTGAAATAGGCTAGTTACCCATCATAATTCTTATTTCATAGTCAAGATGGTTCTAAAACAACATTGACAGAAAATGGTATTGCATTCAAAGACTAGTCAAAATACTGTACCCATTGAAACACAACAATTACAAAAAAGGTGAAAGGTCAAAATCTTCATTGAGACCTGGATGACTAGTGGCCCTCAAAGAATAGATCCAATATGTCTCCCTTTGTTTAAGGCGTTTGATTATATCCCCGCCTCTGGCATCAAGGCGAACAGCCTCAATGCCCACTACTCGTAAGGTCGAATCCCTTCCATGTTTAGCGTCTATATAATGTTTGGCCATTGGATAATTGATGTTTCCAGTCCGAATGGCATACCTATGCTCAGCTACCCTGTCTCTTAATCTCCTTTTAGTGAGGCCTACATAAAAACAGCCACAAGTGCACTCTAATCGATAAACAACATGGGTGGTATTGCAATTTATAAAACTATTAACAGTGTAAGTCTTATTACTGGAAACATCCATAAATGTATCAGTTTTAGCCATATTCTCACAATAATTACAGTTACCGCAAGGAAAATTTCCCTTAGGTTGACGAAGCCAAATTTCACGTTTAGGAGCAGGGAGGTAACTTCTTAATAACTTGTCCTTAATTGTGGGGGCCCTCCTAAAACTGATCCCAGGTGGTTCCGTGAATACTTCCCGTAGAGTCGGGTCACATTCAATAATGTTCCAGTTTTTCTTTATAATGTGTTTGATCTGGATAGCCTCCTTACTGTAATTAGTGACAAAGTAGGGTTTCTGAGTTTACAAAATTTTGGGTCTAGACTGAAGCAGACTCTTCCTTTCAAGTGATTGGGCTCTATTATGAGCTTGAATGAGAGTTTGTGTTTGATAACCTCTTTGTCGAAAACGCCGCTGCATATCCATAGATTGATTTTGGAAATCCTGATCTGAATCACATATACGCCTTAGTCTCTGGATCTGTCCAAAGGGTATGTTATCAATAACCCATGGGGGATGAAAACTATTTGCATGCAGTAAGGTATTACGATCTGTTGCTTTTCTGAAAATAGATGTATGCAAGAATCCCTCATTATCCTTTGAGATCCGTAGATCCAGAAAGTTTATGGCGTGTGAGTCGTAGTCCAGACTAAATTTAAGGTTCTCATTTAGACTGTTTACATAAACATGAAAGTCTACAACCCACATAGCAGCATTGTGTCGGCCCAGAGCCGGCCCAAGTCTGGCACTTGTGGAATGCGGATCTGGCCCACATACAGCGTTGAATGACGGCCCTTGGGTGGCCCACTCCTGTTTGCCAGATCTGGGCCACAAGCAGGCCATAGCAATGCCACATGTCAGCCAAGAGTAAAGAAATAAACCAGAACTGGACCTTATCTGAATCACAAAATCTGTGTATATTTAATATGAAGTAATTTCAGCCTTAATAAAGCCTGTTAACAAGCAGAATCACTGAAGGAAAGAAGAGAACAGAAAAAGAGACGAGCAGAAACACAAGAACTACAACTGACTTCAGACACAGTCTTAGATGAAATCCACTGAAGAGAAAAGAAGACATTAAATCTGTGAAGATCTCAGCAGAGGAGGAATAAACAACTCCACAAACAGGATTACCAGCTTCACTTATTACTAACCAGACTCACTTTATTTCTGTCAGACGTCTGCAGAAGTTTTATTGAGAATTAACAGAGGTTTAACTCTGTTTAATTTGAAGTTACCATAACAGTGATTAGTGTTTCCATTAGTTGGTCTATTAACTCTTATTATGGCTTTTGTCTTTTTTGGCTGCTGTGACAGTGTGTGTGTTAAGCACATTTGCAGCAGTAAAGAAAGCTTAAGTGCACTGAAATCAGGTGATGATGGTTTCCTGTTGATGGTTTTATAATCATCATGAAATAGACTGAATCACTGATGTCTTTCGAAACTAACAATTGTGTTGTTCCATTAATATACTCATATCACAACCACTGTTACTGCAGCATGAGATCCAGTATTACAACAATCAGTTAAAAGATTTTCACAGCGAGCACAAAAAGACTAATCTGCCATGACACACACAGACATCAAAAATCAGCATATGAATCTCAACAATGGTGACAATAATATTTAGGTAAACAGATCAATTCAGAACATCACTAAAAAGCTTGCAACAAAAACAACAGCAAAAAATAAAAGCAAATATTTCAAATTAAACAAAATAATAGGACAATTCAGCTGCATAATTTATTCATGTTGCAATGCATGCTGGGAGTTTTGTACTATGCTGGTACCCAGCATGCATTGTAGCATTGTACTTTTTATTATCACCATTGTTGAGATTCATACGCTGATTGTTGATGTCTGTGTGTTATTGATAGATTGGATTTTTGTCCTCGTTTTTGTTAAAATCTTCTAACTGATTGTTGTAATATTGCCAAATCTCATGTGGCAGAAACACAGGGTTTAAGATATGAATATATAAATGGTACAACACAATTGTTAGAGTCGAAAGACACCAGTGAATAAGTCTATTTAATGATGATTATAAAACCATCAACAGGAAGCCATCATCGCCTGATCTCATTTCACTTTAGCTTTCTTTTCTGCTGCAAATGTATTTGACACACACACACTGTCACAGCAGCCAAAAAAGACAAAAGTCATAATAAGAGTTAATAGACCAACTAATGGAAACGCTGATCACTGTCATGGTAACTTCAAATTAAACAGAGTTAAGCCTCTGATAATTCTCAATAAAACTTCTGCAGACGTCTGACAGAAATAAAGTGAGTCTGGTTAGTAATAAGTGAAGCTGGTAATGCTGTTTGTGGAGTTGTTTATTCCTTCTCTGCTGAGATCTTCACAGATTTAATGTCTTCTTTTCTCTTCAGTGGATTTCATCTAAGACTGTGTCTGAAGTAAGTTTTAGTTCTTGTGTTTCTGCTCGTCTCTCTTTCTGTTCTCTTCTTTCCTTCACTGATTCTGCTTGTTAACAGGCTTTATTAAGGCTGCAATTACTTCATATTTAATATACACAGATTTTGTGGCTCAGATAAGGTCCAGTTCTGGTTTATTTCTTTGCTCTTGGCTGACATGTGGCATTGCTATGGCCTGCTTGTGGCCCAGATCTGGCAAACAGGAGTGGGCCACCCAAGGGCCGTCATTCAACGCTGTATGTGGGCCAGATCCGCATTCCACAAGTGCCAGACTTGGGCCGGCTCTGGGCCGACACAATGTTGCTATGTGGGAAGTTCTTGTTCTGAGAACATCAGAATCACATCATCAATATATCTACCCCACCACAAGATTTTATCTTTAAAAGGGTTATCTTGAGAAAATATATAACGCTCCTCCCACAAGCCTAAAAACAGATTAGCATAATTGGGAGCAAAACAAGCGCCCATTGCAGTCCCCTTTTCCTGTCTGTACAATTTGTCAGGATCAGGATTTCCAAAATCAATCTATGGATATGCAGCGGCGTTTTCGACAAAGAGGTTATCAAACACAAACTCTCATTCAAGCTCATAATAGAGCCCAATCACTTGAAAGGAAGAGCCTGCTTCAGTCTAGACCCAAAATTTTGTCAACTCAGAAACCCTACTTTGTCACTAATTACAGTAAGGAGGCTATCCAGATCAAACACATTATAAAGAAAAACTGGAACATTATTGAATGTGACCCGACTCTACGGGAAGTATTCACGGAACCACCTGGGATCAGTTTTAGGAGGGCCCCCACAATTAAGGACAAGTTAGTAAGAAGTTACCTCCCTGCTCCTAAACGTGAAATTTGGCTTCGTCAACCTAAGGGAAATTTTCCTTGCGGTAACTGTAATTATTGTGAGAATATGGCTAAAACTGATACATTTATGGATGTTTCCAGTAATAAGACTTACACCGTTAACAGTTTTATAAATTGCAATACCACCCATGTTGTTTATCGATTAGAGTGCACTTGTGGCTGTTTTTATGTAGGCCTCACTAAAAGGAGTTTAAGAAACAGGGTAGCTGAGCATAGGTATGCCATCCGGACTGGAAACATCAATTATCCAATGGCCAAGCATTATATAGACGCAAAACATGGAAGGGATTCGACCTTACGAGTAGTGGGCATTGAGGCTGTTCGCCTTGATGCCAGAGGCGGGGATATAATCAAACGCCTTAAACAAAGGGAGACATACAAAGGGGGATCTATTCTTTGAGGGCCACTAGTCATCCAGGTCTCAATGAAGATTTTGACCTTTCACCTTTTTTGTAATTGTTGTGTTTCAATGGGTACAGTATTTTGACTAGTCTTTGAATGCAATAACATTTTCTGTCAATGTTGTTTTAGAACCATCTTGACTATGAAATTAGAATTATGATGGGTAACTAGCCTATTTCACATTTATTGACATTTGGTATGTATTGTGTGGAGTACACTAGATGTTTTTAGTGGTGTCACTCCTATTTTTCCACTGTGAGATCTCTTATCTTGCTTTGTACTTGAATGATTTAACTTCTGGTATTAGACATGACCTGAACCATTGCCTCTAGTGGCCAAAATTTGTGTTGCAAGTGCCAGAGTGGCACACCTGAAACCAATGCAACTATAAGTATTGCTTGATTTTGTCTGTTTGTTACCAACACCCTGATGAAGGCCAGTGGGCCGATACGCGTTGGTGTTTTTTAATGGTTTAGCCTTCGATCAAATAATAATAAATACTTTTTTACTTTTGTAACCTACTGAGTGCCTGGACCAATTTTTATGAACATTCAACCCTTCCAAGAGCACCAGAGGATATAAGGGATACCAGCAGCGCTCCAGCTTCCTTTTGTTCAGAAAATTATAATTGTTGAATTAGTCCACAATTCAGTTTCCTACATTTTAAACTAAGTTTGCGTGCTTTCACAGATTTGCCAAACCGTGTCAGATAAATAAAACCACCCAGCTCATGTTCCTTTTAATCATGTGACAAACTGGTATTACTGGAAAGACAAGCAGTAGTGACGTCCCATTCTTTTAAAAAATCTCCCTTGAGACTGGTTCATGACTGATGAAGAGGAAAACTCCACAACAACATGATCTCTAATTGTGTAAGTATCATAAAGAAATTCTCTCTCAGGAAAAAAAACTTTAAGAACACATTTTTAAAACTATTTATACATTTTTAAAACAATCTATTGTTGTCGTTACCTTAATTATTTGTGTGTATACTTTATATATGTGTGTGTGTGTATAGGGGTGGGCTATATGATCAAAATCTTGTATGTCATTTTATTTCACGATAACAGTATCACAATATAATTATTTTTGCTTTAAATAAGGGTTTTATGGTATACCGTTTTTAGATACCTTTGAAATTTTATAATTCTTATCACTATTTTCATTTAAAAACCAATACTAGCCTAAAAAAACTCTCAAGCTTACTGAAGACAAATAAACATTAATAAAGAAAGAGCAAAGAAAACAAACTAGAAGAGACACAAATGAAATAGACCTACCCGAAAAACTTCAAGCACTAGAAATACTACATAAAATGTATAATCAAATGTATATAAAAACAATACATAGTCTTTACTGTGTACATATACATTTATTCTTATTAAAGTAATAAAAGTTATTCAGTCAAGAGCAGTCAGAGATTTCCTCCCTTTATTGTTGTTTGATTATCATTAATAATGAATGTAGGTTTATTAAGCCTGGTTCACACGGCAGGATAATTAGGCTGATTTTAGCCCCGATTTACCCCTTCCGACAATCTTAAGGATGCTCCGATTATGGTAAAATAATCTGATCAGATATTCCTGCCGTGTGTGGTGTGTTAAGAGTGCTCTCGTCTGCTCGGAAGGACGTCGGGACCGCTCCGATCTCAAATCGGGGATATCCAACATGTTGGATTTTTTTGGCCCGATTTCTCCTCGTGTGTGGTGCTCCCCGGGGACAAACGAGCACGCAGCCTGTGGACTGTGGCGTGTAGCCAATCAGAAAGCGAGGTGACGAGGCGCAGAGGAAGCACCGGGAAACAAAATCAAAACAGCCGTCCATGCTCGCGTTGTCTCCACTTCTTTGACCATCGCCTTTTCTTTTGATAACGTTTTTTTTCGGTTAAAAACAAACTACAAACTATCACCATTGCATCCTCTTCGTCCGCCATGATTGTTTAAAGTCACGTTTGGTCTCGAGGGATTTTGCGAGATTTTCCGTCTGACCTGGGAATGCTCGGGAGTCAAATCGGTTTGTGTGTGATGTGTTGATTTTGCCGTGTGGCTGCGCACCACACACTGTACGACCAAAACTGTTAGACCCGTGATTTTTTTATCGCCGTGTGTAGGGTCTCTCAGGTTTGGAAAATCGGCCGACAATTTTAAAATCGTCCCGTGTGAACCAGGCTTTAGGCTGCTGTCTCTAGGGCTGGCTATCACATTGTTATGCGCATCTCGTCAGTAAAGCCGGTTCCTTGATTAGTAGTAAATCACCTTCACCTGCTTTCAGATGGAGCGGCATTTACTACACAGCACAAACTCCAGTGTTAAATTAACACTCAAGAGTGTTAAAGTTAATGAGATAATTAAGTGATTAATTTAGTGATGTTTGAGCATTATTGAAGACACCTGATGTTAACAAGCAGAATCACTGAAGGAGAAAATCTCAAATTGTAAGCCACCGTTATGGCGATAAGTGTTTGCTTTAGTTGGGCTCTTAACCTTTATACATTCACTTTAAATTTGTTGTCTGCTGTTATTTATTTATAACAGTCAAATGAACAAATAAAAGTGTGATCTATCAGTGTTGGTTGTGTTCTGGCATAATCATGCTGTGATCTGAAAAATGAATCTTATTGAGGTTGTTTGGTTTAACTTGTTGGCAACAACTTCTTGATTCTACAACATATACAAATATAGGTATGTTTCTTATAATCCAAAATATTTAATAAACATTGTTCTGATCAAAACACTTTCAAATAACTTTATTTAGAAACACAGACATCAATAATCAGCCTGTGAATCTCAACAATGGTGACAATAATAAAGCATATTGCAGTGGCTCCCATCATGCATTGCGATATGAATAAATTATGATCTGAATTTTCTATGTAATTTACTTTTCCTAATTGAATATTCTGCTCGTCACCATTGTTGAGCTGCATAGACTGAATCTTGAAGTCTGTGAGTGCCTATAAGAAATATTTTTTTTTTTTAGAAACAACTTTTAAGAAATCCTTTTTATTATAGCTAAAATTCTGGATATTTATTCAGAATCACAGTTATGCTGTAATCAACAACATAAATCAAAATCATAAAGTTCAAATGATGATTGTCATAATGTAACCAAGACCATCAGATCACTTTATTCTTTGTTCATCTGGCAGTTATAACTCAGATACATCAGCCAAACAAAATCTGAAGTTAATAATATAAGGGTCAAGAGCCCAACTAAAGCAACCAATGATCGCCATAACGGTGGCTTACAATTTGAGTTTTTCTCCTTCAGTGATTCTGCTTGTTAACATCAGGTGTCTTCAATAATGCTCAATCATCACTCAATTAATCACTTAATTATCTCATTAACTTTAACACTCTTGAGTGGACTCATGTACACTCCCAGGAGTGTTAATTTAACACTGGAGTTTTTGCTGTGTACAAAGAGCCGTAGTTAACTGACAAGCTGAGCCATATCGCATTAATTATCGCTGGCGATACGTCCGCGATATTGATGCGATATGGCTCAGCTTGTCAGTTAACTACGGCTCTTTGTAGTAAATGCCGCTCCATCTGAAAGCAGGTGATGGTGATTTACTACTAATCAAGGAACCGGCTTTACTGACGAGATGCGCATAACAATATCGTGCGATATATCACCCAGCCCTAGCTGTCTCTTTAAGACCGACTGCAGGGATCCAATATACTCATGCGTTTTCTTTCTCAACTATTAACGTTCACTTAAGACATAAATGACTGTTTACTTGCAAAGACATGATCACTTTGACACATAGTTATGTATTTAACCGTTCAAGCCCAATTAGGCGGCAAAAAGCACCAGTTCTCAGTTCAGTTCTTACATGCTTTATGAGCAGAGACTTTGTGTTAGAAAAAGTCTCTCAGAGAGCATGCGCATATACTAAAAATGCTCTTCTGCTGCTAATTGTGCATCAACGGTTTAAAATCACCTGATTTTAAACAGAAATGCTTAAAAACGCATGCAAACGATAATATTTCGTGATGGCGCCGCACAGCATCACACGAGCGTAACCGCGATTGAGATGATAGTGTCACCGGGTGAACAAACCGGGAACCAAAAAAATTGTTGACTCGTTTCCAGGGGGAAGAAATGCCGGTGTAACACCGGGCCGGCTCTGGGTTTACCTGTAATGACCGCCGACCATAACAAGCGCCAGCTGAAGCCAGTGAGTAGCGCTTCATTGAAGCATGTGTCCGGGAAAAAGGAGTATAAAGAGAGGGGCTTGAAGCACAGTAGGGTGGGAAAAAATGCTCTGGCAGTAGGAAAGCTCTACAGGAGTGCTAGAGTGGATTGTAGCAGCGGCAGTGAGCGGTGACAAGTGCAGAAAGCAGAGGTTTAAGACCTGATCGGTGTTCTATGTTGAGTCCCCCGAGACATGCTCATTAAGTGAGTCTTTTTAAAGAAACCACGAACAGCAACGCAACGAAGTAAGTGAGAAAACTTCACAGAGGAAGAAGGAGAGTGACTGGCAGAAAAGAGAGTGGAAACCCGCTGCAGGATTCACGCGATTCACCGAAGAAAAGTTAAGTGCACCCCTTTTATGATTCACCTTTTGGAGAAAGACACATGTGAAGATTGCCATCACCAGTGTACGACTAACCTGTGTTTGTGGGCAGTGTGTGTTATCCTGTTGACAGTAACAGTAGCGGCTGGGAAGATCGCTGAATCTATGTTCATCTTCTGAGTCCACTATTCTTTGGTTCATCCATCCTATGAAGAAAAGAGAAACGAGTTGATTAATCGCTGTGAAGATAGAGTGAGTTTGCAGTGTCTGAAAGAGTGAACTAAACACGTGTGGAGATTTACAAAAGTGATTTATGCACGAGTGCGGTGAGATCAAACAACTGTGTTCTCTCTGAGTTTCTGACGGATGAAATTGACCCATAACTTTGAAGATTCTTTCAAATTGATCTGTCCCCCTCAGCTGTGTCCAGGTCTCTGGGATTTTGTGAGAACAGCTCAATGCACCTCTATTGCCACCGTTCACGAGCACTGTACCCCACGCTAGGGCTGCACGATTAATCGCACGATATTGTTATGCGCATCTAATCAGTAAAGCCGGTTCCTTGATTAGTGGTAAATCACCATCACCTGCTCAAGAGTGTTAAAGTTAATGAGATAATTAAGTGGTATTGAAGACACCTGATGATAACAAGCAGAATCACTGAAGGAGAAAATATAAAATTGTAAGCCACCGTTATGGCGATAAGTGTTTGCTTTAGTTGGGCTCTTGATCCTTATACTTTAAGTTTAAATTTTGTTTGTCGGCTGTTATTGATTTATTACAGTCAAATGAACAAAGATAAGTATGATCTGATAGTACTGGTTATGTTTTGACATAATCATGCTGTGATCTGAAAAAATGAAGCTCATTCAGATGATCTGGTTTAATTTGATAGCAACAGTTTAGTGGTTCTACAGCATATGATAATTGTATTTTTCTTATATTCCAAAACATTTAATAAAAATTGTCCTGATCAATTCACTTTCTAATGCATTTATTTAGAAACACAGACATCAATAATCAGCCTGTGAATCTCAACCGTGGTGACAATAATAATCCTTGTTGCCACCAATCACAACTCATTAATGGCTCCCATCATGCATTGCGGTATGAATAAATTATGATCTGAATTGTCTATGTAATTTACTTTTCCTAATTGAATATTCTGCTCGTCACCATTGTTGAGATGCATTGACTGCATCTTTATATCTGTGTGTGCCTAAAATAAAGATTTTTTTTTTTTTTTTACAACTTTTAATAACTCCTTTATATTATATCTCAATTTCTGGATATTTATGCAGAATCTCAGTTATGCTGTAACCAACAGCATTACTCACAAACATTTAGTTCAAACGATAAATGTCATAATATAACCAACACCATTAGATCAATTTTTTCTTTGTTCATCTGGCAGGTTTAACTCCGATACACCAGCCGAACAAAATCTAAAGTTAATACTATAAGGGTCAAGAGCCCAACTAAAGCAACCACTCATCTCCATAATGGTGACCTGAAATTCCGGTTTTCTCCTTCAGTGATTCTGCTTTAGGTGTCTTCAATAATGCTCAATCATCACTCAATTAATCACTTAAATATCTCATTAACTTTAACACTCTTGAGTGTGGACTCATATACACTCCCAGGTGTGTTAATTTAACACTGAGTTTTTGCTGTGTACAAAGAGCCGTAGTTAACTGACAAGCTGAGCCATATCGCATTAAATATCGTTGGCGATATGTCCTCGATTTTAACGCGATTTGGCTCAGCTTGTCAGTTAACTACGGCTCTTTGTAGTAAATGCCGCTCCATCTGAAAGCAGGTGATGGTGATTTACTACTAATCAAGGAACCGGCTTTACTGATTAGATGCGCATAACAATAACGTGCGATTAATCGTGCAGCCCTACCCCACGCCAAAGAAGGTCCAGCCTCCCTATTTCTCCCAACGGCGCCATTCTAACCCACCCAGAACGAGAGCGAAGGCTGGTAAAGTACCCCGTTTCTGTCTTCGAAGTCACTGTCTGTCCCACGAGCTTATGCAACGAGTCTGATGACGAGAGAAGCCACTGCCTTTTCCACGAGCTTATTCAACGAGTTTGACGACGAGAGAAGTCACTGTCTGTCCCACGAGCTTATGCAACGAGTCTGACGACGAGGGAAGCCACTGTCTGTCCCACGAGCTTATGCAACGAGTCTGACGACAAGAGAAGCCACTGTCTGTCCCACGAGCTTATTCAACGAGTCTGACGACAAGAGAAGCCACTGTCTGTCCCACGAGCTTATTCAACGAGTCTGACGACGAGGGAAGCCACTGTCTGTCCCACGAGCTTATGCAACGAGTCTGACGACGAGAGAAGGCACTGCCTGTCCCACGAGCTTATTCAACGAGTCTGATGACGAGAGAAGTCACTGTCTGTCCCACGAGCTTATGCAACGAGTCTGACGACGAGGGAAGCCACTGTCTGTCCCACGAGCTTATTCAACGAGTCTCACGACGAGAGAAGTCACTGTCTGTCCCACGAGCTTATTCAACGAGTCTGATGACGAGAGAAGTCACTGTCTGTCCCACGAGCTTATTCAACCAGTCTGACGACGAGGGAAGCCACTGTCTGTCCCACGAGCTTATGCAACGAGTCTGACGACGAGAGAAGTCACTGTCTGTCCCACGAGCTTATTCAACGAGTCTGATGACGAGAGAAGTCACTGTCTGTCCCACGAGCTTATTCAACGAGTCTGATGACGAGAGAAGTCACTGTCTGTCCCACAAGCTTATTCAACCAGTCTGACGACGAGAGAAGTCACTGTCTGTCCCACGAGCTTATTCAACGAGTCTGATGACGAGAGAAGTCACTGTCTGTCCCACAAGCTTATTCAACGAGTCTGATGACGAGAGAAGTCACTGTCTGTCCCACGAGCTTATGCAACGAGTCTGATGACGAGAGAAGTCACTGTCTGTCCCACGAGCTTATTCAACCAGTCTGACGACGAGGGAAGGCACTGTCTGTCCCACGAGCTTATTCAACGAGTCTGATGACGAGAGAAGTCACTGTCTGTCCCACGAGCTTATTCAACCAGTCTGACGACGAGGGAAGGCACTGCCTGTCCCACGAGCTTATTCAACGAGTCTGATGACGAGAGAAGTCACTGTCTGTCCCACAAGCTTATTCAACGAGTCTGATGACGAGAGAAGTCACTGTCTGTCCCACGAGCTTATGCAACGAGTCTGACGACGAGGGAAGCCACTGTCTGTCCCACGAGCTTATTCAACGAGTCTGACGACGAGAGAAGTCACTGTCTGTCCCACGAGCTTATTCAACGAGTCTGATGACGAGAGAAGTCACTGTCTGTCCCACGAGCTTATTCAACGAGTCTGACGACGAGAGAAGTCACTGTCTGTCCCACGAGCTTATTCAACGAGTCTGACGACGAGAAGAGCCATTGCCTGTCCCACGAGCTTATTCAACGAGTCTGACGACGAGAAGAGCCATTGCCCGTCCCATGAGCCACCAGGAGAGGGATATACTTACGTGAAGAACGGAAGAGTACCTACCAGTACTCCCCTCCCCGTATCGCACCAAAGCCACAGCCACGAACGTCCCTGCCTCTGCTTTTATCCCTTTTTAATTTTAATAAAAACTTACCTTTTAAACTTACCTTGGTTGTCTGCCTCTGGTGTCTGCTCCTCCGGAGTGTGGTAAATAACCCTTGGCCTTAACATCGGTGATGATAGTTCAAAATCTCTCCTGGTTGACAAATTTTTACCGGTTAATCGTGTCTACCGGCATGAGCATAGGTTCAGATTGAGAAAACAAATTAAATTAATTCAAAATACCACTATACAGGCTATTAAATAAAATATTCTTTACATTTAAAAGAGATTCAACTGAACAGACAAAACCAGCACAGTGTAAATGTTTGTATTGTGCGACTAATTTTCTTCAAAATATTTTCTTTTGTGTTCCACAGAGCAAATTAAGTCATACAGGTTTGGAACGACAAGAGGGAGAGTAAATGAAGAAAGAATTTTCATTTTTGGTGGACTGTCCCTTTAACCCCGGCAACAATGGCATTACCCAGAAAACCCTGTCAGCGCAGCAGCAGCTTGAATCAAGGTCCCAATATGCCGTAAGAGAATGTTCTCAAATATTACAATAATAGGGTTTAAACTAAAATGTGATAGTTGTATTATGGCTGGTCTGGCTGGAGGGAATTGTTGATCTTTTATAAGCTAATATAATGAGGAAATTTAAAACATTGTTACTATTAGATTATTATCCGTTGGCGTTCTTATTGTTCTTCTTCTGTTCCATCTTCTTCTTCCGCTCTGGAAGTCTATGGCAGGCCATATAACTGTACGGTAAAAAGTTATGGAATTTGGCACACTGGTAGAGGACAGTCTAAGCAGTTCTCCAAATTTGCTATGGTGACAGTTCAGTGGCGCTAAAATTAAACAATACATGAAATTGCCGCAAACTACAATACAGTATTCTGACATAAATTGCTATATTTTACAAATGAATTGGTGTATCATTACAACACTCAGTGTGTTAAAATGATAATAACTTTGATTATATTAGCTTATTGTAATGAAACTGGTCTTAATTGATTCATTGAGTAATGCAGAGAACATAGATACCAGTTTTGCCATAGTAGGCCGAACTTCCTGTATGCCGATTTGATTTTCTTCAAAAACCTACTTTTTGAACTCATCCTAGACCCTTTGTCCGATTTTCAGCAAAATTGAACAGTATCATCTTCAGACCGTGCCGACAAACAAGTTATGGATTTCGTGCTGATAGACGAAAACGTTTTTGTATAGCGCTGCAACAAAGTTGATGCAAAATGCCAAAATGACTGAGGCTGTATCTCTGCAATGCTTTGGCACATTGACACCAAACTTTGCATGTATCATTGTCACCTTACACTGACCACACCACAACAGTTTAGTAACAGCACCACCTATTGGTCAAAAGTGATAAACCACTAAATTACATTACTAGTTAAGGTACTTGATTTTCAGGCATTTTGCATAAAATCATCTTCATATACTTTTAATTGCTCATTGTTGCAGTTGGTCTCATGCTTCCAGTCATGATGGCCTGATTTATTGTGCCTTCTTTGTGCCTGACCCCTTAATTGCTGTTTGCAGCTATATTTTATATTTATATTTATGTTCATGCTAAAAAAGTATGAATTAAATATTTACATTTTACATAATCACAAAATGGATGATGGGTATTTAATTTTAAATTCTTCCTATACAAATATTCTGATGAATATTGTCCTCCATCTGCATTTTACAGAAAGCCGTGTGTTCCACCACGCAGACTAGCTCTGATTCATCGAGGTCCTCCAAAACGATATCTTCTACATACAGAGAGGAAAGTGCTTGATGATAATGGAAAAGTCCGAAAATGGACTTATGGGAAAAAAGACACCAGAAAACCAAACAAAATTGTTCTGCTGGTGGGAGAAACTGGCGCTGGGAAGACGACTCTCATCAACAACATGGTCAACTACTTAATGGGAGTGAAGTTTGAGGATGAATTATGGCATGAAATCACAGAAGAAGAAGCCAGAGACCAATCAGAATCACAAACCTCTGAAATCACGATGTATGAGGTCTGTCCTATAAAGAGTCCCGTATCTCTCACCATCATTGATACTCCAGGCTACGGAGACACTAGAGGACTGGAAAAAGATCTGGAAGTTGCTGAGAATTTATCCATGTTGTTTCAGAGCATTGATGGTGTGTGTGAAGTAGATGCAGTGTGTTTTGTGACTCAAGCGTCTAAGAATCGTCTCTCGGACAGACAGCATTACATCATCAGTTCAATACTGTCTTTGTTTGGAAAAGACATTGTGAACAACATTGTGTTTCTAATCACACACTCTGATGGTCTGCCACCCCAAAACGTCCTCGGCGCCATTAATAAAGCTAGAATCCCCTGCAGACGAGACCACAGCGGCCAACCTGTTTATTTCTTATTCAACAACCGGCAGGCTGACGCCCGTCACACTGAGAGACGTTACCTTCGTGCTCAAAGAGACGCCTGGGAGGACAGCATGGACGGCATGAAGCAATTCCTTCAGTCTCTGGATGAAAAGAACAGAAGAAGTTTAGAGTTGACTTCAAATGTCCTGATAGAGCGCATTCGATTAGAAGCGTCCATGTGCAACTTACAGCTGCGAGTCGAAGAGAAAGAGTCAAAGAAGTCTGAAAAACTTCAGATCCAGGAGGCAATGAAGGAAAACAAGGAAAAGATTGAGGAGTGTAAAAACTTTACCATTAAAGTAAAAAAGACTGTCAAAATGAAGGTTCCCATTGAAAGCGCTTCATGGAAGAGCAGGAAGGCGACGACCTGCACCGTCTGTGAAGAAAACTGCCATGAGTTTGACTGCTGGTGGGTTTCTGATCCCAGTAAATGTGAAGTCATGAAAAACGGTTACTGTACCGTGTGTACAGAGAAGTGCCACCACAGCAAACACGTCAAAGAAAACAAGAAATACGTTGTCAGCACCTCAAGCATCATGATGGAATTTGACTCCATAAAAAAGGAATATGAAAAAGCTCAAAGACAGTTCAAGAGGTCTTCAGTTGTAATGGATTATATTGATCAAGATCTGAAGGAGATTGAGGACCAAAAGTCAATTCTTTTGTTCGATGCTTACAAGAATATCAAGCTTCTGTCTCAGATCGCATTAAAGCCAGACTCGGCCTTCACTCTTCAGCATCTGGACTTCTTCATCCCCAGAGTGAGGGAGGCTGGGAAAAAAGACTGGGTCCGAGAGCTGGAGGAAATGAGGAAAACTGCTGAAGCTGAAGAAGCGAATAAAGACGCTCTGAGTTATCTGAGAGCTGGTCTAGCTAAACTTTTCTTTAGTGGGAAATTAACAAATGCAGAGAAGAGATGAATCAATGAAAATTAGGAATTTTAAAATACTGTGGCCTATATGTGTAACAAAGTTAGGATTCGAATCAGTTTTATTGTGAATTCTCCTGAATTCAGCAGCAGTTTTTAATTCCATGCTGTAGTGGTGCCCTCGTGTGGTTTTTGTGAGGACTGCAGAAATGTTTAATGAGAAGGAACACATCAGTTGCATTGAGCAGTGCACACTGTGGCTGAGATATGCCTGCAGTGAAACACAGCCACGAAGAGGATGTTTTATTTCATTTAACAGTAAACACAATTACATTAACCAGCATTTGTGTTCGTGCATTCATTGGGGGTTTACGAGTTTGTCTAGAGCCCGCCATACAGTCGGTGTTCATCACATCTCGGGAATGTTTGCGTGAACATAGTGTAATGGCCACTTTGTGCTTTTATGGTAATTTGAGGTACAATGAGAACTGCGCATGTGGGTAGAGTGTCATATTAGGTTTGACAGGTGAGGAGAAGAGATAACCACTCTACCGACTTTTGTACTCTTTCTTGTATTTCCCTTTATGAGTTGAATGTTTATTTGTATACTATTTCTCACTCAATCCCCATGTATGCGGACGAGTGTGACGTTTAAGTAATTTTATTAAACCCGGGGAAAATACGCCATTTAATCTGAAAATATGACTTTCAGATTAAACAGATTAAACGACTTGCATTGGGTTTCTTTGTTTTTCCATTTAGAAGTCAAAAACGAGACGAATTATCCGAAGGTACACGGACCCTCCCAACACTGGAAATCAAGCTTTTTGGCTTTTAGTATGAATATAGTCACATTATAAGCTAGTTTGTTCAAAAACAAAGACTAAATTTGCATTTAGAAGTGTAGGATTTGAGGGCGAACCAAAAATGAATCTTCCAGGTGATTCGTTCAAACATAATTCCACACAGAACTCAGCACCTCAGACCCCCAAATCACCAGTCTAATCTAGGGCCGTAAATGGAGTGGGCTCCAACCAGTCTGAGCTAACCAACAAAAAAAGGGAAAAAAGACTGGGTCCGAGAGCTGGAGGTAATGAAGAGAAGCGCTGAAGCTGAAGAAGCCAATAAAGACGCTCTGAGTTATCTTCAAGCTGGTCTGGCAAAAGTGAATATTTTCTTTAGTGGGCAATTGTTACGTGTTTAAAAGATGTTTAGTGGGATGATTGCGTAACATTTAAGTGAGGTGCTGCGGCTAGATGAGCAGGTGGCAAAAACAGTCATAGAAACTAGGTCGTAATGTTGGAAACGTTTATTCAGTCACAGAAGAGTGAGGACGTTACAAAGTATAATAAATGTAAAAGAAAAGAAAACATGAATAATCAGAAAAACAAGAGGGTCGTCAAATTAACAAAATAATCAAAACATAACCCCCATATCTACCTAACCCAAAACCTTTAAAGCTACCTACCAAAAAGAAAATGCAGAAAACAACCCGCAATCTTCGGCGTAGTCGATGCCTTACCTAAACTATACTAACTAACTAATATAAACAAAACAACAATGGGTGACGACCGCTCTCCAACTAAACTAACAATTAGAATGCTTCCTACCGTGGTCTTTCTTAATTGTAGAGACAGAATTTAGACAACTCACAACACAAGCTTCACTCTACATGATCTACGATTGGGTTACTGCGTACAACACCGTTTTAGAATAAGGTAAAACTGCGCTCAATTCCAGTCATTAGTCATACTCACAAATGCATAACCAAGTTTAGAAATCTAGTTCTGAAACCCATTCCATTGATAACAATATTGTCAACCCAAATAACAATCTCTGAACCAGCAAGTAAGTATCAACATAATAATAATCACCAAACATACACGTGAACTCAATTCCACAAACAAACACGCATGGATGTGTGCTGAGATCTGGCGCTGATCTGCCACGCTTCTCTTCAATGGGGCTTTTAAACCGGCGGAAAACCTCCAGGATTGGTGGACGTCACAGGTGATCCATAACGGGTTGACGTCATGCCTGACAAGCAGCCAATGGTTCACGTCCCAGTAATGCGAATAGAAAAAGAGCACAAAAGAAAAAAGCAAGCAACACACACAAACATACGTGGAACGTAACAGCAATAAACAAATGCAGACAGGACAACAGAGAAATCAATGAAAACTAAGTTGAAAATTTAAATTGTAATTCAATGCAGGGGACTTTCTGTAGATGTGAAGATGAGAAAGATTATTTAATCTTTCTATCCAGATCATTTTCATCCATGTTTTAGTGTTTGTTAAAACAAGGCATGATGTGTTACATTTTACATCTCCAATATTTTAATACCTGTACTGTAATAATAATCTAATTAATTTGGGGGTACTGTATAATTGCTTTAATTAACAAACAGATTTTTTTTATTTTGTAATTGTAATTGCAACCACATATTTGTATTGTGTTAATCCTGAGGGCAAAACTCTTGAGGGCAAAAAAAACAACAAAAAAAAAAACGTGTCCATTGATAGATCATTTTAATTGCCTATAAAAATAGGTAGCCTATATATAGACATTTATATAAGTCAAGATGTAATTCATGTTGACAATTGTTTACACTGTCTGCTACAAATGTTTATGTAAAAAAGTATATTTAAGGTTAATAATTGCATGACTTTCACAGTTGTTCCACAGAATGACTTCACCTGTATCTAAGTGCACTCTTGGAATATCAAACTGTATTTCTTAGGGGTAAACCCGAATAGTCGAAGATTCGATGCATCAATAGGAGGAGCCTGATTTGACTACCAATCTCACGGGCAAATCTTCGCAGAGGTTATATAAGGGTGCTCAATGTCTGATTTCACATAGAACTACCGGTTCTCTGTCAATACGTTAGCCTATTATGATAATGCTGTAAATACAAATGTGCAAAGGAAGAAGCTTTTAATTAGTGCTGGGCAACGATTGTAAAATTTTAATCGCGATTAATCGCATCAATTTCTTGCGATTAATCGCGATTAATCGCATTGTTGCGCGCAAAATTGAATAATGATTTGTAAAGTAATGTATTGCGCACTTTTGATTTAAATGTACTGCTATATACACAAAAGTGCAATAACATGTGGTTTGCAAAAACTCTAAACAAATAAGGTGCTTTGCTTTATACCAGCAGTATTCTCTTTACATAGCAATAAAATATTTATTGTAAATCTCAACTTAAACATTAATGTAATCAAATCAAATATTAAAACAAAGCTATTTGGCACTGGGCATTACCTTTTATCTAGTTAAAACGAGTCCAGTTTTCTTGTGTTGTTTTCTGAACAGGTATCTTGTATCAGGGAGCAGCAGAAACAGTCTATGTAGTCAGAGGTCATGATCACTACTACAGATTAGGGATGGGCGATATATCGCACGATATTGTTATGCGCATCTCGTCAGTAAAGCCGGTTCCTTGATTAGTAGTAAATCGCCTTCACCTGCTTTCAGATGGAGCGGCATTTACTACAAAGAGCCGTAGTTCACTGACAAGCTGAGCCATATCGCATCAATATCGCGGACATATCGCCAGCGATAATTAATGCGATATGGCTCAGCTTATCAGTTAACTACGGCTCTTTGTACATAGCAAAAACTCCAGTGTTAAATTAACACTCATGGGAGTGTATATGAGTCCACACTCAAGAGTGTTAAAGTTAATGAGATAATTAAGTGATTAATTTAGTGATGATTGAGCATTATTGAACACACCTGAAGAATCACTGAAGGAGAAAATCTCAAATTGTAAGCCACCGTTATGGCGATCATTGTTTACTTTAGTTGGGCTCTTGACCCTTATATTATTAACTTTAGATTTTGTTTGTCTGCTTTATCTGAGTTATAACTGCCAGATGAACAAGGGAAAAAAAAGTGATCTGATAGTGTTGGTTATATTATGACAATCATCATTTGAACTTTATGTTTTTGATTTATGTTGTTTGTTATAGCATAACTGTGATTCTGCATGAATATCCAGAATTTTAGCTATAATATAAAGGATTTCTTAAAAGTTATTTTCTAAAAAAAAAATCTTTCTTTTAGGCACACACAGATTTCAAGATTCAGTCTATGCATCTCAACAATGGTGACGGGCAGAATATTCAATTAGGAAAAGTAAATTACATAGAAAATTCAGATCATAATTTATTCAGATCGCAATGCATGATGGGAGCCATTAATGAGTTGTGATTGGTGGCAGCCACTGCAACATGATTTATTATTGTCACCACTGTTGAGATTCATAGGCTGATTATTCATGTCTGTGTTTCTAAATAAATTTATTTGAAAGTGTTTTGATCAGAACAATGTTTATTAAATATTTTGCATTATAAAAAACATACCTATACTCATATATGCTCTATAATCACAAAGTTATTGCCAGTAAGTTAAACCAAACTATCTCAATAAGACTCATTTTTTCGATCACATCATGATTATGCCAGAACATAACCAACACTAACAGATCACACTTTTCTTTGTTCATTTGACTGTTATAATTAAATAACAGTAGACAAACAAATTTAAAGTGGATGTATAAAGGTTAAGAGCCCAACTAAAGCAAACACTTATCGCCATAACGGTTGCTTACAATTTGTGATTTTCGCCTTCAATGATTCTGCTTGTTAACATCAGGTGTCTTCAATAATGCTCAATCATCACTAAATTAATCACTTAATTATCTCATTGACTTTAACACTCTTGGGTGTTAATTTAACACTGGAGTTTGTGCTGTAGAGTAAATGCCGCTCCATCTGAAAGCAGGTGATGGTGATTTACTACTAATCAAGGAACTGGCTTTACTGACGAGATGCGCATAACAATATCGTGCGATATATCGCCCATCCCTACTACAGATATAAGTCGACCAACGTTACTTCTCTGATAGTAGCTTAGGTTTGGTCATGCCATGGTTTCCCATGTACACTCAGATTAGGCTACATTAAACAGAGGTAAAGCCCAATATATAGGTTACTTCTGCGTCGAACTCACGCCGTAGCTACGTCGTAGGCTGTGTGTAGCGCGCGTATCCTGACGTGCACCTCTCCAAAAATGTAACAACGCGTCAATGCATACTGTACAGCAAGCGCTATGATTGCTAGAACCGCTCCCCGGGTTTCACATGCTCCCTCTTTGTAATTGCGCGTCAACGCGGACAAGGACGCAGAAGTAGGCTATAAATGAAAACCAACGTAGAGGCTCCGGCGTAGGTCCGACGCAGAAGTATAAATCAGCTTTTAGAGTGAGGTGAAGTGGCCGAGCACACGGTGCAGCGAAAAGAGTTCCTGTGTAACTGTTGCGGTCATACTCGCCTCACGCACGCGCCCACGCCCGCCCGTTGCCGAAGTTGAATTGTCTATAACTTTTTGTAGGCTACACGACGCGCAGCACAAATCATTGGAAGAGAGACTGATCCTCGGCTCGCTGTTTGTGAGTTTCCAGAATCGAAATAGTTATCAGGACATCAACAGAAGGGAATTTACATGGCAGAGCATCCCCGCTAAACTAAACGCAGGCCTATCAGGTAAAGTTATGTATAATTTTAATTTAAGTTAAAAAGACTACAGCTGTGTAGCGCACAGAAGCCGTTGCCATGTTTACTATCCATAGAGCGCCTGTAATTCACTCGCGGAGCGCTGTCTCCCTTTCTGTTCACCTGAGAGAACCTGCCAAAGCCTCTCCACTGCTTGTTTGGGTGGGTTATTTGCTGGCTGACCAACATCCCACCCCTCCTATGACCCATGGTTTGACTGTAGGCCTATGTGTAGTATTCAGAGCCAGTGAGCAACGGACTTTCAAAAAAAAAAAAAAAAAAACCTGTGTTAACGTGCGTTAAAAAAAATGTCGGCATTAATTCATAAATGCGTTAACGCGATAATAACGCGTTAACTTGCCCAGCCTTTTAATAAATATTTTTAACGTGCGTGAATAAATCCAAACACCCCAGTGACAGATTTAAGTTTCACTTTCGATACGTGACCGAAAGAGGAGCGTTTTGACGGCAGGGATTTAAATCTTTAAAAATGTTTGGGCTAAGAAAATCTAAAGTGTGGATGCACACCATCAGAAAGGATATTTTCCCAGACTGGATTTAGCATCAGGAAAACCATGATCGCACTTCTGCAGGCCAACGTTAACAAGTTGGTTTTCCTCGGGACATTCTAAAACGCTTAACGTGAAATAAGCTTTTAAAACGCTTAATGGCACTTTTACATGGCTTAATGTATAGTTCATACCTCATAAGAAACCATACTATGTGCAGATAAGCAGATGAACCCAGAATATGAACGCAACGTGTTCCTCCTAAAGTCACGTAAAGCGTTTTCTTTATAATAATGGTTTTCAATGGGAGGAAAATTAACGTTTAATTAAACGCGTTGTGTTCATATTCTGGTTTCATCTGCTTTTCTGTAGGCTATACAGTATGCTTTATTAATAAGGTGTGTATAGAATTTGATATTTTAATATAACTGTCTTAGGACATTAAGCCGTTAAACGTTTTTCATGTTAAGCGTTTTAGAATGTATTTTATCCGCGCACACAATTTGAAAAGACTCAAATGGACACAGAGACACAGACAGAGTGAAAGACTATGAAGTACACATCTATGACAACATGCACACATGAAATGTATTGTTCCTGTAATTGTATTCAGACTGTTCAGATATTAATTTACATTGAAGGCACATTTGGTTGGTAGGGACTTCAGCCAGTTAGGCTTGTTAAATAAACCGGTATTTCCGTCAAAGCTTTTTACTTATCCAGTCAATTGACACAGAGGCTGGTGAGTACTAAATATAGTAATAATTTTTTAAACAAAATAATAATAATAAATACAGTGTTTTACAAATAAAGCAATTAATTGTTTTGCTGTAAGCAGACTGAAGTCATCGTCAAGGTATTCTGTGAGGTCGACACATTCAGTCCAGCGATTATCATGAATTTCGGGTGAGTAGAAATGTATGTGCTTTCTGGATAAATTATGTAAGGAATATATTAGGGCTGCACGATTAATCGCACGATATTGTTATGCGCATCTCGTCAGTAAAGTCGGTTCCTTGATTAGTAGTAAATCACCTTCACCTGCTTTCAGATGGAGCGGCATTTACTACAAAGAGCCGTAGTTCACTGACAAGCTGCGCCAAATCGCGTTAAAATCGAGGACATATCGCCAGCGATAATTAATGCGATATGGCTCAGCTTGTCAGTGAACTACGGCTCTTTGTACTCAGCAAAAACTCAGTGTTAAATTAACACTCCTGCGAGTGTATATGAGTCCACACTCAAGAGTGTTAAAGTTAATGAGATATTTAAGTGATTAATTAAGTGATCATTGAGCATTATTGAAGACACCTAAAGCAGAATCACTGAAGGAGAAAACCGGAATTTCAGGTCACCATTATGGAGATGAGTGGTTGCTTTAGTTGATCTCTTGACCCTCATATTATTAACTCTAGATTTTATTCAGCTGTTGTATCTGAGTTATACCTGCTAGATGAACAAAGAAAAAAATTGATATATTTGTGTTGGTTGTATTATGACATTTATCATTTGAACTAAATGTTTGTGATTAATGCTATTGGATACAGCGAAACAGTGATTCTGCATTAATATCCAGAATTTGAGATATAATATAAAGGAGTTCTGAAAAATTGTAAAAAAAAAAAAAAAAAAGTCTTTCTCTTAGGCACACACAGATATCAAGATTCAGTCAATGCATCTCAACAATGGTGACGAGCAGAATATTCAATTAGGAAAAGTAAATTACATAGACAATTCAGATCATAATTTATAATTAAAATTCATGATGGAAGCCATTAATGAGTTGTGATTGGTGGCAACAAGGATTATTATTGTCACCACGGTTGAGATTCACAGGCTGATTATTGATGTCTGTGTTTCTAAATAAATGCTTTAGAAAGTGTTTTGATCGGGACAATTTTTATTAAATGTTTTGGATTATAAGAAAAATACAATTATCATATGCTGTAGAACCACTAAACTGTTGCCATCAAGTTAAACCAGATCATCTGAATGAATTTCATTTTTCAGAGCACTGCATGATTATTTCAAAACATAACCAACACTATCAGATCACACTTGTCTTTGTGCGTTTGACTGTAATAAATCAATAACAGCCAACAAACAAAATCCCAGATCTGAAGTTCTTCTTTTAAATTATGATCTGAATTGTCTATGTAATTTACTTTTCCTAATTGAATGTTCTGCTCGTCACCATTGTTGAGATACATTGACTGAATCGTGATATCTGTGTGTGCCTAAAAGACCGATTTTTTTTTTTTTTTTTTTACAACTTTTCAGAAAGCCTTTATATTATATATCAAATTCTGGATATTCATGCAGTATCACTGTTATGCTGGAACCAACAGCATTAATCACAAACATTTAGTTTATATAATTAATGGCATAAAATAACCAACACCATTATATCATTTTTTTTCTTTGTTCATCTGGCAGGTATAACACAGATACAACAGCCGAACAAAATATAAAGTGAATAGTATAAGGGTCAAGAGCCCAACTAAAGCAAACACTCATCTCCATAATGGTGACCTGAAATTCCGGTTTTCTCCTTCAGTGATTCTGCTTTAGGTGTCTTCAATAATGCTCAATGATCACTTAATTAATCACTTAAATATCTCATTAACTTTAACACTCTTGAGTGTGGACTCATATACACTCCCAGGAGTGTTAATTTAACACTGAGTTTTTGCTGTGTACAAAGAGCCGTAGTTAACTGACAAGCTGAGCCATATCGCATTAAATATCGCTGGCGATATGTCCTCGATTTTAACGCGATTTGGCTCAGCTTGTCAGTGAACTACGGCTCTTTGTAGTAAATGACGCTCCATCTGAAAGCAGGTGAAGGTGATTTACTACTAATCAAGGAACCAACTTTACTGATTAGATGCGCATAACAACATCGTGCGATTAATCGTGCAGCCCTACTCAGGGCCCTTCGAAGCCTCCCATTTTAGCCATTTTAACACTGCTCAGTGTTTATATGAGTCCACACTCTCAGAGTGTTATAGTAACACTGAACCAGTGTTGAAGTTAATGAGATAATTAAGTGCTTAATTGAGTGATGATTGAGTATTATTGAAGACACTTGATGTTAACAAGCAGAATCACTGAAGGAGAGGGAAGGAATCACTGAAGGAATTAATGTAAAATGGTCACCATTATGGTGATTGGTGTTTAGTTTAGTTGGCCTCTTGACCCTTACATTATTAACTTTAGACTTTGTTTGGCTGCTGTAATTCAGTTATAACAGCCAGATGAACAAAAAAAAAAAAAAGATGTTCTGATGGTGTTGGTTGTTTTGAAACATAATCATTATTTGACCTGAATCACTGAACTTATTGAGAGCATAATTTCTGAGTTAAAGCTCCAGTAGGTAGCTTTTGTAAACAAATATTTGTTAAAACTGTCATTATGTCCTCACAGTAGAATATGAGACAGATAATCTGTGGAAAAAATCGAGCTCCTCTGGCTCCTCCCTGTGGTCCTATTGCCATTTGCAGAAATACACCGCTCCCGGTCAGAAACAACCAATCAGAGCCAGGAGGAATGTCTTAGCAGTGTCAATCACGCTCGTGTACGCGCTGATCACCCCTCTCTTGCACAGCGCGAGCGCGTACCGTCGTTCGTGACTCTCCTGTTCGAACTCGTTCATCCAAATGAACGAATCTTTTTTCGAGTCATTTCGTTCATTCAATGAACGAAATGACTCGCAAAAAGATTCGTTCATTTCGAACGAGTCTTTTTCGGAGTCATTTCGTTGATTCAACGAACGAAATGATTCGAAAAAGATTTGTTCATTTTGATGAACGAGTTCAAACAGGAGAGTCACGAACGTGCATCACAGAACAGAGCAAGGCGAGCATTTGTGCTTATAAAACTTAACGTTTTTTATTTATTTTTGAAATGACCGATCGTTTCGCTAGATAAGACCCTTATTCATCGTCTGGTATCGTTTAAAGCCCTTTGAAGCTGCACTGAAACTGTCATTTGGTCCTTGAAACGTTTGTGTCCTATTGAAGTCCATTATATGGAGAAAAAGCCTGGAATGTTTTCATCAAAAACCTTAATTTCTTTTCGACTGAAGAAAGAAAGACATGGACATCTTGGATGACATGGGGGTGAGTAAATTATCAGCAAAAGTTTTTTTTGAAAGTGAACTAATCCTTTAACGTTATCTTACTAGCTATTTATAACTTATAGAAAGAGTGCAACGTTATAAAGTTACATGTATTGCAAAATACATAATGATTTGAGGACCAAGTTTGTAGTCAAAGTATGGGCAAGCCATAGTCAATGTAAAGCATATTGTTGATGTTTCGTCCCTATTAGTGAATGTTCCATAACTGTTTATAATCTGCCATCATCGGTGGTCCTGTTTACTAGCCTGCGCGTTCACGGCAGGCTCCGCTGTGGGGGAGGAGCTGTGGAGGGAGGGCTGTAGCGCAGCAGAGAGCAAGGGGGTTGGACCTGGAAGTTGTGCTTGTTCAAATTTTCAGGCTAAGTCAACATTTTCTCAAAACTCCCTACTGCAACTTTAAGTTTACCTTATGGATTATGGCAGCACTGTTGCTGTTGAGCGTATCATTTATAGCTTTTTCAATGAAATCGAAAGGATCAAATCAATTACAAAAAAAAAAAAATCTTCTTAAGAAGTATTTCAGGTAGGCACACACAGACATGAATAATTAGCGTATGAATCTCAGCAATGGTGACAAACAGATATTACCTCTGAACATAAGCTCATTATTTATTCATGCAGCAATGCATGATGGGAGCCATGAATGAGTTTTGATTGGTGGCTCCCAGAATGCACTGCAACATGCTTTAGAATTGCCACCATTGTTGAGTTTCACAGGCTGATTCTTGATGTCTGTGTCAAAAAATATATATATATACGTGAACAACTTAAATAAATTATTTGGATCATGTAGTAAAAGTTAAAAATAGTACGTTGTACAAAGACATAGCTGATATAATGAATAAAGTAAATCTTACTCAGATATTGGGCTCTAAATGAGTTCAGTGATTCAGGTCAAATGATTGTGAAATAATGATTATGTTAAAACACAACCACCACCATCATATCATCTTTTCTCTAACCGACTGTTATAACTCATGTACAGCAGACAAACAAAATCTAAACTTAATGACTTAAGGGTCAAGAGCCCAACTAAAGCAAACACTGATCACCATAATGGTAACATACCAATTACCAATTTTTTCCTTCAGTGATTCTGCTTGTAAACATCAAGTGTCTTCAATAATGCTCAATCATCACTCAATTAAGCACTTAATTATCTCATTAACCTTAACACTGGTTCAGTGTTACTATAACACTCTGAGAGTGTGGACTCATATAAACACTGAGCAGTGTTAATTTAACACTGGGGATTTTGCTGTGTGTGGTTGAAAAACTGATCATCAAATCTAATTCTTCCTCCTGTACACTTGATCCTATTCCAACATACCTTCTAAAAACTATTTTGCTGTTGCTTATTCAACCTTTTACTCATATTATAAACAGATCTCTTGCCACTGCCTATGTTCCGCATGATCTGAAAGTAGCGGCCATCACTCCAATTCTAAAGAAATCCGGCCTCGACAATGCCATTCAGAACAATTATAGACCAATATCGAACCTCCCTTTCGTTGGCAAGCTACTTAGGTAGTTGTGACACAACTGCAGTCACATTTAGAGAAACACAATCTTTTTGAACCGCTTCAATCTGGTTTTCGTCCATATCACAGCACAGAAACAGCACTTTTAAAAGTGCTAAATGATCTCCTTCTGGCTTCTGATTCTGGTGCCCATAGTATCCTGGTTCTTCTTGATCTCAGTGCAGCATTTGACACTGTATGCCACTCTACACTTCTTACTCGACTCTCTGCAATAGGTATCATTGGTGCGGCTCTTCAGTGGTTAACTTCATATCTATCGGATAGACAGCAATTTGTTAGGATAGGTGAGAATCGATCCCGTACCGTCAGTATTTCTCATAGTGTACCTCAAGGTTCTATACTTGGTCCTCCTTTATTTCTCATTTATGTGCTTCCACTAGGTCAGATCATCAGACGGCATGGTCTCAACTTTCATAGTTACGCTGATGATATTCAAATTTTTTTCACGGTTAAACCCAACCCAGTTTGTCCACCCTCTTCTGTTGTCTCTTGCCTTCAGGAACTTAAAACATGGATGTCTGATAACTTATGTTATATGGACATATGTAACACAATATATCTGTGTATTTATTGTTACTACTACTGTTTATTTATCGCTACTACTAGTTATTGCTACTACTATTGCTACTATTATATCTGTGTATTTTTTTTACTCCATATTTTACAGACAGCTGAATCTTTCACCACGCATATCAACTTTGATTCATTGTGGTCCTCCAAAACGATTTCGTCTAGGCACAGAGAGAAAAGTGCTTGATGATAATGGAAAAGTCCGAAAATGGACTTATGGTAACAAAGATACGAGTAAACGAAACAAAATTGTTCTCCTGGTGGGAGAAACCGGCGTTGGAAAGACGACTCTCATCAACACCATGGTCAACCACTTACTGGGAGTGAAGTTTGAGGAAGAAATATGGTATGAAATCACAGAAGAAGAAGCCAGAGACCAATCAGAATCACAAACTTCTGAAATCACCATGTATGAGGTATTTCCAAAAAATAGTCCAATATCTCTCACCATCATTGATACTCCAGGCTACGGAGACACTAGAGGACTGGAAAAAGATCTGGAAGTTGCTGAGAATTTATCCATGTTGTTTCAGAGCAATGATGGAGTTCGTGAAGTAGATGCAGTGTGTTTTGTGACTCACGCTTCTAAGAATCGCCTCTCGGACAGACAGCATTACATTATCAGTTCAGTTCTGTCTTTGTTTGGAAAAGACATTGTGAACAACATTGTGTTTCTAATCACACACTCTGATGGTCTGCCACCCAAAAACGTCCTTGGCGCCATTAATAAAGCTAGAATCCCCTGCAGACGAGACCACAGCGGCCAACCTGTTCATTTCTTATTCAACAACCGGCAGGCTGACGACCGTCACAATGAACGACGTTACCTTCGTGCTCAAAGAGACGCCTGGGAGGACAGCATGGACAACATGAAGCATTTCCTTCAGTCTCTTGATGAAAAGAACAGAAAAAGTTTAGAGTTGACTTCAAATGTCCTGATAGAGCGCATTCAATTTGAAGCATTTATCTGCAACTTACAGCTGCGAATTCAAGAGAAAGAATCAAAGAAGTCTGAAAAAATTCAGATCCAGGAGGCAATGAGACAAAATAAAGAAAAGATTGACAGGCGTACAAACTTTAGCATTAGAGTAAAAAAAACAGTCAAAGAGAAGGTTCCCATTGAAAGTGCTTCATGGAAGAGCAGGAAGGCGACGACCTGCACCGTCTGTGAGGAAAACTGCCATGAGTTTGACTGCTGGTGGGTTTCTAATCCCAGTAAATGTGAAGTCATGAAAAACGGTTACTGTACTGTGTGCACAGGGAAGTGTCACCACAGCAAACATGTCAAAGAAAACAAGAAATACATCGTCAGCACCTCAAGCATTGTGATGGAATTTGACGAATTTAACAAGAAATATGAAAAAGTTCAAGAACAGACTAAGAGGTTTTCGGTTATAATGGATCATCTTAACAAAGATCTAAAAGATATTGAGGACCAAAAGTCAATTATTCTATTCAATGCGTACAAGACCATCAAGCATCTGTCTCAGATCGCATTGAAGCCAGACTCGGCCTTCACTCTTCAGCATCTGGACTTCTTCATCCCCAAACTGAGAGAGGCTGGGAAAAAAGACTGGGTCCGAGAGCTGGAGGACTTGAGGAGAACCGCTGAAGCTGAAGAAGCGACTAAAGACGCTCTGAGTTATCTGAAAGCCGGTCTGACAAAACTGAAACTGGAACGTGTCTTTGGTTGGCAATGAACAAATACATGAACAAATACACACAGCAAAAACTCCAGTGTTAAATTAACTCTCCTGGGAGTTTATATGGCTCCAGACTCAAGAGTGTAAAGTGTTAAAATATGAGTGTTAAATTAACACTCAAGAGTGTTAAAGTTAATGAGATAATTACGTGATTAATTGAGGGATGATTGAGCATTATTGAAGACACCTGATGTTAACAAGCAGAATCGCTGAAGGAGAAAATCACAAATTGTACGTCACCATTATGGAGATCAGTGTGTGCTTTAGTTGGGCTTTTGACCCTTTTATTTTTAACATTATATTTTGTTTGTCTGTTGTTACTTAGTTATAACAGCCAGATGAATAAAGGAAAAAAGTGATTTGACGTTGTTGATTATGTTATGATCATCATATGAACTTGATCACTGAACTTATTAAGAATCTTGTGACATAGATACATATTGTCAATTACAATATCATTGATTATACGTCAAAGAGCTAGAATTTTCTATATAATACAAAGGATTTCTTTAAAGTTGTTTTCAAAAATAAAAAATTCTTTATTTTAGGCACACACAGACATCAAGATTCAATCTATGCATCTCAACAATGGTGACGAGCTGAATATTCAATTAGGAAAAGTAAATTATATAGACAATTCAGATCATAATTTATTCATACCGCAATGCATGATGGGAGCCATTAATGAGTTGTGATTGGTGGCTGCCAGAATGCACTGCAACATGCTTTATTATTGTCACCATTGTTGAGATTCACAGTCTGATTATTGATGTCTGTGTTTCTAAATAAAATATAAATTTTTTAGATATTTTTGATTATATTAACAGCACTGAAAGTCCTATGCTGTAGAATCACAGAGCAATTGTAATTAACAAGTTAAACTATCTCAGTAAATTTAGATTTTCAAATCACAACATGATTATGTCAAAACATAACCAACACCATCCAATCACTTTTTGTCTTTGTTCATCTGGCTGTTATAACTCAATAACAGCAGACAAACAAAATCTCAAAAAAAAAAAATAAAAGTGTCAAGAACCCAACTAAAGCAAACACTGATCTATATAATGGTGACGTACAATTTGAGTTTTTCTCCTTCAGTGATTCTGCTTGTTAACATCAGGTGTCTTCAATAATGCTCAATTATCACTCAAGTAATCACTTAATTATCTCATTAACTTTAACACTCTTGAGTGTTAATTTAACACTCATATTTTAACACTTTACACTCTTGAGTCTGGAGCCATATAAACTCCCAGGAGAGTTAATTTAACACTGGAGTTTTTGCTGTGTACCCTCCAACTCAGGTGATACTTATATGTAGATTTATTTATTTATAATATTCAAAACACTGTAAATATGTTCATAATCTGTAAATCTTAAAATGTCTATTCTGACTAAACCCAACTGTGATACTTTTATTCTCATATATTTATATTTTTATTTTTTATTCTTATAATTTGTAGTATTATGTTTCTTGTTGTATTTGTATTTGTATATGTCCACTGGAAGCCTCAGTACCAAAAACAAATTCCTTGTGTGTGCAAGCACACTTGGGAATAAAGCTCTTTGTGATTCTGATTCTGATTCTGATGAAACATGACTCTGCCTTAGCCCAGTGGTTCTCAAACCTGTCCTAGGGACCCCTCACCACTGCACATTTTGTTTGTCTCCCTCATCAGACACACCTAATTCAAGTCTTGCAGTCTATACTAATGAGCTGATAAGTTGAATCAGGTGTGTTAGGTGAGGGAGACATGCAAAATGTGCAGTGGCGAGGGGTCCCTAGTACAGGTTTTAGAACCACTGCCTTAGCCAATCATAATCGCTTACCTCGTTATTAACCCACCTCCTCACTAGCTGTGTGAGCCAGGGGTGCGTTCGGATTACACAGTTTATTCAATCAATACATAGTAACGCACATCAGCGTCGATTTCGGTGGGGACGGTGGTACAGATTTCGTCATGAGTCATTTTGTACCCACCAATTTTTGAAACATTGAGGCACGGATATACCTAATACAAATAAATAAAATATCTCCAGTTAACTAGCAGAGCATTCATTTCATCTGCTATTAAATAAGAGATCTAGCTCTAAAATGTGTTGTTATTGAGCTCAAGCTGAGCGCTCGTTGCCGCTGCGATCAGTTGTCATGGATACAGTTCTCTTGTGGCTCGCACAGTCTTCACTCGGACGCGCTCTTCAATCTATTGCCGTTGTGGAGACTCTCTAGATTCATTCCGGTGAAATCACAAAATAAAATGCACAAAAACGTGTCCCTGGTTGATATAGACTGTAACCACAGATGTACATATTCAGTTTTGATGAGAGAAAAAAAAAAACTATACAAGTGCGGGTTAGAACCCGTAACCTCTGACACGCTTGGCAAAAGATCTACCACTAGACCATTTAAGAACTGAAACTAAATTTGCAGATCGATGGATTTATTTACGGGTTGAGAAGAGAGGCTGCACTGTTTGACAAGTTTGTACCCAGCACTTCTGAAAATGCACTTCCGAATGCGTCTCTGTCCCCAGCGCATTTCAAACCAAACTGACGCCTGTGGTAACGCACCGCATTTAACGTCCAGTAACGTTAACGCCGTTGTAACGACGGGAAAAGTAATAAGTTAGATTACCCGTTACTGAAAAAATAACGTTGTTACCTAACGGCGTTCTTTTATTCTGCGTTATTCCAAACACTGGTCCCCTTACTAATAATCATTGTATTTGTAAATGCAGACACAAATCCATTGCAAAATATGCCACCAATCATCTGCATAAATACTTTTTAGCTACTGTTCATTTGCATGTTTATCTATGTACATGTCTAAAGTATAACTTTTAATTACTTAATATAAGTTAAAGCAAGTTCAAAACAATTTCACACTTTCATTTAAGCACTGTCTATGTCACTAACACAGACACAGATATTATTCTCTCAATATCTAGACAATTTTGTTGTTTATTGTATGTTAATTAAATTGTTAACCTTCACTGTGAACATGAAAATCAGGTATCATCTTTCTGCCTTCTCATTGCACTGTGTGTTGCTTTCACAGGCCAACCAAGTCCCAGGATGGTCCGTCGGAGGTGGAGCAGACGCTATTGGAGCTTCTGGCACAACCTCCGGCGCGAACGCCACAGTACGCCGATGAGCACTTCCTCCTCAGCCTTCTGCCTTTTCTGCAGAGCATGCCACCTCATTTAAAAGAAACGTATATGTATACAAATGTATAAATTGGCAATGGAAAACAGCACAATTGTGCTAGATTTGGAGCAATTGGACCCCCCCACACAGTAGGGCTGTGTATCACCAACAATGTCGCGATACGATACGCATCACGATACTAAAACCACGATACGATACGTATCACGATATGGATCAATATGGAATTTAAATTTATTTTGAGCAGAGTTTAGTAGCAGTAATATCTTTATTGAATAAACAGTGTTATAACAGTTGTGATAACTGAAAAACTATTTAGTTTTTGTCATTAAAAAACAATGAGAGTTCAATTAAATAAGTGTTGGAATGTGCACCAAACAAAGTAATTTCTTTACATTACGTTGAAATCATTTTAAACAAATAAATACAATAGAATAAAGATAGCCTACCAATAAAGAGAAAAGTTTTTGAATAGGTCTAGCACTAGTATTCAGAAATACTACAGAAACTTAAAGTAATTAAATGTAAAATAACATTGGGTAGTATTTTAGTCCTGAATAAATTAAATACATTGGCTATAAATCCAGATTCCTTATAATTAAAGCTATCTTTTGTTGTTTTGACGACAATATTAATGACAGACACATATGGCTGCTGTCACTTTAAGAGCTAGTGCACGGATCCTGTGTTCATTATACTGTCACATGCATTAACCGACTGTGTTGGATACTCACCAAGACTGACATTTTTTACATCATTTTGCTTGTTTTTGTCCGTAAAAGCGATATAATCCGTGAAAAAGAACTTTTGTTACTCACAGGCTGTTTGTGAGGCGGCTTTACTCTATGTATGCATGCAGAGAAAACCATCTCTCAGACAGCGTGCGAGCACTGAATAGTTTAAAATCGCTTGAATGTTTTGCGTGGTAAGACTTAAAAAGACGAGCGAATGGTAAACTTAAGTGACAATGCAATACTGGCCCGAATATGCAAGTGAATATTCCGTCATGTCCCAACTCCCGAAAGCGAGAGTGTATCGCCGCCTTCAGCGCGTTTGACGCTTCCCAGATAGCACGTTCAGTCTTGCCAACGTTGGCAATTGGAGGGCACCAGCGGCAAAGTATCGGGAGGGGATTTTCCCCTGCACACCAAAAATACTTCGGTCGGTAAACCATCGGCGGGATGAATGTACAGCCACTCCAATGCATGCACAACTCCGGAGATCGGTGGAGGAACCGTGATGAACCATTTTGCCGATCCCGCTTCTTTTTTTCAAATAAATAATATCTGCGCAACCGTTGGTCCACATCAAGACCTTCACGCGCGTGCACACGTTTTTATGAGGGTGCGCGTGAGTGATCTCAGCATCGTCCACAGTCTACAGCTAAAGTCTTCGGTGGGTTCGGTGGCAATTAACGGACTCTGTGAGTATGTTTATCCTTTTCAAACACACAATTTTCAGGCCAGTAAGTGTTTATTTATTTTTTTTTGTCTACTTATTTTATTGAAAAATATAATTTTGTTAGAAAACGTCGAGTTTTCTGAGAAATGTTTTCGATACGGATGACAGAAATTGGCGGTGGAGGATTATTAACTTTTAACTTACTTGTTTCTGGACTTGGTTAGTTATTAACTAACTGTTGACTTTAGTTATTATTAACTGACTGTTTTATGTTCTCGTATTAAATATTTTCAATGAGTTATTTTTGACAATATGTATTTTTAGACATGAGGGAAACTTGTTTTTCATCAGTCTGAGGAGAGGTAACGTTAACTTAACTTAAAACAACCAGGCTAAACTAATAAACGGTCATAAAATTAATTGACTGAGTTTTTTCCAAACAAAAATGACATCTGTCCCTTTAAAATATTAACCCCTTACACTTAAGGGATTTTTAATGATTTTGTTTATGTGACATATGCTTAAAATTAAAGCAGCTATTTTGTTGTGCGTTTCTATTACCGTTAAAAGTAGACTGGTCAATCAAAGACCCAGTTTAGCACAAGCGCGCAGCCACTATACAGTCAGACAAAGAAGTGGTTATGTAGTAAGTGATAGTACACTCTTAGAACAAATGTGTTAAAAACAACACATAATGTGTTAAATTTTAACACATGTGCTGAATCAGCTCAGGGACAACACATTGTGTCAAATTTGACAACTTATGTGTCCCTTTATTTAACACATCTATTGTGTCAACTTGGTCAACACAAAGATGTGTTATTTTTACACAAAGATGTGTTTGTGTTTTGATGGATTAATGCGGAATTAAAAATGTACACTCTAAAAAGAGATGTGTTGTGTCAGTTTTAACACATATAGTGAGTGTGCTCAGGGACAACACATGTTGTGTCAAATTTAGCACAATACATGTGCAAGTCATTTTAACACACACATTGTGTCATTTTAAAAAATAAAGCGAAAGGGCCAGATGCAAAAACATTAACCGTTTAATCAATAGCCGAGTACAGAATGCATGTGCACACAAAGTACAAGACAATGTCTCAAGCTCAATGACTGGACAGACTCACTGTACTGGACATTATTCAGTTATTCACACTTCAACCCATAACTGATAATGCTTCTATTGACAAAAATTCAGGAGAGATAACAGTTAAGAGAGTTTCCACTTTGAATTATTTAAAATGTAGCAACTGACAATATATTTTATATAAATAACTTGTATTTATACTGGCCTGTATGTTTGAGAACATAGCAAACACTACATACCATTCACAGTGATGGTGAGTGTCGGCACGCTCATAAAATGATGAGTTGAAAACAACACAACCTGTAAAAAGATATGTGTTAACTATTACACATGTTGTGTAGATTTTAACACATGTGCTGAATCAGCTCAGGGACAACACATGTTGTGTAGATTTTAACACATGTAGTGTGTGTGCTCAGGGACAACACATGTTGTGTCAAATTAGTTATATCTTACAAGTTATATCTTAACACACCTCTGTGTTTAGGGCTACACATTTTGTATTACCTTAACACAACTAATGTGTTATTCCTCTTACACATAAGTGTGTTGAAACCTTTTACACACTAATGTGTTATAGTTACACAACTTGTGTCAGATATGTGTCACATGTGACTGTAGTCGGTGTGTATTTGCCAGAGTTACTTCCTGTGTTTTTTACAACTGAGTGTTTGGATGAACACTGAAACGTATTGTTAACGTGTTTATGGAGTTCAGTGACGTTTAATAAAGAGTTTGTTTGAACATTTGGATGGTTTAGACATCATGAATCTACATAGACAAGCTCTTATTGAGAATTAACTGAGGTTTAGATGTTGATGATTCACTGAATGTTTATTTGAAGTCACCAGAATTGTGATTAATGGCTCCTTTATTTGAGCTCTTGACCCTTTACTCTTCTTTTAATTTGTCTCTGGCTGCTTTAATTGTATTTTAATGAAATACATTTGCTATGGAGAGAGATAAGTTGATCAAATGTTTCTTGATGATGTCATAATCAGCAAGAGCTGGTCTGAACAAGTTTATGAGTATATGGATGTAGGGCTGGGCGATATATCGCACGATATTGTTATGCGCATCTCGTCAGTAAAGCCGGTTCCTTGATTAGTAGTAAATCACTTTCACCTGCTTTCAGATGGAGCGGCATTTACTACACAGCACAAACTCCAGTGTTAAATTAACACTCAAGAGTGTTAAAGTTAATGAGATAATTAAGTGATTAATTTAGTGATGATTGAGCATTATTGAAGACACCTGATGTTAACAAGCAGAATCACTGAAGGAGAAAGTCACAAATTGTAAGCAACCGTTATGTCGATCAGTGTTTGCTTTAGTTGGGCTCTTAACCTTTATACATTCACTTTAAATTTGTTTTTCTGCTGTTATTTTTTATAACAGTCAAACGAACAAAGAAATGTGTGATCTGATAGTGTTGGTTGTGTTTTGGCATAATCATGCTATGATCTGAAAATGAAACTTATTGTGATAGGTTGGTTTAACTTATTAGCACCAGTTTTGTGATTCTACAGCATATATGAATATCACTATGTTTCTTATAATCCAAAATATTTAATAAGCATTGTTCTGATCAAAACACTTTCAAATGAATTTATTTAGAAACACAGACATCAATAATCAGCCTGTGAATCTCAACAATGGTGACAATAATAAAGCATGTTGCAGTGGCTGCCACCAATCACAACTCATTAATGGCTCCCATCATGCATTGCGGTATGAAGCTTTTATTTGTCACCATTGTTGAGATTCATACGCTGATTCTTGAAGTCTGTTTGATACCTTCTACTGTAAGACTCTGTACCAACTATGCTTTTAAAAATTAAGTCATTTGCAATAAGCTCACTTTTATTAAAAGTAGTCTTTTATATAGTACACTTATTTCTCAAATAATAAACTCTTGCTGATCTCAGCAATCTTACATGTCCATGATGATAACATTATCATCTGAGCATATTTTACCCATGATTTTCTCTGCTGTCTCAAATGTGCGAAATAAAAACATATTTACAGCAATCAGAGCAAACTAAGATTAAAGAGTCAAGGGTCAAGAGCCCAGATAAAGCTGACACTAATCACGATTCTGGTGACTTTAAATGAAACATTCAATGAATCGTCAACACAAAACCTGTTAATTCTCAATAAGAGCTTCTGTAGAGTCTGACAGAAATAAATAAATAATCTGGTTATTAATAACAAGTGAAAGCAGCATTTGAAAAAGACACTGAAAAGAGACATGATGTGATTGGCTGCCAAAAAACACCCGTTAATCTTTAAGTTTTCATGAATTAAGATTACATTTATTTAATTGAATGTATTGCTTTATTTATTTTAGAGCATTTTATGGGATACCATATAAAATATACCTATAATTTTTCATAAACACAAACTCTCCTCCACTCAGTGCTATTCTATCCAGAGTTACATTTTAACACACATTGTGCGTTAAAATCTACACAACATGTGTCAAAATGCTATCTACACATCACATGTGTTGTTTTTTGACACATCTCTTTTTAGAGTGTAAGTGAAGACACACAGCTATTCATAAAATAGAGCCTTAACCTTTGTTAGTTAAACAAAATAGAATGGTCTTTTCTGTTTTTTCAGTGAATTTTTGTAAGTGATCGATCTAGAAGTCATCCTACAGTTCTGATTTGCCATGTTCTTAACATACTGTTTTAGTCAATAAAGATAAATTGAGTGCACATTAATTCACAAATTAGGCATTTGCAATATATTTGACTCCTTTTCATGTTTCTTCTTTTTCTCAACAGGAGCTACATACACCCCAAAGGCTCTTTTCAGAGCCCAGGCCCATTTTACACAGCGTCTTTGCCTCTGTACAGTAAGTATGTGTTTTAATTAACCTCAAAGACAACTGAAACACTATCTTTAATTAATCTAGTTAAAAGTTATTTTGTACATGATTTCCATTACACAAGAGTAGATGTTAAAACTTCATGCAGATTTGTACTCGGCTTTCGCCAAGATTAGCACAAACTAAGACGTAGCTTTACAGTAAACTATGCTTCTCCATCCATTTACACTTCTTTCCATATGTTGGTGTGACTCCCCTTCTGTCCGGCATTACGGCTGCAGTGTACTTGGCGCGTCAGCACACACGACGGCTGGAACAACAGTATGGTCTCCCCAGTGGACCAGCACCACAACCATCTGGATTGAGCCGAGTACACAGCAAAAACTCCAGTGTTAAATTAACTCTCCTGGGAGTTTATATGGCTCCAGACTCAAGAGTGTAAAGTGTTAAAATATGAGTGTTAAATTAACACTCAAGAGTGTTAAAGTTAATGAGATAATTAAGTGATTACTTGAGTGATAATTGAGCATTATTGAAGACACCTGATGTTAACAAGCAGAATCACTGAAGGAGAAAAACTCAAATTGTACGTCACCATTATATAGATCAGTGTTTGCTTTAGTTGGGCTTTTGACCCTTTTATTTTTTGTAATTTTGTTTGTCTGCTGTTATTGAGTTATAGCAGCCAGATGAACAAAGACAAAAAGTGATTGGATGGTGTTGGTTATGTTTTGACATAATCATGTTGTGATTTGAAAATCTAAATTTACTGAGATAGTTCAACTTGTTAATTACAATTGCTCTGTGATTCTACAGCATAGGACTTTCAGTGCTGTTAATATAATCAAAAATATCTAAAAAATTTATATTTTATTTAGAAACACAGACATCAATAATCAGACTGTGAATCTCAACAATGGTGACAATAATAAAGCATGTTGCAGTGGCTGCCACCAATCACAACTCATTAATGGCTCCCATCATGCATTGCGGTATGAATAAATTATGATCTGAATTGTCTATATAATTTACTTTTCCTAATTTAATATTCAGATCGTCACCATTGTTGAGATGCATAGATTGAATCTTGATGTCTGTGTGTGCCTAAAATAAAGACTTTTTTATTTTTGAAAACAACTTTAAAGAAATCCTTTGTATTATATAGAAAATTCTAGATCTTTGACGTATAATCAATGATATTGTAATTAACAATATGTATCTATGTCACAAGATTCTTAATGAGTTCAGTGATCAAGTTCATATGATGATTACATCATAACATAATCAACAACGTCAAATCACTTTTTTCCTTTATTCATCTGGCTGTTATAACTAAGTAACAACAGACAAACAAAATATAATGTTAAAAATAAAAGGGTCAAAAGCCCAACTAAAGCACACACTGATCTCCATAATGGTGACGTACAATTTGTGATTTTCTCCTTCAGTGATTCTGCTTATTAACATCAGGTGTCTTCAATAATGCTCAATCATCCCTCAATTAATCACGTAATTATCTCATTAACTTTAACACTCTTGAGTGTTAATTTAACACTCATATTTTAACACTTTACACTCTTGAGTCTGGAGCCATATAAACTCCCAGGAGAGTTAATTTAACACTGGAGTTTTTGCTGTGTAGGGGACATCACTAGGGTCTTCACATATTGATACACACGTATGTAATAACTTTCCCCTGTTTGCTTGTCTTGATTATTGGCATCCTAAGATCCTAAAAAATGTGACCTTTACCTGTCTCTGCCTTTACTGTACTATTAATTTAGCATCAGGAAAGCCTATACCTTTTAGTGGAGCGAGAGGACCGGTTGCAAGGGAATGGTTTATAGGTAGGCCAGGGCAGTAATGTAGTGGAAATATTTATCTTTGACCTAGATAAGGCTACAGGAGAACTCCATTGTCAACATCAGGTTAATGCTGAGTGCTGTAACGTTGCAAATTTGCAAACTAGAAATATCTATTTATAAAACATATAAAAACTAATAGATTTTTAGTCATCTGCAAGAACAACTAAAACAAAATAGTAACGATTTACAGGCCAGAGTTTCTATTTATAACATGTTTGCATTATTGAGCGATGTAGCCAATCACAGACATGTTGATTTCTTGAACGCAATGGCCAATCAGAAGCATTTAAGATATACTTCGCTCACTGCTCAAAACAGACTTTTTTTATTCAGTGCGGAATTCTGTAAGCTGGCAAATCCTCTAATTATAACAAACAAAGTGTATATATTATGAAAGATTCATTGTGCAGTCAGCTTCATTGATAATAACAGAGACGCGTGAGATCGCGATGAACTGTCAGCTTTTTTGGAATTATTAAGGGAGCGCATTCAGTGATGCCAGACCATGCACGCAGTAGCTGCTTGCTTTATGTTAAATTAACAGTGGTTTGTGTGTTAATGTTTTAATAACAAATAATTTAGGGTATGGTCGGGTTTTGTTTACAACCATTTTATTTATTGTTTTTGGTATTTATTCAAGTGCTTTTTCTGTTAACCGGGACATTGCTTTTATTGTTTTTGGTTGTTTTGTTCATTTATTGTGTATATTTAAAATGTTTTCCAATTTCAGTGAGCATCACATGTTGTTTGACTTTTTGATCATCCTCTTTGTATCACACAGAGTATGTCACCCATGTCATATTTCTCTATGTTCGATGTGATCAATATGAAAACTAATCTTTGTAAAAACGTTTCATTTACAGACCATTGCGACTTAGATCACCATCACCACCATCATCCCCTGCATCGTGCCCTTCATCAGACACCCAAAATGCACCACAAACAACACAGGCAAAGAAGAAGAAAACGCACAACAAATCTCCTCCAGCCCATCCCACATCATCGTATAGTAAAGGTAAGTGTCCCCTCTGTAGTAAAATGCATCAGGTCCCTAAACTCAAGTAGACACAGTGTACTGCACAGGTCCACAGCGCATACCATAGTTTGATGTTCCAGATATGATTTTTGAGTTTATATGGGTAGTGTGATAAGTAAGCCAAGGTTTTCTGTCTTTCCAAGAGGCCGCAGTTAATATTCAAGAAGGAGGACTGGAGGACTGATATGGAAGCACATGGGTACACAGCAAAAACTCCAGTGTTAAATTAACTCTCCTGGGAGTTTATATGGCTCCAGACTCAAGAGTGTAAAGTGTTAAAATATGAGTGTTAAATTAACACTCAAGAGTGTTAAAGTTAATGAGATAATTACGTGATTAATTGAGGGATGATTGAGCATTATTGAAGACACCTGATGTTAATAAGCAGAATCACTGAAGGAGAAAATCACAAATTGTACGTCACCATTATGGAGATCAGTGTGTGCTTTAGTTGGGCTTTTGACCCTTTTATTTTTAACATTATATTTTGTTTGTCTGTTGTTACTTAGTTATAACAGCCAGATGAATAAAGGAAAAAAGTGATTTGACGTTGTTGATTATGTTATGATGTAATCATCATATGAACTTGATCACTGAACTCATTAAGAATCTTGTGACATAGATACATATTGTTAATTACAACATCATTGATTATACGTCAAAGATCTAGAATTTTCTATATAATACAGAGAATTTCTTTAAAGTTGTTTTCAAAAATAAAAAAGTCTTTATTTTAGGCACACACAGACATCAAGATTCAATCTATGCATCTCAACAATGGTGACGAGCTGAATATTCAATTAGGAAAAGTAAATTATATAGACAATTCAGATCATAATTTATTCATACCGCAATGCATGATGGGAGCCATTAATGAGTTGTGATTGGTGGCTGCCAGAATGCACTGCAACATGCTTTATTATTGTCACCATTGTTGAGATTCACAGTCTGATTATTGATGTCTGTGTTTCTAAATAAAATATAAAGTGTTTTAGATATTTTTGATTATATTAAAAGCACTGAAAGTCCTATGCTGTAGAATCACAGAGCAATTGTAATTAACAAGTTAAACTATCTCAGTAAATTTAGATTTTCAAATCACAACATGATTATGTCAAAACATAACCAACACCATCCAATCACTTTTTGTCTTTGTTCATCTGGCTGCTATAACTCAATAACAGCAGACAAACAAAATCTCAAGAAAAAAAATATAAGTGTCAAGAACCCAACTAAAGCAAACACTGATCTATATAATGGTGACGTACAATTTGAGTTTTTCTCCTTCAGTGATTCTGCTTGTTAACATCAGGTGTCTTCAATAATGCTCAATTATCACTCAAGTAATCACTTAATTATCTCATTAACTTTAACACTCTTGAGTGTTAATTTAACACTCATATTTTAACACTTTACACTCTTGAGTCTGGAGCCATATAAACTCCCAGGAGAGTTAATTTAACACTGGAGTTTTTGCTGTGTAGCAATATTCAATTTGAAATGTAATATGCAAAATGACAATGCAATATGTAAAATGGCATTGCATTGTGTATTTAAATTTACATTTTACATTACCATTCTAGCAACGTTTGGTGCAAAATGAAAATGAAATTACATAATTTACATTTGCCATTTCATACACTAGTTTTAATATGCATATTGAAATGCTTTATAAGTGGCAAAATTAAAATGAAAATGCATTACAGAAATGATTAGATATGTGTAACATGTTCAAGCAAAAACTGTGGCAAAATGATCATTCAGATGTTACTTTTCTTAATTGCATTTACACAGTCAAGACACTTGCGATTGTATTTTCATGAAATGTCCCGCAATGGATGTAGCAAAATTAAATGTGCACATTGAAAATGCATTCTGAGCCGATCACGCCCCCTCCTGGCCTGTCAATCACTGCATCAAGGCGGGGCTCGGCAACAACAGGTAAACATAACATGTTATGGCTATGTTACGTGTTTTGAGGTGTTGCTGCGGCAGAGCTAATTCGAGCGTTAAATTCTTTAGCAGATGAAGTGGAGCGTGAACAGAGAAACGGTAGTATTTCCGAAGATATTTTACATATTACATTTCAAATTGAATATTGCTACCCATGTGCTTCCATAGACTGAAGGCTTTCCTGACTGTAAGCTATTTAAGACGCAGACAAAGAACACACTGACACACACTTGCAAACACAAACACACATAGAGCACAGCACAGTTCTATGCAAAGTGGGGAATGACAGAAAAAGTTTGAGAACCACTGATGTGGAGTGACACTGGGTTAGCTCTGTTATTTTGACATGGGTTAAGATGAGTTGCTGCTGATAGAAATGTGTGGCAATTACTCAGCTCACTGACATTAGTTTATATGATTGTGATAAACTTGACTTACTGTTCACTCCAATAATTTAGTTTTTTCTGTATTTTCTAGTGACGCCGCCGGATAATAACGACGACCTGTGTGCTTTGCAGCAGCCACGCCACCCTTTTCCAGGGATCCTTCAGAGAACTAACAATGGTAAGATATTTTACATGTAATGTATGGTACTGCACTTCTTACTCAGAACATCAGACTGAGTTAGTAGAAGTATAAATTATTTTTATTTTTTTTCGTTTAGGTGCTGTGTTAAGAAATCCTGCCCAACAAAACTCCACTGAGGCAGATGTAGAGATGACTGAGAAACTGGCTGCGGCTGAGGAGGGACAGGAAGCAAGGGGGCGAGCATCTTAAAGTGAAATAATTGATTGGACTGATTTTTCCTGTTTACCTATTTTGGAGGGAATTTCTTTTTGTTGTTGTTGTACTTTTCTATGTGTGATTTGATGAGTGTTAAAATAAATGATACTGCTTTTGCAAAAACAAAAGAAAAAAATAAATGTTCAAGGTCATCTTCCGGTGCTCTCCTTTTTATTATTTATCCTGGAAAACTCCTATAGCTTAATTTGCATGACCATCAAACTTAATTTTAATATCACTGATCCATTCATTTTTTATGTTAGACTGACATTTCCCAGGTAGTCAGACTGTGTATGAAATAGGCTACACCCTACACAAACAATCACTAACTTTCAATTTAACTTTCACTTCAATTTCATTTCAATTTACTTGCAATTGTCAAAATTGTTAGGGAAAAAATGTTACGATTAACAAATCATATTGTTATTGATTGTTGATAGACAATAGGCAACTTGTGTCCTTGGAACAATCTGACAGCAGTTAGCCTAAAATCAATAAGATATAACGGTGGGATCCTACTAGAGCGCCGTAAAACATTCAGACGCCTCGTTCCCTTTGACTTAACACTGGAACAGCTGATTTTCAAGCATGCTGTGGCCTTTCCAGCGATGCAGCCGAAAATCAGCTGTTCCGGTGTTAAGTCAAAGGGAGCGAGGCAGGCGTCTGAATGTTTTCCTTGCTCTAGTGGGATCGCGCTGAATAGGTCATAATAATTATTTCGGGTTTACGTTGGCTCACGGTCGGCGATCATGTCGGGTTTACGTTGGTTCACGATCGGCGATCATTCTAATGCCACCGTCTTCCCAATGTCCTGCCGATTAGCTACCGATCTCCATAAGACATCTCGCGAGGCACTTTATGTCGGGCAGGCACATGCGCCCCAACGTCGGCACGATCTAATTTGTTGTCTGGGTTGCCTTGAGCAACCCATTTTGAGAGACAGAGACAGAAGACGCGGCACAGCTGAACACTCACGCTGTTTGTGAAATTGTGTCTTGCAGAATGTTTTAAAATGACTAATTCGATGTTATAACCCGTATGGATTAATCATTATAAGTGGGAGACCTGTGGGAATGGTTAGAATAATGCGTAATACTCGCAATCCCGTGCTGAAATTCGAGCCCTGAATTGGCTACATTCAAAAGGAGTTCATGACGATGTATCGTCGTATCGATATTCTGAGCACAGCCCTACCACACAGTAGGCTTTAAAAAAAATTAGGCAGCAGGAAATACAGAATGCTCTCCTTCCTCTTCTCCTATGTCGTTCCCTGTGGCTCTTCCACCTTCCAAGCAAGGTCCTTTACGTAAGGTCTCTTAATGTAAATAGTTTGTACATATTGTTAATTGTTTTCTAGTATAATATGAATAATTCAAATAGGCCTATACATGTGTGTGTGTGTGTGTGTGTGTGTGTGTGTGTGTGTGTGTGTGTGTGTGTGTGTGTGTGTGTGTTTTTTTCACCCGTTCGTTCACTAATTATTTGTTACTAACCTGAATGAGGTCTTCTGGCTTGGTCAAGAAAATACAAACGTTATGAATGTCATATATTTTTTGTTTTTATTATAGTTATTTTATGTAACAAATTTTGATGTTAAAGGAGAAATTTCATGATAAAGACAAAATAAATAAAAAATTAAAGACTCCTATAAATGATGGAGATACAATATAGAAGTTCAACCAGGATTAACATGAGTAAACGCATCAATGTTCATGGATGCAGTATTTTCTCTTAAAACTACCATCAAGTACCCCAAAATATTACAGATACTCATTAATCATTATAGAACTTACAAATTGGACTGGAGAGGCTTGCCTTTTACATAAATAATAAAACAGCTTGATACTATGATTAAATTAAGTTTCTTATAATTTGCAGATTTACAAAAAGTAATTTTCATTGATTCATCTCTTGTCTTCTCATTAATTCATAGTGGTCAATGGACTAAATGTATTAATTTGTCACAAAGAAGAAAAATCTATATTTAAGTGTTTTCTATAACAACCAAGTGGCAGGTTTGGTTATGGATTAGTTTCTCTTGGTTATGATTAGTTAAAGCATTCATTTTTTTTTGTGAGTATTAAATTAGTCTTTAGTGAATAAAAAAAAAATATAAAAAAAAACTGACCTGACTGAACTTGTATGCCAAGAGAGATTTTGAAGATACACTACAAATGTCGGCTCAGCCTCAATTTCTAGAACAACTTTCAACAAGTCGAGAGGTTATGAGTTATACAACGATAATACAAAATGACTGATTCACACACACCACAGTTCTGTGATGCCGAAAATTGGAGAAAGAAATATTGTAACCTGAATAAGAGATTAAACAGTAACAGAAAATAAGATGAAATTTTATAAATTTATAGGAAGCAATATGAAAGAGATGAAGAAACAACATAAATGAAGTACAACACAGATATATGTTTTTTCTCTTAACCAAAAATTAACCAAATGCCTAAATCATAGTTTTACCTGACCTGTTAAGTGCCTGGTATAAAGTATTTTAATATAAAATGATTTTGTTCAGTGGTAAATGCTTATGAACTGTACTTGAAGTCATACTTTTGTACTTAGAGTAAAAAAAAAATTAAAAAAAGCACACGCAACAATGTTGTTTCAGGTTAAGATAAACAAACCCAGTGCCTCAATTTAATCATTGTGTTTTGGAAAAAAAAAATATTGTCATATAAAAACACCCATGATATTACTGCAGAAGACATGGAATAATGAAAGCAAAACGAAACTGAAATGTATCCAACTGCAGAAATGAAAGATCCCTGTTTACACTGACAACATTCTGGTTATAAGATCATCACACAAAAGAGTTTGATTACACCACAAGACTTTCCTGTAACTCAAACAGTAGATCATGCTGGCAGAAATGCAAATCTTATTTGATCAGTTCATGATGTGATGAAATGTGTATCTTCAGTGCAATGTAAGTCACCTTGGATATAACAACTGCAAAAATTTTAAATGTAATTAAAATAATATTTTTTTGCTCAGTTAATTCTGAAGTGAGAAGACATAAGTGCTGTTGAAACAATTTTATGCAATTTTACTCAACCACTGTGTTAGTGAATGATAATTAGGGCCGTGCAGAGACATTTGGAGCGGCAGGTGCTCAAAGTATTAAAGGGACTACGTGTAGTTTTTTAGGTGTTTTATTATCTAAAATCAATATTTTTATTCATAAATATGTCCTCAATGGTGTACAAATACCTCTGCCAATTATCTGATTTATCCTCGTAAACGAAGAATTTATTATCTTTATATACATGTGATGGGTAGGTCCATGGAGGTGTCCATGTCGTTCCGCCATCTTGAAAAACTATAATAGCAGAGAGGGTCAAAAAGTACTAGGCCAACGCGTTTCCACAACACGTTTTCGTTCAGAGCCAGCGTCACGTGACTGAAAGCAGCAGAAACGGAGGAGCAGAGCAGTGAGAGGCTGCATTGCACTGTTATTATTCATACTGTAACATTCGTTTGTTCGTTGTGTCAAGTTGCAGTTTGTATGAAATAACAAACCTGTTCACCCGAAGGAAAACTCGACGAAGTGCTATTAAAAGACATCCTATCATAGCTTTTTGGTACATAACAGCTACCGTAGATGCATCACGCATTTAAAAAACCGAGGCGCTGGAGAGCACAATTCGTTTGAATGCAAAATACAATTTCACCGCTAGATGGGAGAAATTCCTACACAATGTCCCTTTAAAGGGACACATGCAACAAGGCTTTAAATTGAGCTGTGCTCAAAATATCAATACAGCAACATATCGTGACGCATTCCTTGCTGATATGCGTATTGTTGATATGGATGATTCTGTATTGAAACGGCGGCAAATGTTGTGATGCAGTTTCGAAAAACAAAAAGAACATAAAATACAATTTTAAGTTTAAAAGTTAAAAAGATAGTTGATAGGGATCCACTGCCTTTTGCTGCCTCAAGCAGCTCCTTTCTTTTTTTCTTTTATTATCCTCTCTTCGCGAGGCATCTTTGCACTGCAGAACACACACAAAAGTACATTTCAGACCTTTTCCTGAAATCTACTAGGGTCACATCTCCTTCACACTTTGATGTCAGGTCAGGTATATTGTTCATTTTATATTGACATTGATATTTTTACATTTATTTTCAGAGAGATATTATTGAGTTTACAGTCTATAGTGGTCTTGCTGTTGTAAACTCTACTTTTGCTGTTGTAGAAATTTTGTTTTGTCATATTTAAAATATAATTATATTTTAATCCTGTTCTGATTTTTTTTATTTGTATAAAATGATAATTGAGAGAATGAGAAAATAAGTATAAGCCTTACGCAGTGTTGTGATAATTATTTTTAAGGCGCAAAGTTTCAAAAAATAAATAAATAAATAAATGCTGTAAATACTGTAAAAATAATTAGTCAAATAACATAAAAAGACCAGACCCCTCGACGCCTGTGAAACTTTTCTCCCTCAAAACAGCAAGCTAACGTTACTTCTACAGGCTACACACACACAACGATGTTATAAACAACATATCTGCATGCTCTCTTCACGTCGTTCTTGTAAAATAATAAGTAAATAAACATCAAAATCACTTCGCTGAGAATGAAACACCACTTACCAGCCGCTGAGGTGTTGGATATCCTCTGGTAGTGCGCGCGAAATTAAAAAATGCGCGTGCGGCGTGAAGAATCGTCCCAGTCAGATTAGGCCATCATCAGGTGAAAGCTCATGATGTGGATCATTTTATTTACGGCTAAATTATTATTCATTAATTTTATGAATATTTAATTGGGCATAGGCAGGCATCCACAACAAGGCCTTTAATTACAAAAAAAGGAGAGGAAATTTTGCTTTGACAAAAGGGCACTTTGGGCAACAAGGGGCAGGTCTACCCTCCTTTTTATATTAACCCTGTTCTTAAGGGCCGCACTCCAACTATCAGCTGTCATTATAGTGCAGCTAAAATTCCCTTATAAGGTAAAACTCGGGACTTATCCTAGTCCCTTATTATCATAAGCTTGCAAAAGCACATATTCAAATTTTCTTTCACACTCATTTTATGCAGCACATATATAAAAGCTTTATATGGTAAGTTCCTATCGTAGCCTAACGAGTATCTACTGTGGCTACTCACAAATCAGGTAACCAATTGGACCTTATCTACACCCGCTACTGCTCTACGGACAATACACTGGTCACTCCACTGCACACCTCAGATCACTTCCTCCTCACTCTCAACCTCAACCTGCCTCAGAACACAACACACACTCCTCCACAGGTCACCTTTCGACGGAACCTACGCTCACTTTCACCCTCTCACCTATCCTCTTTGGTCTCATCCACACTTCCTCCACCTGATCAGCTCTCAACACTAGATACTAACAGTGCAACTGATACTCTTTTCTCCACTTTAACATCCTGCTTGGACAACTTCTGTCCCCTTTCCTCCAGGCCAGCCCGCGCCACACCCTCTGCCCCAGGTTATCTGATATTCTTCGCGAACATCGTACTAAACTCAGGGGTGCAGAGAGGAAGTGGCGCAAATCGAAAGATCCGACAGACCTGGGTCTCTATCAATCCCTCCTCTCTTCCTTCTCTGCTAATATCTCTACTGCTAAAATGGCTTACTATCACAACAAAATGTTCAATTCTTCTGACTCTCGCATGGTTTTCAAAACCTTCTCCTCTCTTCTTAACCCTCCTCCTCCTCCTCCATCAACCCTAACAGCTGATGATTTTGCCACATTCTTCATAGAAAAAACAACCACCATCAGCGGCCAATTTACCAATCCACAAACTGACACACACATTTTACCAACAAACGCACACATTCTACCCTCCTTCTCTCTACTTTCAGAGGCGGAAGTCTCTAAACTCCTCCTTTCCAATCACCCTACTACCTGTCCGCTTGATCCTATCCCCACTAATCTACTTCAAGCCATTTCTTCCTCAGTTGTACCCACACTCACGCACATCATAAACACCTCTCTTCACACTGGTACCTTTCCCACAGCTTTTAAGCAGGCTCGAGTAACCCCACTGCTTAAGAAACCCAATCTAAATCCAGCACATCTAACAAGTTACAGACCGGTATCTCTTCTTCCATTTGTCGCGAAAACACTTGAACGAGTTGTTTTCAACCAGATCTCCTCCTTTCTTACACAGAACAACCTCTTGGACGACAATCAGTCTGGTTTCAAAAGCGGACACTCAACTGAGACTGCCCTGCTCTCAGTAATTGAAGCTCTGAGACTGGCAAGAGCAGCTTCCAAATCCTCAGTCCTCATCCTGCTGGATCTGTCTGCTGCTTTTGACACAGTTAACCACCAGATCCTCCTGTCGATCCTAAAGATGAAGGGCATCTCGGGAACTGCACTCCAATGGTTCGAGTCTTACCTCTCAGGTAGGTCCTTTAGGGTGTCCTGGAGAGGTGTGGCATCTAAGACCCAACATCTAGCTACTGGGGTGCCTCAGGGCTCAGTGCTTGGACCACTCCTCTTCACCATCTACATGACATCACTAGGCTCTGTGATTCAGAAACATGGCTTTTCCTATCATTGCTACGCTGATGACACGCAACTCTACCTCTCATTCCAGCCTGACGATCCGACGGTAGCTGCTCGTATCTCAGCCTGCCTGACAGACATTTCTGGCTGGATGAAGGACCACCACCTTCAACTAAACCTTGCGAAGACAGAGCTACTTGTGGTCCCGGCCAACCCAACACTTCATCACAACTTCTCCATTCAGCTAGGCTCGTCATCCATAACTCCATCAAGGTCAGCTAGGAACCTTGAGGTTTTAATTGATGATCAGTTGAAATTCACAGACCACATTGCTAGAACTGCCCGGTCCTGCAGATTTGCCTTGCACAACATTAGGAGGATCAGGCCCTTCCTTACAGAGCATGCTACACAACTCCTTGTCCAAGCACTTGTTTTATCCAGACTGGACTATTGTAATGCTCTCCTGGCTGGTCTTCCAGCTTGCTCTGTCAAACCTCTACAATTGATCCAGAATGCTGCAGCCAGAGTAGTCTTTAATGAGCCAAAGAGAGCACACGTCACTCCTCTCCTCACAAAATTGCACTGGTTGCCAGTTGCCGCTCGCATTAAATTCAAGGCACTGACGTTTGCCTACAGAACAACCACTGGCACTGCTCCCTCTTACCTAAACTCATTACTTCAGACTTATGTGCCATCCAGAAACCTGCGCTCTGCTAGCGAATGTCGTCTTGTGGTACCATCTCAAAGAGGCACAAAATCTCTTTCTCGGACCTTTACCATGACTGTTCCCTGTTGGTGGAATGATCTGCCTAACTCAACCAGAGCTTCTGAGTCAGTAGCCACTTTCAAGAAACTGCTGAAGACGTATCTTTTTTGGCAGCACTTGATTCAGTAGTATTAACACTTTCTCTTCTCCTCTATTCTTAAAAAAAAAAAAAAAAAAAAAAAAAACACTGCACTTAAGTTAAACTGAGAGGGGTTATAGCACTTACGTATTGTTGTCCTACTGTTAGTTTTAACTGCTTCTATTGTTCTCATTTGTAAGTCGCTTTGGATAAAAGCGTCTGCTAAATGAATAAATGTAAATGTAAATGTAGCCGACTTGACCTTTCTCTGGCCTCACACCTTCTCTATGTCTGGGGCAAACGATGTTCAAAGTTCCCTTTTTCAAACCACATGTGGTTTCAACCACCCTATACATGTCATGTCAGTATAGCTACCCCCATACAGTACATTTCTAATAATGACCGTTAAATTTGCAGGCCAAGCCCAAACTAGGATTTAAGTAGTTTGAGCTTGTCCTGCAAATTCAACACATCTTCATTTGAACATTTTATTTCATTTTCAACCATAATACTGTTTGCAATGCGTATTATCTTCTCATTTAATCGTTCAGCTTGTTTGATAATCTTTATTAACTGCTGTGCACGATGAATCAGTTCTTCTCGAGGAAGTTGAGGCTTAGTGGAAGATCTTCGCCAACGCTTTTCTCTCCTTCCTCTCCGCCTTGCGAGTTCTCTTCCTGTTGTCTCTCTTGAGGTGTTCAACTATAAGATCATCCATAGAAATCTTAACCTTGTCTGTGACATTAACACGTCTAATTTCTAAGTCATCCTCATCTGTTACATTCAATGGATTCAGCCAGTCTTTAATATATACAGTTTCTGGGGAGTTTTCAGAAGAAGGTTTTTCAGAAGAAGATTTATCAGAAGACTTCATACTCAATTGTTCTCCAATATTTATTACAAAGTTGTGATCTATGAAAAACAGATTGTCCCACACAAAATGGGAAAATCTACGTTTTTTTCTGGAGAAGCTTTTGTGCGTATACCTTGCATTGTACTCTTTCCGTCTGCTGTTCTCCGTAAAATGTGCAGTGCACACGTTGCGGTCATAATTTTCAGGAACAGTGTTAAAAATACATTTAAACCACTCTGAGTTTGTCAGCCGACAAACTTTTTCAGAGGTGAAAAAGGCAGCGACAACACTCTTCACCTTCTCTAGTGCAGCTAAACCATGCCTCGACAACTTTTCTGAGTACTCCATGGACAAAGATTATTTAAATGAGTAACATCATGACTTCATAAGATCCGTAAAAAAACGCATTGTAGGCCAAACAAGCCATTTGTTGTAGTTCTTGGAAAGTGGATTCTGTTAAATTAAAATATCTCCCTTTGGAGTGTCCTTTGAGCTTTGTAAAATTGCAGATTTTCTTTATGCTCAAACAGCAACATTACAGATTAACTAAAGTTGAAAAGTGAAAAAGCTTAATAGGACCCCTTTAACTCAGGGGATTTTGCAGTGTATGCACTGTAGAAATACTAGGGGTGTCCACGACTAAGGATGTTCATAGTCGAATCAGAATCGTCAAGTCTTCCCTATAGTCGACTAATAGTCGAATCATGTGTGTGGGGTTCTGGAGGGGGCGGGGCTTTAACATTTTAAAGCCGCAATGTAGGCTACAGAACATCACACAAAGATATAGAAGAAAATGTAGAAAAACATTTTGGATGAATAAAACTAAGAAATAACATAAAGAACTGCAGAAAGGCCACAATGCAGACAGGATTTGCATTTTACATGCAAATCAAATTAAATCGGCTAAATTGCCTGTGCCAGCAGGCTCTAAGTAGGCTACAGAGCGCAACACCGATGCACCGAAAAATAATCAACAATTAATTTACATAATTAAATTAGAACAGAATATACCTTTCTAATAAAAAAAATACAAAACGAAATAAGTCCGAATCAAGTCACAAGATGCAGAACAAATGTGTGCAAAGTGCCTAAAGTGCAGGGGAACATATATTCAAAACACAAGCCACAAATAGTTAAATCAGATAACCCTGAGTGATCAATAAATAAAATAAAAATAAAGAAATTATTTAAATATCGAAAGTATAGCAAGAATTGTCAACTTTGTCTTTTAAACTGCAGAAACAACAATAAACGCTAAACTCGAGTGACAGTTTAGCTAAACATGTTCACAGCATCCAAAAATGAAATTAGAACCGGCTAAAATGTTTGGAAATCACTTGTACCCTGCCTGATCGAGAGAAAAAAAATCGTACTCGGTTACTAACGTAACCTCGGTTCTCTCAAGAGAGGGAACGAGTACTGCGTAATATCTTACGCTATAGGGAAAACCTCTTTTCCACGAGATATTGAAGCCAAAAATTATCCTTAATTTTGAATTAGTGTAAAACGCGTTGCGGCAGCATGCAGACATAGGCAAGGCGGCTCGCGTGCCTATTGGCTGCCCTGCGGCAACAGCAGCAGCCTCTCGAGAGAGGCCCTGCGTGACACCATATCCAATGGGGGCGCTTCGCGCCACTACGTCACGTCCCGCAGAAATAGGCGTGGCCTTGGCCTATAAATATACACAGCAAAAACTCCAGTGTTAAATTAACTCTCCTGGGAGTTTATATGGCTCCAGACTCAAGAGTGTAAAGTGTTAAAATATGAGTGTTAAATTAACACTCAAGAGTGTTAAAGTTAATGAGATAATTACGTGATTAATTGAGGGATGATTGAGCATTATTGAAGACACCTGATGTTAATAAGCAGAATCACTGAAGGAGAAAATCACAAATTGTACGTCACCATTATGGAGATCAGTGTGTGCTTTAGTTGGGCTTTTGACCCTTATATTATTAACATTATATTTTGTTTGTCTGTTGTTACTTAGTTATAACAGCCAGATGAATATAGGAAAAAGTGATTTGACGTTGTTGATTATGTTATGATGTAATCATCATATGAACTTGATCACTGAACTCATTAAGAATCTTGTGACATAGATACATATTGTTAATTACAACATCATTGATTATACGTCAAAGATCTAGAATTTTCAATATAATACAAAGGATTTCTTTAAAGTTGTTATCAAAAATAAAAAAGTCTTTATTTTAGGCACACACAGACATCAAGATTCAATCTATGCATCTCAACAATGGTGACGAGCTGAATATTCAATTAGGAAAAGTAAATTATATAGACAATTCAGATCATAATTTATTCATACCGCGATGCATGATGGGAGCCATTAATGAGTTGTGATTGGTGGCTGCCAGAATGCACTGCAACATGCTTTATTATTGTCACCATTGTTGAGATTCACAGTCTGATTATTGATGTCTGTGTTTCTAAATAAAATATAAAGTGTTTTAGATATTTTTGATTATATTAAAAGCACTGACAGTCGTATGCTGTAGAATCAAAGAGCAGTTGTAATTAACAAGTTAAACTATCTCAGTAAATTTAGATTTTCAAATCACAACATGATTATGTTAAAACATAACCAACACCATCCAATCACTTTTTGTCTTTGTTCATCTGGCTGCTATAACTCAATAACAGCAGACAAACAAAATCTCAAGAAAAAAAATATAAGTGTCAAGAACCCAACTAAAGCAAACACTGATCTATATAATGGTGACGTACAATTTGAGTTTTTCTCCTTCAGTGATTCTGCTTGTTAACATCGGGTGTCTTCAATAATGCTCAATTATCACTCAAGTAATCACTTAATTATCTCATTAACTTTAACACTCTTGAGTGTTAATTTAACACTCATATTTTAACACTTTACACTCTTGAGTCTGGAGCCATATAAACTCCCAGGAGAGTTAATTTAACACTGGAGTTTTTGCTGTGTATGGCACTAAACAGTGGGAGTATTGCACTTAAGGCATATGCCTTGGGAGGAGTGTTAACTGTTCAGGAGGGAAATGGCCTGTGGGAAGAAACTGTTCCTGTGCCGAGATGTTCTTGTGGCCAGTGATCTGAGTCACCGTCTTGACGGTAACAGTTCAAACAGGTGGTGTCCAGGGTGAGTGAAGTCTGTGATGATTTTACCTGCTCTCTTCCTCACTCTGGAAGAGTACAGGTCCTGGAGGGTTGGCAGGGGGGCACCAATGTTCCTCTCCGCAGTCCGGACTGTCCGTTGTAGTCTCCTGATGTCTGATTTGGTAGCTGAACCAAACCAGACAGTGATGGAAGTGCATAAGACAGACTCAATGACGGCTGAGTAGAACTGAATCAGCAGCTCCTGTGGCAAGTTGAACTTCCTCAGCTGGCGAAGGAAGTACAGTCTCTGCTGGGCCTTTTTCACAATGGAGTCAATATGATTGTCCCACTTCAGGTCCTGAGAGATGGAAGTGCCCAGGAACCTGAATGACTCCACTGCTTCCACAGTGCTGTTCATGATGGTGAGTGGGGGGAGTGCTGGGCTGTTCCTCCTGAAGTCCACGATCATCTCCACTGTTTTGAGCGTGTTCAGCTCAAGATTGTTATAACTGCACCAGACAGCCAGCTGTTCAACCTCCAGTCTGTAAGCAGATTCGTCACCGTTTCGGATGAAACCGATGACAGTGGTGTCGTCGGCAAATTTCAGGAGCTTGACAGTGGGGTCTTTAGAAGTGCAGTCATTAGTGTACAGGGAGAAGAGCAGTGGGGAGAGAACGCACCCTTGAGGGGCGCCAGTGCTGGTGGTGAGAGTCCTGGATGTGAGTTTCCCCAGTCTCACTCGCTGCTGCCGGTCCGTCAGGAAGCTGGTGATCCACTGACAGTTTGAGGATGGTATGGAGAGCTGGGTCCGTTTGGCTGTGAGAAGACCAGGCATGATGGTATTGAAGGCCGAACTGAAGTCCACAAAGAGGATCCTTGCATAAGTCCCTGGTCTGTCGAGATGTTGCAGGATATAATGCACTCCCATGTTGACTGCATCATCCACAGACCTGTTTGCTCTGTAAGCAAACTGAAAGGGATCGAGCAGGGGTCCAGTGATGTCCTTCAGGTGGGCCAGCACCAGTCTTTCAAACGACGACTTCATGACCACAGACGTGAGAGCGACAGGTCTGTAGTCATTAAGTCCAGTGACTTTGGGTTTTTTGGGGACAGGAATGATAGTGGAGCGTTTGAAGCAGCAGGGAACTTCACACTGCTCCAATGATCTATTGAAGATCTGCGTGAAGACCGGGGCCAGTTGGTCAGCGCAGGCTTTTAAACAAGCAAATGAGATGCCGTCTGGGCCTGAGGCTTTCCTAGTCTTCTGTTTTTTGAAGACTCGGCTCACGTCCTCCACACAGACCTTAAGCTCAGGTTGGATGGCAGGAGGGGGGAGTAATGGGAGTGCAGGAGATGATGGTGAATGTGTGAAGTGCAGGTCAGAGCCGGTGTGTGGTGTGAATGAGGGCTTTTCAAACCTGCAATAAAATGAGTTTAAATCATCAGCCAGGTGTTGATTGTCCACAGATCGGGGGGATGGTGACTTGTAGTTGGTGATGTTCCTCAGGCCATTCCAGACTGATGATGGGTCGTTGGATGAAAACTGTTTTTTCAGTTTATCAGAGTAGCTTCTTTTAGCAACTCTGATCTCCTTTGTCAGTCTGTTTCTGGCCTGGTTATACAAGATTTTATCCCCACTTCTGTAGGCATCCTCTTTGGCATGACGAAGGTGTTTGAGTTTCCCAGTAAACCATGGTTTATCATTAGTAAATGATAAGAATGTCCTGGTAGGAATGCATGTATCCTCACAGAAACTTATATATGATGTTACAGTATCTGTGAGCTCATCCAGATCGTTGGTAGCAGCTTCAAAAACAGTCCAATCAGTGCAATCAAAGCAGGCCTGTAGATTCTGCTCTGCTCATGGTAGCCAATCAGAGCCAGTGTTTTTACACACATGCCAGCACACGCGCCACACACACAACAGCTAAACAGAGATTCGATGAAGCAGCAGAGATGGCGAGTCAGGAGCAATCCGATGAAAAGTTGGTATTTTCAAGGTGGAGATACGTGCAATAAATATCGAAAGTTATGTACAAACACCTCTCTGTTCTACTCATTTCAACTGACTTGTGACATGTTCAAATATTGTTTGTACTATTGCCTTCACACACCTGTGGGTTCAGCAGCAGGGGCTGAGGGACCAGGGACTGGGGAGACAGGAGAAGAGGCAAGGGATCTTAGACAACCCTCTTCAGGGTCCCTCTGATCATTTGCCTCTGTCAAGACAATATTAAATGTTAATACAACACGTTGGTAACAATAGTCATAGAGAGATTACACTTCCTCATCTGTAAACAATGACAGCATATATGCCTTGTAGTGTGGATTCATAGGAAACCAGTCTTCCTTGTCCCATGCCGTTTCTCCCGGCTGTCCCTGGTCCTCGAGGTGGTTGTCCTCTCTGATCTGGGCCTCGACCCCCTCCATGTTATCACTAGTCTCCCGTGGGGTGACGAAGGGGTCGAGGAACCCCTAGATCTGAGAGTATTTCCTCCTCTTCCCAGACCCTGCTGCTGACCCACTACTCTTGTCCGTCTCCTTCCTCTTCTCCTTCAGGTACGTGTCCCTGAGGCTTTTCCACTTTTTTCTGCAGACGTCCTCTGAATAAACACATTGTCTTGTTAGCGAAAAGTGGCTGTATATAAGCGGGAAAATAGTTGTAAAATAGCGGCAAGGCAGCTTGCTAGCTGGTTAGCAGGTCAATAACGTGACTCAAAAGTGAAATGTGTATTTACAACTTACCAGGTTGCCCAATCTCCTCACTGACCCTCTTCCAAGCGAGGTCCTTTTTATTTCTGTCTCTGTAGAAATATGAACTTGTGTCATATAACTCCGGGTGACTGCTGACCGCCAGAATTAGTTTAATTTTGAATGAATGACTCCGAGCGGGAGTTTATCACGTCACTTCACCTTGCAAGCAGGCTCCTGATTGGTTAATGCAGCGCGAATTGACGCCAAAGTTCAGACTTTTCAACTTGGGCGTCAGACGCGAATTCGCGTCAAACACGTGAATGCACCAAATAAAATCATTTGCGTGTAACGCGCCAGATGCTCAATTCGCGTGACCTTGACACGCCTCATTCACGCCGCAGGATTTTTTTACGTGCGTAACGCGTCTTTGCATTGACTTAACATTGAAATCACTTGCGCCAGACGCTCTATTCGCGTCTGGTGTGAACGCACCATTACAACTATTATTTTCATTTCAGAATGAGAGGACGCTGCAGACACTGCAAAAAAGGATATTCGAATACAGTCTGTAGGAAGTGCAATCTCCGTCTCTGCTTTTCAGAGGAAAGTAACTTCTTTTGGGACTACCATTGCAAGTGAACACTGGACACTGTTTATTTGACAGTTTTCAATCTGTTTTGTATTTAATATTTATATTTTATATTTATTTTGAATAAATTCTAATTCATAAAAAATATGACTGTTGGGTGATTCATATATGTAAGCAATCCACACTTCAAATGAGCCCTTAGTTGTTCTGTATATTTGTTCTGACAGTGTGAGTGCAAATGCTGAAATTCTGCTCCCAAATAGGCCCAACGTTGTAAAATTACAACATTTCCTTAAAAACTTACTAAAACATAATTTTTTTAAAAATCCTTCATTATTTGCATCAGAGGCCGCCTACAACAACATCTGACAGGTAAAAAAAAAATTTTTTTTTTCTATATTTGGGTCTTACAGGATTAATTTTACATGTCCTTAACTGTCTATTTCACACAGTAAACTTTGTACTAACCGTTTCTGCTGGAGAGAGGGCGGGACCTTTATATCGTGGCTTTACTTCCGGCTCAGTACTGCGCAGAAGCAGGTCCCAAATCTGCACAAGATGTCAGCGCCATATTAAGACTTTGGCGGCTTAAAGTCGTCATGAAACGGAAGTTGAGATTGTCCTTTTTTCCTTATTGTGACGTATATTCGAGTGAAACGGCTTCTGAAATTAGAAAAAAATGTAGGGCGGGGCTTGATTTCGTCCTTTGGGAATTGACTGGATGGTTGGAGGTTGGGTGTTGCTAACAAAATGGAGGCAGATTTGAATGCCAGTTTACAGTCAGTTGTGGAGGATTTCTCTCCACCGGACTCACCACCGTTACCCTACCATGAAGCATTTTTAATTGAGGAACCCGACGATGAGTACGAGGAGGAGCAGCCAAATTTTCTGGAAGGAATCACCCCATATTTATATGAGCCTCCCGTGAACCAAGATGAGGTGGCTGATGGTCAAGTCAAAAGAGACAGACCACAATAGCCACGCCCTCTAGTAATAGATTTTGACCGGAAGAGAAGAGAAGTCGTTTCGAGGGGGGAGGGAAGGATAACGTATTTGATTAAAGATTATAAGCGTACATGAATTTAAAAAAAATAATGAAGTGCACAGATAAATCATTTATAATAAACACTACAATATTACATATAAAAATATGAATGGTAAAATTTGATTTCATGACGACTTTAACTTTTCACCAATGGAGGATAGTGAAGGGGTGTCGTCCATCTTTTTTTACAGTCTATGATCAACATCAATAAAGTTGATAAATCCCTTGTGTGCATTTCATGACAACATATACCTATATATGACATAACACTAGTTAGTTGATTAATGGCTCAAAAGACTACTAATGCATACGGCCCACACGATATATCTTCAAATTCTTAATCCGCTCACGCATACACAACAGAACATCCTATACAGTAGTGATGTTACATACTGAAGCTTCAAAGCGTGTATCGAGTTCGCAGCGCAATTTCTCATGAAGCTTCGTGTCGGAGCACGTATTATTTTCAGAGAAACACGAAAAACGAAGCCTCACTTTCTGTCCAGTCATGTAATTCACCCAGAGCTGCCAACTCTCACGCATTCGCCGTGAGACTCACGCAATTGACCCTTTTCACATGCTCTCACGCCACACATCTATTTTCTCACGCAGAGAAAAATCGCGGACAAAGAGAACACTGTCACCGACAGAGAAGGTAACTTTTGATATGGAACAAATTCTCAGCTCTCAGATTCTGTCCATATTTTTGCGAGATTCAAACAATAAATACCGTTTTGGTGCTTTTAAATGTGACATCGCTGTAGCGCCTCAGTTCAAATGGCACGTGATACAGTAGCCTACAACTTAGTTTCTTTTGTTTTCACTCCAGAAATCTTAAAATGACCAGAGATGGGCAGTATTTCAATTACAAAATACTCAAAAGTAATTAAATACGTATTTCAAATACATGTAATTTGTATTTTCCTTAACAAAAATAAATCAAATGTAATTTGTAATTAAATAGCCTACTTTGAGGGACTGTCATTTGTATTTAAAATACTTAAAATACTTATTAGGGCTGGGCGATATATCGCACAATATTGTTATGCGCATCTCGTCAGTAAAGCCGGTTCCTTGATTAGTAGTAAATCACCTTCACCTGCTTTCAGATGGAAGATATGATGCAGATATGAGTGTTAAATTAACACTCAAGGGTGTTAAAGTTAATGAGATAATTAAGTGATTAATTTAGTGATCATTGAGCATTATTGAAGACACCTGATGTTAACGAGCAGAATCACTGAAGGAGAAAATCTAAAATTGTAAGCCACCGTTATGGCGATAAGTGTTTGCTTTAGTTGGGCTCTTGACCCTTATACTTTAAGTTTAAAATTTGTTTGCTGTTATTGATGTATAACAGTCAAATGAGCAAAGAAAAGTGTGATCTGATAGTGTTGGTTATGTTGTGGCATAATCATGCTGTGATAAAAAAAAATTAACTTAGTGAGATAAATGAGTTTATATTTGGCATAGTTTGGTTTAACGTGTTAGCAACAGCTTTTTGATTCTACAGCATATGATTATCAGCATTTTTCATATAATCCAAAATATTTAATAAACATTGTTCTGATCAAAACACTTTTTAAATGAATTTATATAGAAACACAGACATCAATAATCAGCCTGTGAATCTCAACAATGGTGACAATAATAAAGCATGTTGCAGTGGCTGCCACCACTCACAACTCATTAATTGCTCCCATCATGCATTGCGGTATGAATAAATTATGATCTGAATTGTCTATGTAATTTACTTTTCATAATTGAATATTCTGCTCGTCACCATTGTTGAGATGCATTGACTGAATATTGATGTCTGTGTGTGCCTAAAAGAGAGATTTTATTTTTAAACAGCTTTTAAGAGATCTTTTATATTATATCTAAAATTCTGGATATTTATGCAGAATCACAGTTATGCTGTAACCAACAGCTTAAATCACAAACATAAAGTTCAAATGTTGATTGTCATAACATAACCAAGACCATCAGATCACTTTTATTCTTTGTTTATCTGGCAGTTATAACTCAGATACAACAGCCGAACAAAATCTATAGTTAATAATCTAAGGTTCAAGAGCCCAACTAAAGCAACCAATGATCGCCATAACGGTGGCTTACAATTTTAGATTTTCTCCTTCAGTGATTCTGCTTGTTAACATCAGGTGTCTTCAATAATGCTCAATCATCACTCAATTAATCACTTAATTATCTCATTAGCTTTAACACTGCTCCAGTGTTACTTTAACACTCTGTAGAGTGGGACCATATGTGCTCTAAACAGTGCTGATTTAACAGTTTTTGCTGTGCACTCAGATTTCAGCAACACACTCACATAAAAAATACAAATTACATATTTTGTATTTTGTATTTGAAATACGTATTTAATTACTTTTGAGTATTTTGTAATTAAAATACTGCCCATCTCTGAAAATGACAAATTATCACATACCTTTAGACTAATTATTATTTATATTTTCTGGAGGTATAATGCTCAATGAGGGTTGCAGAAGCTATCTGTAGAGATATAACATGGGAATTTATAAAATAACTTTGCCAAACCAACTAATACACAAATTGCCATTAAAAAGCTTTAGAAATCTAAATTTTTTCCACCCTGTTCTCATTTTGAAACTCATTCTGCTTTCTCATTTCACTCTCTAGTGGACATTGAGCCATATTACAAAATACAGGGGACATAAGTTGAAGCGTCAAGTCACCTTATTTATATCGTGCTTTTTACAATACAGATTGTTTCAAAGCAGCTTTACAGAGATAATGCGCAGGAAGACGGCTGGGTAAAACATGCAGTTATCCGATTAATCTCAATCTTCCTTTGAGTGATTTGGATATTGAGATCAGATATACAACCAGTCCAGTGTAGACAGATTCATGAGCATATAATGCATCCAGTTTAGTCATGGGGCAAATTAAGTTTCTAGCACTAGAATCACTTAACGTGTTGCTCTGGAGACAAATACATTCAAAGTTGTAACAAACTAGTTGTTTTAGTGGGCTAGAATCAGAGAATCACACAGAAAAACACATCCATAAAAAAAGGTAAAGCTATTTATTTAATATGCTTATAAATACAAATTGCAAGTTTAATTTATTTTAAAAATAATCTATCATCTGATTTTTCCAGATCACATGGCATAGTGAAAGTGAAACTAAACACAGCAGAAAAAAACAACCAAAGAAAGCGTGTTTAAACTGAACACATCCTCCATGATCATGATCACAGATGAATGTTTGATTATGTGACACTGAATCAAGTTTCTCGGTTAATCGGTATAACCAGTTTACTCAACTTTGTTACAAAATAGACTGGCATTTTCAATGTAGGCTTCTTTAACTGGATTTGCTTTCCACTTTATTATACAGCAGACTTTTAAATTGTTTTTCAAAAAACTTCAAAGCTGTTTTGGGTTTCTTAGGTTTAAATTCCAGGTCAGTATATATATTTATATACATCGCAGACATAGACTTTAAAAAATTGCAAAACCCCTATTAAAGAATTATACTAAAAAAAATGAAAGTCTGTTGTATGATGAAAGTATTGGTTGTAAAAAAAAAAAACTTGGTTAGCCTTACACTGCAAATAAACAATGCTTGTAATTAAGATATGCAGCAAGTGTACAGTACATAACAGTGTCCACCAGTTAGTATCTAGTATGATTAACAGAACTCATCTATTGTTTTATAAAAAAATGCAGATTGAAATTCTGAAAACATGGGGAAAAGAAATCAGAATAGCAGTCATACCAGAAAGTCATTGCACACCATAAATAACCCGTCAGTGAAGAAACACACCATCTCATCACACCTGAACTGCAAAGAACCCTGTATACACAACTAACCAACTGTATCACATTTTCGGTACTTACCAACACAATTGAAAGTGAAAGAATAACCATAAATGCAGAGAGCAAACTAAGAAGGTGAAACTATAAATAAGTAGTTTGCTGATGACAGATTTCCCTGCAGTTTCATTGCATGCAAAATTGCAAAAAACAATTGATTTTAAAATCAATTGTACACACTTTCAGTTCTCTATATGTAAATAAATAATAGCACGCACTTTGTATTCTTTCAAATCACGTGACAAATTGAATACAATTGTTACTATGCCAACTGGAAATTCCAGAGCGTGAGAGACATCGTCATCTTCTCATACTGATATAATGAAACTCACATGAGACTTTTTCACAGATGACTCTAGAAGAGGTTTGCTGTAACAACTCCACAACAATATGGTCTCGGAAGGTGTAAGTATTATAAATAAATGCTTTCTCAGAGAAAAAGTCTGAATAATAACTAATAACTTTTAAAACTGGAAAACCATCTTTATGCATGTAAAATAAAGTCTATGGTTGTAGTCTTAATGATATTGTTTATTAATAATTGTGTCTGCTTATGTTTGTTTGTTAGTTAAGCCAAAGTTTAATTTCAAGTCTTTTTTTTTTACCACAGAGAGTGCTGCACTGTGAAAAATATCAAGAGTGAATTTTGAAAATGGAAGCATCTGGAAACCTGCTGTCATCACGACTGCTTTCCCTGCTTAAGAACGGAAAATGGGAAAAAGAAGATGTCGTTAAGTTGTTTAAAGCCCTCGTGAAAGAATTTAAAGGCAGAAATGAAGATTTTCATACATGGATGATGAAAATCCTTCATCAAGTGGAGATTCACAAAATAACCCACTAAACAACATGATGTCCAAAAGATGTCTTTTCAACGTCTTTGTCACAAAAGTCGGACGTTGAAAAGACGTCCACTGAGGAGCCAGAATGAAAGTTTTTATGACGTCTTTTTTTGACGTGTTCTGACATCATAGACCATAATTGATGTTGAAAATATGTCCCCAATGGCCACATTTGAACTAGTTTTTAACCTTGTCCGAAGAGGGTCCATGAACGTCTAGATCGGACGTGCAGAACACGTCAAAAAAAGACGTCATAAAAACTTTCATTCTGGCTCCTCAGTGGACGTCTTTTCAACGTCCGACTTTTGTGACAAAGACGTTGAAAAGACGTCTTTTGGACATCATGTTGTTTAGTGGGAAGTGTGTCAGATCTGACATTAAATGACAATAAGATTGTGGATCACGTTGAGGCCAAAATTAATAAAATAGCCAAAAACACTGATGAGAAAACACTAGATGAGATTGTGAAGGAAATCTGTGAACAAGCAGATATTGATAAAGAAGTGATGGTACAAGTGTGTCCTCTGTGTCTGACTGTCTATTAGCTTCTACAGCTCCACATCTAGAAGGACTAAAGCAAAGTTTGTTTAGCCTCTGTAAAGCCGTAGAAAAGTCAATGAAATACAAACCTCGAGTGACTCAGATGGTGAGCTGGTGCATTCTTGTTCTTTCTAAATCAAGTCGTCTGGTTCAGGTTGGAACAGGAGAAGGAAAGTCAAGCATCGTGGCAATGTTTGCAGCATATCAGGTCATGATGGGAAAAAACCCTGATATCATCTCCAGTTCTCCTGTACTTGCTGAAAGAGATGCTGAAGAATGGTTTGCATTTTATAAGGAACTGAATATTACTGTTGATACCAACACCAATTAAACAGAAGACAATGAGTTGAAGGAGTGCTATGAATGTCAGGTGGTCTACGGTACGACTGACAGCTTTGCTGGGGATTTTCTGAGACAACGTTTCCACAGAAGAGACGTGAGACCTGAGAGAAAGTTTCAGTGTGTTATAGTGGATGAGGTGGACTCGCTGATGTTGGACAAAGGTCCTGAAGTGGTCTACTTGAATAGTAGGATACCTCTCATGGAACTGTTAAATGGAACACTGGCTGAAATTTGGTTTTTCATCAACCAGATGAAGTGTTTACACACTGGAGAGATTTTAGGGCACATTCAGCTCTTCTCTCAGGTTCTGTCTGAAATCATGCATGGAAATAAAAGCATTGATCAACTCAGTATTGTGCAGACATCTGTGGATGCAGGAATAATGCCTTTAAAACCAATGCAAGCAGAAGAAAACATGACAAATGTTTTAAAACGACTAGATAGTGCAAGTGTTGTGCAAATGGTTGCATTTTTAACCATGTTTGTGGGAAACTTCCCTGAGTATTTCATCAAACTCTACCAACAAGCGCCTGATGGGACTTTAAGGAAACTCAATGAAATTAATCCACCAGGTACAAATGACAGACAAGGAATATCAATTCTTCTTCTGGGAAATGGAGAATGTCGTGTTGTGCACTTTGATGAAGACTCACTAACGTCACTAGGGAAAAGTATAAAAATGGATTATCAGTCTGAATCAATAGGGGAACAAACTGAAACTCATATCCCAGGCCTTCAAGACCTCGTCAATGGCAAGGTAAAAACCTGGATTGAAAGTGCTCTGCAAGCCACCAAAATGACTCTGGGCCACGAATACATCCTTCATGGAGATGGAGTTGCTCCTGTCGATTTCAGTTTCACTGGCATTGTGCAGAACAACATGAAATGGGGGGAAGGACTTCAGCAGTTCCTGGAGATGAAACATCAAACTAAACTGTCCAACATGAGTCTAATAACAAACTTCATGTCTAATGTGGGTTTATTCAAGAAATACAAACAACAGATCTATGGGATAACAGGAACTTTGGGGGACCAATCAGAGCTTGAGATGGTGAAGCAGCTCTACAATGGCATGGACATCTGTAAGATTCCCTCATTTAAACGAAGGAAACTCTATGAGTTGGAAGGTGTGATAGTACCTGAAGAGGCCGAGTGGATCAAGGCCGTCTGTAAGGTCGTTCAGGATCAAGTGACCTCCACAGTCTATCGAGGTCCACGAGCAGCTCTCGTCATCTGTGAAACAATCAATCGTGCACTAAAATTTTACTAGACCCTTGCAGACACCATCTCATCAGACACAATAAAACTCTATGTGAACAACAACATGGATAACTCTAAAATCATAGATTCAACAGTTCAAGCTGGGAACGGCATCATTGCAACTAATCTAGCAGGTTGAGGTACAGACCTAAAGGTCTGTGAAAGAGTAAACGAGGCAGGAGGACTGTTTGTGGTGCAGACCTTCTTACCTCTGAACATCCGTGTTGAACAGCAAGCGTTTGGACGAACGGCTCGCCAAGGGAGTCCAGGATCCGCTCAACTCATCATGTGTGCCAGTCATTTCTCTGACTCTGTTAAATTCTCTAACCAGCTTACTCAGTCATCTGAACCATCTTAAAACTATATTAATGTCAGGTGGTTTCAAAGAAAGTCTGTTTGAGGAACATGTTAATCGCTACCTGGAAAATTACAGCTCTCAAAATCAAGATGCAATGGTCTCTGCTCTAAAAGGCCACTTAACAACAAAATCAGTAACATTTATGGAAAGCAATCTGGAAGAGGCAAAAGATGCTAGAAACATTATTGTAAGAATCAAACTCTCAAGGTTCCTTGAAAAAGACATTCCAAAAATCTTAAAAGAAGAAGAGCTTTTTTCTGTTTATCTTGACATTTTGGACGATGTTTATGAAGACAATGTTTTCTCTGACCAGCGTGATGTAATTGTGTCCTGTCTTCACATGTGCTGGGGTTTGTGGCTCTTGATGCACTTCAGTGAGGAAAAACCCATTGACATGTTGAAGAAACAGCTGAAGATGGACTTGTTGATCGCAAAGCAGAAACTCTTGAGCAAAGAGTCCCCATCTTCAATGGTCTATTATTACATCAGGACTGGAAACAATCTTCGTGAGAAGGGATGCCTTGCGGAGAGCATTGAGATGTACACCAAAGCATTGGAGGACGGTGCATCTGGGAAGATTATTCCTCTTTATAAGCGTGCACTGGCCACTATTACTAAGAAAAACACTGGCTATATTGCTCAAGCATTGACTGACCTGGAAAAGGCTGATAAGGCAATAGATTCATACAAGTCACATCTGGAACATATTCTTGCTTGTGTGAAATTATCAAGACAAGAGCAGACAACAGAAGGCGATGCTATGCTCATTAAACAGTTTCGAGTGAAGTGTATGATTGTAGACCTACTCAAGATGAACATTCAAGACTCTGTAATGAAGTTGAAGAGGGCTGAAAACATGGGAGGAGATGTGAGCCTTACTGAAAAACATACACTTTTTCTGGTTGCACACATTATGCTCAGTTATCCAATACTTCTAGATGATCTGATGATGGAGACTGTACACATAATATCATTGGGTCTTGAAGGCATTTTCTCTTTAGACACCATTTTTTCCGCCAGTGGCCTTTTGTCAAAAGTATTTAAACTTGTGAAATATCACAAAGTTTTCAAAAATATCTGAACAAACCAGGTATGCTGTCAGTTTTGCATAAGCATCAAATACATCTCTCTCTATAGTCTAAAGAATTGTTACTCTGATCTACTCACAGATGCTGTGCATGAGTTATACCTCATGACAAATGTCACACTTTAAATTATAATTTCCAGAAGGAAATGTCAGGTTGGTATAGCAAATTATGAGAGACTATAAATGTCACCTAATAAAAAGTAGGCCTATACATGGTCAAGGAAGGGATACAAGAAGATGGTAACTGTTGCTCACTCTTTTTTTCTTTATTTATTTGGGCATTCTTTTCTTTGCCTCCTTTCTCTGTCTCTTCTTCTGGGGGAGTTACATCATCAGCCATCGTTTTAGGTGCAAACTCATTGCAATCTCATTGCAATCTTTAATGTCTGTGATACAAACTAAGTTCTACAGAAACATAATATGTTTTATCTATTACTAGAGTATTAATTACTGTCAGCTTACCTGTAAGAAGTATGAGAAACACAGGTCAGATTAGGAGTGTAGAGTGAACACTTGAACTCACTCATATAAATTATATTTTTATCTCTGTAAAAAGACAATCTGTAAAACAATCTACATTGTTAAAAGCACTATATAAATGAGGATGACTTGACGTGACTTGACTTGGTCTGAAGTGACCTAAATGGCAGGACAGGAGCCTTCAAAGAAGATGACTCACCTTGAGAGCTAATCCTTCCACATTTGCATAGTTCAAATGATAAAATGGATGAATCCGGGCTGAATATGGCTTCTTCCACGACTTATCCACTTCTCCAGTGATGAGGTCGGGAATGAATGTAAGATTCATGGGGAGGGACAAACATTGCCTAAAAGTAAGCGCTGTACAGCTTACCATGAGCGACTTCCCATCTTTCAGGCCCCCAAAACAGATCCAATCTGGCTTTGGTGAGGGCCATGACTTTTTAACAGTTCCCCGTGTGCAGGGCTGGCAGGTTGAGAAGACTTACATACACCAGGGATGGGCAACTTCGGTCCTGGAGGGTCACTGTCCTGCAGAGTTTAGCTCTAACCCTAATTAAACACACCTGAACAAGCTAATCAATGTTTTCAGGATTACTAGAAAAGAGTTTTTGTCAGGGTTGGAGCTAAACTCTGCAGGACAGTGGCCCTCCAGGACCGAAGTTGCCCATCCCTGACATACACTATCCTCACCCTCATCAACCACATCCATTTCCTTTTGGCTGGAGGGTGCCAGCAGTACACTATCTGCTGGATCGGATGTCTCAAGAGACAGTACATCCTGATCTAGCAAATCGCTTGAGCCCAAAAAAGAGTGAAAGAAACAGCCATCCCTTTCTAAAAGTCCTCGGCGAGCTCGGCCTGCGATCTCCACGAACGAAGCCTCAGCTTTGCCTCGGCTACAGCGGGGCCTTAGCTGCGGGACTCAGACATTTGTCCAACATCCCCTCGACCACTGAACACGCTTGCTCCTTTCCTAAGCAAAGAACACACAGATTGTGTGTGTCCTCAGGTGTAAAAACCTGGGACATGGAGGCACTTGCTTGGGATTTCCATAATCCAACCTTAAACGCGCTAACAAACAAACGGCTCATTGAGACAAAAAAACTGCCCTCTTATACTTCCTGCCGCTCCACCTGTGACGTCACAGACAATCAATGTGTGCTTTTCGCATCCTAACCTGAAGATAAGGAGGTCTGCTGACTTGGTCATAGCTTGGCTGAAATACAAAACCAATGAAAAAATGCAGTTGCAATGTCTTAAAAAAATGTTTGTATTTATTTTTGCTTTATCTAACAAGAGTTTTTACAAAGAGATGGATTAATCGACATAAAAGCAAAAGAGATTGGAGGAATTTAATGGACATAAAATATACAAGGGCTCAACCAGAATGAACACAATGGTGAACATATCGCTGTTTGTCATTTTTCTGTTAAATAAAGCTTTCATCCAGTACCAAAAATGTAATGATATTCATGTATTATTACAGAACATGAACTAACAGATTGAAGAGATTATTTGTTTGCTATTCAAATCGATTTGTTTAAAAGTAGACATTTCAAGTTTTCCAAAGATTTATTTCTCATGTCTTTAAGCAAAGTAGCCTATATGCAGAGTTTCATATATTTTTGAGACATGCTCCAGTTCACTGAGACAGAAACGGCAGAAAGCGATTCCTCTTTGTTTTCTTTAGTTTTACAAAAGCACAGCATTTTCTTGTTATTGTGATTTTACAAAGTAAGAAGAGCGGCCATGCCATTAGGATAATTCCTCTTCATGTTAAACAAAATGTGGCCGAGACGAGGCGGCAAAAGCATAGAGAGAGAGGGGGTCCCCAATGCAGAGATGTTGCTGTGTGTTTATATTAACATTTCTGATTTTTTTAGAGGATCAGCCCTCGGGGGCCTCTGTCCTATCACTATGCCTGTGATTGCTCACCAAGGAAAAGTTTAGCCAGACCAGCTTTCAGATAACTCAGAGCATCCTTATTGGCTTCTTCAGCTTCAGCGGTTTTCCTCATTTCCTCCAGCTCTCGGACCCAGTCTTTTTTCCCAGCCTCTCTCAGTTTGGGGATGAAGTAGTCCAGATGCTGAAGAGTGAAGGCCGAGTCTGGCTTTAATGCGATCTGAGACAGATGCTTGATGTTCTTGTAAGCATTGAACAGAAGAATTGACTTTTGGTCCTCAAGCTCCTGTAGATCTTTGTCAAGATCGTCCATTACAACTGAAAATCTCTTGGATTGTACTTGAGCTTTTTCATATTCCTTTCTAAAATCGTCAAAATCTATCGTCAAGCTCGCGCTTTTGATGACAAATTTCTTGTCTTCTTTGACATGCTTACTGTAATGGCACTTCCCTGTGCACACGGTACAATAACCGTTTTTCATGACTTCACATTTACTGGGATCAGAAACCCACCAGCAGTCAAACTCATGGCAGTTTTCCTCACAGACGGTGCAGGTCGTCGCCTTCCTGTGCTTCCATGAATCGCTTTCAATGGGAACCTTCATTTTGACAGTCTTTTTGAATTTAATGTTGAAGTTTTTACGTTCTTCAATCTTTTCCTTGTTTTGTCTTATTACCTCCTGGATCTGAAGTTTTTCAGACTTCTTTGACTCTTTCTCTTGAATTCGCAGCTGTAAGTTGGAAATAAACGCTTCAAACTGAATGCGCTCTATCAGGACATTTGAAGTCAACTCTAAACTTCTTCTGTTCTTTTCTTCGAGAGACTGAAGAAAATGCTTCATGTTGTCCATGCTGTCCTCCCAGGCGTCTCTTTGAGCACGAAGGTAACGTCGTTCATTGTGACGGTCGTCAGCCTGCCGGTTGTTGAATAAGAAATAAACAGGTTGGCCGCTGTGATCTCGTCTGCAGGGGATTTTACTTTTATTAATGGCGCTGAGGACATTTTTGGGTGCCAGACCATCAGAGTGTGTGATTAAAAACACAATGTTGTCCACAATGTCTTTACCAAATAAAGAAAGAACTGAACTGATAATGTAATGCTGTCTGTCCGAGAGACGATTCTTAGAAGCTTGAATAACAAAACACACGGCGTCTACTTCACGAACGCCATCATTGCTTTGAAACAGTGTGGATAAGTTTGAAGCAACTTCCAGATCTTTTTCCAGTCCTCTAGTGTCTCCGTAGCCTGGAGTATCAATGATGGTGAGAGATATTGGACTCTTTATAGGAAAGACCTCATACATGGTGATTTCAGAGGTTTGTGATTCTGATTGGTCTCTGGTTTCTTCTTCTGTGATTTCATACCACATTTCCTCCTCAAACTTCACTCCCAGTAAGTAGTTGACCATGGTGTTGATGAGAGTCGTCTTTCCAACGCCAGTTTCTCCCACCAGAAGAAGAATTTTGTTTTGTTTACTGGTGTCTTTTTTCCCATGAGTCCATTTTCTAACTTTTCCATGATCATCAAGCACTTTTCTCTCTGTATGAAGACGATATTGGTTTGGAGGACCTTGATGAATCAGAGTTGAACTGTTTGGTGGAAGACATGGCAAATATCAGAAATTGTGTGTAAAAATAATTCAATAGTATAAACATGAACATAATAAAGTAAAGAAAAAATACTCCAATTACAGTTCACATTTAAAAGATTTTCATATAAAAGTCAGCAGACTTTTTATGACATGTTGCCATGTTACTGTTAAATAAACAGTAGATGACTGGATGCCAGTGTTTTTGCATCCGTTAATTTTACTTAAAACAGAATGGACCACACAATTTTCACAATTTTTCTCACAAAAAGTGTTGGAGGAGAAAAAAGACCTGCCAAACAACAGCCTCACCTACTGCCTAGAACAGGCGCTGTTCAACAGAATATAAAATACCTCGGAAAAATACGGCTGACCGTGGTCAGCACAAACTGCAAGATAAAAAAATTGCAGCGCATGAAAACACGACATGACATGGAGCAATGGACAAAGACGTTTGTCTAGACAGAAAAATAATTCAAAAGCAGCGTAATTGAACCGTTTTGCCGTTAAAAACACGAGACGCAGGTCATGGCCGTGTGTCCACCCAAGCATTTTTAGCCAGCTGAAAAAGCCAGGCGTTCTACTGAAAACGGATAGCTATGGGTGCTCAGCACTACGACTGAATGGCTGGGTAGAAACTGACAATGATAAGGACTGCATTTTACCCAAATTTGTATATTTTTCAACTCTCAGCGACCAGAAAACACACAAAAAAAAACAATTTGCAGTACTTGGAGTGAAATAGACATTCAGCCCCTCTTCACGCTGCTGCCAATTTTAAATTTGCAGCACTCCCATTGACAACAACTGAAAAAATATGCTGGCCATAGGAAAAAATGCTTTAGTGAACAAAAATGCAAGTGTTGCTCACTGCAAAGCCAAATATATATAAAAAAGATATATTAAAAAAAAAAAAAGTAGCAGCATTTTTGATCATTTTCACTAGGGCTGTCACGATATTAGATTTTTTACTAAACAGTTATCTTGGCCAAAATCATTCATGATAATGATATATCGCGATATGTAGAGAAATATTGAAAAAAAATTATAATTCTATCAGTCAAAGAGTGATCAGAAACAGAGTTATTTATACAGTGATCAGTGGCAATTGGCATTGCATTATAAATATACATTATCCTTATGAAAATACCCGAGATGGCTTGAAGAACACAGATAGACCTTAATATTGTCGCAGTAGTGTTTTAATTCTCTTCATGTTTAATCAGTCAAAATGTCTCAATCTGTTTTATTCAGCTACAACGATTACTGGATGTCATATTAGGGATTTCCTGGAACTTTTTACTCATGAGTCTCATCTGTGGACTTTCTGTGCAAGTGTGCCCTCCTGTGTCCAGTATGAATTGAAACAAATTACATGTGAGAGTTAAGCGCTTTATAATGCTCACATCACCCTATTTTGGGCACAAAAAAAAATTGAAAAAAAAAAATACTGCTCTCTAAACATATTTAAAGTAAGCATGCGATAATCCATACGTTTTTGTCCGAATGAGCTTACTTTTGGACTAAAAGCCCAGAGGGATGTAAATATAATAAAACACAAATGAGTCAGCAGTTATAACAGGTTAATGTAACATTTCCCATTTCCGGACCACTATCAAAATAATGGCAACTTACTCTCTGTATAGTGGCCAAATCTGCAAGACAACAGAGGTGAGGTGGGTGAACAGATTGGTGGTTTTGCCCACTTTTGCGCTTATTTTTTATCAGCAAGTCCTGTAGTCATGATTAACGAGTTTTTTTAGGCGGAATCCATAAAACTTCCCCAGTGGCGAGCTAACTTTCTTGGATTGCGGGTAGAGTGTCTCGTCTGTCATATCTGAGGACATGCTTTACGCGGCAGTAATAGTAACACTGCTTGTGTTTTATTACAGATGGCAACCAGCATTAAGGTGCAATACCCCCACCTTCTGTACGTTGGGATGTCAACCAGATACTGACGCTGGATAATTTACGTGTCATATGTGTGCTATTATAAGTAACTTGAGTTACATAATCAGATTACTTTTTTAAGTAACTAGTAAAGTTACTTAAAAAAGCATTACTTTTACAATTTACAACAAAATATCCAAGTTACTTTTTTCAAATAAGTAACGCTAGTTACTATTTAACATTTATTGACTGACAGCTCTTCTGTCCCCATGTTGAGAGAAATAAAGTGAGGAGGTGTTGTGTGCACTGTGTAAACATTATATTTTTTTAAGTTCTAGACTAAATGTAAAAGTAATGCAAGTAGTTACTTTTTTTGGGAGTAATGCAATATTGTAATGCATTACTTTTAAAAGTAACTTTCCTCAACACTGATCACGACACCCATAATTTTCACAAGACGTTAGTGGCCGGCAGATTATTTTGTTGTATGAATATCTGAACATATGTCAAAAGAAAGAACTGAGTTGCTTTTAAACAAAAAACAAAAACAAACATTTTATTCTAGCTTTATCAATTCTTTTTTTAATCAACATTTGAATATGGGAAAATTTCTTAAAAAAAAAAGCGAAAAACATGTTTTTGTCAAAGACTACGTCTGGATCATATTCAGAATGATGATCAAAACCCAGATGGAGTAGATCGAGTCCATCAACACCCCCAAAGCTTCACAGTCCTATAGCTTGTCCTGGGTCAACATTTCAATCCTATGAAAGTTTTGTTTCATAAATGATGGAACATGTTGTCAATTTCAGGGAAGAGTTCATTACCTGATAAATAGATTTTTAAAATAAATAATTTACAACCCCATAGAAAGCATGTGAATTTCTACTCACCTGGAACTCATGGTGATCGCTTGAACTAACACCTTCACTGTCACTCTCCAGTCTGTTAACAACAAAATAATTATTTAGTTTCCTCAGAATATGATGGTCTTTGGAAGACGCATAATATGGTTTATCCATTTTGCAACACAAACTGGAGTTAAGCAACAGTAATTTGTAGTTTGATAGCTACAGTATCTCCCTCTTTTCGTTTTCTTCTTGCTGCATTAAAGATGAAATAGTTAAACTTCTGTTTTCGCACAGGCGCCGTGAGGGAAAAAACACTGAGTTTAGGGCAATCGGTTCATAGCTCTGCTTCCACTGTGCGATATAGTCATGAGGAGCGACCAAAATTTTGGACATGCCAAAAATTCATCCGACCATCCGATTGTCTGTCGGGAGAGGTTAATCGCCTCTCGTTTCCCCTTGTACACTTCACGAACACTGCACGACAAACGACGCACGACAAAGCTGAAAATCGTTCCGACCCTAAAAAAGAGTCACACGAGTCTGAATTCGGCTCAGAATCAGATGAAAATTGCACAGTGTATGCCCAGCCTTAGCCTAACAAAAACCCCAGTGTTAAATGAACTCTACTCAGTTTATTTGAGTCCACACTCAAGCGTGATAAAAGTAACACAAAGCAGTGTTAGTTAATGAGATAATTAAGTCATAAATTGACTGATGATTAACCATTAGTGAAGACACCTGATGTTAATAAGCAGAATAAGTGAAGGAAAGAGTCACCATTATGGTTATTAGTGTTTGTTTGAGTTGGGCTCTTGACCCTTGACTTTGTAAACAGTTTTTTTTTTTCTGGCTGGTTTGTGTGTTTATAAAACACATTTTTTATGGCAAAGAAACCACAGAGAAAATGTTTTCAGTTGCTGAATATGAAATGACATAATCTGATTAACTGATATCATTCTGAGTCCAGTGTCTGCTTATATGGGTGATGTGTTAACTTTACGTTATTGATTACAGCAGCTCTATGATGTTACAGCATGAGATTCTGCACATTCAAAAAAAATTGAAATAACTTTTTCACTCTCTCACACACACACACACACACACACACACACACACACACACACACACACACACACACACACACACACATCAAGAATTGGCATTTGAATCTCAACAACCGTTACTAACAGGATATTCAGATAAACAGATCAACTCTGAACAACACAAAATCACTGAGAATCATACACTGATGCTTGATGTCTGTATGTCTAAAATATAGAGTAGATCAAAGTTTTTTGATCAGAAAAACTTTTAAAAATTCCTCTTATTATATTGAAAATGGCAGATCTTATGCAGGAGAATCTGTATAAGGACTGCTGTAATCAATAAAATAAATCTAACTTCAGGCCACAAGATGATGATTATGTCAAAACACAACCATCTGATCATATTTTTTCTTGGCTTCTAATCTAATGTTATAAAGTCATGGGTCAAGAGCCAAACTAAAGCTAATACTGATCACCATAATGCTGACTACAAATGGAAACTCTGTTCTTCATTGATTCTGCTTGTTAACAGCAGGTATTCATCACTAATGGTCAACCATCACTCAATGAATCACTTAATGATCTCATTCATGTTAACACTCTTGGCGTTTAACAGATGCATAACTTTATGGTAAGTTAGAACACCATAAACTGCAACCGTTGACAAAAAATACAGTGAAATAATCAACTAACTACAACCAATTATTATAGCCCTCTAAACATGAAAAAAAAAATCATACCTTTAGTCTACTCAGTAGAGCTGCGTTCTTCATGGCGCGGGAAGTTCGTAGGTTAATGTATCAAATGTGGCAATAAGAATGTGACTTTGCGAAACAGATTGTCTTAACTAAAAAGTTGCAATAGTGCCCTAATATTAATGCTAGAAAGCCTATGCACTTGGCAATTAATATATTTTTTAAATAGTCCATTTCATCATTAAAATCCATTTCCAGATTCATTTTGACTGAGGGGGCAGGATAGTCCAGGACATTATGTTTCACTCAAAAACGGTCTCATCAAATCCAAATTACTGAATGGCTTCAAATGGCAAACATATCAAGGGTAAATACACAGAATATTCACTGGCCATAACATACAGAGGGATTAGAGTGAACAATCTCCCTTACCTCCTCAGAGAAAACACTCCTGGGTCAGGATAGAGAGTAATCCAGAAAAGCAGAGATGTTTTCAGTCAGAGAACCAACGACGACTATTACAGATGTACAAGTTTTATCTGTAGACTTTTGAATTATTGACTTATTGAATCTTCAGAAAAATGTTAGGCATAATGGCATTAGAAGGTGCACAACCAACATGAAACCATATTCATCCTTAGTGATTTCACATTATAATAGGCTATTGGTTGAAAACAACCTTTGTACTTGTTATAGGGTGCACATGATTTTTGAGAATTATCCTAAAGATAAGATAACAGAGAGTTTTACAATCTTCCTGGTTCTGATAACCATTTTGATCCAGTTAACTTAAGAATCTCGAAAAATACTTTCAGTGCTGTGTAAATGTGAGTTTCATTTTTGGTGCACTGCAAAACAAATCTTATTTTCACCAAGTATTTATTTTATTTAACAAGATTCTAAACAAGACTGTTTCCCCCCTTAATTTTATAAAAGAATATATATAATTTAAACACAAAATGTTTAACTAGTTATATTATATTTATGTGAAGTCATTATGCAAAACAACTGATTGTGGATTTGTCTATTAGCCCTTATGTGACGAACATATATTTCCATATATTCACAGCAAAATCCCCAGTGTTAAATTAACACTGAGAGTGTGAATTATATAAACTCTGAGCAGAGTGTTAAATGAACACTGAAGCAGTGTTAAAGTTAATGAGATAATTAAGTGAATAATTGAGTGATGATTGAGCATTATTGAAGACACCTGATGTTAACAAGCAGAATCTCTGAAGGAGAAAACCATATTTTTTAAGTCAGCATTATGGAAATCAGTGTTTGGTTTAGTTGGGCTCTTGACCCTTAAATCTTTTACTTTAGATTTTGTTTGGCTGCTGTATGTGAGTTATAACAGCCAGATTAACAAATAGAAAAGGTGATCTGATGGTGTTGGTTGTGTTTTAACATAATCATTAATTGACCTGAATTGCTGAACTCATCAAGAGCATATATTCTGAGTTAAATTTACCTTATGGATTTTTAAACCATTTTAGAACATACCATTTATAGCCTTTTCAATGAAATCCAAACGATATAAAAAAAAAAAAACAATTCCAAAAAATATTTTATGTAGGCACACACAGACATCAAGAATTAGCGTATAAATCTCAGCAATGGTGACAAACAGATCACCTCTGAACATAAGCTCATTATTTATGCATGCAGCAATGCATGATGGGAGCCATGAATGAGTTTTGATTGGTGGCACCCAGAATGCACTGCAACATGCTTTATAATTGTCACCATTGTTGAGATTCACAGGCTAATTATTGATATCTGTGTGTCTTAAAAAAAAATGTAAAAAATGGTATAAGAGAAACTTTTAAGAAATTATCTTGATTACATTGTGAACGTTAAAAATATTATGCTGTACATGGTCACTGCTGCTATAATTAATAAAGTAAACCTAACTCTATATAAAATTAAGCTCTATATGAGTTCAGTGATTCAGGTCAAATGATTGTGAAATAATGATTATGTTAAAACAACCATCACCACCAGATCACCTTTCCTATTTGTTCATCTGACTGTTATAATTCACATACAGCAGCCAAACAAAATCTAAACTAGCCCAACTAAACCAAACACTGATCACCATAATGGTGACTTAAAATTTACGGTTTTCTCCTTCAGAGATTCTGCTTGTTAACATCAGGTGTCTTCAATAATGCTCAATCATCACTCAATTATTCACTTAATTATCTCATTAACTTTAACACTGCTTCAGTGTTCATTTAACACTCTGCTCAGAGTTTATATAATTCACAATCTCGTGTTAATTTAACACTCTCAGTGTTAATTTAACACTGAGGATTTTGCTGTGCATCAGGTGTCTTCAATAATGCTCAATCATCACTCAATTATTCACTTAATTATCTCATTAACTTCAGTGTTCATTTAACACTCTGCTCAGAGTTTATATAATTCACACTTTTCAGTGTTAATTTAACACTGGCGATTTTGCTGTGTTTATGATCAATATATGAAATGGTTTAAATATACTGAAAAACATATTAAATAATAAATTGCGTTAATATGTTGTGATAATATGTCACAATATATTGAATAATGCATAAGGAATAGCCGCTTTTCATACATTGAAAATGTATTTAATACATTTAATAGAAAACATGAGGAAAACTATTGCCTTAAATGTATAATGTATAAAATAGTAAGAATGTTTTACTCAAAGTTGTAAGTTGTTAATACAAAGACATACAAAAGAGTGCTGGGACTATGCTAGACTGTGCATTTATTTGTATTTTTTAAACTACAACTAATTTGTGCATGTCTGAAACTTAACTAAATAAATAAATAAAAGGTTCAACTTAACATCAACTTAATAAAGTAGTTATAGACATCACTGCAATAGAGTTGCTGCCTTTTAAATAAAGCAACATGTGGTATATTATCAGTGTTTCTTGTTCTTCTCCTGGACTGAAGCACAGGCTCTACTCTTCAACACAATGCTGGCCCACAAAACTCAGACAACAGAAACACTTTAAATCCCTACAGAACATTAAACACTATCCGATCTCTCAAGATCTCAGCAGAGGAGGATTAAACTACACAAACAGCATTACCAGCTTCACTTATTAGTAACCAGATTGACTTTTATTTCTGTATAAGTCTACAGAAATTTTTATTGAGAATCAACAGAGGTTTAGATGTTGATGAATGTTTGAAAATAATAAAGTGTGAAGTCACCATTATGGTGATCAGTGTTTGCTTTAGTTGGGCTCTTGATTTGTTTAGCTTTTTTTTGTTTTTTTTTGGCCGCTGTGACTGTTTTTGTAAGATACAGTCATTATGGCAAAAATGACAGAAGAAATGCTGTGAATAATCTGTTGGGTGTTTATTGAGGATGACATAATCAGCATTGACTATTCTGGGTCACATATCTCATCTCCAGGTTTATCACTGATCAAAACTGTTTTAGATCATTAAATGCATTTTAAATATTGTATTATAAACACTTATAATGTCATAAAATGTAAAAAATAAAATAAAAATAATAATAATATTTTAGTTCTTTTATTTAACAATAATTATGTAAAGAAAGACAATCTGATGGAAATAACATAATGAAAGCAAAGGAGATAAAAAGGAAAGACTCCAGCAAATGATGAATATAAAATGTAGAAGAGTTCACCACAAAGGATTAACATCAACTTTCATAGATGTGACATCTTTTGTTAAAACTACCATCCATTACCCCAAATTAAAGATATTTATTTATTAATACAGTTCATGAACAAACAGATTGGATTCGAATGGCTTTAATACAAAAAACAGATGAAAATTAGCTTGATCCTCTGATTAAACAAAATGTCTTACTACTTTCAGATCTACCAAAAGTCAAGCATTGATTTTTCATTTTATACAGTCTTCTTCATTTTAATTAATTCATCTCTTTTCTTCACTTGCCCACCAAAGAAAGGTTCCAGTTTGACAGACCTGCTTGAAGGTAACTCAGAGCATCTTTATTTGCTTCTTCAGCTTCAGCAGTTTTTCTCAAGTCCTCCAGCTCTCTGGCCCAGTCTTTTTTCCCAGCCTCTCTCAGTTTGGGGATGAAGTAGTCGAGATGCTGAAGAGTGAAGGCCGAGTCTGGCTTTAATGCAATCTGAGACAGATGCTTGATGGTCTTGAAGGCATTGAACAGAAGAATGAATTTTTGGTCCTCAAGCTCCTGCAGATCTTTGTCAAGATCATTCATTATAACCAAAAACCTCTTTAATTCTTCAGCTTTTTCATAATCCTTTCTAAAATCATCAAAATCTATCATCATGCTCGAGTTTTTGATGACATATTTCTTGTCTTCTTTGACATGTTTGCTGTGGTGGCACTTCCCTGTGCACACGGTACAGTAACCGTTTTTCATGACTTTACATTTACTGGGATCAGAAACCCACCAGCAGTCAAACTCATGGCAGTTTTCCTCACAGACGATGCAGGTCGTCGCCTTCCTGCTCTTCCATGAAGTGCTTTCAATGGGGACCTTCTCTTTGATAGACCTTTTGAAGTTAATGGTGAAGTTTTTACGTTCCTCTATCTTTTCCTTGTTTTCAGTCATTGCCTGCTGGATCTGAATTTTTTCAGCCCTTTTCTGCTCTTTCTCGTGAATTCGCAGCTGTAAGTTGCACATGGAAGCTTCTAATATAATGCGCTCTATCAGGACATCTGAAGTCAAATCTAAACTTATTCTGTTCTTTTCATCCAGAGACTGAAGGAAATGCTTAATCTCCTCCATGCTGTCCTCCCAGGCGTCTCTTTGAGCACGAAGGTAACGTCTCTCATTGTGGTGGTTTTCAGCCTGCCGGTTGTTGAATAAGAAATAAACAGGTTGGCCACTGTGGTCTCGTCTGCAGGGGACTCTAGCTTTATTAATGGCACCGAGGACGTTTTTAGGTGGCAGACCATCAGAGTGTGTGATTAGAAACACAATGTTGTTCACAATGTCTTTTCCAAACAAAGACAGAACTGAACTGATAATGTAATGCTGTCTATCCGAGAGGCGATTCTTTGAGGCTTGAGTCACAAAACACACAGCGTCAATATGACGAACCCCATCATTATTCTGAAACAAAGCAGATAAATTCTCAGCAACTTCCAGATCTTTTTCCAGTCCCCTAGTGTCTCCGTAGCCTGGAGTATCAATGATGGTGAGAGACACAGAACTCTCAGGAAAGACCTCATACATGGTGATTTCAGAGGTTTGTGATTCTGATTGGTCTCTGGCTTCTTCTTCTGTGATTTCATACCATAGTTCTTCCTCAAACTTCACTCCCAGTAAGTAGTTGACCATGGTGTTGATGAGAGTCGTCTTGCCAGCGCCGGTTTCTCCCACCAACAGAACAATTTTGGTTTTTTTACTGGTGTCTTTTTTCCCATAAGTCCATTTTCTGACTTTTCCATGATCATCAAGCACTTTTCTCTCTGTATGAAGAAGATATCGTTTTGGAGGACCTTGATGAATCAGAGTTGATCTGTTTGGTGGAAGACTCAACTCTCTGTAAAATAAACATGTAAATTAATAAACCCTAAACAAATATCTGATTTTTTTGTAGACATTTTAAGTTATATACATTTTTAACATGAATAAAAATGTAGAGAAACAATATTTAACTCCAATTGCAGATGACATATAAACATATCAAACATATTTATATTTATCTTGAGGTCAACAGTCTTCTAATGGCATGTTCCCATGATACATTTAGATATAGATGGTTGGAATGCAGAGTTTTGCATTAATTATTTTGACTTAAACATATGGGACCACTTATCATTATCATAATTTTCCTCACAAAAGAGTTGGAGGAGTAAAGGACCTTTTGACTGACAGCTCAACCTACTGTCTGGAACAGGTAGTGCTCAACAGAATAAAAACTGTATCATAATAATAGGGCTTTAAAACTGTGGTGAGCTGAATAAGCATACAATGAGAAACATTACGGTGTAATGGAATAGAGCGCAAATTCTCAATGCTTGTTTTTAAAAATGGATATTTAAAATTGAGCGCCATGTTTTTTATTTTATTTTAATGTAGCATCACGCAGGAAACACTGAAAAAGACACGAGTGCAATGGTCACGTCAGTCTAGCTCATGTTTACATAAAAAACAATGAAAAACCAACACAGTGGACTGCAAAAACACAATCTGTGAACTGATGTTGTATAACATCCATTGTGTATCATCACGACATGGACTCTAGGAGATTGATCTAAAATCATAAAACCTATATTATTAACCTGTATTATTATTCAGTGGTTTTCAATCCTGATTCAACCAGCCTCTGCACATTTTGTATGTCTCACTTATTTAACACACCTGATTCAGATCATCAGCTCGTTCGGAAAGATCACCGTGAACTGAACTAAGGGTACGTTTACGCGACAAAAATGTACTAAAAACAGAAGTTTGTACAGACAACAACGTCGTCAAAACGTTCCCCGTTCACACGGATCCACGGAAACAATTAAAACTCGGTATTATTCATGCAGGCCAGTAGTTGGCAAAATCACTTTTTTTAAAGAAACACCACGCACCTATTTGAACTCTAAGTGTGAATCCGATTCCCACACCTTCCATGATTTCTGCAGATTTTTACTGATGCTTTTACAGATGCTTTTTTTTCCTTGAAGCATCCATCCTAGTCTTGCACAGATGTCCACCAGTCCTCCATTTTCACTGGCTCGATAGAGATAAGTAGATGGGGTAGTCAGCACCAATTACTACAAGCAGCTTTATGTGATCAAATGGTTTAAGTGGGAGGTCCACCAGGTGCTTGTACTTTTTTTTTTCAAGCTGGCAAGGGGGTAAGAGTGGTCTGCTAGACCCAAGCATTGTGAGGTGAAGGCTGCCACTATCTGGGAGGTTCTCTTGGGATTGGTAGGGGATGAGATTTTGAATGAGACGGCGAATCCCTTCATGGTTTGGACTTCCTGTCGAATTGTGCAAGGTCCCCAGGCTTCTTATGCAGGCTCAGTTTGTCAACCGGCTTAGGGAGGATCATTGTACATGAGAGTGGGTTGATGGTCTGTCCAGGTAGAGACATTTCGTACTGGTCCTCACCAGACAACTTTCAGCCTTCATCTGCTCAGCCTTGGGTTGTGCGTTGGCATCATGCAGTACTCTCAAATGCTTCTCTTGACACAAATCGCTGAGCCTCTTGAGGTCACATTGTGCTGCTTGATATGCTCTCCCGTATCTCCAGCATCTATTGTTAACTCTAATCCATTCCATGACCTCTTCTCTACTGAGTTTCTGAATAGTGGGACACTTATTTAAGAAGTGCTCCGTGCCCTCACAATATGGACAGGAGGGTTTTGCTGTGCCATTCCATCATTCCCTGGATGCGCTCTGACCCTCTTGGAACATTTGACACTGGAAGTTCACGCTCATCTTAAGCTTGGTGAGGATTCGGGCCACATGTAAGCCACATCTCAGCTCGACTCTCAAAGGCATATCTAAGCTCACCTCTCAAAGGCAGCTATATCTCCTCTTCTGATCTCATAATCCATAACTGCAGGAATCTTCTTCAAGGCTACATGGTGCGGGTGGCCAAACTTCTCGGTCAAGGCTGCCATGGTGTCCCTGTACGGCCTGGGTGAGTTGATAAAGGAGTTGGCGATGAGACAGGCCTCTTCAAGTTTCACATGATCCACAAGAATCTGGTACTTGAAAAGCTCTATAGTGTCAGCAGGTAGCAGGTTTGCTAAGGCTAGTTTCAGCCGAGAGAACTCCATTGAGTCCTTATGGATGAAGAGAGGAATTTTTGGCGCTGGACCCCTTTACTCTCCTCCTCCCAGGAGTCGCTGACACCGATGAGAACTGGCTTCCTCAGGCGGGGCATGGTTGGTTTATATCAGGCCTGGCTGGGTGTTGAGTTGAGGATCCCGCATCCTTGTTATACATACTAGGCTGCGGACTGGAGATGGGCGAGTAGGGTTCTGGCCCCGGGGTGTGGGACCAAACATAATACTCTCCATGACTTAATCTAGACTGAGGGGGTTTCAAGCTACAAGTGGTAGAATGTGGATGAGTGTGGGCTGTGTTTCTGGATGTTACACTGTCCCTCATGAGCTGCAGCTAGCTCATCATTCAGTCTATGACGATCACCACTTGCTGTTCCTAGGCAGCCGCAGACATTGGAGGATAGTCAGACGAAGGTCATGGCGGAGGGGGCAGTCCCTCATCATCCTCCTCTATCTTCTGGCACTGGTAATCCAGTAGTGGAAGGGGTGGCATTGGCCATCGCTCCGAGGAATGATCACTACTCCTTGCTCTCTGTTGATTGTTGACACACACAATTCCCTTCTAGTGTCATGAGATGAGGCTCTGCTCCATCCTCAGTGTAGGGCGGGGTATGTAGGCATCCTAAGCTTGTGTTGTTAAAGCTCTCCTCAGAATAATCGTCCTGTGCGTTGTGGGGCCTACTCCACTTCATATGGGGCTGTTAGCTCCAATCTTCCCCTTTTGACATGTGTGGTGCCAGGCTGGCATGCAATTGGCCACGTATCTTCGGTCGCACTGCACTGACCTCATAACCCTTCAAATAGGATGGCTGTCTTAACTGATGTTTGGGCCAAGTGGGTGGGGCATACAATGCTTCGTCACTCTGCTACATACTCCCTGCACAGCTACGCTACGGCTTGAAGAGCCACAAAATGTAGCAAAGTGCTACCTGAAGCTGTTAGGGCTAGTTTCAGATTGCAGTGAACCATGTGTTGGTCAGAACACTACAGATTGAAGAATCAATTGAAACTGATTTATTACCACTGGTATGCAGATATCAACATCAGAGAGAGGAGTCAGCCTTTACATGCACATTATCAAGTAGTAGAAGTTGAAGTTTGAGGACTGCAGTGGACTCTGGAGTGTTTAGGTTAGGGGTCTCCAAACTGTCCTGGAGGGCCACTGTCCTGCAGAGTTTAGCTCCAACCCCAATTAAACACACCTCAAGTAGCTAATCAATGTCTTACTAGGCCCTAGTAAGACAATGATTAGCTGGTTCATGACTTTAAAATGATAAACTCTGAACATTATAGATCGAAAGATAAGTTATTAAAGCTAGCACGGATGAATTAGCATTATCATGTAACATTACACAGCCGATAACGGCGCCAAAACTCATAACGAGCATACATCAGAGAATATACTAGGATTAACAGTACTCACTCTTATAGGACACATACGATCACAAGATACATCCAATCATAGGCTGATAATGACTTTAATGCACGTCTTCAGAATTTCGTGAATCCAGCAACTCGATAGCTAGCAGCAGCTGATGCAATCTGCTGTTCGCTCCGTGCTGAATATACAGTGTCTTATCTGGCCACTCACGCTATGTGCTTTCATAATAAGAGTCCCCACTATGGTTTGCTGGTTTCCCCAGAACCAGGACTGAAAACCACTGTTATTTTTAACATAAAACCCCGATATAGCTACTGATGCTTATTCTGTTGATCTTTCTGTTTCTTTGATTGTGACACAATCAGTATTGTGACATATCAAGCTTAGCGTTAGTTCTGGCAGGTCACGTTAGTCAAGCTCGCATCAGCTGACTCTCAGCCGATCCACGTCTACCTACAGGAATACGACACCTATCACAGCATATATATACGGATGGATGCGCAGAGAGTTCTTACCCAGAACAGAATTATATCGCCAATCCAAACTGTATGCTAAATGCCAATCATCTTTGACGATAGTGGTATTAACAGAAATATAGGCTATGACTGTTGGATTGATATAAAAAGTCAGTTCACAGACTATCACAATAGATGAACGTATCAGTTGATTGCCTTCAATTTAATAAAAAAAAAGTAAATGATTTACCCGTTCGTAAAAGCATGTTAATTTCAACTCACCTTGAGTTCATGGTGATCAGAAGACATTCACTGTCAATCTCCAGTCTGCTTACAGCAAAAGAAATCATTAGTTTCTTCAGAATATGACTGTTTTAATTGTTAAAATTGTGTATATATAAAAAAAAAATATATCCAATAAATAATCTATTCAATCTAAAAAATGCTGGGTTATTTTCTTCTACCAAAGCACTGTGTACTACTGAGCCTTTTGGGTCATTTTTTGCCAGATGACCATCCGACATAACAACAACCCACCCAGCTATTGAGTTACATAGAGTGTGGGATTTTTGTATCCTCGTCAGGAGAGAGCTTCTCAACACTGCAGAATAGTTGCATTTATTCTATGAAATAAAGGTTTGTGTATATTTTATTTAATCTATAAAGTCGTTACAGTGCTGAAGTCTAATTAATTTTATATTTTGTGCAATGTTGTCGTATTTTGTCATATTTTGTCTTAGGTGTCGTATTTTGTGCAAACTATAAATGTGCTATATTTGGTGTATTTTTCTGAAATAAAGGATGTATTGTGTAAACTGTGGTATACTGTATATTGCTATTTTTTTCAAGATACAGTCAGTTAAGATGTAAACCCATTATGCCAAGTTAAATGAACATCTCAACATGCTAAGTGTAAATAACTGTATTTGACCTATCAGTGGGTTGCAAAACCACCCAAATTACAAGCTGCCCTTTGTATGCTAAAAAAACTGTATGCTTCCCCATTACCAAAACAATATTTTTGTAACAATTTCTAATTGTATTTAAAAAAACAAACAAACTGAATATAGTATTTTTTACACATTTTTAGGATGTTTTCCTGTAATGTTCTTAATTTTCATGTATCAAATCCAAACTACTGAATGCCTTCAAATGCCGCACATATCAAGGGTAAATACACAGATTATTCACTGGCCATAACATACAGAGGAATAAGAGTGAACAATCTCCCTTACCTCCTCAGAGAAAACACTCCTGGGTCAGGATAGAGAATAATCCAGAAAAGCAGAGATATTTTCAGTCAGAGAACCAACGACGACTATTATAGACGTACAGATGTACACGTTTTTCAGAAAGATGTAAGGCAAATCGGCATTAGAAGGTGCTCAACCAACAGTAAATCACAGTCATCCTTGATTTCATTTGATGAAAACAACCTTTGTACACGTTATACAGGGTGCGTGTGGTGTTTGAGAATGATCTTACAACTACAGAGAGTTTTACAATCTTCCTGGTTCTGATAACGGCTTTGATCCAGTTTATTTCTGAAACTTGTAAAATACTTTCAGTGCTGTGAAAATGCAAGTTTTATTTTTGGTGCACTGCAAAACAAATCTTATTTTCAGATTTGTTAATATATATATATTAAATTAAAATATATAAACAAGATTTGTGTTTATTAAATAACAAAATAATTTATTATATAACAAAATATGTGCAATTTAAACACACAATTGTGGCCAGATGGTGTAGATAGTCAGATAAGTTTATTATATATATATTTATTATATATTAAAGCAAATTCACTTATATCATCATAAACAGAATAAAAAGTATACAAGTTCTAAGGTTCATAGTGAAATATTATAGCGCTTCCAGACGCCTCTGAATGCTTTCAATTTCGTCTAGGGTCTAAAGTTAAACTTCACCAAAAGCCAAAGGTTCTGCAAGTAAAATACATTTATTCTGCACAAGGAACTGCAATATAATACATGTTTACATAACTGCAAGAATGACAGATATTGATGGAATAATGAGACTCAAATCAAACCATCTACTAAAGAAAACGTCTCGGTTACGTATGTAACCCTCGTTCCCTGAGTAGGGAACGGAGACGTTACGTCGGATGACGACGAAATGGGGTTTCGCTTAGAAAGCCTATCAACTTCGAGTATTACAAAACGAGCCAATGGCAAAGAAATGCCATGGGTCTGCGGAATTTGCATGACGTAACTCCGCCCCACCTCGTGGGTATAAAAGGAGGAAGTCTGCAACAGCAGTTTATGTTTCTTCGCTGAGGAGCCAAGACTGAGCTCAGGCGATCCCCGCGGTACAGCGGAAAGTGGCAGGAAGACGTAACGTCTCCGTTCCCTTCTCAGGGAACGAGGGTTACATACGTAACCGAGACGTTCCCTTTAGTTGTCACTCCGAGTTACGTCGGATGACGACGAAATGGGGTTACCAGTCTAATCACGCCACCTTCTCAGCTGTCTTCCAGTGCCCTGCGTAAATCTGAGATCCCTGTCGTGAGACTAGCACGGACGAAGGACTCCTATTTAGCACAGGAATACCAAGGTACACTGGGGAGCATATCCCACAATTTTAGAGGAAATATGCAATTATTGCCAACCCAGAGGGGGGGACTTAGAGAATACACATATGACCCGAAGGATGCATATGGAGAACACTGGGGTGTCCAGCCGCAGGTGGAATATTTCAACCCCAGGGTGGCAAGGTGGCTTGCCAAGGGAAAGACACATGCTCGAGAGAGGCTTACAGTGGAAATACACATGTGGGGGTCGCTCAGGGGAGGGACCATGCACACGGGAGGCACCTAGCCGGTGCGCAGGCAATAGACACTGGCGGCGACGTCAGAAGTGCTGGAGGAACTCAGGGCTTTCGGAGAAGCTCACCTGAGGGGAATATCGCACATATCCAGTCCGTGGAGTGGAATGGTGAGCAAGCGAAGACACCTGAGCGGGTCCAGTACTAGCTAGTTGAAGCGAGTACATGAGAGGACACAGGCTCCACTCGGAGATTGTAAAATCTGGCGAATGTGTTCGGTGTCGCCCAGCCTGCAGCTCTGCAGATGTCTGTTAGCGAGGCACCATGCCTTGCTGCTGGTAAGCCAAAGCAATGGCGTCCACTATCCAGTGAGACAACCTTTGCTTGGAGAGAGCCTTTCCCTTCAGCTTCCCACCATAACAGACAAAGAGCTGGTCTGAGGTCCTGAAACACTGGGTTCTGTCCACATAGGTGTGGAGAGCACGTACTGGACAGAGCAGTGCCAAGGCTGGGTCTGCCTCCTCCAGGGGCAGCGCTTGCAGGTTCACCACCTGGTCCCGGAAGGGAGTGGTAGGAACCTTGGGCACATATCCAGGCCGGGGTCTCAGGATCACGTGAGAGTAAGCCGGCCCGAATTCCAGGCACGCTTCATCAACGGAGAATGCGTGCGGGTCCCCTACCCTCTTGATGGAGGCCAGTGCAACCAGGAGCGCTGTCTTCATTGACAGGAACTTAAGCTCCACTGACTGCAGAGGCTCAAAGGGAGCACTCCGCAGGGCAGTTAGCACCACTGCGAGGTCCCAAGAGGGAACGAGAGGAGGGCGAGGAGGATTCAGTCTCCTCGCTCCTCTCAGGAACCTGACGATCAGGTCGTGCTTCCCCAAGGACTTACCTTCAACAAGGTCATGCTGTGCGGCAATGGCGGCGACATAGACCTTTAGGGTGGAGGGAGACAGCCTTCGCTCCAACCCATCTTGTAGGAAGGAAAGCACGACACTAATCGAACATCTCCGGGGGTCTTCTCGGTGAGAAGAGCACCAGCTGACGAAGAGGTTCCACTTCAACGCATAGAGATGTCTCGTGGACGCTGCTCTAGCGGAAGTGATGGTAGCCACCACCGGTGGAGGTAGGGTACTCAAACCTGCCTCGTCCCGTCCAGGAGCCACACGTGGAGGTTCCAAGATGGGGACGAGGGTGCCATAGGGTGCCCCGTCCCTGAGAAAGGAGGTCCTTCCTCAGAGGTATGGGCCAGGGAGGTGCTGTCGCGAGGAGAACTAGTTCGGAGAACCAGGTCCTGGTGGGCCAGTACGGCGCAACCAGCATGACCTGCTCCTCGTCCTCCCTGACCTTGCGCAAGGTCTGCGCAAGAAGGCTCACTGGGGAAAACGCATACTTGCGGCCCTGCGGCCAGCTGTGCGCCAGAGCATCCGTGCCGAGCGTGCCCTCGGTCAGGGAATAATACTGGGCGCAATGGGTCGAGTCGTGGGAGGCAAACAGATCTATCTGTGCGTCCCCGAACTGGTCCCAAATCAGCTGAACCGACCGGGGATGGAGCCGCCATTCTCCCGGGAGGAGCTGAAACCGCGAGAGCTCGTCGGCTACACAGTTCAGAGCTCCGGGGATATAAATGGCACGAAGCGACCTCAGATGCTTCTGGCTCCATAAGAGGAGGTGGCGGGCGAGTTGTGACATACGGCGGGAGCGTAGACCACCTTGACGGTTGATGTACGCTACAGTGGCGGTATTGTCTGATCGGACTAGTACGTGTTGGCCCTTGAGCACGGCCCGGAAGCGGCGCAGAGCAAGACGTACAGCCAGCAACTCGAGGCAATTGATGTGCCAGAGGCGCTGGGGTCCCATCCAGGAGCCCGCGGCAGCACGTCCATTGCACATGGCGCCCCAGCCCGTGGAAGAGGCATCTGTCGATACAACAACATGCCGCGAAGCTCGTTCCAGGGGCACTCCGGCCGGTAGAAAGCTGAGGTTCGCCCACGGGGTGAAGGTCTGACGGCAGGTCGGAGTAACTGGTACTCGGAGGGTGCCGTGTTGCCATGCCCACCTCGGGACTCGGTCGTGAAGCCAAAGCTGAAGCGGTCTCATATGAAGCAATCCGAGCGGCGTTGCCGCGGCTGCAGATTCCATATGCCCCAGGAGCCTCTGAAAAAGTTTCAGAGGAACCGCACTCTTGCCCTTGAACTGTCTCAGGCAAGTCAGCAGTGACTGCGCGCGCTCGCTCGTAAGCTGCGCGGACATGGCGACCGAGTCGATTTCCATACCGAGAAAAGAGATCCTCTGCACGGGGCAAAGTTTGCTCTTCTCCCAGTTGACCCGAAGGCCCAGACGGGCTAGGTGCCGGACCACTAGGTCCCTGTGTTCGCAAACCTGATCCCGAGAGTGAGCTAGAATCAGCCAGTCGTCGAGATAGTTCAGGATGCGAACCCCGTGTTCCCGAAGAGGAACAAGGGCTGCCTCGACGACCTTCGTGAAGACGCGAGGAGACAGGGCTAACCCGAATGGGAGAACCGCGTACTGATATGCCTGCCCCTCGAAAGCAAACTGTAGGAACGGCCTGTGTCGAGGAAGAAGGGAGACATGGAAGTAGGCGTCCTTGAACGGCAGCCTGTGAAGGGAGCGGTTCAGCACGTGCAAGTCCAGGATTGGCCGTAACCCACCGGTTTTCTTGGGGACAATGAAGTAAGGGCTGTAGAAGCCGGACCTCATCTCGGCTGGAGGGACAGTCTCGATTGCACCCTTCGCCAGCAGGGTGGCAATCTCTGCTCTCATGATGGGGGCATTGCCACCGACCAAAGTGGAGCGGACTCCCCTGAAGCGGGGAGGAGACCGTGCGAACTGAATCGTATAGCCGAGCCTGACGGTACGCGCGATCCAGCGGGACAGGCGGGGAAGCTCTAACCAGGCTCCCAGGAACTGAACCAGCGGGATCATGCGGGCGACAGGCGTCCCCCCGGAGGGGAAGCGAAGCGGAGTAACTGGCCCAGACGTGGACGGCATAGCGGCCCGGTGTGGGGGCACAGTTAGTAACCGCACCCTGGCAGAGGGGGCCAGGGGAGGACCAGGCTGGTCGTCCCGCAGGGGCCTGCTCTGCCAGGGGTCTGGCGACAGAGGGGGACAGGGGCGAAGCGGTCCGTGGGCGGCACGCCGTGTCAACCACCTCTGGGACAGAGGGGGACGAGGAGAGCACGGCTTGTGGGCGGCGCTCTGTGTCGTCCCGAACTCTGTGTGCTCAGAGACGGGAGAGTCAGTTCTGGAGAATAGGGATTCTTCCCCGGCCCTCCACCGGGGAAAGGAGTGGTCCTGCTACCAACTCCTGGAAAGAACCGAGTCCCATCTCTGTGCCGAGGAGCCCATCTCAGGAGCGCCGCTTAACCCGGCGTGTAGCGGGGGGCGGGGCTAGAGAGGGCTGAGGCGTCCGCCCGCGGGCCCCCAGAGCCGGCCCGGGTGAACGGGCAGGGTGGGAGCCGCGGGAGGGCGCCTTCGGCGGTGGGCAGACCGAGGGATCTGAGCGGACGGCGGGGCCATCGGGACAGAATCAACGTCAGTCTGCACATGGGCGGTTGAGAACTGTTGGGCGAAGTTCTCAACCGCACCGCCGAAGAGGCCGACCTGGGATATGGGAACGTCGGACAGACGGGGCCGCGCGACATTCAGCACATCAGACAGGTTCAGCCACAGAATGGTAGGCATCACCTGACCCAGGGAGCGTACGGCCACTTTCGTCGCTCTGAGAGCAAGGTCAGTGGCGGCGCGCGACTCAGTGAAGAGCCCTGGGTCAGTCCCGCCCTCGTGCAAGTCCATGAGCATCTGGGTCGGGGACCAGCAGAATGGCCATGGCCTGCAGAGAGGCGGCTGCCAGTCCCGTGGTACTATATGATCTCGCCACAAGTGTAGACGAAAACTATTGACCATGGGCGGGTGCTTAGGATTGCGCCGAGAAGAAGCACTCTGAGGACACATAGCATCGCAACAGAGCGTTCAGCCGGGGAACCCCAGTGTACCCATGGCAGCGGCCCCATCGAGGGGGAAAAGGCGGATGAGATCAGCGAGCGGTCCCGAGAAAACCAGGGGGTCTTCTGGGACTTCGAGATCTCATCATGCACGTCCGGGAGGGAAGGTATTGGGGTTTGCCTTACCTTAGGTCGGCGGCCTTACCCAAAAACCAATCGTCCCAAGAAAGCATGGCCGTCATCTCTGGATCAGACTCAGGCACAACCGTATGCACACCAGAAGGTGGCAGCTGTGACGAGTCGTCACTTCCCAGAGAATCAAACCCACCTTGTGAAACTGCTACATACATAGTATCATCCTCTGTAGCTTTAAATGAAACACACGGGCCACCAGAGGGTAGACTCGTGGGAATCACCTATTCACTAGCGGGCACCGCTGTTGAGGGGAGGCTGGGGTCACGGACACGGAGTCGGCGCCTTGTTCCAGACCAACACCCTCAGGTCACCCTGGCCACCAGCCGAAGATCGGGGGGTGGATGACGGGACTCTCACTCTTGCGAGTTCACCGAGTCTCAACCTATATGACGCAATGATCATGTTCCCACAGAGAGAACATGAGTCATCCACGAGCGCTGCTCTAGCATGATCAAGCCCAAACATACCAGACAACGCTCGTGCCCATCAGAGTCCGATACCAAGCTGCCGCAACCATTCGTTTTTTTTTTTTTTAATGCACGGGCGAGCCGTCTTTAAAAAGACGTGCCGCGTGCGAGCTCTTTTAGTGAGAGAAAACTCAAGTGTTGAAGCACCCGGGGAGACACGCACCGACTGGCAGACCACTGCAACAGATCAGCAGGAAGCACGTGCTCGCCGTAGATCGCCGTCACACCAACACTCGAGGTACTCGTTTGTAAAGCTGACAATTCAGAGATGGCTTGTGGAGAGAAGAAAACACTTGGCTCCGAAGCGAAAACATAAACTGCTGTTGCAGACTTCCTCCTTTTATACCCACGAGGTGGGGCGGAGTTACGTCATGCAAATTCCGCAGACCCATGGCATTTCTTTGCCATTGGCTCGTTTTGTAATACTCGAAGTTGATAGGCTTTCTAAGCGAAACCCCATTTCGTCGTCATCCGACGTAACTCGGAGTGACAACGAAAGGGAACTTCACATCTCTCGACTTCGAGCTAATTATTCCCCCATGGAAAATTTGCCATCAAAAGTTGGCAAATGCCTAAATATGCAATATAGATGATTTACAAAGAGGAACAAAATCATAATAATGCAATGTATGAAATTATTAAGGGCCTGTACAGTAAACGTACCTGCAATTGACCAGTGTGTGGCTAAATGTTTCTAACTGGATCTCTGCTATCTTGTGTGATTATTATAAATTATTAACCATCAGCACTCTTGCACAAATAAAGTGAGTTCAGTGACTTTTGAGAGTTTTGAGACACACGCAGATATTATTGAAAATAAGGTAAGACTGCTTCTTTTCTCTGTGGAAACATGTACTATGTTACTGTAGACCTAAGAGGTTCATGGTGTATAGTATTATTAACATCTTTTTTCGTCATAATCATTAATTGAATACCTTTGTCTTGATCTGAAGGTGACGAATACTTTTTCTAAGCACAATATAAATACACCTGCATCATAAATGAGAGAATTTATATTTACTTTGATCACAGACTCGGGTGAAATATTACTTAATCTGTTTAATAAGAGGAGGAAACTGGCTATTGTAACCAATGGTTAAATGGCGACCTAAATACAGAACGAAAAAGACGAGATGGATTTCATAAATGTATCACAGCAGCAAAATTGAAATAGAATTGAAACCTTTCGTTTTCTTTGTGTTTCGTGAATAAAGCCTTAATAAGTGCATATTTCCTAAACCTTTTATTCAGCTTTTCTATGATATTCATCTTCATAAAAGAAAAAGTACAGGATGTGTGTATAATTGTTGTATGTGTAACCAGGGCAAACATGGCCTGTGGTCACACTCCCCACCTCTAGGGGCAGTGTGTACACGTGTGCAGTGTGTCAGAGAGAGAAGAAGTGTTTGGGACTGTTCATAGTCAGGCCCTGTCCCAAAATGCACCCTAAACACTCAGTCTTCCCTGCGAGTCCACACTTTTAGTAACGTAACACCGCAAAAAGTGGAGGGCGCATATCGACCACAAAGTGGACGCTTGTGAGCACACATCTGAAACCCAAAATGACAAATGGGACACCCATGGGACACAGTGTTACCCAGCCCTGCTCCTGGATCCAACAGTGCACATTTCGGATGTCTCCCTTATCTGACCCATATATTTCTGGTCTTGGAGTCTCTACTAACGAGTTGATTCAGGTGTGATTGATTAGGAAGAGTTGGAAAATGTGTAGTGTTGGCATCCAGGAACAGTGTTGGGAAACACTGACTTAACGGACATGTGCACGCCACAGCCATTGTAAGTCCACAGGAATGAAAGTGCATAGGAAGTGGGCCATTTGGGACAGGGCCTTAGACATCCCTGAGCCCTCGTGAGCTGTAATCGACGATCGCACAGATTTCATGTTTCAGATTGAACAGGACCGCAGTGATGGAGACTGTGCTTGAGTGTTTATTCAATGTCCATTAGGAGTTGTTTGAACTTTTTGTAATAATTCATAATTTCAAGGGGAAAATAAAATGTTTTTTCCCCCTTTGATAAATGATCAGTGGCGATTCTAGACTACGGTAACTGATTCTGTCATCATTTACTCACCCTCATGTCATTCTAAATATTACTTATTATATAACTTTGTGTTTTCACACGTAGAAAAGGTGAAAAAACACATGGCATTTGTCCAGTTTTCTCTCTGAACGATGATGTAGGTTATATGGACAATTTTCTGGCGCACTCAGTGTCTGAATTCACTCACTCTTTTTCATTCCCTCCTTCAGTGGACTTTATTAGTGCAGTAATGTAGGGAATAGTGAATGAGGGTATAGGGGATGATTTTAAACACAGCTATAGAGCAAAAGAAACATGTTCTGATCACATGAGGAACAAGGGAATTACATGACACAACAGGAAACATGACTATGGCAAATTTGAAGAAAACATGAACCAAAACCAAACACAGACGTGACAGAAAGCATTTGTGATGTCCTTATATATACACAGACATAAAATCCTTCTTTACTCAAACATTTCGCTTTGCAGAAGTTTCAAAGATGGGCAACAGTCAGTCAGATAGCAAATATCCCGGCTACACATTAGTGAGTGAAGACGAGCAGAGGATCCTGGTGAAAAATGAAGGTGGAGATCAGTTTGTCATTAAAAAGTTCAGTGTTGGCCAGGTACGACGGACACAAAGGTTATCATGATATAAAAAAAAAATAAATGGAAAGAGAGATTCTGATTCATTTTTGTCTGTCTGTTCTTAGGAAAATGTATTAAACTTTTTCCTGCAACTCAATCATCCACACATCGTCCATCACAAGGAAGTCATCGGAGGTTGAAAGATACTTGAATTTATATTTTGTTAATACATCCAAAGTTAGCTATAGGAGTATATTTATTCTCAATTAGTATTTGTAAATCAGTGTTGAATGAATCTGCTTTCAGATCGTGACTGTGTGTATCTTGTACTGGAGCACTGTGAGGGTGGAGATCTCGCTCAGACAATCAGACACAAAATACAGGCCGCAGAATCAGTTGAGAATGAGGTATGATTGTGAGGTCAACTTTAAATCGTGTAATACTTTAATGATAACAAACTGTATAATTAACTGCTGTCCCTGTGACTCAAAGCATTTCAGTCTACAAACAAATGGTAGTCAATCTTTTCATGCATATACAATTTAATAGGATGTCAATAATCTTGTAAATGTATAAGCCACAATACTATTCCTATAACAGGTGGGTAGTTCATCATGTTTGTTAAACTCAGTAGTAGTGATCTAATATTTAAAAAAAAATGAAAGTGTGTATACATACTTTAAATTTATTAATATAGCCTAATAAAGAAACGTATCCAAATAATCCATACAATTTGCAATGCTCTAAATAGTGATGTATAATGTTCTGTTTATGTGAATTAGAAAAAAAAAAATCACTGTGTCTACATACTTGTGTGTGTATATATATATAATTTAAGTAAGTAAGCTTAACATAATTACATCAAGTTCTTCTTACTTAATCTATTTAAGTTTTGTCAACTTAATTCTATCTGTGATCTGAGGAGGTGTACTCCCAGAGTGCATTGCGGCATGAATAAATTAATTGCTTTGTTTTACCATTTTTGGCTTTATTTAACCATTAAAATTGTATTTGCTATCGCCATTGGGGTTATACTGACAAGAGACAGCAAATAAAACTGCTGATTATATCAACCCAATTAAAAGTTTATGCCATAAGTGTTTGCAATTAAAATGTAAAAAGATCATTAATTAACATGATAATCATGTTATACATTATAAATACATTCATTAAGAACATGGAAACAATTTAAGTATAAATAATGTATATATAATATTTATTACTTCACTTCATTTGAAATCAAATAACTGTGATTTCATGTTGCATCACTGCATCAATTGGAAGAGAATCACAATAATATAAATGAAGTTCAAGTGCCCAACCACAGGGGACACTAATCACAATAATGGTGAGAAATTTTAGGAAATCAACATGAATTTATGAAGTCAACTTATGTGACGTTCTCCCAAAATGTTTAGTTGTATTGACAATAACATTCAAGATGACTGGAAAATGAGCGTATAAAACTAAGAAGAACGACAACTGCAGAAGTGGAAGAAATGAGTAAAAGTCTATTAAGAATTGCCCCGCATCAAAAACCATTTACCCCGCCTCTTTTTTTTTTTTTTTTTTTTTTGCTTTGGCAAAATGGTACTCAAACCAGTCAAGTAATGTTTGATAGGGTTTTCTGAGTAATGAAGGCATAGCATGCAAACAGTACAGATTACTAATTTTTTTTTAAGTTCAACACATTGTCGGAGATTAATTAAAGTTAACTAAACAATAGTTAGTAAGAACAATGTTAGATTTTACAGTGAAAAAAAAACTATTGGAAACACTTCTGATTTAACATTTTATCAATGTACAGATTCTGGACTGGACTGTGAAGATAAGCATGGCATTAAAGTTCCTGCATGATCAACAGATTCAACATAAAAACCTGCAGCCCAAAGTACGAATGTAAATCAGTTCATATATGTTCTGAAAGCAAGTTTTCATGTTTTCTAACCACAGATGTGTTCACTGACATGCTCACACAAAAATCGCTTATAAAATAAAAACTTAAAATCAGGTGTGGTCTTGGAATAATTATAGAAGAGTCAAAAAATACAAAGCTGGTGCGCACATCCCAAACACCCAAATTGGGCTCAGGTGCAGGACAACTAAGTGAAATAAACAAAATAAAGAAGTGTGAAGTCCGCACACTGAAAAGTACTGCTCCAAAAGAATTTATTAAAAGCAACGTTTCGACCCTCAGGTCTTCATCAGGCACAATATACATGTAAAGTGAAGTCAACTTTAAATAGATACAGATAATTGCCTTAATTAGGCACACACAATATCACATGTAGATTGAAGTCAACTTTAAATAGACAGAGGATTACCTTAATTAGGCACACACAAAAGGTCACATGACAAGTGCAAGTAACGTAACAAATACAAGTCATGTGACAGTTACAAAACAAAAAAATAATAATTACTATAAGAATGACTTAATATCAAAATCCTCATTCAACCCTAAAGGTGACAAAGTACTTAAGGTGTAAATCCAAAAACATTCCCTCTGTAATAATTTATTCTCATAATTTCCTCCTCTTGAGGGTTTTGTTACTTTTTCTATACCAATATACTGCAAAGCGCTGATATTATGGCCTGCTTGTCCCATAGCGGCTCATTTCAGACAAGCAGGCCATAATATCAGCTGATGAAGACCTGAGGGTCGAAACTAGGGCTGCACGATTAATCGCACGATATTGTTATGCGCATCTCGTCAGTAAAGCCGGTTCCTTGATTAGTAGTAAATCGCCTTCACCTGCTTTCAGATGGAGCGGCATTTACTACAAAGAGCCGTAGTTAACTGACAAGCTGAGCCAAATCGCGTTAAAATCGAGGACAAATCGCCAGCGATAATTAATGCGATATGGCTCAGCTTGTCAGTTAACTACGGCTCTTTGTACACAGCAAAAACTCAGTGTTAAATTAACACTCCTGGGAGTGTATATGAATGAGTCCACACTCAAGAGTGTTAAAGTTAATGAGATATTTAAGTGATTAATTAAGTGATCATTGAGCATTATTGAAGACACCTAAAGCAGAATCACTGAAGGAGAAAACCGGAATTTCAGGTCACCATTATGGAGATGAGTGTTTGCTTTAGTTGGGCTCTTGACCCTCATATTGTTAACTTTAGAGTTTGTTTGGCTTTTGTACCTGAGTTATACCTGCCAGATGAACAAAGAAACATATTGATATAATGGAGTTGGTTATATTATGACATATATCATTTGAACTAAATGTTTGTGATTAATGCTGTTGGTTACAGTATAACATTGACTCTGCATTAATATCCAGAATTTGAGATGTAATATAAAGGAGTTCTGAAAAGTTGTAAAAAAAAACAAAAAATGTTTCTTTTAGGCACACACAGATATAAAGATTCAGTCAATGCATCTCAACAATGGTGATGAGCAGAATATTCAATTAGGAAAAGTAAATTACATAGACAATTCAGATCATAATTTATAATTAAAATGCATGATGGGAGACATTAATGAGTTGTGATTGGTGGCAACAAGGATTATTATTGTCACCACGGTTGAGATTCACAGGCTGATTATTGATGTCTGTGTTTGTAAATAAATGCATTAGAAAGTGTTTTGATCAGGGCAATTTTATGAAATGATTTGGATTATAAGAAAAATACAATTATCAAATGCTGTAGAACCACTAAACTGTTACTATCAAGTTAAACCAGATCATCTGAATGAACTTCATTTTTCAGATCACAGCATGATTATGTCAAAACATAACCAATACTATCATATCACACTTGTCTTTGTTTGTTTGACTGTAATAAATCAATAACAGCCGACTAACAAAATATAAGTTTAAAGTATAAGGATCAAGAGACCAACTAAAGCAAACACTTATCGCCATAACAGTGGCTTACAATTTGTGATTTTCTCCTTCAGTGATTCTGCTTGTTAACATCAGGTGTCTTCAATAATGCTCAAACATCACTAAATTAATCACTTAATCATCTCATTAACTTTAACACTCTTGAGTGTTAATTTAACACTCATATCTGCATCATATCGTCCATCTGAAAGCAGGTGAAGGTGATTTACTACTAATCAAGGAACCGGCTTTACTGATTAGATGCGCATAACAACATCGTGCGATTAATCGTGCAGCCCTAGTCGAAACGTTGCTTTTAATAAATTCTTTTGGAGCAGTACTTTTCAGTGTGCGGACTTCACACTTCTTTATCTTGGAATAATTATAACCAGAAAGAAACGTGCCACTTTAGCATATCAGAATGTGTGCAGAAAAAAAAAAAAGTTTGACTTTTAATTGGAAATCATTCTCTGGCATACAATGTCAAGCAAACAAAATTATACCCGAAAAGACAATTTCATGCAAAATTATGATCCACTTCACAGAAAATTTACATTTATTCATTTTGCAGATCCAAATAAATGACTTACAAACGAGGAATACAGAAAGCGATTTATTGTAAAGAGGCAAATAAACACAAGAAGTGCTTTAGACATTGCTTTGAGTAGCATAAGCTAGAATAGGGAGATCATAAATGGGATCGTTCCACAAGCAATTCCCACATAGCAACATTGTGTCGGCCCAGAGCCGGCCCAAGTCTGGCACTTGTGGAATGCGGATCTGGCCCACATACAGCGTTGAATGACGGCCCTTGGGTGGCCCACTCCTGTTTGCCAGATCTGGGCCACAAGCAGGCCATAGCAATGCCACATGTCAGCCAAGAGTAAAGAAATAAACCAGAACTGGACCTTATCTGAGCCACAAAATCTGTGTATATTAAATATGAAGTAATTGCAGCCTTAATAAAGCCTGTTAACAAGCAGAATCAGTGAAGGAAAGAAGAGAACAGAAAAAGAGACGAGCAGAAACACAAGAACTACAACTGACTTCAGACACAGTCTTAGATGAAATCCACTGAAGAGAAAAGAAGACATTAAATCTGTGAAGATCTCAGCAGAGAAAGAATAAACAACTCCACAAACAGCATTACTGTTTGAAACTGATTTGGAAAACTGGAAACTGGATTGCCCAGATCTGGCAAACAGGAGTGGGCCACCCAAGGGCCGTCATTCAACGCTGTATGTGGGCCAGATCCGCATTCCACAAGTGCCAGACTTGGGCCGGCTCTGGCCCGACACAATGTTGCTATGTGGGAAGGAACTGTGAACAAAAATGTTCTGTACACACTTTTCCTTGTGGCAGAGTCGGAGAACTGCAGGTATTTGGAAATTTAAGCACTTCTTGCCGCTTTTTACCAGCAGACTCTCCTCTCTTCCCTCTTCTGATTCCCTCAATAAGAACTGCTGTAGACGTATGACTGAAATAAAGTCAAACTTTAATCTCATAACTATCTAATTAACAGAAGTTTCTCCAGTGTTATTTTAACACTCTGTAGATATGACCCATACAGACATTGAGTGTCCATTTAACACTGAGGATTTTACTGAGTAGAATGTTTATTAAAATTAATTTGAAAGAATAATTACATCATTCAACATTTTGTATTATTAAAATTGTACATATATATATATTTGTGTTTTATAAATGTCACAACACAAAAATGCTGTTTGTAAATACGTTTATTTGAGCTGGTGTTGTTAAGCACAATTACAGGTTGCAAGATACTTTATACTCAACTTTTAGGTTTTCTTTAAGAATAAACCATATTTCATTTCACTGAGACACATATAGATGCTCACAATCATATTTTAAACAAGTAATTTGTAAATATATGACTAGTGCAAAACACAGGAGTGAGGAGAAGAAAGAAGCCACACCACCAGAATACCAAGATCCCATGAAATCAACAGACGAGACTTGTGCTTTGCTTTGTTTTTCCTGTTAAATAGCCAATATGCTTTGAGCCACATCCTCCAATCATGATCTTCTACTTTCTATGTAACAGTAAGTATGTTTGACTGAACAGTCTGTAAAAATAATGAGCCGTTCTTTTTTTTCAGAAGAAAACGAATGTGAATTTAAAATGTAATTGTTTGTAAAAGCCACAAATGAAAACTAATTTTGATGTCATGGGGTCTTTAAAACATATAGTGCACATTAATATTTGAAATGCCCACAGAACATTACATTGATAGTACAAAGACTCAAATGATTATTTTAAATTATAGAAATTGATTTAATTGTACTGATATAAGCACATTATCTGACGATAAAAAAAGGTGTTTGACAGTTAAAAAAAAACAATCACCAGCTATGAAAGAACACACACACATCCTTCACTCTTCATATCTGCTGCAGATGAAGTTGAGTTTGTGGTGTTCAGGACGGCTGATCCAGCGCTGATCTCCTCCAGACTGAACTGCTCCAGATCTCACTGCAGACACACAGTCCTCGTCTCCTGTGCCGTTCCCTGGAGCCCAGTTCTTATAGCACACGGTCTCTCCGCTCACCCAGTACCAGATGCCCAGAATACGGGAGTGACGTAAACCCAACCACACCGCCTCAGTAGACGCACGTTTAACCACATTCATCACACGACGCTGCATCTCGACTGAATGAACCGAGACCAGATCCGTATAATTCTGTCTGCAGTATCTCAGAGCTTCAGTCCACGTCAGATTCTCAGTGATCAGAATCAGTTTATCTGGACACAAAACAAACCACAAGCAAAACCTAGAGAGAGACTGATCAAAAACAACATGCAGAACAAACACTGTGGAGGAATTTGTCATGTCAGACATGAAGCGTGAACTTTAAGATATCTGGAGGTGATGGATGGATTGTGTGTGTTTGTGAGGATCTGCTCACCTTCATGACACACAAAAGGATATTGATCATTGCAAGTGATGTCAGCCCATTGTCTCAGAGCGTACTGAATGACAACTGTACAGTTTTCATTTCCTCCAGCATTATTAAGTTCACCAGGAGCCCAGTATCTGAAAGAGGAGTTACTCTGATCTGACCACTGCCATGAGTCTCTGAACAGACCGATCCAGACATCATTAGATATGAGATTATCATTGATGAACTTCTGAATCTGTTGATTCTCATTCTGGTTCCTCACACTGACCAGATCAATGTGATTCTGTCTGCAGAAACTCTGAGCGTCTCTCCAGTTCTTCATCTGATTGACAAAGACTAGTCCTTTCGCTTTAAAAAAATAAATAAAAATAAATCAGTTCATTATTCTTACGCTGTTTTATGGTTTGTATGTTAACAAGAGCAACAGTGGAAGCATCAGAAACATGTGACATTCAAAGACTGATTCTACAGCTGATGATTTATTTAATATTCTCAGTATTTTCAGGATTATTTTAAAGATTTAACATGAAGCAACATTTCTGAACATTATTATGATTTTAAAGCGCATTAAGAGCCTGAAGAGAGAAACACAGGAAGATGTTACACTGCATCTAAATATGTTCATTAACTAGTGAAATATGAAACTGAACTGTAGACTGGTAGCCTAGTTTATTATTAATATAGTTACAGTGTATCTTGATTCTTGATTTTATTTGAATGGACTATCATTACTGTCATGATCACAGAGCCCTCACCCGAATACTGAATCTCCCATGCATCATCCCTAGACTCATTACATCTCCATCTGTTATCACTGATCACACATGCACCCAGGGGCGCAACTACCCAGTGTTAGAGGGGTATGCAGCAACAATTTTGGCGCCCCCCAATACACACACACACACACACACACACACACACACACACACATATATATATATATATATATATATATATATATATATATATATATATATATATATAATTAACAATGTTAAGAAATAATAAAAAGTTACAGAATAAACAGTTACAAACATACACATATACACACAGACATCATATATAGCACAGATCTTTAAAGAGAGAGAGAGAGAGATGTGACCCTAATTACAGCTTCCATGTCACCCAGCAGATGTTACTATAGCCTGTATGTCTGACAGCACAGCTAACATGAACAGCTAATGGTAAAACAAAATCTATTTGTTTCCATGATAAACTAGCCTTATGGCATAAGTAATGTTTTCCAGCTTCTGGTCATTTATTGTGCATGCTACCTTATATTTACCTGTTGTTATTTTACTTTAATAAATTTGAGATATGTCATGCATGGGATTGATACCTCATCTAAATGTAGATATCAGCAATATTATTTTGCATTAAGTTAGCAAACACTAGCCACAGTAGCCAGACTGTTAACATTAATATTTGCAAGCCTCCAGGTTTAGTAGCAAATCTATGCATGATTCCATGCCGGTAAACCAGAGATATTGCATTAGTTGTTTTCCAGATTCTTGTCATTAATTGTACATGCTACCTTATATTTTTCCGTTTTCAGCTCAGTTTGCATATTCTAAGCTAGCTAGCTACATATTCTGGCTGCTACATTCCCAGTGTTAGCAAACGTTAGTCTGTTAACATGAATATTTGCAAGCCTCCTCCAAGCACAGACGTCACACTTTAAATCCTACCTGTTGCCTTTCACCATCCACTTATTTAGCTACTGTCGCATCCCTTGACATGCCAATACCATCTACTTTTTCCTCTATCTTTTCCTATTTTTAACCCCCGACAGCTTTTTTGCTTCATTCATCTTTTTCGAGTTTCAACGATAACTCACTCCTGTGCTGCTCACGCGCGCGCGCGCGCGCCCCCGCCCGCTCGCGATATTACCCTTCTATGTAAAAATAAATTCTATGATGGAATCTTATGAGGGCGCCGGCGCCAACTCTAGCCTGTTAGTCCTCTAATTTTATACAGCTTTTTTTATATTTAACTTATATAACTTTTATACATTTATATAAATTAGAATTTTATTTTTATTTTTTTAACCATGGCTTTGGCGCCATGATGCGCCGCATATAGCGCATACCCACTTTTTGCGCCACTGGACTAGGGCTGGGCGATATATCGCACGATATTGTTATGCGCATCTCGTCAGTAAAGCCGGTTCCTTGATTAGTAGTAAATCGCCTTCACCTGCTTTCAGATGGAGCGGCATTAACTACAAAGAGCCGTAGTTCACTGACAATTCACAGGCTGATTATTGACGTCTGTGTTCCTAAACAAATTTATTTGACAGTGTTATGATCAGAACAATGTTAATTAAATATTTGTGATTATAAGAAACATACTTGTATTCATATATGCTGTAGAATCAAGAAGTTGTTGCTTACAAGTTAAACTAAACTATATCAATAAGATTCATTTTCAGATCACAGCATGATTATGCCAGAACACAACCAACACTATCAGATCACATTTTTTTTATTCATTTGACTGTTATAAAATAAATAACAGCAAACTAACAAATTTAAAGCGAATGTTTAAAGGTTAAGAGTCCAACTAAATCAAACACTTATCGCCATAACGGTGGCTTACAATTTGTGATTTTCGCCTTCAATGATTCTGCTTGTTAACATCAGGTGTCTTCAATAATGCTCAAACATCACTAAATTAATCACTTAATTATCTCATTAACTTTAACACTCTTGAGTGTTAATTTAACACTGGAGTTTGTGCTGTGTAGTAAATGCCGCTCCATCTGAAAGCAGGTGAAGGTGATTTACTACTAATCAAGGAACCGGCTTTACTGACGAGATGCGCATAACAATATCGTGCGATATATCGCCCAGCCCTACACTGCACGCACTTGCATCTTGTTTCATACCCACATAAAAACCTCACTCACATCCAGAGCCGGCTCTCCCTATAAGCGAACACAGTTGCCAACTCTCGCGAGACAAATAAGCAACTGTAGCTTCAAAAACAAGCCCAATATTATTAGATTATTTAGTTTCAGCATCATCATTTATTTTTTATTACCAATAAATGAGCCTGCAACATATTAAACTGAAACCACTCCTTTATTAGAAAAGGATAAACGGATTAGGAAAAAAAGGATTTAAAAAAGGTTTGGAGAGATGGAAAAGGACAAAAAGACAATCAGGAAAAGACGGGGATATGTAACACACACACACACATTATATATAATATATATATATATATATATATATATATTTTTTTTTTTTTTTTATTTTTTATTTTTTTTTTTTATTTTATCTTAATAAAATAAATTTGACCCATATGTATCTTATGTTAGTATAGACTAGTTTTTTATATTTTTTATTAAAGCCTGTGATAATTAATATATTACAAAAACATTGTAAAAATTACAAATTTACCTTACAAAAGAAGGTCATCCCTCTTCTCCCCTGCACTGTCCATCATCTCCCCAACGTCTATCATTGGATTACAGTGTCGCGCGCGCGGCTGCTGCACGTTGAACGGGATTTTTCTCCTTTAAGGGGGCGGATTCGGCGGAATGTTTTGACGAATTACGCCACAGCACTTATACAATTGCACTGATTGGCTATGGCTGTGAGCAGACAGTGTCAATCAATGTATTGGAGATTGAGAAAACGGCAACCGTGACCATAGATGTAAAGAAAACAAAGTTGCTTGTCAGATATTCCTAACAAGCAACCATATTTTTTTAATAAGCCCAAAAAAACGCAACCCGCAACCCGTGCTTTTTTAACGCGACTTACAAAAAAAGAAGCCCAAAGTCGCGTATTATAAGCGGACTTGGCAACTATGTAAGCGAACTAAGCGGCTGCTTAGGGCCCCGCCGCCACTAGGGAGCCCCCTAACTACAGATGGTAGTCGCCGGCGTCGCCGCGGTTTCGGTTTAACGCTAAAGCCCTCATTATGCTTCTGCATCAACTCCACGGCGTAGCTACGCCGTCACTCCTACGGCGTCGTGGCTGTTTTATGGTTCTGCGTCAGGTTGCGTTGCATCGCGGTGCATCTGTCCAATCACAGTCCTTGGGGTCTGCGTCGCCTAGACGCGTAGTTACAATTTTTTGGAGGTGCACGTCGAGCTACGGCGGAGGGGTTCGCGGCGACGCAGAGGGGTCTGCGGGGGTACGCCGTCGATTCGACGCAGAAGCATAAAACAGGCTTAAGTCAACCAACCGTGTCAGATCGTTGTCTTCCCTGGACTTGGAAATTTGACGTTTTCATTTGAAAAATGAAACGAGTCTATCCATCGGGTGCAGAAAAAAGGAAAAATAAAAAGGATGATGTTGAGAAGAGACAAGTGCAAGGTAAGTTAATTTTTAATAACGTAATTTAAGTCAAGGCATTACGCCAGGCGACTCAGGCCGAATATTAATTAACACGTCCTTAATATAACTGTTAGTTATTATTACTGTATCTTTACTTATTTAATTTGCAAGTTGATGTTTAGTTATTAATAGAGTAACTAATGAAAAAAGTCGGTAGTTGGAACGTGGTGCAGATAACGTTAGCTAGCTTTCCGTCAATTATGCTGAATCAACATTGCTTGCTTGCAGTAACGTTATGATCCAGCCGTCAGGCTCAGCTCTGGAGACAGACCCAGCTCCTATAAATGTATTTTCTTTTTAACAGTTAACGTTACATGACCTACACTAGTTTTGGGAAAGAAAAAAAAAAACTAAAAATCTTTGTCTCAATAGACACTTATTACAAAAAAACAAAAAAAAAATAGTTTGATTATTGAACATTGGAGAGAAAGAAAGTAAAAAGGAAGAGAAAGGGCAATCATTTGACAGTCAAAATCAAAATGAAGTTTAAAATAAAGCGGTTAAATACAAGCTTTTTTTTTCTGGTCTTCATTGAATATGTAATTAAAGATTATTAATAAACATGAATCTATACACTAATATTAAATATTTTATATATTTGTCGAGGTATTCAAGGACTTTTATTTGAAAGTTTTCTCGGAAGATACGGCAACAGCGAGAGAGAGCGTGAAGGAAAAATTCGGAGAGCACGAGTGAGACGATCGGGAGCGTGAGTAAAGCTGAGTGAAAGACGAAATAAACAGTTTTCTAGTGATTTATTTTCTTTTACGTGAACAGCAGTTGACAAGTGTTGAGGTGAGCGGACGAGAAGCTGTACCGAGCTTGTGCTGTCACGAGTTACAAGTGTGATCGCAGCTGAACTACGTGGCTGTGTGATACGAAGAGTGACATTGCTCGTCCTGGTGCTGACAGTTGTGTGACCCGAGTGTTTGTCTCCGATTTAACGGAGCTGAGGTACTGTGAGTTTTCTTCATTGTTGTTTCACCACAACTGACATCCGGAAGAAAAACACGGACATAATTTTTGTTGTTGTTGATGTAGAATAAAGCCGATTCAGCACGAGTGGTTTTTGCTAGGGCTGCACGATTAATCGCACGATATTGTTAGTAGTAAATCACCTTCACCTGCTTTCAGATGGAGCGGCATTTACTACAAAGAGCCGTAGTTAACTGACAAGCTGAGCCATATCGTGTTAAAATCGAGGACATATCGCACAGATATCAAGATTCAGTCAATGCATCTCAACAATGGGGACGAGCAGAATATTCAATTAGGAAAAGTAAATTACACAGAAAATTCAGATAATTTATTCATATCGCAATGCATGATGGGAGCCATTAATGAGTTGTGATCATAGGCGGAAATCGCGGGGGGGTCAGGACCCCCCCTATCTGAGGGTTGTCCCCCCTAAAATATCATTAAAATATGTGTGTTGTAAATAAAATAATGATATATTCTTAAAATAATTGTTTAAGAAATAAAATAATACAAATGCAAACGGGGCAACAACAAAAAACCGTTTTAAACATTTTGAGTCCCCCCTCCCTTGCCTCACAGTGCTTTGGTCCACTGCCCCCTTTTACCTCACCACCGACACACACACATTCCGGTGGAGGGAGAGATGAACCAAGTTTTTGAGTAGTTGTGGAACTCCAGTAAGTCAATGTTTTATTCACTTTAAACATCGGATGAAGTGATTATTTTCTCTTTAATATAGATGATGCTGAGTCATTAATAAATCATGTCAAAAAACAAATATATGATTGTGTACAGTGTAACGTTACCAATGTACTTTTGTCACTGATGTAGTCTGCTATGTTAGCGATTATAACGTTTAACGTTAACTTACCCTTGTTTAATACAGTCTGCGTTTACCTAGCTTGTTTAATACAGTATATCCACCCACACCCATAGAGTTTACGCACTACGTGATGTAACGTTAACGTCAGTCTTGTAGATTAGACTAGTCCAGGTGCGCATTTAGATTTTAACCCTTTCACTGTGATTTAGTCGGTTTATATCATTTAATATTATAGTTGATAATATGATATGTTAATCTAATATAATATCACACGAAGAGTGCAGTTTTTCTCCAGATATCAGCATGATAACAAATGTGATTTTGATTTATACATGTTTAATAAACAAGAAGTTAATATTAAGTGATGTACATTTTAGACACCATATTACCAACGAAAATAGTTGAAAACTAAGCCACAGCACTGAAGAAACACACCGAGGTGTTTCCTTACTGAATGAATCAGCTTTTTGAACAATCAGTTGAATGAATCTCAATGACTCACTCATTAACAGTGACTTACTGCCTCCTACTGGCGGTTTTAATTTCACATTTAAAGTATCTTTTCATGTTTTAAATCATTTCAAATATAAATATTTAACATTTTATTTTTAAAACGTCATAATATTATTTATGTCTGTGTAAAAACATCTAAATGCTACTTTAACCCTCATTTATCTTTGGGGTCAAATTGTGTCACTTTTTCTACATTATCTATACACAATATACACTATAGCCTACACTGGGCTTGATTCGGTTGTTCTAAAGGTATGTAAAAAAAATCCATTGTATTTTGGTGGCTTAATGAATGAAAAAGCTAACTAAATTGACCAAAAGTTTACACAAAACAACTTATTTACAAAAAAATGTATGGTTTTGAAGAATTTTTTTGGTAAATTTAGTCAGCTTTTTCATTAAACCAGAAAGAAACTTTGAGAAGAAGGATAATGGAACGGTCTCCATGTGCTACACTAATAATAGTAGTAAGGCTTTCCTCGGTGTACACGTATCCTTGCAAGTACAATTTTGCCTGTATTATTGGTGTCCCCTTCAAAAATTGCTCTTGAGAATTGTTATGTTTATTGTCCCCCCCAACATTTTGATGAAATTTTCGCCCCTGGTTGTGATTGGTGGAAACAAGGATTATTATTGTCACCACGGTTGAGATTCACAGGCTGATTATTGATGTCTGTGTTTCTAAATAAATGTATCAGAAAGTGTTTTGATCAGGACAATTTCGAATAAATGTTTTGGATTATAAGAAAAACACAATTAGCATATGCTGCAGAACCACTAAACTGTTGCCATCAAGGTAAACCAGATCATCTGGATGAATTTCATTTTTTAGAGCACAGCATGATTATGTCTAAACATAACCAACACTGTCAGATCACACTTGTCTTTGTTGGTTTGGCTGTAATAAATCAATAACAGCTGACAAACAACATTTAAGCTGAAAGTATAAGGATCAAGATCCCAACTAAAGCAAACACTTATCGTCATAACGGTTGCTTACAATTTTAGATTTTCTCCTTCAGTGATTCTGCTTGTTAACAATAACGTCTTCAATAATGCTCAATGATCACTAAATTAATCACTTAATCATCTCATTAACTTTAACACTCTTGAGTGTTAATTTAACACTCATATCTGCATCATATCGTCCATCTGAAAGCAGGTGAAGGCGATTTACTACTAATCAAGGAACCGGCTTTACTGATTAGATGCGCATAACAACATCGTGCGATTAATCGTGCAGCCCTAGTTTTTGCTACTGTTGTTTCGAGAAAAATCCTCGCTAGGCATTTTGACACATTAGCGCCGCTCTGTGGACGCAAGCGGCATTACAGACTCTTTGAAATTCTTTTGATTTAGTTTTTCCTCCCTATTTTGAGTATATAGCCTCTGTCCTGAGAATTGTTTTTCATCTTTCTATATTTTCCCTATAATAAATTTTTGGACGTTTTGCAGTATTTTTGTTTAACAACTTTGTAATTCTACCACAATTCCTTGTAATTCAACTTTGTTTAACACTTGCATGGACTTGTGTACACAAATTTAGTTTGCACAAGTGAGTGAATCCGCATTTCGGAGGGTTTTTTTCCCAAGAGACTGTCTCTTTTTCCAGGAACATTTGTGGAAAATAATATTCTTTTTCCCTTTTATTCTTTTTTAAAAAAAGAAAAAACATTCATTTCTTGCTTTTGAAGAAGGAAGAGACTTGATATCTTTGAACAAGTGCCGTATAGCTGTTCTGATTTCCCTGCCATACCTGGACAGTCCAACGCCAGCCCAGTTCTGCGTAGGGCTGGGCGATATATCGCACGATATTGTAATGCGCATCTCGTCAGTAAAGCCGGTTCCTTGATTAGTAGTAAATCACCATCACCTGCTTTCAGATGGAGCGGCATTTACTACAAAGAGTCGTAGTTCACTGACAAGCTGAGCCATATCGCATCAATATCGCGGACGTATCGCCAGCGATAATTAATGCGATATGGCTCAGCTTGTCAGTTAACTACGGCTCGAGAGAGATTAGAAGCAAGCAGAATACGGTTGTTTCTAAAGCACGCGCAGCGTCATTACGCATCTGTGTTTAAAAACTAAACTCAGACTCGATTCTGAAATTCTCTGAATCGATCCAGAATTGTTGGAGAGAGAATAAATAACACAATATCACATACATAAAAAAATAAACTGTTCTTTCCTGTATGCCAGACCTATGCATAGCGTGCCAAGTTGATGCTTGATCTGCAGACTGCTTTTCTCTCGCGTGTCACGTGACCAGTGAAATCGCAGCTTTTGCGGTTACAAAATCGCATTTCATCATATCGCGATATTATCGCAAATGCAATTAATCGTTCAGCCCTAGTTAAAAACATCAATGTATTCACTTATCCATAAAAGATCCATCAGCTTGACGACAAGATCCCTTACTTAGGCTTAATGTGGAATATACGTCATCATTATACGCCTTTGTTATTGTAAGAGGTTAGCGACCCCTGGTGGCGAAAATTCCTGCATATTGTACCTTTAACATTATTTTCTGCTCACAATGTAAAAAACAAAATGTCACTTTCTCAGGAGGACCCATTCTTAAATATTTTGTTGGTCGTGGAGAAACATCTCAGGAGGCCGACACCAGAGATGACACAAGTAAATATTTCCCACTGCCTTTCTTTTGAATAGTTTTGTGTGCAACTTCAACATAGCTAATTTTCATCTTGCCAATACAATTTTTTGTTTTATAATCACAATTCACTATGTTGTCTTATTGTAATTCAATATTAATTTAAGATTAATGTGTTTTATCTACTCTGCATACTGTATTATATTATAATCTCAACAGCTGGAGGAGGTAACTCTACCGCTGCTTCAGTAGAGCACAGCGAGCGGCATACCACAATGGATAATGTTGCTGGTAAGTTAGCTATATATTGTTAAGGCTAAATTAATAATATTTATTTGTTTACAACAAATTGACCTTATGTATGATGTTGATATAATGATTAATACTAACACACTTAAAAACAAAGAAAACAACCAGGCCTAATCACAATGATGTTGATGTTTTTATTTCATGTCAGGCCCATCATTATCATGCCACACTAAAGGTGATACAACATCATCCCGACCGGTGTTTATCCCTGCTGGTTCCAGTGATACAGTTGGTAAGTTTTGTTTGTTCCCACAATATGTTTCTACCTCTGTTATTAACTCAAATGTTTTGTAAACAAGTAGCTAAACATTTCCCATCTAATCTTCCCACAGCTCCAATTGCAACTGCTGATCTAAGCCAACTGACCTCTGCGGTTACTTGGATCCCTGCTCCACCACCAACTGATCCTGCTCAGTGGCCATCAAAACTGTCTGACCAAGTAAGGGATGACTTAGTTTACAGAGGTCCCGCGAATGTAGACAGAAACTTTGAATTCCCCAAGTCCCATTTGCACAGAAGCTTTCACTACCATCACATGTTTCGAAGCCTTGCAAATGGTGAGAAAGTTAAACGTGACTGGTTAACATACTCAAAGCAGAGTGATGCCGTCTACTGCTTTTGCTGCAAGTTGTTTTCGAGAAAGTCATCAAAGCTTGACACAGAGGGTCAGAATGACTGGGTCAATATCAGTGCAATATTAAAGTCCCATGAAACCAGCCCAGATCATTTTAAACATTTGTTTGCATGGAAGGATTTAGAGCGTTGACTTAAAGCAGGAAAAACAATTGACTACACTGCAATAGCTCTCTTGCAAGCAGAGCAGAATCGCTGGAGAGAGATACTCAAACGTCTGATCAGCATCATGCAATCATTGGCTGAAAGAAACCTTGCTCTCAGAGGATCAGCAGACAGTCAACCATCAACAGTCCCAACAACGGCAATTTTCTGAAAGAGGTAGAACTTCTTGCAAAGTATGATCCGGTTTTAAATGCCCACGTCAGACGCATCAGCTCTGGTGAAAATCACACTACCTACTTGGGGAAAATTATCCAAAATGAACTCATTGCTTGTATTAGTGGGAACATACTTAGCACTATGGTGGCAGAAATAAAGCAAAGTATTTTGCTATAATTTTAGACTGCACCCCAGACATCAGTCACCAGGAACGAATGTGTGTTGTTGTCAGAATTGTCACCACGTCAACATCCCCAGAGATTAAAGAGCACTTTCTGGGTTTCCTACCTGAGTCCACTGGCCTTGGCCTATCTTCATTGATTTTGAACAAGCTGGAGGAGCTGGGCATCCGTTTTCAAGATTGCAGGGGTCAGTCATATGATAATGGCTCCAACATGAAGAGGAAAAATAAAGGAGTGCAGGCCAGGCTGCTTGAAAGAAATGCTCGTGCTCTTTATGTTCCATGTGGAACACACACCCTTAATCTAATGGGTACAGATTCAGCAAAGCAGTCAGTAGATGCCATCAGCTTCTTTGGCATAGTCCAGAATCTTTACAACTTGTTCTCTGCTGCTCCTCAGAGGTGGGCCATTCTTAAGAAGCATGTCCAGATCACGCTGAAGTCATGGAGTGAGACAAGATGGGAGAGTAGAGCCAACAGGATTGAGCCTTTACGGTACCAAACTGACAAAGTCAGAGAGGCCTTGACTGAAGTCAGAGACCAAACAAAAGATGCCGCTGCAAGAATTGAGGCCTAGTCATTGGCAGAAGAAATAGGATCATTCAGATTTCAAATCTGTACAGTGGTCTGCACAGCAAAAACTCCAGTGTTAAATTAACTCTCCTGGGAGTTTATATGGCTCCAGACTCAAGAGTGTAAAGTGTTAAAATATGAGTGTTAAATTAACACTCAAGAGTGTTAAAGTTAATGAGATAATTAAGTGATTACTTGAGTGATAATTGAGCATTATTGAAGACACCTGATGTTAACAAGCAGAATCACTGAAGGAGAAAAACTCAAATTGTACGTCACCATTATATAGATCAGTGTTTGCTTTAGTTGGGTTCTTGACCCTTTTATTTTTTGTAATTTTGTTTGTCTGCTGTTATTGAGTTATAGCAGCCAGATGAACAAAGACAAAAAGTGATTGGATGGTGTTGGTTATGTTTTGACATAATCATGTTGTGATTTGAAAATCTAAATTTACTGAGATAGTTTAACTTGTTAATTACAATTGCTCTGTGATTCTACAGCATAGGACTTTCAGTGCTTTTAATATAATCAAAAATATCTAAAAAACATAAATTCATTTAGAAACACAGACATCAATAATCAGACTGTGAATCTCAACAATGGTGACAATAATAAAGCATGTTGCAGTGGCTGCCACCAATCACAACTCATTAATGGCTCCCATCATGCATTGCGGTATGAATAAATTATGATCTGAATTGTCTATATAATTTACTTTTCCTAATTTAATATTCAGATCGTCACCATTGTTGAGATGCATAGATTGAATCTTGATGTCTGTGTGTGCCTAAAATAAAGACTTTTTTATTTTTGAAAACAACTTTAAAGAAATCCTTTGTATTATATAGAAATTTCTAGATCTTTGACGTATAATCAATGATATTGTAATTAACAATATGTATCTATGTCACAAGATTCTTAATGAGTTCAGTGATCAAGTTCATATGATGATTACATCATAACATAATCAACAACATCAAATCACTTTTTTCCTTTATTCATCTGGCTGTTATAACTAAGTAACAACAGACAAACAAAATATAATGTTAAAAATAAAAGGGTCAAAAGCCCAACTAAAGCACACACTGATCTCCATAATGGTGACGTACAATTTGAGTTTTTCTCCTTCAGTGATTCTGCTTGTTAACATCAGGTGTCTTCAATAATGCTCAATCATCCCTCAATTAATCACGTAATTATCTCATTAACTTTAACACTCTTGAGTGTTAATTTAACACTCATATTTTAACACTTTACACTCTTGAGTCTGGAGCCATATAAACTCCCAGGAGAGTTAATTTAACACTGGAGTTTTTGCTGTGTGGTTTGATATCCTATCCAAAATCAACATTACCAGTAAACTACTGCAATCTGCCAACATGCAGCTTGATGTTGCTGTCAATCTTATTGACAAAACAAAAACAATCTCTGTTGAACTACAGGGACACCGGTTACTCTGATGCCCTGTCAAAGGCGAGAGAATCATGTGAGAACATGAATGTTGAAGCAGTGCTGGCACAGAAGAGGATTCGAAGCTCAAAAAGGCAGTTTAGCTACGAGGCAGCAGATGAGACTGTGAATGATGCAGTAAAAAGAATGGAGGAAACATTCGTTAATGTTGTTGTTGACACTGCCATCCAGTCACTAGAAGATCGCTTCAAGTCACTAATTAATGTAAGAGATAAATTCAGTGGTTTGGTCAGTTTCATTGACATGGATGACGAGGCACTCAGAGAGCACTGTGAGCTACTTGGCAACACACTGACTGACGGGGAGAAGACTGACCTTGACTGGCAAGAACTGACTGCAGAAATCCAAAGTCTTCCAGTTCCAAAATTACCAAAGGCAATGACAGCATTTGAACTTCTTAATTTTCTCCACCAAAAAGGGCTGACTGGGCTTAATCCAAACCTTTGGGTTGCACTGAGAATAGCCTGCACACTACCAGTGACAGTAGCCTCTGCAGAAAGGAGTTTCTCAAAGCTGAAGCTTATAAAAACTTACCTAAGGTCCTCCATGGCACAAGAACGCCTCAGTGGTCTGTCAATCACCAGGTTGGAAGCAAGATGTCCTATGATGACATTATAGAGGACTTTGCATCTCAAAAAGCAAGAAGACACATTCTGAGAGAAAAAGTCATTAGAAGGAGCAGGGAATAAAAAGGAGATGTGGTGAAGTGAAAGTTTGCGGTTTTTTTCTTTGGGGGGGGGGGGGGGGGGGTTAGACTTATTTTCTTCCTTTTTTTCTTATTTATATTATTTGCTTATTTATTTGATTAATTTATGTATCATTCATTGCATTTTAAACGCTGTTAATAGTTTTGTTGTTTACTGTTTTGGAGTTTGAATGTGTACTGCATAATTTACTGTTATTACTATAGTAACTACATGTAACGTGTAACAATGACACTGTAAAATGGTTTTTTTTTTTTACTGTAAAATGTAAAAATTGTTACCTAGAGTTTTTATTAGATTTATGTATATATTTTATATGCACATTTGGCTAATGATTGTTCGCTGAAATAGTGTTTTTGTAGTTGGAATATATAAAAAATAAATACCAACTCAAACTAGAATCTTTTGTAGAATTTTTAATCTCTTTGATACATCAATAGAAGAATATGTTTAAATCACTTTAGAAGGAAGCAAAGAAATGACTGGTCCAACTTCTCCCTCTTTTTAAAGTGTGGAAAAGGGAAAAGAAGTTCAAAGATCGAGACTCCAGCAACACACAGCAAAATCCCCAGTGTACATATGTACACTCTTGGTGTACATATAGGTCCAACTACAGGGTGTTAAAAATGAACACTGAAGCAGTGTTGAAGTTAATGAGATAATTAAGTGATTAATTAAGTGATGATTGGCCATTAGTGGTGACACCTAATGTTAATAAGAAGAATCATTGAAGGAAAGAGAAACAACAAGAACAGAAAAAAGAGAAACACAAGAAAAACTGACTTCGAGCCATTAGACATTATTGTACTTATTAATACCAGTGTATTTCTGTCATACATCTACACTAGGGCTGCACGATTAATCGCACGATGTTGTTATGCGCATCTAATCAGTAAAGCCGGTTCCTTGATTAGTAGTAAATCACCATCACCTGCTTTCAGATGGACGATATGATGCAGATATGAGTGTTAAATTAACACTCAAGAGTGTTAAAGTTAATGAGATAATTAAGTGATTAATTTAGTGATCATTGAGCATTATTGAAGACACCTAAAGCAGAATCACTGAAGGAGAAAATCTAAAATTGTAAGCCACCGTTATGGCGATAAGTGTTTGCTTTAGTTGGGCTCTTGATCCTTATATTTTAAGTTTAAATTTTCTTGTCTGCTGTTATTGATTTATTACAGTCAAACGAACAAAGACAAGTGTGATCTGATAGTGTTGGTTGTGTTTTGACATAATCATGCTGTGATCTGAAAAATGAAACTCATTCAGATGATCTGGTTTAACTTGATGGCAACAGTTTAGTGGTTCTACAGCATACGATTGTATTTTTCTTATAATCCAAAACATTTAATAAAGATTGTCCTGATCAAAACACTCTCTTAAGCATTTATTTAGAAACACAGACATCAATAATCAGCCTGTGAATCTCAACCGTGGTGACAATAATAATCCTTGTTGCCACCAATCACAACTCATTAATGGCTCCCATCATGCATTTTAATTATAAATTATGATCTGAATTGTCTATGTAATTTACTTTTCCTAATTGAATATTCTGCTCGTCACCATTGTTGAGATGCATTGACTGAATCTTGATATCTGTGTGTGCCTAAAAGAAAGATTTTTTTTTTTTTTTACAACTTTTCAGAACTCCTTTATATTATATCTCAAATTCTGGATATTTATGTTGAATCACTGTTATGCTGTAACCAACAGCATTAATCACAAACATTTAGTTCAAATGATAAATGTCATAATATAACCAACACCATTATATCAATTTTTTTCTTTGTTCAACTGGCAGATATGACTCGGATAAAACAGCCGTACAAACTCTAAAGTTAATAATATAAGGGTCAAGAGCCCAACTAAAGCAAACACTCATCTCCATAATGGTGACCTGAAATTACGGTTTTCTCCTTCAGTGATTCTGCTTTAGGTGTCTTCAATAATGCTCAATGATCACTTAATTAATCACTTAAATATCTCATTAACTTTAACACTCTTGAGTGTGGACTCATATACACTCGCAGGAGTGTTAATTTAACACTGAGTTTTTGCTGTGTACAAAGAGCCGTAGTTAACTGACAAGCTGAGCCATATCGCATTAAATATCGCTGGCGATACGTCCTCGATTTTAACGCGATTTGGCTCAGCTTGTCAGTTAACTACGGCTCTTTGTAGTAAATGCCGCTCCATCTGAAAGCAGGTGATGGTGATTTACTACTAATCAAGGAACCGACTTTACTGATTAGATGCGCATAACAACATTGTGCGATTAATCGTGCAGCCCTAATCTACACACAATCTTATTTATATTGAACAGAAGTTTAGATGGTAATGCTTTATGGAATGTTTCGTTTCATGTCACCATTATGGCGATCAGTGTTTGCTTTAGTTGGGCTCTGGACTCTTTGCTTTTTAACATTACTTTTTCTCTGGCTTCTCCAACTCTGTGTTTATAAAGCACATGTGTTACTGCAAAAGAAACTATGACATGGGCTGTGTTTCCCGAAAACATTGTAAGCCTAATTTGATCATACAGTCCTTTTGTTGCAATCATTCTACGATCAAGTTAGGCTTAAAATGCTTTTGGGAAACACAGCCCAGGCCAAAATGGTTATGTTTAAATCATGAAATTACAATTTGTAGTGTCCTGATTCACTCAATCAGCATTTTAAACTGATTATACAAATGTTCTATTCATTACAGCAGCTAATTCCAGCAGTGCTTTAATAACCTGAATGTTTTAAAATCCCACACAGACATCAATAATCTACATATGAATCTCAACAATGGTGACAATCACACGAAAGATTAATATTGCAGTGCATGATGGGAGCCACCAATCAAAATGCATCCATGGCTCCCATCATGCACTGCAATATGATTAAATTATACAGCTGAATTGTCCTGTAATTTTCATTGTTTTTCCTGTTTGCATGTTTTTTTTTGCTATTGTTTTGTTATGACTTTAATAGCTTGTTTTGTGATGTTCAGAGTTGATCTGTGTGTCACTAGTTTGTTTATTGTCACCATTGTTGTGATTTATATGCTGATTATTGATTTTTGTGTGTCTAAACACAAGAGCTCCAGTGCACAAAGATTTTTCAAAATTGTTCATATTGCTGTTGGATCTCAAACTGTAGAATCTCAGGGCTACAATCACCAATACTAAAATGCAACATCAATCATATAGTCAAAGATTTAGACTCTGAATGACATCAGAGAATCAGGTCACTACGTGATGATAATGTCATCATCAAAACATATTGTTAGCAGGTTTTCTCGTGCAATAACAGATGTGCTTTATAAACACAATTTTGGAGGAGCCAGAGAAAAACTAACAATAAAAAATGGAACGGTTCAAGAGCACAACTAAAACAAACACTGACCACCATAATGGTGGCTTGAAATGAAAAATTCCATAAAACATTGCTGTCTAAACTTCTGTTGATTCTCAATAACTTTTGTAGATGTATGACAGAAATAAAGTCACACTGGTAATAATAAGTGCAATAATGTGTAAAGGCTCGAAGTCAGTAGTTCTTGTGTTTCTCTTTTTTTTCCGTTCTTGTTGTTTCTCTTTCCTTCAATGATTCTGCTTATTAACATCAGGTGTCACCACTAATGGCCAATCATCACTTAATTAATCACTTAATTATGTCATTAACTTCAACACTGCTTCAGGGTTCATTTTTAACACCCTGTAGTTCAGGGGTGTCCAAACTCGGTCCTGGAGGGCCACTGTCCTGCAGAGTTTAGTTCCAACTTGCCTCAACACACCTGCTTGTAAGTTTTTAGCATGCCTAATGACCTTCAAAAGCTAATCAAGACCTTGATTAGCTGTTTCAGGTGTGTTTAATTGGGGTTGGAGCTAAACTCTGCAGGACAGTGGCCCTCCAGGACCGAGTTTGGACACCCCTGCTGTAGTTGGACCTATATGTACACCAGGAGTGTTAATTTAACACTGGGGATTTTGCTGTGCACCTGTAGTATATGCAACAGCTTTATTGAAGATTTGTTAGATTGGGGTTAGATTGTTGCTGGTTTGCGGTGGCAATACTCCATTATTCACTGCAAGGCAGGGCCCCAAAATTATCCTGCGTAGGGCCCCCAGATTTACAGAGCCGGCCCTGCTCACATCACAACCAGTGCAAAGTATCGTTTCCTTCTGAGCGTTATCCTTGTATCCTGCCTGCCTGTGTTTAACCCCTTCTGATCTGATTCTCCCATTGTCTGACGCACTGCTTCGTTCCTGGATTTGATTCGGCTCGCTTCCAGCCCTGACCCCCTGCCTGGATTTGACCCAAGTGTGAGCCCACTCTATGTTGTTGATCTTGCCGGTGCCTGACCTTTTTCCTAAAGTGTTGCAAATGGACCTGACTGCTTCTGATGATTCGTTAGAATCGTTACAATCACATGGACTAGACTTTATTTCAGAAAAATATTTTCTATACAGAAATTGACTCAACATTCACAGCAAAACCCCCAGTGTTAAATTAACACTCTGAGTGTGGACTCATATAAACACTGACGCAGTGTTAAAGTTAATGAGATAATGAAGTGAATAACTGAGTGATGATTGAGCATTATTGAAGACACCTGATGTTAACAAGCAGAATCACTGAAGGAGAAAGCCGTAATTTTAAGTCACCGTTATGGTGATCAGTGTTTGCTTTAGTTGGGCACTTGACCCTTAAATCATTAACTTTAGATTTTGTTTGGCTGCTGTACGTGAGTTATACAGCCAGATAAACAAATAGAAAAGGTGATCTGATGGTGTTGGTTGTGTTTTAACATAATCATTATTTCACAATCATTTGACCTGAATCACTGAACTCATATATAGGCCAATTTCTGAGTTAAGTTTATTTTATTAATTATAGTAGCACTGTCCTTGTATGACATCATATATTTTAGCCTTTTCAATTACACCAAAAAAAAAAACTTAAAAAATTATTTATGTTGGCACACACAGACATCAATAAGTAGTGTATGAATCTCAGCAATGGTGACAAACAGATCCCTTCTGAACATAAGCTCATTATTTATTCATGCAGCAATGCATGATTAGAGCCATGAATTAGTTTTTATTGGTGGCAGCCAGAATGCACTGCAACATGCTTTATAATTGTCACCATTGTTAAGATTCACAGGCTGATTCTTGATTTCTTTGAGTCTAAAAACTGTATCAAATAAATAAAAAAAAGTTTTTTTGTATATGAGACGTGTATAAAAAGTTAATTGGATTACGTTGTAAAAATTTAAAAAACTCTGCTGTGCAAGAATAGTGCTGCTATAATTGATAGAGTAAACCTAATTTGGGCTCTATATGAGCCTATATATGAGTTCAGTAATTCAGGTCAAATGATTGTTAAATAATGATTGTTTAAACACAACCAACACAATCAGATCACCTTTTCTATTTGTTCATCTGGCTGTTACAACTCTCGTACAGCAGCCAAACAAAATCTAAAGTTAATGATTTAAGGGTCAAGCACCCAACTAAAGCAAACACTGATCACCATAATGGTGGCTTAAAATGACGGTTTTCTCCTTCAGTGATTCTGCTTGTTATCATCAGGTGTCTTCAATAATGCTCAATCATCACTCAATTATTCAATTAATTATGTCATTAACTTTAACACTGCTTCAGTGTTACTTTAACACTGCTTCAGTGTTTATATGAGTCCACACTCAGAGTGTTAATTTAACACTGGGGATTTTGCTGTGTTGAAAGTGTGAAATTTAGCAGTCTCTTCTATATTCAATATCAAATTACATGAATTTCCTAGACCTACGATAATTACATTCTTACGTTTTTCACAGTTACATTTACTCAAATTGTTATGCTGATAATATAATTTGAAAGGAAAGATTGCAATTAATATTAAAGTATTTTCGAGGAAACTTAAAACCACACACACACACAATTTTTATTATTACTTACACATTATTACGCACACTTACACATTATTTTTCCGTTTATAATACAGAAATCTTATTGGCATAGATGCTTGAGGCATGAGCATGCGCATTCCTTTATGTACAAGTCTATGGTACGAGTTTATGAATGATCTACGACGCTGTTTGGCTGTACTATATTAAGTGATATAACCATGGCGATTTCAGTAACGATCAATTGCATAATGTTTTGATGAACTTACGAATCAAGTTAGATGAAGTTACTGTCAAAATGTATTCATATAGTGCTCAATTCAAATATTTTCAAAGTAGCTTTACAAAAAGTCATATTGTAAGCTTTAAAATTGAGCAGTTTTATGGCTTTGCGATATCTCGAAATATGTTGCTGATAAATTAGGGCTGGGCGATAAAACGATAACGATAATTATCGCGATATAATTTTTCTCGATAAAACGATATCAAGAGTTCGATAAATGTTCGATAATGTTTATGCGGCAAAAGCGGAACGAAACTCATTTGAACCGCGCGCCACACGGACCGTTTATCCGCTCGGCTCAGAGTCCAAAAACGGCCGCCCAGCGCGAGCTCACTAGAGATTAGTAGTGGGAAGTTCGGATCATTTTACTGACTCGGATCTTTGAGTCTCGTTCAGCAAAATTAACAAATCTTTTTTCGAGTCATTTCGTTCATTTCAGCATAATATAATTAAAATGGCATGTTAAATATCCCAACACATCTAGTACTTACGAAAATGTTGATTATATTTGTAAAAAGAATAAAAATAAACTATAGGGTAATGCAGCCAAATCCAAATTATAAGAAACCGAAATGTTTTATTAATTGATTAGTTGTTGGGTCTTAAGTTCAGGCTATTGCAGTCTGATTCTGTTAGTTCACCTCACCTCCTGATCCGAGACGTTCTTTCCTTCGCAACTTCATATTTATCAGGTTAGTTCTCCTCTCGTGTCTCGAGACGTTAGTTGTCGACTCGTCAGTGTCTGACTCGGATCTGTCTGCTGGGCCGACCGTGCCGTGTGTGATACAGCAGGGCCGGAAAGAGAAATGATTAGTTCAATCTTTCGAGTCTCGAGTTCGGGTTTGGACGAGTCCGAGTCTTTCGTTCTTCCTGTCAGTCACATAGAGGCTATGCTGTCAGTACCGGAAAGATAAATGATTAGTTCATTTTCTTCTAGTCTCGAGTTCGGGTTTTAAATCCTTCGTTCTTTTGTCACGTACGTGACCGCTGGTATCTCGCATCAAATACATCATTAGATTCGTATTATTGACTGCATCTGAATGTATATTGTTTTATATTTAGGAATTAAAATACAATATATGTGTAATAAACATTATCTGAAAAATAAAAGTTCCATCTTATTAGCCTATTGTCCCTGTCCGTCTCTTTTCTAAATGTTTCTTGTGCATCTGTGGTGTGTTTTATTATATATTATATATTAATTAACTACTATTATATTATACATTAACTACGTGCTTGTTTGTAAAAAGGTTGTGAATTAGTAGGCTATTCAATATGGTGACAAGTCACGTGACAAAAGAACGAAGGACTCAAACCTGAAGACTCGAAGAAAATGAACTAATCATTTTTCTTTCCGGTACTGACAGCATAGCCTATATGGGACTGACAGGAAGAACGAAAGACTCGGACCCGTCCCGAACCTGAACTCGAGACTCGAAAGATGAACTAATCATTTCTCTTTCCGGTACAGACAGCATAGCCTCTATGGGACTGACAGGAAGAACGAAAGACTCGGACCCGTCCCGAACCCGAAGACTCTGAGATGAACTAATCATTCGTGTTTCCAGTACAGATTCAGAACCCATATGTTGCGCAATGCGCATGCGCGGTCAACACAAAATTAACGAATCACTCTCTGAGACAACTCGGTAGTCCCGAGTAGGGATGGCTCGATACCACAATTTTGGCTTCGGTACGATACCAGAACCTAATACCTCGGTATCGATACTGAATCGATACCACAAGTAAAAAAAAAAAAAAAAAGTCTCAAAATTTAAGTGACACTTAAAAAACACTGCTTGAAACTCTCCACTACCAAATGTGCAAAGAAAGGGTATCAAAATGTAAATTAAAAAAAAAAAATAATAATAATCAGTCAGGGAACATACAGTAGGTTAAATTTTGATTTTGGAGAGAAAAAACACCCCTGAAATTATACAATTATCTATAATGATAGATTCACATATAATAATAATAATAGAATAATGAAATGACATGTAAACCATATAGCTGTCATACATCAACAGAGAATTATCAACATTTATTGCATTTATTAATCTTGGTTTGGTTACTGTTTGGGTTCATATTAGTTTAGTGCATTGCATAAAGTAATGTTAACATGCTAAACATGTATTAGTACATTTAAATTTTTAGGTCATTTAATTACTGATTGATATAGATTAATAAATGCTATAATACTGTTAGGTCAGGTTACCTAATGAATTAGGGATGCACCGAATGTTCGGCAACCGAAATTATTCGGCCGAAAATAGCAAAAAAAAGCACTTTCGGTGTTCGGCCGAATAAGTAAAAAGACCGAATAAATTTGACCGAACAATGACGTTTTTGATGACGCGATCAAATAGTAACCAGCGTGCGCTTTATAAATACAACAAACATGCCCCCTCTCCCCATTTGAGCAGATAACAAAAGAGAAGCTCATCTGATGCGTCTGTGGCAAACGTTATACCTTTACTTGCAGCACTAAAGCGTCTTTTAACCCTCTGTAGTTGACAAACGCGCCGCCGCGTTTTGCTGGATTTTTTTCACATAGCAGCAAAATAGACTTAAATACTCCGTCATTTAAGGTCACTTAAATGCAGACTTAAGAAATATGAAAAAACAAACTGTTAAATGTCTACTTGTGTCCACTTACAATCGAAATAAAACTGTGCTTTTGTAAAATAAAGAAAATAAACAGGGTGTGCTTTCTGCCTCTCCGTCTCAGTTAACTTTTTTCCTGGAGCACGTCTCTAAACTTAAAACTACACAGGCAAAGGCAATATATCTTTAATTGTCTACTTTTAAATGATCTAATTCAAAACGAAAACAAATATTCTCTGTTTATGTAATGAAAAGAGAGAGATGTCAGTCGTTCTCATGGCAACTCCTTATCTGCTAAATCGCCACGGAGAGCGCGCGCTATATTGAAACCCAAATGATCTGAGGCAATCCATGCAAACTTGTCAACGCCCACGATAAAGTGTATGTAAACCGCATAAGTAGGCTTATGTCTAGGACAGTTATTCATTTGTTGTGGGTATTTTTTTTTGGGGCACCTTTCAATGCACTTTTTTGGTTACATTCTTTCAGCAGTCAGTTATAGGCCTAACATAGGCTATTCAAGAAGGGGGGCTTCAAAGATGGCCAAATAAAAATATATTTTTTATTTTACTAATTTATTTATTGTAAGTTATATTGTGCTTTGTTTTCAATAACAAAAAAAAAATCAGTGTTAAATAAATTGTATTTTTGCAATTTGATTTTTTTCTCTGAAAAGCAAGACAAAATAGTAAAAAAGCTTATTTTTACTATTTAATTAAATACAATGGTGAAAAAATTGGCAAAATAAATGGAAAAAATGTGAAACACCGCGTTCGGTGTTCGGCCAAGCGTTTCATTATTATTCGGCTTCGGCCAAGAATTTTCATTTCGGTGCATCCCTATAATGAATGTTGACAAATGTAGCTTAATTGTAATCTCTCTCTCTCTCTCTCTCTCTCTCTCTCTCTCTCTCTCTCTCTCTCTCTCTCTCTCTCTCTCTCTCTCTCTCCACAGCGGCACTAATATGCCATTCATTTGACTATAATACTAAAATTAATATTATTAAAATTTTTATTCTTTAATCATTCAAATTCAATTAATGTTTGTTTGAAAGTGCAAAAATGATGAGACCTAAACTTAATTGGTTCTAGCGTGTCATGCAAGCAGATTTGAGCTTTCGTGTTTACCGTATCATATATAATTGATAAGCTCTTATGTATGTGCGCTGTTCAGTGTTCAATAAAAGTCTAAATTAAATCAGTTGAATGATGGACTAACGGTCACTAACCTGTCGATCTCTGAACTTTTTGAACAAGTCATCTGACGATTCAAGTGCTTAGGCAGATTTGATGCGTTGCCTCCCCGTTTGCAGAGTGGTGCATTGAGATCTGTTTCTTTACTTTTCTCATTACTTTTGTAGGCAAAGTAATGCCTTATTTCACTCATACTGCTCTCTCTATGTATTAATTTCGGGCGTGTAGAAATTCGAATGAGCTTCGTTTGATCCATCGTGTTCCTCTGTTGTCACGTTTGCCGGTTTCGCATGACCCGCGTCAGTTTAGGTAGCGCACTGCCACCTAGCGGTGAACTTCGAAACAGCAGCGCATCAAATACCGAATTGAACAAAATAATGATATTGTACCATTTGAAATATAATATATACCGGTATTTTGGCAGTACCGGTATACCGCGCATCCCTAGTCCCGAGTCATATTAAAGATTCGTTCAAAATGAATGAATCGTTCATGCACGACACATCACTACTAGAGATATGAATAGAGACTAGAGCAGAGGCGTTTCTCTGATCGTCTCGCAGATCCAGTGAGAAGTGCATGAATTCAGCGAAGAACACAAATGTCTCAGTGATTTAAACCAGTTTAAAGGCAGATGAAACAGCGCTGACCAACAGGAGAAACACTGTGCGCAACGATACAGTCAGAAAGCTTTTCCGTCTACAAATTCCCATCATTTACCATGGATTTACTGTAACGTTAGGCCTAGTAATATTAACTGCACCATGAAATGTGGGATATACATATTGAATTGTATTATATTATTAATGTAGACAATGTATTAAATGACTAATGGAATTGGAATATAATTACAGTATTTAATAATGTATTTAGGCTACTGTTTTTCATAAATACCATAGAAACCATAAAGTGACATTTTGCCATGATAGTGAGACTATAGGCTATGCCTGGTTTTATCAGCACATGCAGAAACTAAGAAATGTATTTTTCTATTCAGATATTTATTTAAAGGAAAAATAACAAATGTGTGAATGTTCTACCTTAGATTTGTGAAATGTTCACCTGTTGGGCAAGTGTTTGTCATGATATGTTCTGACAATAAAGAGTAGTTTAAAACCACAATTAACGCTCTGGTTTCTACAACATTCACTTAGGAGCAAAAATCTGCCTTTAAACTTGAAAGAAATAAAGATTTGACATTTATCGTGATAATTATCGATATCAACTAATATAAAAAAATTATCGTGATAACTTTTTTTGGCCATATCGCCCAGCCCTATGATAAATGATACACTGTTTGAGATTTAGCCTAGCTATACTATATTAATTTACCCTGCAGATAAGTCAGTGCCACTTTGGACAATGAGCATGACTGCATGAAATTACTGGCATATCAAAGGAGAGATCATTTCTATACAGGCTGATTTAGACAATATTTTTCCGCATGTCATGCAGGGCTCCGTAATTTTACATAATTTATTTATGCTTCTTCGTTTTTCCATTAGGATCAGTGAATAAACACAAACTCGGGATTTTACACAAATGATGATAATAGGGATATCCCGATCCGATACTCGGTATCGGTATCGGCTCCGATACTGCCATTTGTGCCGGATCGGGTATCGGTCAGACGAGGCCGATCCAAATCCGATATTGTGCGTATACTATTCTGGGTTATTTTTAAGCCCCACAAAAGCATAAAGCACCATAAGGTTTTCGTGCACTATATTATAAGTGTTCTGAAGCCATACTATAGTATAATGTAAGATAGAAATTAATATTTAAGTCATTAAATTCAAGTTCACGTGAACTTTTCCCTCCGCTGCGGCTGTCAATCATTCTCCATTCAGCATCACAGCGCGTCGCGTTCGGTTACGACAGTCAACGATGAAACTCTCTCCAAGATGATTCAATGTTAATATTATTATACTTGATCTGTAGATAAAGCTCTATGGTTTCGCATAAAATGACTTCATCTTGCTGGACTGTATTGCTGTACCTTAATCATGTTCGTTTCTACCGTGTGTCTGTTAGATCGGAACACTGGAGACTATAATTCTTCTTCACGCGCACGGTAACTGAAATTTAATACTTTTAAAAGAAAAGGCTAATACACTATGCATCGATATGTCTTTCCTTTGTGCTTTGAACTTTTCAATGCGGACGCTGCGCACTGTGACTCTGTGTCGCTTCAAGCGCATCATTCTGCGCTCAGGATGCGCATAAGCGCTTTGTCCCGCACTGTATACTGTAGCAGCCTTTCATAATCATATCATAATACTTTTGCGCAATGGAAGATTATTAATAGCCTTTTTTGTTCTGTCCTATCTATCATATGTTGCTGCCTCATTAAACAGCTGTTCTGTACATTTAAAAAATGTCTTAATTTTATAGTAGACTATAAATAAAATTGATCTTTTTGATTTTTGTTATCTTGTTTTTCATGAATGTATTTGACAACAATACAAAGAGCAATGTGTAACGTTTTGCCAGATTTAGTGCTACACTTATTGTCTCTTATTTGTTCCCCACTAAATAATGTATTTTTCACTAAATGTTCAGATTTTATAAAATTATTGTGCACTTGTGGTTTTTCTAGACAAAATTTTACTGCTGAGTTATCCACTAATAGTTTATAATATAATTTTTGTCATAGGTTATGATCATATTTTTTTTGATTTGTTGTTTTTCGTTATAAAGAAGTTGTCTGTATTAAGTAGATTGTGTTTAACACACAAAAGAGTGATTATCAGTTCAACACAGAGTTATAGAAATTTTACTTCATTTAAAAAAAAAAAAAACTGCGCTGGTATCGGATCGGTATCGGTCGATACTCAGAATTTTTGGTATCGGATCGGATCAGTTCAGAAAAAATGGTATCGGGACATCCCTAATAATTCCCTTTATTTCAGTAAAACATTGGATAAATCCGAAAGTGTGTTTAATTTTTTTTAAAGCAAAACCACGGTGACAAATAAGCCAATAATAGGCTACCAAATAGCATACAAGCCCTGGTCATTGGGTTTTGTGCGTACAATGGGAATAAAATCCATGCAGCGCTGGAATGTGAAAATAAATATGTACAGAAGAGGACTGGCTTCCTTGATTCAGATAGTTTATGGGTCGTTAAGTAGAGCTCACAGAGGGTGATCGGTCAGAATCACACAAGATTTCTTCTTTGAAAGTGTTTATTGAGTTTACAACTGCATGACTGAATATGGACATTGACGTGTGTGTGGTTTCTGAAACAAATAGAAGAAATGAAACAAACATAATTAGTTGAATGCAAATAAATGATTATCATGCAACAAACCTCTATTTGCATTAACTGTATCCTATTCTAATAAGATAGCAGGAATAAAGTACAATAATATCTTAACATGACCGAAACTGACATTAAAAGAATGAGAAAAGCTGTTCTGTGGGTCTAAACAATTACAACTGTAACAATGAGAACATTTACATTTAGTCATTTAGCAGACGCTTTTATCCAAAGCGACTTACATCTGAGGACTAAAGCAAGCGAGTCATCTTGAAGAGGGAAGAACGACGCAAGAAGTGCTCAAAATACAAAGTTCAGGCATTGCTCAGAGTAGCAAAAGCCAGACAAGGGAAGATTTAAAAGGGAAGGAAAGATTTAAAAGAGAAGAATTTTTTTTTTTTTTTATATATATTTTTTATGTTAAGTACTCACGGAAGAGATGAGTTTTCAGTTGTCTTTTGAATGATGTCAGGGATTCTGCATTCCGGATGAGGGTGGGGAGATCATTCCACCAGCATGGAACCATGAATGAGAATGTTCTGGAGAGAGATTTAGTGCCTCGCTGTGATGGCACCACGAGCCGTCGCTCATTGGCCGATCGTAGGCTTCTGGTAGGGACGTAGACTTGTAGTAGGGAGTTAAAGTAGGACGGAGCTGAGTCTGTGGTAGATCTGTAAGCAAGCGTCAAAGCCTTGAATTTGATGCGAGTAGCGAGTGGTAGCCAATGCAGGGAGATGAACAGAGGAGTGACGTGGGCCCTTTTGGGCTCGTTGAAGACAAGGCGGGCTGCAGCATTCTGGATCATTTGTAGAGGTTTAGTTACACATGATGGAAGTCCAGCTAGAAGAGCATTGCAGTAGTCAAGCCTAGAAATAACCAGGGCCTGGACGAGAAGTTGTGTTGCATGCTCAGTTAGGAAAGGCCTGATCTTCCTGATGTTATACATCGCAAACCTGCATGATTACCTGCATGTAATGTGGTCTGTGAAGGTCAGCTGGTCATCAAATATTACTCCAAGATTTCTGACCGACCTTGATGGGGTGATTGAGGATGACTCTAGCTGGATAGTGAAGTCGTGCTGTAGAGACGGATTGGCAGGGAGGACGAGAAGCTCAGTCTTTGCCAGGTTGAGCTGCAGGTGATGTTCCTTCATCCAAGCCGAGATGTCCGCCAGACAGCTTGAGATACTTGCAGCTATTGTGGGATCATCTGGTTGAAATGAGAGGTGGAGCTGTGTGTCATCAGCATAGCAATGGTAAGAGAAACCATGTGCCTGTATGATGGGTACCAATGATGTGGTGTAGTTGGAGAAGAGGAGTGGTCCAAGAACTGAACCCTGAGGAACCCCTGTGTTCAGTTGATGTGCTTTGGATACCTCGCCTCTCCATGTAACCCTGAAGGACCTACCTGTGAGATAGGACTCAAACCAGTGGAGGGAAGTTCCTTTGATGCCCAGTGATGAGAGGGTGGACAGAAGGATCAGATGAATCACAGTGTCGAAGGCAGCAGAAAGATCCAGCAGAATGAGAACTGAAGATTTGGAAGCAGCTTTTGCGATCCGCAGGGCTTCTGTGACCGACAGTAGTGCAGTCTCAGTTGAATGGCCTTTCTTGAAGCCAGATTGGTTGACATCTAGCTGGTTGGTCAGAGACAGGAAAGAAGACACTTGGTTGAAAGCAACTCGTTCAAGTGTTTTCACAATGAATGGTAGGAGAGAGACAGGTCTGTAATTCTCTAAAAGTGATGTGTCTAATGTTGTTTTTTTAAGCAGTGGGGTTACCCGAGCCTGCTTGAATGCTGTAGGGAAAATGCCAGTGTGGAGGGATGAGTTGATGATGTGTGTGAGTGCTGGTAGAAGTGTGGGAGAGATGGCTTGTAGAAGGTGTGAGGGGATGGGATCTAGAGGGCAGGTGGTAGGATGACTGGAGAGGAGAAGTTTAGATACTTCTTCCTCGGTTAGCGGAGAGAAGGTAAAGAGAAGGTTTCTGGTAGTGGGAGAGGATGGTTTGGGTTCCTGTGTGTGTGGAGTTGAGAACTAACTGCTGATAGAGGTTGTTTTGTTGGTGAAGAAGTTAGCAAAGTCATCAGCAGTTAAAGATGAGGTGGGTTAAAGATGATGGTGGAGGTGGACAGAGGAGAGAGTTGAATGTCTTGAAAAGTGTTCGTGTGTTAGAGGCGCTGTTGATCTTGCTGTGGAAATATGAAGATTTTGCAGCGTGAACATCAGCAGAAGAGGAAGAGAGCAGAGATTGATACATACTCAGGTCAGACGTGTCTTTTGATTTGCGCCATTTCCTCTCCATTGCCCTGAGTTTGGTCCGGAGTTCACGAAGAACCTCAGATAACCAGGGGTTAGAGGGAGTAGCGCGTGCTGGCCTGGAGGAGAGAGGGCAGATATTGTCTAAAGAAGAAGTTAAAGTGTAGCATAAAGTATCTGTTGCGGTATTCACATCTAGAGATGAGAATTGTGAGTAGGGATGTCCCGATCCGATCCACAGCATCGGTATCGTGCCGATACTGGCCCAGAACGCTAGATCGGAGATCGGAGGGGAGAAAAATATGATCCGATACCTATCCAACAATGCTTGAATATAGCATTTCCCCTGCTGCGACATCCAATTAAGCGGCGCATATTGGACGGTTTTGCAATCTATTTTACGGGCAAAAAATGGGTTTGGGCGGGTGGATAAAAATTGGGCTGGTTTCGGATCAGTTCGGCGGGTTTTTGTAGCCAAAACACCGGCACTTCAGATCCTTCTTTCGCCGACCCTCTGTTCAGCAGGCAGTCTGTCTCACTCACTCACACGCGCACACACACACACATCTCTGGCTGACGTGCCCCCTAAACTCACAACAGACACTCCATCCCACTACCTTCGGTGTACTATAAACACGGTTTTGCAATCTGTCTCCTCAGTTTATAAACCGTAGGCTGTAAACTGTATGCTACACAGGATTTTGACGCATATCCAAGCAAGGGTTTGTGCAGAGTGTGGAGCGCGCACTGCATGGACGGAGCGCGGGCGCGAACACTTCCGGTTTCCTTTCAACAGTGGAAACAACTTAAAATACTCTATCATTTCTGGTCATACAGAAAATAACTTATTTATATATAACTTCCGTCAATATTTATTTTTTTGCGCAGCTTTTGGTGTGCATACAGTTCAAACTAAAATATTGGTGTTCAACTTTGCGTTTTAAAAATACAACAACCGTTAATTTTTCGTTTTACGGGTTAAAAAGGAAAAAACGAATGAACGCAAAAGTACACGGATCAATGGGTAATTTTAAAGCTTGTTAATGATTAACTTTAAACCTGTTGGTAGCTTTAAGTAGCCTACTGAAGTAGCCTGCCTGCCTGTATTTTTTTTTTTTTTTTTTTTGTAGTGTTTGAATAAAGGGTGGCAGTCTTTCATAATCAACCGTTGTTGTGGACTATATACTGGAGAAGTATTTGTTCTCCATTTGAGTGAGATGTTTTTAGGTTGCTAATTGAGCAAAGTGCTTCCATATATTTTATTAGGCCTAGTACTAGTTCTAGAATAAAATAAAAATATCGGATTAATATCGGTATCGTAAATAGCCAAAGCTGTGGCATCGGTATCGGAAGTGAAAAAGTGGTATCGGGACATCCCTAATTGTGAGGGTGAGGGAAGTGAAGATGACACAGCAGAGGAAAGATGGGAAGGAGAAATTGAGCGCAGGTTACGTCTGAAGGTAACTGGTAGGGGGGTTGGTGGAGCATGGGTAGTGAGCTGTAGATTGAAAGTAATGAGGAAATGATCTGAAACATGGAGAGGTTTCACCAAAATGTTGTCTGGGATGCAGTTGCGTGTGTATACCAGGTCCAGTTGGTTGCCTGATTTGTGAGTACCTGTGGTGAAGAGCTGTTTGAGATCGAATGAGGCTAGAAGAGAGATGAAGTCTGTTGCATACGCCTTTTCTAGATGAATGTTGAAATCACCAAAGACTACGAGTGGGGTGCCATCCTCAGGGAAAGAGGACAGCAGCACATCCAGCTCCTCAACAAAGCTTCCCAATTGACCTGGGGGGGGCGATAAATAACTACAATATGGATCCTAATGGGAGTTGTAAGTGTAATTGCATGATATTCAAACGAGTTGTTATTGCATAGAGAAGAGAGAGTTGAGTATATCCAGTTGTTCAGTGGCGTAACTTTGTTTTAAAAAGTGGGTGGGACATGTGTGTATAATTGAATGAATCACGTGACACGTGAATAAAAACATAGATCCGACTTTAAAACATGTCTCCTTTAATGGTCCAGTGGTAGAACTTTTGTCGAGCATGTCAGATGTTCAGGGTTCTAATTCGCACTCATATGTTTTTTGTTTTTTTTTTGCTCATCAAAACCGAATATGTTCATCAGTGGTTGTATTATATCAAGCAGGGAAACGTTTGTGTGCATTTTTGTTTTGTGATTTCACCGGAACAGAGCATATGAGTGGAGCGGTGAGAATCTCAGCTCCTCGCTTACGGAACTGTTCACCCCTCCGCTCCGCCGCTCAAAGCCACATCAGGCCCATTATCGCTCAACACAGTTTTCTTCGCGCTCCACTCAAATCGCCCCCCGCTCGCTCCAAAAAAGGAAACAAATCTGCATGTACTTCACTTTTAGCTTAGACCACAGGCTTACCTCCCAAAGAACTAGAGAGCAACAACAACATTTTCCAAATAGAAATGTTTTATTTCAAATTAGAAATTAGGCCTATGTAAGAAGGAATATAGCCTACAAAAAGTCCTGTAAAATTAAACGAATAATTTGACCTAATAATATGAATAAAAATTATATAAACAAAAATATACATAAAAGTTTTAAAAGTAGATTAACTATTAGGCCAGAATTTTGATAACTGAATTTTTGCGCAACGCCCACGATTAAAATTTAAATTGGCTTATAGCCTATCCATTGTACACACAAACTGCTTTAAAATTAAACGAATAAATGGGCCTAATAATATAAATAAAAATTATATAAACAAAAATGTAAAATAAAATATAGGCCTACATAAACATTTTAAAAGTAAATTAACTATTAGGCCAACATTTTGATAACTAAACTTTTTCACAGCACGCACAATTAAAATTAAAATATGCTTATATCAATTGTACAAAAAAATTGCTGTAAAATTAAACGTATCAATGGGCCTAATTATATAAATAAAAATATACAGGCTATAGGCCTACTGTAGGCTACATCAATGGTTTAAAAGTAGGCTAAATGAACTATTAGGCCAAAATTCGCAGAACTGAACTTTTGCGCAGTGCACGTGGATTAAAATTTAAATGGCTTATGTTGTCAAACTTTAAAAAAAAAAAAAAAAAAAAGAAAGAAAGAAAATGAATTGCTTTCCTTATCTACAGTTCTTTTGAGTTCACCTTCAAGAACACAAGTTTGGACAATGTCTGAGGCTTCAGACTCATGCGGTGGTTGCGGAGAAAACCCTCTCTGCGCTCGCAGACCCGCTTGGGATGCTGAACACAATGCGAGCTACTTTAGCCAGGCGGGGAAAAGACTTGGAGTCAGACTCGTGGTGTGAGCGGAGCGAAATTGGAGCGGGAAATAGGGCGACGCTCCGTCCTTTTAAAAATGCCGCTCTGCGCTCTGTCCAAGATCCGCCCGCTCGCGCTCCACTCCGCTCACATGCTCTTCACCGGTACGAACAAAGAGTCTCCGAAACGGATTGAAGCGTGCGTGCATGTGAAGACTGTGCGTGAGCCACGAGATACACTGTAACCGCGCCACCGATCGCAGGCGGCAAGGAGCACTTTGATCACTTGATTTAAAAAAAACAACGTATTTCAGGGCTAGATAGCTTCTTTTAATTAACAAACGGTAGAAATGAATGGTCTGCCAGTTGAAGATGTTTTATTTATTTCTACTGGTAGCTATCCGTGCCGCGAGAGGTTTTAAAAAGTGGTGGGGACAATATCGACCCTGGCAAAAAGTGGTGGGGACATGTCCCACCCGTCCCACCCGCAAATTACGCCCCTGCAGTTGTTAGAAATGAGAAGACCAGTACCCCCACCCCTCCCAGACTGGCGAGGGGTGTGGGAGAAAGAGAAGTTGTTAGAGAGAGCAGCAGGGGTTGAGTCTTCTGGACGGATCCAGGTCTCAGTCAAGCCCAATATATTAAGAGTAGAATGAGATGCAAAGGCTGGAATGAAGTCAGCTTTACTGACTGCTGACTGACAATTCCATAGACCCATAGAAAGAGAGAGAGGTGTGTGTGTGGATGAGAGAATAGGACGCAGATTAGCAGTATTGCGCTGCCTTCTGTGCGTGATGAGTGCACGTTGTCGAGAGACAACACACTCTTAGAACAGATGTGTTAAATTTTAACACATGTGCTGAATCAGCTCAGGGACAACACATATTGTGTCAAATTTGACACAACTTATGTGTCCCTTTCTTTAACACATCTATTGTGTCAACTTGGTCAACACAAAGATGTGTTATTTTTACACAAAGATGTGTTTACTTGTGTTTTGATGGATTAATGTGGAATCAAAAATGTACACTCTAAAAAGAGATGTGTTGTGTCAGTTTTAACACATATAGTGAGTGTGCTCAGGGACAACACATGTTGTGTCAAATTTAACACAATAAATGTGCAAGTCATTTTAACACACACATTGTGTCATTTTAAAAAATAAAGCGAATGGGCCAGATGCAAAAATATTAACCGTTTAATCAATAGTCGAGTACAGAATGCATGTGCACACAAAGTACAAGACAATGTCTCAAGCTCAATGACTGGACAGACTCACTGTACTGGACATTATTCAGTTATTCACACTTCAACCCATAACTGATAATGCTGCTTTTGACAAAAATTCATGAAAGATAACAGTTAACAGAGTTTCCCCTTTGAATTATTTAAAATGTAGCAACTGACAAAATATTTATATAAATAACTTGTATTTACACTGGCCTGTATGTTTGAGAACATAGCAAACACTACATACCATTCACAGTGATGGTGAGTGTCGGCACACTCATAAAATGATGAGTTGAAAACAACACAACCTGTAAAAAGAGATGTGTTAACTATTACACATGTTGTGTAGATTTTAACACATGTGCTGAATCAGCTCAGGGACAACACATGTTGTGTCAAATTTAACACACAACCTGTTATATCTTAACACACCTCTGTGTTTAGGGCTACACATTTTGTATTACCTTTAACACAACTAATGTGTTATTCCTCTTACACAGAAGTGTGTTTAAACCTTTTACACACTAATGTGTTATAGTTACACAACTTGTGTCAGATATGTGTCACATGTGACTGTAATCGGTGTGTATTTGCCAGAGTTACTTCCTGTGTTTTTACAACTGAGTGTTTGGATGAACACTGAAACGTATTGTTAACTTGTGTTTATGTAGTTCAGTGACGTTTAATAAAGAGTTTGTTTGAACATTTGGATGGTTTAGACATCATTAATCTACATAGACAAGCTCTTATTGAGAATTAACTGAGGCTTAGATGTTGATGATTCGCTGAATGTTTTATTTGAAGTCACCAGAATCGTGATTAATGGCTCCTTTATTTGAGCTCTTGACCCTTTACTCTTCTTTCAGTTTGTCTCTGGCTGCTTTAATTGTATTTTAATGAAATACGTTTGCTATGGAGAGAGATAAGTTGATCAAATGTTTCTTGATGATGTCATAATCAGCAAGAGCTGGTCTGAACAAGTTTATGAGTATATGGATGTAGGGCTGGGCGATATATCGCACGATATTGTTATGCGCATCTCGTCAGTAAAGCCGGTTCCTTGATTAGTAGTAAATCACCTTCACCTGCTTTCAGATGGAGCGGCATTTACTACACAGCAAAAACTCCAGTGTTAAATTAACACTCAAGAGTGTTAAAGTTAATGAGATAATTTAGTGATGTTTGAGCATTATTGAAGACACCTGATGTTAACAAGCAGAATCATTGAAGGAGAAAGTCACAAATTGTAAGCAACCGTTATGGCGATCATTGTTTGCTTTAGTTGGGCTCTTGACCCTTATACATTCACTTTAAATTTGTCTTTCTGCTGTTATTTATTTATACAGTCAAACAAACAAAGAAATGTGTGATCTGATAGTGTTGGTTGTGTTTTGGCATAATCATGCTGTGATCTGAAAATGAAACTTATTGAGATAGGTTGGTTTAACTTATTAGCACCAGTTTTTTGATTCTGCAGCATATATGAATATCAGTATGTTTCTTATAATCCAAAATATTTAATAAACATTGTTCTGATCAAAAACTTTTGAATGAATTTATTTAGAAACACAGACATCAATAATCAGCCTGTGAATCTCAACAATGGTGACAATAATAAAGCATGTTGCAGTGGCTGCCACCAATCACAACTTATTAATGGCTCCCATCATGCATTGCGGTATGAAGCTTTTATTTGTCACCATTGTTGAGATTCATACGCTGATTCTTGAAGTCTGTTTGATACCTTATACTGTAAAACTCTGTCCCAACTATGCTTTTCAAAAATTAAGTCATTTGCAATAAGCTCACCTTTGTTAAAATTCATCTTTTATATAGTACACTTATTTCTCAAATTATAAACTCTTGCTGAGCTCAGAAATCTACATGTCCATGATGATAATATTATCATCTGAGCATATTTTACCCATGATTTTCTCTGCTGTTTCAAATCTGCGAAATAAAAACACTTTTACAGCAATCAGAGAAAACTAATATTAAAGAGTCAAGGGTCAAGAGCCCAGATAAAGCTGACACTAATCACGATTCTGGTGACTTTAAATGAAACATTCAATGAATCGTCAACACAAAACCTGTTAATTCTCAATAAGAGCTTCTGTAGAGTCTGACAGAAATAAAGTTAATCTGGTTATTAATAACAAGTGAAAGCAGCATTTGAAAAAGACACTGAAAAGAGACATGATGTGATTGGCTGCCAAAATACACCCGTTAATCTTTAAGTTTTCATGAATTAAGATTACATTTATTTAATTGAATGTATTGCTTTATTTATTTTAGAGCATTTTATGGGATACCATATAAAATATACCTATAATTTTTCATAAACACAAACTCTCCTCCACTCAGTGCTATTCTATCCAGAGTTACATTTTAACACACATTGTGCGTTAAAATCTACACAACATGTGTCAAAATGCTATCTACACATCACATGTGTTGTTTTTTGACACATCTCTTTTTAGAGTGCAGGAATATATTGAAAGCACATGTTGAGAAAGGGAAATACGATAGAAGTGGGAAAGGAAAAGGAGAGAAGACGATACTTAAGTGCCTTGCCGGATATAAATGGGAACGCGTCTAATTAAAATACAAATTTGTGAGAAGGCAAAAAAAGAAAATAACCAGAGAATCGAAAACAACCTTACCTTGTGCTAAATAATACACCGAAACAACAGGAGAACTGGATATTCAAAAAACGACTTGCGCGCTCTTGTCTTGTTCACGGACTGACCGCTTGTCCTGGCCTTGTTCTGGATCACTTCGACTTTATATCTGTTTTACAGTTGCTGTTTCTGCCCAGCAATTAACACAGCAAACGCAAATTACCCGAATAATGGGAGAAATCGAAACTAGCTGTTGGACAGCGCTCACTTAAGTGCTATAAAATTTAAACTGCAATACTATTCAGAGCGGCTGTTATATAAAGAGGGAACGCGTCTAATTAAAATACAAATTTGTGAGAAGGCAAAAAAAGAAAATTACCAGAGAATCGAAAACAACCTTACCTTGTGGTAGATACTACACTGAAACAACCGGAGAACTGGAACTGGAGAAAGGATAAACCATTCGCAATCCAATGGCTCCCTCTGCTGGTCACATAAATAACTACACCAGGCCGCTCCGAGAAGTGTCACGTGATGACCAGTGTACATGCGGGAGGTGCGTGCCCTATAACCGATTAACTGGATTGAAGGCAAATATCACCGCGCTATCTTACAAACTATGCGCAGAGAGGGCTTAACTGATATACCCAGGGGTGTAGTCTACGTGATACGCAGGTATACGCCGTATACCCACTAGAAAATGTCAAGGATTTCCGTATGCCCACAAGGAAATGTCAAAGATCTCCGTATACCCACTTTAAAAAGCGTGAGGATTCGTAACAACATCGTTTTGTGAAAGAACTTTCATTCATAAATTCACCCCGGCATGACGTCTGTGTTTGCGCAGCGACACGGATCGAATCGCGGAATCCAGCAACAAATACCTCAGCCTACTGTAAAGCGGAACGTCACGCAATTTGGCCATTTTTGAACGAATAAATCAAAAGTAATGACACAATGAATCAAATCTCGATATGTACTAAGTGTCTATGAATTTTAAAGCTCAAAAAGACTGCTATTGAAATAAACTCTGAATGTTCTGCGTGTTTCTGTGAATGAGCGCTCAATGTGTGCTCTACTACACACTGACGCGCGCGTGACACTCGTGGTGTTTTCAGCGTCTATGATGATGACATGCACACATTTGAACTTCATTGCAGAGCTTTTATGAGAGTCACTTCACAAGAATTTTACCATTTCATTTGATAAAACTATCGTCATTCATTCGTATCATATACACACTCACAAACTTTAAAGTCTTCATGACAACCTGTCAAAATTTGTTTTGTATAAAGTTTAAACTTTATACAAACAAAACAAAAGTTTTGTATAACTTGAAAATGTAACAGAAATATATTACTATTGCACAGTAGAGTATACTTCAAGTAGGCCTAATAATAATAATAATAATAGTTTATTAAAACACACAGAAGCTCAAATGTCTTTAATTTACAACCCACCACAATAAAAGTTTGTAGAGATAAATAAAGTAACTCGAGGGAATTATGAAAGAAATTGCATAGTAAGATGTACTTTTTAAAATAATAATAATCAAATCTATTTAAACATAATTTTAAAGGAATATCACACAAGTTTTTAAAAAGTAAATTTTTATTTGTGCTTATGTTTAAGTCTTTTAATTGTCAGCTGATAAAACCTGTGCTTAAGGGACCATATTCATATAACATCTAAGGCTAAATGTAGCTCTTTACTGGCTGAGTTAGATGGCGATTAACACTAAACACTAGAAAATGGGCGGTGGTGGCGGGCGGAGGGGGGGGGGCTGTTATATCACAGTATACTCACTACAAAAAACTAGACTACACCACTGGATATACCACAATGAGTAACCAAAGAATAATGCCCGAGTGGCAACCTATACATCAATAGAAACAGAGCTGCCAACTTTTGAGTTTTGCTTGGCGTGAAGCCTTGTTTATACTCGACGCGTCCGCAAGAGCGCGAAGGTGCGCGCGGCAAAAATGACGTCATTGCGGTGTGGGCGGTCGTGCACGTTGGGTGCGCAAGACCCCAATTCCCCTGGCAATGTGCACGGCACTTTTTGTAACATCGCGCGCGGCGCCGCATCCGAAGATGAACGACTTCGAGCCGAATCTGTCCGAACTGGTACATCTGTACCAGCATGTTTATGATCCTTCTATACACAGAGACATTTGCATTGATGGGCGACCATAAAAGCCTATCATTTTATGAATAGGAACACATTTGCATTAAGCACCCAGTTTGCACTTGTCTAAAGTAACTGCTAACATTTACAAAACAAGCCTACAATAGCAGAAGTAAGCCCTGCTGATGAAATTAAGGTTTAAACACTCTTCAATAAGGCTTCAGTTGTAGTTTACATGCAGTGAAAGTACAATAAACCTGCATTTATTACTCTTTTTATATGGATCAGCAATTAATAAACTACTAATAAATGGCAAACTACTTCTTCATTGCTGATTCATAATGTGACATAATGTTTCTGTCCATACACCATCAATATGTGTGATCTGGACTTTGCATTGCTGCAAAAAAACACTTCAACAACCTCTTCTGCACACACAAGGTCTCTCGCTCGCGTACCTCCCTGCCGTGCGCGCGCGGTTTGGAGCACAATGTCTGTCTCGCATGCACGCTCGCTTTAGATTACGGGATATTTTAACTACTTTGCGGTATAACTAGTCGATCACGAGTGGCTCAACAGGTAGATATATAGATAAACTCATCTTTCAGGCATTTGACCGACCGGGTTGACACTTCAGCGTGAGAAATCGAGGGTGTGGCGTGAGAGCGTGAGAATAGGGTCAATTGCGTGAGTCTCACGCTGAATGCATGAGAGTTGGCAGCCCTGATAGAAAGAAGCATCACGACCCGAGGCCTAGCCGAGCAGGAAAGCCTGGGCTCACATTTTAGCAACACTAAACAGACAAAACTCTACCAATCCAGCATTTGCAATGACAGTAAAGGACATACAATATTTTTCCGAAATAAGGTCCCATGGTCCACCGGAAGGGGAGGGACTTAGGCTCTCTATACTACCAGCGCGCTGCGATCCTGAATCAACTGGTGATTGGTTAAGAGTCCAGGTAAAGCGAGGCGTCTTCCAGTAGGAGAGAGAAGGTCACAGCAAAGTGTCTGATGCTTAGCGGCCACAAGGGGGCCTTTTTTACCAATAAATAAAAAGCGAGAGCGAGCGGGAAGCGCGAGCGGGCGGATCTTGGACAGAGCGGCATTTTTAAAAGGACGGAGCGTCGGCCTATTTCCCGCTCCAATTTCGCTCCGCAGTCCGCTCACACCACGAGTCTGAAGCATGCTTAGTCAAGCCTGTCTCGCACAGTCAACAGTAAACTATTTTCAGTCAAAACTCGGCCCAATAATGGAGTTCAAAAAGAAGACAATTTTGGAAAGAAAACTCCACGTCTTTCCCCGCCTGGCTAAAGTAGCTCGCATTGTGTTCAGCATCCCAAGCGGGTCTGCGAGCGCAGAGAGGGATTTCTCCGCTTCTGGCCTGCTGTCAAGAAACCACTGCATGAGTCTGAAGCCTCAGATATCGTCCAAACTTGTCCACTCGTCGTGAACTCAAAAGAACTGTAGATAAGGAAAGCAATTCATATATATATATATATATATATATATATATATATATATTTAAGTTTGACAACATAAGCAAATTTAAATTGTAATCCTCTGGGCAAAAGTTTAGTTATAAGAATTTTGGCCTAATAGTTAATTTACTTTTAAAACGTTTAGGGCTGGGCGATATATCGCACGATATTGTTATGCGCATCTCATCAGTAAAGCCGGTTCCTTGATTAGTAGTAAATCACCATCACCTGCTTTCAGATGGAGCGGCATTTACTACACAGCACAAACTCCCCTGTTAAATTAACACTCAAGAGTGTTAAAGTCAATGAGATAATTAAGTGATTAATTTAGTGATGATTGAGCATTATTGAAGACACCTGATGTTAACAAGCAGAATCACTGAAGGAGAAAAACTCAAATTGTAAGCCACCGTTATGGCGATAAGTGTTTGCTTTAGTTGGGCTCTTAACCTTTATACATTCTCTTTAAATTTGTTTGTCTGCTGTTATTTAATTATATCAATCAAATGGACAAAGAAAAGTGTGATCTGATAGTATTGGTTGTGTTCTGGCATAATCATGCTGTAATCTGAAAATGAATCTTATTCAGATAGTTTGGTTTAACTTATTGGCAATAACTTTATGACTCTAGATTATATATGAGTGTAAGTATGTTTCTTATAATCCAAAATATTTAATAAACATTGTTCTGATCAAAACACTTTCAAATGAATTTATTTAGAAACACAGACATCAATAATCAGCCTGTGAATCTCAACAATGGTGACAATAATAAAGCATGTTGCAGTGGCTGCCACCAATCACAACTTATTAATGGCTCCCATCATGCATTGCGATATGAATAAATTATGATCTGAATTGTCTATGTAATTTACTTTTCCTAATTGAATATTCTGCTCATCACCATTGTTGAGATGCATAGGCTGAATCTTGACGTCTGTGTGTGCCTAAAAGAATGAATTTTTTTTTTTTTTTTAGAAAACAACTTTAAAGAAATCTTTTATATTATAGCTAAAATTCTGGATATGTATGCAGAATCACAGTTATGCTGTAACCAACAACATAGATCAAAAACATAAAGATCAAACGATGATTGTCATAATATTAACAACACCATCAGATCACTTTTTTTTCTTTGTTCATCTGGCAGTTATGACTCAAATATAGCAGGCAAACAAAATCTAAAGTTTATAATATAAGGGTCAAGAGCCCAACTAAAGCAACCAATGATCGCCATAACGGTGGCTTACAATTTGAGATTTTCTCCTTCAGTGATTCTGCTTCAGGTGTCTTCAATAATGCTCAATCATCACTAAATTAATCACTTAATTATCTCATTAACTTCAACACTCTTGAGTGTGGACTCATATACACTCGCAGGAGTGTTAATTTAACACTGGAGTTTTTGCTGTGTACAAAGAGCCGTAGTTAACTGACAAGCTGAGCCATATCGCATTAATTATCGCTGGCGATACATCCGCGATATTAATGCGATATGGCTCAGCTTGTCAGTGAACTACGGCTCTTTGTAGTAAATGCCGCTCCATCTGAAAGCAGGTGATGGTGATTTACTACTAATCAAGGAACCGGCTTTACTGACGAGATGCGCATAACAATATCGTGCGATATATCGCCCAGCCCCTTTTTTTAAATTATTAGGCCCATTTATTCGTTTAATTTTACTGTAGTTTGTGTGTACAATGGATATAAGCCAATTTAAATTTTAATCGTGCGCTTTGCGCAAAAGTTCAGTTATCAAAATTCTGGCCTAATAGTTAATCTACTTTTAAAACTTTTATGTATATTTTTGTTTATATAATTTATTTATATTATTAGGTCAATTTATTCGTTTAATTTTACAGGACTTTTTGTGTAGGCTATATTCCTTCTTACACAGGCTAGGCCTAATTTGTAATTTGAAATAAAACATTTCTATTTGGAAAATGTTGTTGTTGCTCTTTAGTTCTTTGGGAGGTAAGCCGTGGTCTAAGCTAAAAGTGAAATACATGCAGATTTTTTTCCTTTTTTGGAGCGAGCGGGGTGCGATTTGAGTGGAGCGCGAAGCAAACTGCGTTGAGCGCTGAGCGATAATGAGCGGAGCGGCCTGATGTGGCTTTGAGCGGGGGAGCGGAGGGGTGAACAGTTCCGTGAGCGAGGAGCTGAGATTCTCACCGCTCCACTCCGCTCATATGCTCTGCATAGGGCTTTACACAACCAATGTATAGGCCCTCATATTTTATGAACAGGTAAACAACCAGGAAACATTAAACATTTTATTTGCACAACAAATCTCGTTAAAAAAATGACAACAAAAAAGGTCATGCTTTAGAATTTAAAATCAGCTGCTTACATTCTTACAGTGAATTATCATCATTTGCGTAAAATCACGAGTTTGTGCAGATCCACCGATCCTGATAGAAATATGAAGAAGCCGATGACGCACTAACGTAAAACATCTCCCTGAAGTACAGGTGCCGTCACCAAGCGGCACAAACAATTACTTCATCTATTCTGTGTCTTAAGTACAATAAAACATTAACCAATAGATCTTAACAAAAATTACCATGGTAAACCGATAATAAAAATCATTCACAAAATTGTACATAAAAGAATGCGCATGCTCAGACCTGAATCGTCTACACCAATAAGATTGCGGTATTATAAACCAATGAAATTGGGGGTGGGCGGAGCGACACGTGTTGCCCCTCCCAAATGTGTCGCCCCGCCCCATCGTCCAGATTGCACTCTGGGGTACTTGGATTGTTTCGGGAAAAGATTCAAAGCATCAAGAGTGTCGAAAACAGCGCCATCTTGTGGCAGGTAAAATGTATAGCAGCCATGAACCCGAGTGCACAGCGTCGTTGTTTTATCTATTAAGCACAAATAAAAGCCTGACAACGCAAAATATTCAGTTTTCTGATCATATAATTCACATATTAAACTGTGGCAGTAAATGAAATGTAACAATTACATTAATACTACTTATAAAAATACCAAAAGAGTTGCTTGATGCAAGTAAATGGTGGTCTAATAATATTATGGTTTCTATGCTGTTTATATGGCAGAATATATGATCATGTAGCATAGGTGATAGGCTTGTTTATAAAAAAAAAAATGTAAATGGACTTAAACTTCTAAAAACACGTTGAGTATTGGTTTGGGTTCAAACATACTCACAACCGGCAAAACGTCATAGAATGTCTCTGAACAGATTCACGCCAACTTTTAGGGGAAATAAACTAGACTTCCCATAGACTTCAATACAAAATAGTGTCACAAAACAACGTCCGTACACAGCCGACAGGCGTGAATATCTTAAGAAATCACTAAGATTAACCATGTCAAGTAATTATATGTCCACCCTGCCTGCCATAGAGCGTGAAAGATGCATCAACAAACTTAATTTGGTCAATTTAAAAACATGTCCCTTCATTCTCCCACCCAGTGGCCAGAGGTGTCTTACCATTTACACGTAGTCGTACTCATCGAGTAACCATGGTAGGCCAGTGGATGATTTTACTTCGTTTTTGAAAGTAAAAAATATATATACTATGTCTTATAATAAACATTATAATATATCTTATAATATATATAACCCCACTGGGTTGGGTTGTTACACCAATTTGATGCTGGGAGAATGAAGGGACATGTTTTTAAATTGACCAAATTAAGTTCTCATTACTGATGAGCGACTCGTGATCGACGCAGCGGTCTCGTATCTCTCACGGAGGAGCGGAAGCAGTGGAGATGGAGAGAGGAACAGACCTGGACTTGTGTTTTGTTTCTGTTTTGTGTGTCCAGCAGTCTTCCGTGAGGGGCTGCTGTCTTATACTTTTGTTTTTGTATTTGTTTATTTATTTTATTAAAAGTGTTGAATGTTCGCCGGTTCCCGCCTCCTTCTTCCTTGTTACATACACATAGCCCAAAAATCGACATTTAAAACATTTGCACATTTGTCTACAAAACATCTGGATTTATATATTTTTCTACAATTAAGATTTTCTGATTTGCAAATGAAAAACTTTATATTCTTTGTGTTGTTTTAATTGTGATGAATCATTGCTCGCGCAGACGTCACACATCATCAGCGCGTTCTGTACGGCTTTGCAGAGACACACAGTCTCTGAGCGACACAAACACACATCAGTCGTGTTTTACAGTTTCCTCCTGAACCAAAACAATGAGCTCATGCTGCGTTCACACCATAAGTAACCATAATTATGAGATGGCAACCTGTGTTTTAACCGGAGCTGTTCACGTCCTCAGACTCGGATTTATGTGTTTTTATGTCAACACTATCAACGCCGAAATGAATCTACAGAAGTCAGGACTAGAGCTCCGTATGTTGTTAACGTTCATTATTATTGTAATTTTATGTGGTTTGAGGCATGAGGTAATTTAACACTGTCTCTCTTGATGCTTATCAGACTCTGTGTGTGTTCATGTGTTTTGAAGGAGCCATGGCTTTGGAGACGCTCTGAAGGGAGTGTCAAAGCTAGCTTGATATTGCTAGCCCTTCTGAAATTACCTTTAATTTATACGTTAATGCTGTGTGTGTTAGTGCAATATACAGTATATATATATATATATATATATATATATATATATATATATATATATATACACTGTATGGTGCATCTATAAATGAATGGTTGTTGTAATTTTAAATAGCTGCACTTACTGTTGCTGATGAAATGACGAGCAGAACTACATGACAAATCATGAAATTGTTAATTTCTCATCATAGCACACTCATCTCTGCCATCAGGTTGTCCAGTATCTCAGTAAATTATCAAGTACTCTCAGTTCTTTTTTAATTACTAGAACTCTTGTGTAACTGAACTATACTAACTAAGCTTTTGTCAGTACAACATACTATTCCTATTTCACTTGTTTTTTTTTTTTAAGGCAATCAGTTTGCATGATTTTTTTCTTAAGTAAGTCTAACTAATTAGATTTTACAGTACAGTGGTGTATCTTTTATAAATGAATGTTTATTGTGATTGTATGGAGCTGCACTTACTGTTGTTAGATGAACTGCAGATGAAAGTCAGGCTTTTACTACATGACCAATCATGCCATTGTCCATTTCTTATCATAGCACACTCATCTTTGCCATCAGGTTGTCCAGATCCCCAGTTCAGATAGAGCGCAGGTTCACCTGAAGACCACTGCCATTTATAAACACTCGTCTTCTTCAGCCCAATCCAGACATGCTGAACACCTCCATCATTCACACTCTTCTTCAGCTCGTTCATGTCGTTCATGTTGTCAACGGTGGCCAGATCTGTGTAATTCTCTCTGCAGTGTCTCTGAGCTTCAGTCCAGGTCTTGTTCACGTTTATAAAGTGATACTGACGCTGAACACATTCAGATACGGAGCAGAGAGCTGTGAAAGAGAGCGTTTGATTTAATAATTTTCATAACAGGGTCAAACCTGATGAAACTATAAACCATAAATAATGCAACAAACACACTCACCAATGAGAAGAAGAATGAAATATAGAGATTGGTCCATTTCTGAGGAAAAACACATTGAAAAACACAGAAATCAAACATTCCCAAATTCATTTTGGAGTAAAATATGACAATTTAATTTAGTATCTTTACAGCAGTATTAATTCACTGTACATAATCATTGAGGCAAGCGTAACGTCTGAAAGTCTAATTGTGTTTGAAGAATGAAAATGTTCTTACTTTAGAAGTTGTGTGTTTCTGTCCTGAGTCTGATGATTCTGTCTGCAGTTTTAAACTATGTGATTATTATATCTGCTCTCATCCCTCATTCAGCTCATCACATCATTTGTGTATTGTTCTAAAACTAATTTTCATATTTTACTTCCTCCTTATTTGTGTTTGACCTCTGTCTCTCTATATTTGCATATTGACGTCTGTGTCAGTTATATATTAATATGAACCTGAATCAAAACATGATATGAACATTTACAATTTACATTTAAACATTCACAACTAAACAGTTTCTTTAATGATATTGCTGGACTGCATAACTCGTGTTACATCCCCGTTCATCTGGACATAAATGTTCCATTCTTGCGATCTTTGCACTTCACCATTTGTCTGTGTGTGTAGCGGTGTGTTACCTGTGTTGTGTCTACTCAGATTCACTCTTGAATGCAGAAATTTGTCCCATCAAATCCTCCTTTTATTACATCTGTAGTAAAAAACAAATAATGAGGACTCGTGCAGCACTTAGAGCAGCAATGCCCGACGCTGAGAAAGATAAAGGATAACATCAACATAAAGAAAACCACTTAAATAAAGAAAACAATTAATAAAACATACGTGTCCATCACAGAGGGACTTAAAGTCACAATTACAGCAGTATAACATATGAAACAATCATTTACAAGAAATACAGCCTTATTAAATCAGCACGTGAACTTGTGAGACCTACCGCTGTGAATGCGCATGAAGACCGGGAAGAAGAACTGCAGCCAACATTTAAAATCTCACATGGACAAACCAGCGAGGACCCAGATCTAGGTTGCTCTGCATTTTGATTATCAGGACTTTGTGGAGGGGTGTCGGTATTCCTCAAAGCTTCCCTCTTCTTCTTTCTTTTTTTAGCATCCCTCCACATCTTTCGCTTATGTCGTTTAGCTCTGCCACCCAGATTGCTTATTTTTTTTTATTTTTCCCTGCCTCTGTGTCCCTTTTCCACCTTTCACGCTTACTCCTGAGATATTTTTCCCTTCTCTCTGCGTCTGCATCCCTTCTTGCTCTGTACTGTCTTTGCCATTGGGATGTCTGAAAATATTGAACATAGTTCACATCACAATACAACAAGTCTACAATTGAGTAATAAGAGGTGTCAAACATTCAACCCTGTCACAACGATTCAACCCTGTTATAATAGAAAATGTGACGGGGTTGAAGTTTTTGGCTAACAGTAGCTGTAACTCCATACTTAGCTAAGACAGTAGCACCACATGGCATTTAGGAGAACATAAAATTGTAATGTTTTGCAAAACTATTATTTAATTATTATTAAACCGTTGTTTACTATCATTTAGTCATACAACAGAGCTGAAGCCTGACAATCTTAATCTGACAGTGAAAAACATGAAATATAGGTAAGAAAAGATACTGACACTTCTTTGCAGCATGTTCTTCAAGAGACTTGTGTGATGTCACTTCCTGGATGTGATGCCAAAGGGATTGATCCATTATTTTTATAGGGGGGTAAATAGTTTGGCGTGACGGAGTTGAAAACAAACTGGAGGACGTGTATAAATATTGCAATTTCATATATAATTAATGCATTTTTATATATATATGTATATTTTAGTTAAAGTAGACCAACATATGATTATATTAGCAGCAACATTTTGGTATTAATTGCACTTTTTATTTGTTTGATATTCAATGAAAATGTAATGATGGTTAGTGAGGACATGCGTTGCTTGCACATGCAACATGCTTGTTGTCTACTACTTAGGCAACCCATTATCTTTAAATTACATTTTTATAAAAGCAATTGTGTTGCATTATAATGCAAAGGCCCCTGGTTCTATTAATTGAAAGCGTTAAAATGCATTTTGTGATTTCCTTCAATTGAAAATCTTTGAAGTAAGTTTCCAATTCAGAGAATCACCCGCTTGGTGAAGAGCGTCATTGATGTATATTTACAACATGTTTTTTTATGATTGCTGATCATTGTAGCCAATCACAGACATAATCAATGAGCATGTGAACTAGGGCTGAACGATAAATTGCATTTGCGATAATATCACGATATGATAAAACGCAATTTTCTAATCGCAAATGCTGCGATTAGACATGCCCTTGACATGTGCGAGTAAATCACGCGATATGATTAAAAGAGACAGAACCAGAAACTGAAGGAATGTTAGTGTCAAAGAGGAACAGTACATCAGTCGTGTGGGACTATTTGGCTTTAAAATAGATGATGTTGCCCAGCGTCATGTATTGTGCAAAACCTGCCTTGTTACAGCTACTTCACGGGGCAACACTACAAGACATCCAAAGTCTCCCGGAAATTCCGGGAGTCTCCCGCATATTGATAGCGGCTCCCTGATGCCCGCAAATTAGTTAAAATCTCCCGGAATCTAGAGCGAGCGAGCAGGAGCGCGCATGCGAGACAGAAGAGACTGTGCTCCAAACGGTATAGCGCGCACACGGCAGAGAGGGAGAGAGCGAGAGACCTTGCATGTGTGTGCGCGTGTGTGTGCATGTGTGCCTCATGAAGCGCATGTAAGACACAGAGAGCATCCTGATTGGCCTGTTTAAGTAAGTCAACCAATCAATTGTCAGGGCTTCTGAACCAGTATCAATATAACAATTGTAAAAAAAATATATATATATATTAAATAAAATAAATAAATTTTATATAAAAAAATATATATAATTATTTCATTTAATACATTTTTTTTTACTATTGTTATATTGTGTTAACTTTGATTTATCTAAATATTTTACAGGCAGGTACTTGCTCTCCTTTATTTTTCTGCACTTTGTGTGTAATGTTACTGACTGGAGAGATCAGGAAGATGTGTGTATATTTGTTTTATTAGTATTTATTTATTTATTTAAAGACTGTCTAGCTGTTCACAGACGGCGTTTTAAAAAGTGCAATCCACATGTTCATATATGACGACATCTTAAAGTGAATTATCTGAAAAACTGAGTGTGGTAAAGCCACAGATTTTGTTTTTAAATATATTTAGGCTATGTTTTGATGTTTACAAGATTGGAAGTTCAAATATACTATTGTGATTGAAGTAGTTGAATAAAAATGTCATTCACTTTTATGCATCACTTTTATGCATCACCTCATGTCATCATAACAGAGGTCTGGCTTCAAGGAAAGAACAGTTTCATACAGAAGACAAAAAGCTTAATAAATAATCGCATATCGAACCGCAATCACAATATTGGTGAAAAAGAAATGGCAATTAGATTATTTTCAAAAATCGTTCAGCCCTAATGTGAACACAATGGCCAATCAGAGCCGTTTAAGATTCCGCTCAACAGCGCTCAAACAATCACATTTTTTAAATTTCAATACCGACTTGGTACCAAAGTCGGTACTTTTTGACAACTCTGGTCTGCACTATAAGCGAGCTGCATAGTTGACAGAATTGTCACTTAAACAATCAGGGCAGTGTCGCACCTGACCTGAACCTAAAAGGCATGTACCCTTAGAACATGGTGCTGATGAAGCATGGCGAGTTGCTTTTTGATCAAAGTATTGCAGAGATACAGCCTTTGAACCAATTTTGGGTCAACATCATTAAGTTTGTGACATCATAACTTTTAAACAAAGATTAATATCAAAATTCTATTGAGTCATTTCTGGGAGGCTTGGTCCAAGATCACGTGAGCCATTTTTCCATAAGAATTTGACACATTTTGTAGAAAGAGTAGTGAAGAAAAACAGAAAAGTATACTTTTTAAAATGGCAATTACTTTAATGGACAGTCTCTTAATGTAAGATGTTGAATGTGATGATCATGGTGAGCGGAATCGTGTGTACTAAGTTTTGTTTTTCTAGAACAAAGGGTTAAAAAGTTTTAACAATTTAAAAAAATCTAATTTTAAACTGGTGGTGGTGCTATAAATTTGGTCCGAGAGACCCCAAAGTTGGTCAGATCAATATTCATTCCTATCACTACAAGTGTGGCAATTTTCAATTTGCCTACGTTCCGTTCATAGGGCTGCAACTTACAATAGGGGCTACAGCTCCTAACAAGAACTAACAAGCTAACAAGAACTACAACTGACTTCCAGCCACTGCCTTACATGAAATCAAATGAAGATGAAGACATTCAACCTCTCAGGATCTCAGCAGAGGTGGATTAAACAACTCCAAAATAGGTTTGCTGTGATAGTCCGTGTTACCCGTGTTCAGCTGCAACATCACTTGCCCATCGCGGCACCGACCTCCACTGTCGTTTTGATTTCTTTATAGTAATAAAAATCATTTAGTTTAGTTAGAGAACAGACACTACAATTAAAAACTGTACGTGTCTGCTGAATTAAGCGTGAGCCGCACGAGAGTCGCAGCACTGAACATCAGCAGTCGTCAGATTTCATTCATCACGAGAGTGAGGAGCTTACTGACATGAGGGCAGAAGATTTGATTTCAAAGCGAAATGTAAAAGTGCTTTTTTGGCAATAATATGTTAGATTTAAACCCAATGCTAATAGGGAACCTGTAAATGATTAGTTGTGTAGCCTATTTCTTGTTGTGTTTTTCCATTAAGAATAATAATAAACCCACCATTCAAGCAAATTACGCCCCGAATTGGCGCAAATTCAAAAGAAAAAGTAAACTCCACACAGCCGCACAGTCATTCTTAACGGTGCATAATCCACTTTGTCCTAAACATGAGCCATACTTTATATTAAGGGCTTCAAAATAACTGGTAAGATTAGAGATGCACCGATCGACCAGCCAGGGACCGAAATCAACTGATTTTCCACATGATCGGCCCAGACCAGCGACCGCCCGCTCAGTCTCACGTCTTTCCGATTCAGAGCCGGTCCGTTTTATTGCCAGCGGCATAAGTAATAACATCAGTTGTGTGTTCACACTCTCTTCTCTACACTGTAACAAATTGCTGTAATAATTACAGCAACTTACTGCCAGTAAGCCTGTACATTTTACAAGAGTACTGCAAATCATAAACTACATTATACTGTAAAAAATACAGCACACCTGTAAAAACAGCAAAACAAGACCAGCTGTGAATTTACAGTTCTTTACTGTATTATTTACAGTATGTGACTGTTATTAAAAATGCATTTAATTACAACCTGAGACAACTCATTTCATTTGAGGAAATTTGCCATTAAATAGTTATACCGTGAGGTAATTTCATTTGAGTCTACTAAGAAAAAGACTTTATGAGTTAACTATAAACATACATTTAACTAAATCCTACTAGACAACAACAGCACACATGAATGAGTTGAATAACTTTAATGCATCAGCAAATACACAGTCACTGTTTTTAAATAAAGCAACATTCAGCTTAACCTCAGTGTTTCTTTGCTCCTCCTGAACTGAAGCACAGGCTCTACTCTTCAACACAATGGTGACACACAAAACTCAACAGAAACACTTTAAATCCCAACAGATTAAACACTAACAGATCTCCACTATATCATTATATCAAAAACACATAAAATCACATAAAGTAATTCACATAATTTTACTTTTTTGTTTAGTACATTTGACTGTAAGATTTTTCAGGAAACAACTGACTTCAGCCACAGCCTTAGAGGAAATCCACTGAAGAGAAAAGAAGATATTAAATCTGTGAAGATCTCAGCAGAGGAGGATTAAACAACTCCACAAACAGCATTACCAGCTTCACTTATTACTAACCAGACTCACTTTATTTCTGTCATAATCAGACTTACTGAGAAATAGCTGAGGGTTAGATGTTGATAATTTATTGAAAATATTTCATTTGAAGTTACCATGATCGTGATTAGTGTTTACTTTAGTTGGGCTCTTGACTCTTGAAAAGTTGAATATTAGTTTTACTTTGGCTATTATAACCATGTCTTTATAAGACATATTTGTTATGACAATAAAAGTCAAGTAAAATGATATTCATGTGTTGATGAATGTCTATTGACATCAGCAGTAAAAGCATCTAATGGCTGATTTTGATCAGAAGAATTGTTTGGCTATGAAATTAAGGTTGTAATAGATTTTGGCTTATTGATTTGTATAGTTGTGTGATTCTACAGCATGATGATGTTCAGTTGTGATTATATCAAGTAATTTGTGTTTGATATATATAAGATTCACAAAACCTTTCAAGCAGCTGGAACACACGTGTATCAAGAATCAGCATATGAACCTCAACTATGGTGACAAACATAATATAGATAGATCAACTCTCAACATCACAAATCAAGCTACTAAAACGTCACATCAAAAAACAACAACAAAAATAAAAGCACATGGTAAGAAGAAAATAAGACAATTCAGCTGCATAATTTATGCATGCTGCAATGCATGCTGGGAGTTCTGTATTAAGGTGATACCCAGCATGCATTGTAACATGAAGCGTTTCATTTGAGTGTCACCATTGTTGAGATTCATACGCTGATTGTTGATGTGTGTGTGTGACTTAATAACATGATGTTTTTTTAAACCATCTAGGCCATATTGTTTTTAGGATCATTCAAATGATAATGCTGTTAAATTGCCTAATGGAAAATCACTATATTAATCAATTATATGGAAAGAACCATATAACTGAGAAGATATTAGATTCTGGGTGAAATGAGGTGCTACTGAGCTGTAAGCTCGTTTGATGACATCATCAATATACAGTCATAGTCACCAGATTTCTTTTCTCTTGGCTTTACTGCTAAAACTGTTGTGCCTTATAAACACACAGATAAAGCAGCCAGGGAAAAACTAATGTTACAATGTCAAGGGTAACAGCCCAACTAAAGCCAACACTTATCACCATCATGGTGACTACAAACTAAACCATAAATCATCAACATCTAAACCTCAGTAAATTCTCAAAAAGACCTTGACAAGTGACGCTGGTAATGAGTTATTTACTCCTCCTCTGCTGAGATCTTTAGATATGTACTGTCTTCTTTTCTTTTCAGTTGATTAAATATATGGCTCTGGCTGGAAGTCAGTAGTTTACTATACAATCTAATTCAAATTTACTAAACAAAATAAGTTATGTTCTGTGCATGTATTTATGTGACAATAAATGTGAAATGTGAATATATATTTATATGAATGACTGCTCAGGAGAGTAAATTCTGAAATGAAGTGTGATTTTATGTGTTTTTGCACATAATGATATAGTGGAGATCTGTTAGTGTTTAATCTGTTGGGATTTAAAGTGTTTCTGTTGCGTTTTGTGTCACCATTGTGTTGAAGAGTAGAGCCTGCACAGCAAAAACTCCAGTGTTAAATTAACTCTCCTGGGAGTTTATATGGCTCCAGACTCAAGAGTGTAAAGTGTTAAAATATGAGTGTTAAATTAACACTCAAGAGTGTTAAAGTTAATGAGATAATTAAGTGATTACTTGAGTGATAATTGAGCATTATTGAAGACACCTGATGTTAACAAGCAGAATCACTGAAGGAGAAAAACTCAAATTGTACGTCACCATTATATAGATCAGTGTTTGCTTTAGTTGGGTTCTTGACACTTTTATTTTTTTGTAATTTTGTTTGTCTGCTGTTATTGAGTTATAGCAGCCAGATGAACAAAGACAAAAAGTGATTGGATGGTGTTGGTTATGTTTTGACATAATCATGTTGTGATTTGAAAATCTAAATTTACTGAGATAGTTCAACTTGTTAATTACAATTGCTCTGTGATTCTACAGCATAGGACTTTCAGTGCTTTTAATATAATCAAAAATATCTAAAAAACATAAATTCATTTAGAAACACAGACATCAATAATCAGACTGTGAATCTCAACAATGGTGACAATAATAAATCATGTTGCAGTGGCTGCCACCAATCACAACTCATTAATGGCTCCCATCATGCATTGCGGTATGAATAAATTATGATCTGAATTGTCTATATAATTTACTTTTCCTAATTTAATATTCAGATCGTCACCATTGTTGAGATGCATAGATTGAATCTTGATGTCTGTGTGTGCCTAAAATAAAGACTTTTTTATTTTTGAAAACAACTTTAAAGAAATCCTTTGTATTATATAGAAAATTCTAGATCTTTGACGTATAATCAATGATATTGTAATTAACAATATGTATCTATGTCACAAGATTCTTAATGAGTTCAGTGATCAAGTTCATATGATGATTACATCATAACATAATCAACAACGTCAAATCACTTTTTTCCTTTATTCATCTGGCTGTTATAACTAAGTAACAACAGACAAACAAAATATAATGTTAAAAATAAAAGGGTCAAAAGCCCAACTAAAGCACACACTGATCTCCATAATGGTGACGTACAATTTGTGATTTTCTCCTTCAGTGATTCTGCTTATTAACATCAGGTGTCTTCAATAATGCTCAATCATCCCTCAATTAATCACTTAATTATCTCATTAACTTTAACACTCTTGAGTGTTAATTTAACACTCATATTTTAACACTTTACACTCTTGAGTCTGGAGCCATATAAACTCCCAGGAGAGTTAATTTAACACTGGAGTTTTTGCTGTGTGTGCTTCAGTTCAGGATGAGCAGAGAAACACCGATGTTATGCTGTGTGTTGCTTTATTTAAAGGCAGTGACTGTAGTTGCTGATGTATTGATGATCTTTTTGTTAAGTTCGTCAATTCAGGTGTATGCTGTTGTTAACTAACAATTATCTGCAAGAGGATTGAGTTAAATAGATGGTTTGTTAACTCATTTAAATAAATTTTTTAGTGGACTCAAATGAAATAAAATCAGAGTATAAATATGAAATGTCAATTGACCAATTTAAGATAATCGGTTTCCTCAAATTATCAAATAATCATACTGTAAATAATACAATAAAGAACTGTAAATTCACAGCTGCTCTTGTTTTTCTGCTTTTACAGGTGTGCTGTATTTTTTACAGTTAATTGTAGTTTATGATTTACGGTAATCTTGTAAAATTTACAGGCTTACTGGCAACCAAAATTGCCAGTAAGTTGCTGTAAATTTTACAGTAATTTTTTTACAGTGTACGACCGCGAAGTGACACACACCCACGTCCTCTCACTCACTTGTCTCATTCGCTCCAGTTAAATAGTGCTTGTATTGTGCATCATTTTACTAATTCCCAGGTTTTACACTCACACCAAAAGCCCGCAAACCACTGATCTATATAAGTCACGATACACAAAATGATGTCAAAATTTATTTGCCGAGTATTCAGTTAAACAGTCAGTTTTGGGTGACTAAGATGACGAACGGGAACATGGTTTGTGTTACATTAATAACACATTATTAGCTGTTTAATAACGTAGTAATCATATTAATTACTGCTTTGTGTCCAACGTTATAGAGAGAGATACATAAAACGCATTACCATTCTGATACATCGACTTGTAGATGAGCCTAAATAATTCACTCTTCCATTTCTTCTGAACCGGTTTCTGATTCAAACATATCAGCATTTGTGTCTTGTTTTATTGTATTTAAATATTCAGAGCTGTTTTTGTTGTCAGAAAAAAAGTTATTAAACCTGTTAGGAGGACAATAGTTTTTTTTTTTCAAACCTAATTCAATACGTGTTAATACAGTGTAGCTACAGTATACCATGATCAAAGCTTCAGCAATCGTGATATGAAAATGGTCTGTGAAAAATTATTCACATGCCTAATAGGGCTGCACAATTAAATCATACTGAAGCCGCACGCAGTTTGGCAAAGTTAATTATTTTATTATGTATCATTATTATTATTATTTATTATTATTATTATTATTTATCAAATTAATTTATGCACAGCTTGGAAGTACAGCGGCTGATCGGTAGTAAATGCTGCTCCATCTGAACACCAGAGGTCGCTCTCTTGCAGACATGCCAAATATGCCCCGCCACAGAAGTAGATAACGCCGTCATTCCAGGAAATCCCTATCGCTGTAACTGAATAAACAGGAGATTGAAATGATTTGATTAAACATGACCAATAAACACACAACTGCCTTATTCTGTGTCAGAAGCACATCATCTCACAGAAGGACTGTCGTTATGAAGTGAGTTTGGAGTAAAAGCGTGTTATTAAATGTTGTCTTTTGTTGGACAAGAGGTAATTAAATGCTTCTCATGTTTGGAAAGCTGTTCTTGTCAAAAAATGATAGAAAATAGCTTATTACTTCTAAATAAAGGTGTTTTTTGATGAAAAAAATCTTGATAACATTGAAAGTGCACCTCAGAGTACATCAAATAAAAACAAATAAAAACACATGCAGTTCATGACCCCTTTAAGAGAGAGCAATTATAGAAAAATAGATCAATAGAATGGACCAGAAAACCGGAATCTCAAACATGGTTTTCAAAGACGAACTCCTTTCAACTTGAAAGCATCTTAAAAATGCAATGTGCGTGAGGCCGAACACTAAAACAACAGAAAGACATGACGCAACAGCCAGAGATGACCATCTGACACGTGTGTACATAGGCCACAATTATACACCCACCTGTGTTTGTTTGATTTATCTGTTGAGTATTCAAGAAGACAAAATGACTAAAATGACCACCATCCATCTTTACATATAAAAATGCATTATTGATAGCAAAGTGAATTAATCTATCATTTGATTTTTTTCCATCATTTGAAACGCGGACAAAGGCGTTTTAGTTTTGGTGCAAACTTCAAGTGTGATCAATTTTCTCAACAAAATCCATTATAGCTTTAATACAGTAAAATATATACCCAAATTAACAATTTAAAATGAATTCCTTCCCTAAAACATGCTAAAGTTGTTAAGAAATATCATGAAAAGGGTTATCAAGTCATTTCTAAAATTCTTAGACTCCATCAAACCATGGTGTGAGCCATTAGACCTCCAAATGGAGGAGGCTCTTTACATGCATGCGTGCTGTTTGTTTGAACATACAAATTCACGTAGCCTTTCGAAAACCGGGACATATTCACGTAGCCTTTCGAAAACCGGGACATATTCACGTACACTCTAAAAAGAGATGTGTTGTGTCAGTTTTAACACATATAGTGAGTGTGCTCAGGGACTACACATGTTGTGTCAAATTTAACACAGTAAATATGTAAGTCATTTTAACACACAAATTGTGTCATTTTAAAAAATAAAGCGAAAGGGGCAGATGTAAAAATATTAATAATTTAATCAATAGTCGAGTACAGAATGCATGTGCACACAAAGTACAAGACAATGTCTCAAGCTCAATGACTGGACAGACTCACTGTACTGGACATTATTCAGTTATTCACACTTCAACCCATAACTGATAATGCTGCTTTTGACAAAAATTCAGGAGAGACAACAGTTAACAGAGTTTCCCCTTTGAATTATTTAAAGTGTAGCAACTGACAAAATATTTATATAAATAACTTGTATTTACACTGGCCTGTATGTTTGAGAACATAGCAAACACTGCATACCATTCACAGTGATGGTGAGTGTCGGCACGCTCTTATAAAATGATGAGTTGAAAACAACACAACCTGTAAAAAGATATGTGTTAACTATTACACATGTTGTGTAGATTTTAACACATGTGCTGAATCAGCTCAGGGACAACACATGTTGTGTAGATTTGAACATGTTGTGTAGATTTTAACACATGTAGTGTGTGTGCTCAGGGACAACACATGTTGTGTCAAATTTAACACACAACCTGTTATATCTTAACACACCTCTGTGTTTAGGGCTACACATTTTGTATTACATTTAACACAACTAATGTGTTATTCCTCTTACACAGAAGTGTGTTGAAACCTTTTACACACTAATGTGTTATAGTTACACAACTTGTGTCAGATATGTGTCACATGTGACTGTAGTCGGTGTGTATTTGCTAGAGTTACTTCCTGTGTTTTTACAACTGAGTGTTTGGATGAACACTGAAACGTATTGTTAACGTGTTTATGGAGTCCAGTGACGTTTAATAAAGAGTTTGTTTGAACATTTGGATGGTTTAGACATCATGAATCTACATAGACAAGCTCTTATTGAGAATTAACTGAGGTTTAGATGTTGATGATTCGCTGAATGTTTTATTTGAAGTCACCAGAATCGTGATTAATGGGTCCTTTATTTGAGCTCTTGACCCTTTACTCTTCTTTTAATTTGTCTCTGGCTGCTTTAATTGTATTTTAATGAAATACATTTGCTATGGAGAGAGAAGTTGATCAAATGTTTCTTGATGATGTCATAATCAGCAAGAGCTGGTCTGAACAAGTTTATGAGTATATGGATGTAGGGCTGGGCGATATATCGCACGATATTGTTATGCGCATCTCGTCAGTAAAGCCGGTTCCTTGATTAGTAGTAAATCACTTTCACCTGCTTTCAGATGGAGCGGCATTTACTACACAGCACAAACTCCAGTGTTAAATTAACACTCAAGAGTGTTAAAGTTAATGAGATAATTAAGTGATTAATTTAGTGATGTTTGAGCATTATTGAAGACACCTGATGTTAACAAGCAGAATCATTGAAGGAGAAAGTCACAAATTGTAAGCCACCGTTATGGCGATCAGTGTTTGCTTTAGTTGGGCTCTTGACCCTTATACATTCACTTTAAATTTGTTTGTGTGCTGTTATTTATTTATACAGTCAAACAAACAAAGAAATGTGTGATCTGATAGTGTTGGTTGTGTTTTGGCATAATCATGCTGTGATCTGAAAATGAAACTTATTGAGATAGGTTGGTTTAACTTATTACACCAGTTTTGTGATTCTGCAGCATATATGAATATCAGTATGTTTCTTATAATCCAACATATTTAATAAACATTGTTCTGATCAAAATACTTTCAAATGAATTTATTTAGAAACACAGACATCAATAATCAGCCTGTGAATCTCAACAATGGTGACAATAATAAAGCATGTTGCAGTGGCTGCCACCAATCACAACTCATTAATGGCTCCCATCATGCATTGCGGTATGAAGCTTTTATTTGTCACCATTGTTGAGATTCATACGCTGATTCTTGAAGTCTGTTTGATACCTTATACCAGGGGTGTCCAAACTCGGTCCTGGAGGGCCACTGTCCTGCAGAGTTTAGTTCCAACTTGCCTCAACACACCTGCTTGTAAGTTTTTAGCATGCCTAATGACCTTCAACAGCTAATCAAGACCTTGATTAGCTGTTTCAGGTTTGTTTAATTGGGGTTGGAGCTAAACTCTGCAGGACAGTGGCCCTCCAGGACCGAGTTTGGACATCCCTGCGTTATACTGTAAGACTCTGTCCCAACCATGCTTTTCAAAAATTAAGTCATTTGCAATAAGCTCACCTTTGTTAAAAATCATCTTTTATATATTACACTTATTTCTCAATTAATAAACTCTTGCTGAGCTCAGAAATCTACATGTCCATGATGATAATATTAGCATCTGAGCATATTTTACCCATGATTTTCACTGCTGTTTCAAATGTGCGAAATAAAAACACTATTACAGCAATCAGAGAAAACCAATATTAAAGAGTCAAGGGTCAAGAGCCCAGATAAAGCTGACACTAATCACGATTCTGGTGACTTTAAATGAAACATTCAATGAATCGTCAACACAAAACCTGTTAATTCTCAATAAGAGCTTCTGTAGAGTCTGACAGAAATAAAGTTAATCTGGTTATTAATAACAAGTGAAAGGAGCATTTGAAAAAGACACTGAAAAGAGACATGATGTGATTGGCTGCCAAAAAACACCCGTTAATCTTTAAGTTTTCATGAATTAAAATTACATTTATTTAATTGAATGTATTGCTTTATTTATTTTAGAGCATTTTATGGGATACCATATAAAATATACCTATAATTTTTCATAAACACAAACTCTCCTCCACTCAGTGCTATTCTATCCAGAGTTACATTTTAACACACATTGTGCGTTAAAATCTACACAACATGTGTCAAAATGCTATCTACACATCACATGTGTTGTTTTTTGACACATCTCTTTTTAGAGTGTAATAGATAACGCTGCTTTTGACAAAAGTTCATGAAGAGAAAAGGGTTAACACCTTGTTTAAAGTTTGCACCTTGAATTAGATTAAAATGTAGCAACTGACAAAATATTGTATATAAATAACTTGTATTTGCACAAACCTGTTTGTTTGAGAAACACAGCACAAACTCCAGTGTTAAATTAACACTCAAGAGTGTTAAAGTTAATGAGATAATTAAGTGATTAATTTAGTGATCATTGAGCATTATTGAAGGCACCTGATGTTAACAAGCAGAATCATTGAAGGAGAAAATCTAAAATTGTAATCCACCGTTATGGCGATAAGTGTTTGCTTTAGTTGGGCTCTTGATCCTTATACTGTAAGTTTAAATTTTGTTTGACAGCTGATATTGATTTATTACAGTCATACGAACAAAGACAAGTGTGATCTGATAGTGTTGGTTATGTTTTGACATAATCATGCTGTGCTCTGAAAAATGAAATTCATTCAGATGATCTGGTTTAACTTGATAGTAACAGTTTAGTGATTCTACAGCATATGATAATTGTATTTTTCTTATAAGCCAAAACATTTAATAAAACATGTCCTGATCAAAACTCTTTCAAATGCATTTAATTAGCAACACAGACATCAATAATCAGCCTGTGAATCTCAACCGTGGTGACAATAATAATCCTTGTTGCCACCAATCACAACTCATTAATGACTCCCATCATGCATTTTGATTATAAATTATGATCTGAATTGTCTATGTAATTTACTTTTCCTAATTGAATATTCTGCTCATCGCCATTATTGAGATGCATAGGCTGAATCTTGATATCTGTGTGTGCCTAAAAGAAGCATTTTTTTTTTTTTTTTTTACAACTTTTCAGAACTTCTTTATATTATATCTCAAATTCTGTATATTTATGCAGAATCACTATTATGCTGTAACCAACAACATTAATCACAAACAATTAGTTCAAATGATAAATGTCATAATGCAACCAACATCATTACATCAAATTTTTTTTCTTTGTTCATCTGGCAGGTATAACTCGGATACAACAGCCAAACAAAATCTAAAGTTAATAAAATAAGGGTCAAGACCCCAACTAAAGCAAACACTCATCTCCATAATGGTGGCCTGAAATTTCCGGTTTTCTCCTTCAGTGATTCTGCTTTAGGTGTCTTCAATAATGCTCAATGATCACTTAATTAATCACTTAAATATCTCATTAACTTTAACACTCTTGAGTGTGGACTCATATACACTCCAAGGTGTGTTAATTTAACACTGAGTTTTTGCTGTGTACAAAGAGCCGTAGTTAACTGACAAGCTGAGCCATATCGCATTAATTATCGCTGGCGATACGTCCTCGATTTTAACGCGATTTGGCGCAGCTTGTCAGTGAACTACGGCTCTTTGTAGTAAATGCCGCTCGATCTGAAAGCAGGTGAAGGCGATTTACTACTAATCAAGGAACCGGCTTTACTGACGAGATGCGCATAACAATATCGTGCGATTAATCGTGCAGCCCTATGTAATAGTTAACACATCTCTTTTTACAGGTTGTGTTGTTTTCAACACATCATTTTATAAGAGCGCGTCGACACTCACCATCACTGTGAATGGTATGCAGTGTTTGCTATTTTTCTCAAACAAACAGGCCTGAGCAAATATAAGGTATATATATACAATATTTTGTCAGTTGCTACATTTTAATCTAATTCAAGGTGCAAACTTGGTTAACCGTTTTTTCTTCATGAACTTTTGTCAAAAGCAGCGTTATCTATTAGGGGTCGAAGCGTGAATAATGTCCAGTACAGTGAGTCTGTCCAGTCATTGAGCTTGAGACATTGTCTTGTACTTTGTGTGCACATGCATTCTGTACTCGACTATTGATTAAATTATTAATATTTTTACATCTGCCCCTTTCGCTTTATTTTTTAAAATGACACAATTTGTGTGTTAAAATGACTTACACATTTACTGTGTTAAATTTGACACAACATGTGTAGTCCCTGAGCACACTCACTATATGTGTTAAAACTGACACAACACATCTCTTTTTAGAGTGTACGTGAATATGTCCCGGTTTTCGAAAGGCTACGTGAATATGTCCCGGTTTTCGAAAGGCTACGTGAATATGTATGTTCAAACAAACAGCACGCATGCATGTAAAGAGCCTCCTCCATTTGGAGGTCTAATGGCTCACACCATGGTTTGATGGAGTCTAAGAATTTTAGAAATGACTTGATAACCCTTTTCATGATATTTCTTAACAACTTTAGCATGTTTTAGGGAAGGAATTCATTTTAAATTGTTAATTTGGGTATATATTTTACTGTATTAAAGCTATAATGGATTTTGTTGAGAAAATTGATCACACTTGAAGTTTGCACCAAAACTAAAACGCCTTTGTCCGCGTTTAAAATGATGGAAAAAAATCAAATGGTAGATTAATTCACTTTGCTATCAATAATGCATTTTTATATGTAAAGATGGATGGTGGTCATTTTAGTCATTTTGTCTTCTTGAATACTCAACAGATAAATCAAACAAACACAGGTGGGTGTATAATTGTGGCCTATGTACACACGTGTCAGATGGTCATCTCTGGCTGTTGCGTCATGTCTTTCTGTTGTTTTAGTGTTCGGCCTCACGCACATTGCATTTTTAAGATGCTTTCAAGTTGAAAGGAGTTCGTCTTTGAAAACCATGTTTGAGATTCCGGTTTTCTGGTCCATTCTATTGATCTATTTTTCTATAATTGCTCTCTCTTAAAGGGGTCATGAACTGCATGTGTTTTTATTTGTTTTTATTTGATGTACTCTGAGGTGCACTTTCAATGTTATCAAGATTTTTTTCATCAAAAAACACCTTTATTTAGAAGTAATAAGCTATTTTCTATCATTTTTTGACATCTCTTTTGAACACTTTATTTTGATAAGAATGCCCCCCCCCCCCCCCCCCCACCCAAGGAGCTCATGTAAACTCCTAAGTTGAAACTACTTTAAACTGTATATATTAGGCATTAGGGCTGCACGATTAATCGCAATTTCCATGTAATCGCACTTAAATCGAGATGGCTTATTGCGAATTTGAAATCGCTGCCCGCAATTATTGCGATTATTCTGCGATTATTCTGTATGCGCAGCTTGTCATTGATGTACGGCTGTGTACACGTGGCTCACTTATAACGTGATTTTGAAAAAGCAAAACGCGTCAAACAGCTTTCCAAACATGAGAAGCATTTAATTACCTCTTGTCCAACAAAAGACAACATTTAATAACACGCTTTTACTAAGCAGCATTTACTACCGATCAGCCGCTGTACTTCCAAGCTGTGCATAAATTAATTTGATAAATAATAATAATAATAATAAATAATAATAATAATGATACATAATAAAATAATTAACTTTGCCAAACTGCGTGCGGCTTCAGTGCGATTTAATTGTGCAGCCCTATTAGACATGTGAATAATTTTTCACAGACCATTTTCATATCACGATTAGGGCTGGGCGATATATCGCACGATATTGTTATGCGCATCTCGTCAGTAAAGCCGGTTCCTTGATTAGTAGTAAATCACCATCACCTGCTTTCAGATCGAGCGGCATTTACTACACAGAGCCGTAGTTCACTGACAAGCTGAGCCATATCGCATCAATATCGCGGACGTATCGCCAGCGATAATTAATGCGATATGACTCAGCTTGTCAGTTAACTACGGCTCTTTGTACACAGCAAAAACTCCAGTGTTAAATGAACACTCCTGCGAGTGTATATGAGTCCACACTCAAGAGTGTTAAAGTTAATGAGATAATTAAGTGATTAATTGAGTGATGATTGAGCATTATTGAAGACACCTGATGTTAACAAGCAGAATCACTGAAGGAGAAAATCTAAAATTGTAAGCCACCGTTATGGCGATCATTGGTTGCTTTAGTTGGGCTCTTGACCCTTATATTATTAACTTTAGGTTTTGTTTGGCTGATGTATATGAGTTATAACTGCCAGATGAACAAAGAAAAAAGTGATCTGATGGTGTTGGTTATATTATGACAATCATCATTTGAACTTTATGATTAGATTTACGTTGATGGTTACAGCATAACTGTGATTCTGAATAAATATCCAGAATTTTAGCTATAATAAAAAGGATTTATTAAAAGTTGTTTCTAAAAAAAAACTTTCTTATAGGCACTCACAGACTTCAAGATTCAGTCAATGCATCTCAACAATGGTGACGAGCAGAATATTCAATTATGAAAAGTAAATTACATCGAAAATTCAGATCATAATTTATTCATATCGCAATGCATGATGGGAGCCATTAATAAGTTGTGATTGGTGGCAGCCACTGCAACATGCTTTATTATTGTCACCATTGTTGAGATTCACAGGCTGATTATTGATGTCTGTGTTTCTATATAAATTTATTTGAAAATGTTTTGATCAGAACAATGTTTATTAAATATTTTTGATTATAAGAAACATATCCTTATACATAAATACTGTAGAATCAGAAAGTTGTTGCCAACAAGTTAAACCAAACTTTTGCAATAAGATTCATTTTCAGATTACAGCATGACTATGCCAGAACACAACCAACACTATCAGATCACACCTCTTTTTGTTCATTTGACTGTTATAAATAAATAACAGCAAACAAACAAACTTAGAGTGAATGTATAAAGGTTAAGAGTCCAACTAAAGCAAACACTTATCGCCATAACGGTGGCTTACAATTTGAGATTTTCTCCTTCAGTGATTCTGCTTGTTAAGTGTACAACACTTAGCGGTGGATTACTCGGCTCGTGAGTCGATGAAGAACGCAGCCAGCTGCGAGAACTTAACATCAGGTGTCTTCAATAATGCTCAAACATCACTAAATTAATCACTTAATTATCTCATTAACTTTAACACTCTTGAGTGTTAATTTAACACTGGAGTTTGTGCTGTGTAGTAAATGCCGCTCCATCTGAAAGCAGGTGAAGGCGATTTACTACTAATCAATGAACCGGCTTTACTGACGAGATGCACATAACAATATCGTGCGATATATCGCCCAGCCATAATCACAATTGCTGAAGCTTTGATCATGGTATACTGTAGCTACACTGTATTAACACATATTGAATTAGGTTTGAAAAAAAAAAAACTATTGTCCTCCTAACAGTTTATTTATTTACAGTCAATTTATTTTTGTTTGCTCTCTCCCTCTCTGCCGTGTGCGCGCTATACCGTTTGGAGCACAGTCTCTTCTGTCTCGCATGCGCGCTCCTGCTCGCTCGCTCTAGATTCCGGGAGATTTTAACTAATTTGCGGGCATCAGGGAGCCGCTATCAATATGCGGGAGACTGCCGGAATTTCCGGGAGACTTTGGATGTCTTGTAGTGTTGCCCCGTGAAGTAGCTGTAACAAGGCAGGTTTTGCACAATACATGACGCTGGGCAACATCATCTATTTTAAAGCCAAATAGTCCCACACGACTGATGTACTGTTCCTCTTTGACACTAACATTCCTTCAGTTTCTGGTTCTGTCTCTTTTAATCATATCGCGTGATTTACTCGCGCATGTCAAGGGCATGTCTAATCGCAGCATTTGCGATTAGAAAATTGTGTTTTATCATATCGCGATATTATCGCAAATGCAATTTATCGTTCAGCCCTAGTTCACATGCTCATTGATTATGTCTGTGATTGGTGCACCCGCTTCGGATGATATCTGCCGATTGAATGGACATTATCAGTGGTTATCGGCCCATTCGTATGGGCCAGTAGGGCCCTACTGTGCCTCCTAGCAGGTGCAGTCGGTTGTTATCATCTATTCACATCGCTGATCAGCATCATACAGGAAGACTCTCAATCCAGTCCCCCAGGAATACAGTCCGCCGCCAGACCTCAAACCTCCCGCGATTTTCAGGTAAAATGACAGAAAATTAAGACATTTTCAACTGTTCCTATTTAGTTTATGAGCTAAAAAAAAAAAACATTATATTAAAGCTATAATAAGGTAACATAAAAGAGTTTAAACGAAATACCAGATATTAACGTTGTTGTTTTTTTAATCGAAACAAAACTGTTAGTATTACTAACAATTTAGCTTGCCCCATGGCTAACTAATGAGTTAAAAAAAAGTTAGCAGATGAGGGGGGAAAACGATTTATTACACCGTGAGTTTCCTGTAAATTATACCTTTTAGCCTTAAAGGCGTTCGGTGTAATGACTACACTGTACATATATTTTGTATCTGCTTCATACAAACTCTTCATTCAGGCTATATCATGCTCGTATATACCTACTGTATATTGTGATAGTGATATCAGGTTTGTGGTAGCTCTATTTTGATTTATGTAAGCTAGCAACTACAACAGGCTAACAAAAATGCATTACTTGAATTAACCTTGAACTTGAAACATAAAACCTATACACAGGTCTTTCTATCTGTCTGCTTTCCTGCTTATGTTTCTCTGTACTTGACTTTGTCCATATCATTTTACAACTTTTGATTCCCAGATTAGGAAAAACTGTTCCAAGATTGCAGTGGTAAGTTTGTTTGATTTATTATCTATCTAGTTATGTATCTATGTCATGGTCTCCCGGGTTTTTGGCGTTCTGTTCCTTTTGTGTTAGTTTTGCCTTAGTCTTGTTTCCTGTTTTTAATTTTGTTGGTTCATTCTCTTGTGCATTCTGTCCTGTTACTTCCTGCTCCTTGTCACACCTGGTTTCTGTCTCATTGTTAGCCGCTCAGTGTACATATACCCCTAGGTTTCTTTATTTCCCTGCCAGATCCATGTTGCTTCCCCCCGTGTCTTCCATGTAGTCTGTTACATTTATTAACAGACTACTTTACCTGGCTGCCTCCTGACTTTGTTGCTGCATTGATTTAGGTCCTCACCATCCACAACTCGTGACATCTAGGCCTATGTTTTAATACATCATGCACATTAAGGAACAAAAATCTAGGTTTTGTTGTATCCATTAGTCATGCATGTGTCTTTATTGCCTTTTTTTTTCCAGAGATGGGAAAAGCATTGAAAGGCACACGGTTAAGAAACATCAAGATAAAGGTGCTGAGGAGGAATATCAATGGTTGTGTAAAGGTTCATTACCTTACACATAAAGACATCCCCAAGCCCAGTTCTCAACAAACAGGCCTTTTGGACTCCACACTTGTTCCATCAGAACAAGATGAAGCAGCAGGCTGTAGTTCATCTTCTGAGACTGCATACAGTAAGGCAAAGAAGAGAGAGCTAAATGCCTGGGATGCAGTCAAGGAGGACATGCTCAAAGTTTCATTTGAAACTTCAGCACCAATCTCTTCCAAGTGTTCTGTCTGCCAACGGCATGCTGATTATAGGTGCTTGGAGTGCAGCACCACGGCAGTCCTTTGTGAAGCCTGTCTGAGGAGGACTCCCCACAATTCATTGCACGTCCCTGATAAATGGAATGTATCAACAGAATGAACAACAGCATTCACTCACACATATACATATAGCAAACTATTTGTAAATCTTGTTTTAGCACAATACTACAATTTGTGTTGTCTTGAATTACTCATTTCCAAAACTATTAGTTAAAGTTATCTTTCTTTCAGAATTCTTCTTATGAACCATCCTACCAGGGGCTATTCCTGTACTTACCCGAGGGCCATGAAAACCATGCTGTGTACAGGAAAGATATAAAAGTCATTGTCAACACAGGTTTGTCATTTTATAATGTTAAAAGTCATGTGTTTAATTTCCTTGACAAAAGAAAAGAGAGGCTGATGAAATGTTGAGCAATGACGTTCTCGTAGGAATTTCTCACACTTCTGATGTGCAATTTTCCAGTAATAAAACATATTAGGTTACTGGTGACACAGTGTCTGTGTTAATATACAATATAGTGATGATAATGGATTAGATTTATATAGCGCTTTTCAAGACACTCAAAGAGCTCTACATTGAATTAATTATTCTTTCACTCATTCATACTTGGTGATGGTAAGCTACTTGTGAAGCCACAGCTGTCCTGGGCCAATGAGTGCAAATGGCCACTGCCATGCTGCCGTCTATAAATAAGATTGTCTATCATTGTCAATAGACTATTTTATTGTATTCCTTGGTTATGTTTTTATGTATTTTTTTTGCAGGACGTCTCTGCACCATCCCTATAGATATGTGCGAGTGTGAACCTGAAGCCTGCACTCTTCTGCGGTATGGGCTCTGGCCAACAACAGCTGAAAAGCCTCAAACTGCCTTCTCCATTTCATTACTGGAACTTTTTGTTTGTCTGTCACTGGAGTGTCAGGTTTCTGTTGAGGGATTTTGCAACACTCTGCGCTGGAGAAACAATCTGACTCTTACAGAGGTGAGTCAGATTGCAGAGGTAATTTTGAAGTCCCATCTGTGATGCCAACATTTCAGATCATGATATATCACAACGAAGAGTAAATCGTTACGAAAACATCTAGGATCTTAGTGTTGTATGAAAGAAGATTGCTGATTTTTCATTTTTTATAAGAAATATATTTATAATTATATTTATAATTTGGTAATAATAATTAATAATTAATAATTCTAGTAATAATTTGGCTTTTAATGTTAATGATGTTTCAGTAACATTTTTGCTGATGCGGTTAATACCATAGGTTAACGCACTCTACAGAGCCCTGGTGGGAGAATCCATATCCCACTTTAGGCATCACCACTTCCGACAAAGGAGTTTGGTGGATATTTGCCCTCAGTTTGATGATGGGACCACGTGCCCTGCATGTCCAAAGGTGGGTTCTACTCCTAGCTTAGTTCATGTTAGATTACTTGATTGCAGTTCCCATGAAATGATCAAATTGAATCAATGTGAAGTGTTACATTTTGATATAACGGTAACAGTATATGTTCACCAGCCTGGTATGAGTATGAATGAGGGAACTTGTGCATCTTTTATCTTTTTTGTTGCACCAGATACAAAACCAAATTTACTCAAGTTATTGTTTCCTAGGTGGATGGAGATATGATAGTAACTCTGGATGCCAACTTTGGCCTTGTGAGGAAACAAAGCTCAGGGACAAGCCTAGTTGAGCCCTTACATGGGACCCGCATGTTTGTTGCTGAAAATAATGTACAGGAATATCTGCTTTCACATCCTGATAATTCCAAACCTCACGAGGTTAGTCACAGTTGTAGAATACTTTATTACAAACTTAAACTAATATAAAAACACCTAAGTCTTCCCATAACCATCTACATTTTCCTTATCCCCAGGACTGCAGTAACTTCAAGGCTGGCAACATGCTGAGATCACAAAAAAAAGAGAAAAAGCTTGATGTTACAGGAGTGTTTGGAGCCTCCTGTCGTCATGAAATCCCACTGATGTTTGTAAACATGAGCCAAGGAGAACGGCAAGTCTATGACATACTGTAATAGTAGTGTATTAAACTGTGATATGTGTATGGGCAATATTGCAACATACTACTAAATGAGCTCAGCATAGTGTATCAGAATTCCCATGTTTTGTGTTGTAGGTTAGCTTATCCCCTGTATGTCATTAATGAGCTTCTTCAAAGATGCACAAAGAAGAACATACACTTGCGGGTGGTCTATGATATTGCCTGTGTTGTTGCCTCACATTTGAACGTGAGTTCTTTTTTAAACTTCTGTGTAAAGTTTTAATATTTTGTAAAAGATATTATATTAAGATATTATTTTGTTAAAATTACAAATAAAAGCTCTGCCATACTGTGTCCAAACAGAAATCAGGTGAGGGTATACCTCCCAACATCTCCTTGGCTGTGCCGGCTTTTCACATTTATGGACACAAACTGCCCTTCCAGGTAATACCATTCGATTTAAACAGATGTCAGGATCTCTGGGAACACTTCATTCCCTTGATTAAACACGGAGCTAAAGCAAAATTTAAACAAAATTTTAATAAATTAAGTGAACTTCACTGTCATGTATTTGGCCCTTCACAACTTCTGTTTCGTCTTTGGTACTGATGACTCGATATCTGTCCCAAAAGCAGTTCTTGCTAACACTACTGAACTCTGTACATTAAAGGAACAGTTTACCCAAAAATACAAATTCTGTCATTTATCTTGTTCCTCAAATCCCGTATGACTTCCCTAGATTTGTTTCCCTTAAAATAAATAAAAACTAAAATGTATTTTAAATAAATTTATTTTGTATTGGCCTACTGTTTAAATTAAAACTTTGTTAACTAACTGTGTGAATTGTATGTACATTTCAGAAAATACATAACTTAGACAAAGTCACCTCTGATAACAGATCATTGTAAATTGTAATGTGGATTCATACATTTTATGTAAAGCTGCTTTGAAACAATTTGCATTGTGAAAAGCGCTATAAATGTATATACTTTTATAAAATGATATGCTAGTCTGCTAAATTGGAAAAACTATTCTATTTTTGTTTTTCTTTAATTGTGCAGAAGTAGAGCTGAGGTCCAACTAAAGATATACTTAAGTATATTTGATTGTGCTAAAGTGGAACTATTGCAAGTAATCTTCTCTTAGCTTCAGTTCTCTCTGGAAATGTGTGTTCAAACCTGCTCCTAGTCCTAGCTGGAGGGCTAATGTCCTGCAGATGTTATCTCCATCTTGCTTCAACACGCCTGTCTGGATGTTTATAGTGATGCTGGATATGTAGTTTAGCTGGTTCAAGTGTGACTGTGGCCATAGTTGGACTCTGGAGTTGAGTTATTATAGTTAGTGATTGATGGTTAGGCGAGGCTGACCTCTGCTTATCTGGTGACTAGTTAAAAAAATACTTTTAACTTATGACTCTTGCATATTTGCTTTCATATTTGCATTCAGACCTAAACTTTTATCATATATGGCTAAATAAACTACACTCTTTTGTACGAGTGAGCAATAGCTTTGTCTGCTTTGTCTTTGGGACTGATGACTCGATATCTGTCCCAAAAACACAACTTCTGTTTCGTGTTTGGGACTGATGACTCGATATCTGTCCCAAAAACAAGCTGAAACATGTTTTTGATAATCTGAGATGAGCTCGGGCTCAGAGAACTCGCCAGAGTTAGGGTTAGCTGGCCTCACTCTTGCTAACACTACTGAACTGATACTAATACTAAATCTGTCATTTATCATGTTCCTCAAATCCCGTATGACTTCACTAGTGGAAGTACTGAAAAAAAAAAGCTAAAATGTATTTGAAATACATTTATTTTGTATTGGCCTACTGTTTAAATTAATACATTGTTAACTAACTGTGTGATTTGTATACGTACATTTCTGAAATACATAACTTGGACAATGTCACCTCTGATAACAGATCACTGTAAATTGTAATATGGACTCATGCATTTTGTAAAGCTGCTTTGAAACGCTAAGCATTGTGAAAAGAGCTATACAGATAAATGTGAATTGAATTGAATTGAATATAAATATAATAGTATTATAATAATAATAATGATGAATGAATATAATAATGAAAATACCTTGCAATATACTTTTGGCTTACTAGATTGATATACTTAAAGTCTGCTAAATTGGAAAAACTATTTGTTTTTTTCTTTAATTGTGCAGAAGTAGAGCTGAGGTCCAATTAAATATACTTAAGTATATTTGATTGTGCTAAAGGGGAACTATTGCAAGTATACTTTAGTTACACTTTAAATAACTTGCATTTAAAGATTTATATTATACACAGATCATACATTCATTATTAATAGTGATATTAAAACACATTTTAGGCATAATATTAAGAAATGTGCATTGTGCAATAAAGAAATACTCCAAATAAAGTTAAATTACAATTCTATATTAGTAAGTCTTAAGTGATATGTCAATAAATATGTTAATGAATTTGAAGTATGCCTAGTATGAAACAAGTGTATTTTAAATAGATTTTGGTATATTTTTTTACTAGGGTTCATTGGATCCCACTGACATCAACTGAATGGACAAAACTGGGTGAACTGGTCCTTGTCTTGTTGTGCAATAATGGCATTGTGCATTGTTATTTTCTTGTAAAAGTGGTTACTATTCATACTTATTCATATCTCAGATCATATTGATTGCTGCAATCAAGATCGCCTCAAAGTGCGTGGCTGGTTGGTGAATTATTGTGAACCCTTGTGTTAGCAATAATGCAAGTTATCTGTATTAACTCTCAGTTGATCTTCTCTTAGCTTCAGTTCTGTTTGGAAATGTGTGTTCAAACCTGCTCCTAGTCCTAGCTGGAGGGCTAATGTCCTGCAGATGTTATCTCCATCTTGCTTCAACACGCCTGTCTGGATGTTTATAGTGATGCTGGATATGTAGTTTAGCTGGTTCAAGTGTGACTGTGGCCATAGTTGGACTCTGGAGTTGAGTTATTATAGTTAGTGATTGATGGTTAGGCGAGGCTGACCTCTGCTTATCTGGTGACTAGTTAAAAAAAAAATACTTCTTAATTCTACTTTTACATATTTTTGCACTCATATTTGCATTCAGATGTAAACCTTTATCAGAATGTTATATTACCAAGCAGGTGCTTGAATTCTTTTTATTTTGAGTTTACAGTGATAAAGATCATGGTTTATCAGTTGCACATCCTCATGGCAATTGCAGTTACATTTCCAGTTTAAAATATTGTACAATATATATACAGCTTTCATGGAAAAATAAAATAGTAGGCCTAATAATGCACACTATTTATTATTTAGTTCCCTTGATTATCACACAATTTACTTTTGTTCTCTTGCATGTCATGTGTGGGTCTCTGTAAAAATGCATTTTGTTTAAAAACTGTATTTTTTGTGAACAGGCCTGCTGATGCTGACAGCACATTCTGGAAGTTTGTTGTGGAACTTTTCCACCATCAGAACAAACACCGTTGCTGAATTATGCCATATTGTACCGATCCTGGTTTTTCAATTGTGGAGCTCCAAAATCAGGGTTATAAAATACGAACAGTGAGTTGAAATCTGAGCTTGGAACGGTTTGTAAATGTACCGCATACAGAACTGTGCTTCAGTACCTTCTTTTCTGTATTTGTAAACCACAAAATAATCACTTTTCCATCATGAGGACAAATTTTTCCAGTTGCATTTCCACTTGAGCACAGATCAGTATGATAAAAGTTTCTGGAAAACACTGGCCTGGATCCCCATCAAGGCAGCTACTCAATCCAGCTAGTGCAATTTCTCAAGTGACATGATGGTTTTCTAGTAAATTATAGTATTTTTGTACATAAACACTTTTTTGTGACAGTGTAAAATTCATATGTGTGTGCGTACATACATACACATATATATATATATATATATATATATATATATATATATATATATATATATATATATATACATATATATATATATATATATATACTTGTATAAAATAATACAAATGAATCCTCATGAGATCACTGTGCAACTGGTTGGGTGAATTTAAAATAGTGGCAGTTGATAAAGACTCACTGTAAAATACTGTATATTGTAACATTTCTTAACTTGGGTGCTTTATTGATATTTAAAGTACTAATTTTTTTAAGTTTGGACATTTTTCAATAATCATACCTGCATCGAGTACTTATTATGCTATTAGTTATTTTGGATCTAAATTAACGTACCTTAGTTATCTAGTAGTGCATCATCAAAACCAATAAAATTACCCAGACATGAAAACAAAATAAAAATAAAAACTTTTATTCAAATTCCAAGTATATTGTTGATAGCCTGGAAAGCATGCAAAGCGCACTCCCTTTATAATCATTAAAAAGCGTTCACTTCAGTTCATGGCAATCTCACAAAGTTCCGTTACAATCAATGAAGCTGTCTACACTGCACAAAGATCCTCTTATATACCACATTTGCATTTGCAGCTGTAATAGTGGCAGTGTGCTGATTTTTGAATGTTGCAGAAAAACGTGCTTGTGCATGTTTTAATTTTAGTGCCATATTAGAGTGCCATCAGTATTTCACATGCATCTCTTAACTCTTTCCCCGCCATTGACGGAATTTTTCCAGCTTACCGTGTTTTCACTTTTATACGGTAGGGGAAGGTATTATGTAACTATGCATAAGAGTACTGCATCTCCTGATCAAAACACATGCGTAGAAGATGCAAAAATGAGCAATCTCATAATGTTTGTACAAAGGAATATTCTGGGGGCCATGAACATTTTGTGAAATGGTAAAAAATTCAACTTAAAAAAAAAAAAGGCTGACAGGGAAAGAGTTAAAAAGATTGTGTTTGAGTGAGGTGGGGGGAGCAATTACACTGACTCAGGGTGTGTTTTACTGCCTGTCCTCTTCAGAGCTCTATTTAAGCAGCAGACTCTCCAAACACATCACACTTTTCCAGCTCTGACCAGACGAGCTGCTCTTGAGAAGAATTTCAGACTGCAGTCATCCATGTAAGTATACTATCACTTAAGGGCACTTGACTTAAGATGTAATTAGCAAACAGTTTCTAATACTTTGCATGAGATTATCCAGCACAATTTTCTGCCACTGCGTATATGAGTTCATGCTTTCATTTGGCGTGCTCTTTATATGCAATCTTTTATGTGCATATACGGTAGTGGTGTGCGGTGGTGTTTTAAAATGAGGAGGCAAAGGCCTGACATTTTTTATATAGCCTACTGTATATCAAATGTAAATGTATGTCTGTTACACAATTTTCCTGGTAAAATAAACATTACATAAAACATTCCATTTTGCATTTTTTGCAATAACTATGTACATTTTTATTTATTAAAACCAAGTAGAAATTTCATCAAGTTTCATCATTTTTACATTTATTCCAAAATAATATAAAGGCAGTAAATATTTAAACAATGTATATCATTTGTGAACTAATGTTCAGCTACCCAGTCAGCACAGCCTTGTGGGGCCCACATGGGTTTGACCTGGGCTATCTAACTGGGACCCAGCCAGTTTTGCCCCCGGTTTCCATGTAGGCCCCACATGGGTTTGCCCAGATGAAATGAACACTGCTCAGTGCGCACACTACAGGCTGTTAAATGTAACACTGATCAGCGTTGGAGTTAATGAGATATATAAGTGATTGAATAATGATTGAACATATTTAATGAACACCTGCTGTTAACAAGCAGAATCACTGAAGAAAAGAGAAACACAAGAACTACTTCCAGTCACAGCCTTAGATGAAATCAACTGAAGATAAAATACACGAAATCTCTCAAGATCTGATTAAACAACTCCAGAAACAACATTACCAGCTTCACTTATTACTAACCAGGTTGACTTTATTTCTGGTAGATGACTACAGAAGTTCTTATTGAAAATTAACAGAGGTTAAGATGTTGATTATTTATTGAAAATAATAGTTTGGTTTGATGTCACCGTTATGGTGATCAGTGTTTGCTTTAGTTGGGCTCTTGACTTTTTAACCTTAGTTTTTCTCTGCTCAGTTGTATCTGATTGTTATGTTGAGAACAGCAAGAGAAAATGCAATCAGATTCTATAAACTGATTGATGATTAGAAGATAATCATCATGTAGTGGCTTAACTCACTAATATTGTGTGTGAGTTTTATACAGGTGATATGTTATTCATTTTGTTTTATTGTTGTGATTCTACAGCAAGAGGTCCAGCACATTTTTATCAGAACATCAAATGATTTTTAAAACACCATTTTCACATTTTGGACTTCTGCGATTTTTACTCACACACAGACATCAAGAATCAGCATATGAATCGCTACAATGGTGACATGCTTCATGGTGCAATGCATTCTGGGAGCCATGGATAAGTTTCGTATGATGCACCCAGAATGCACTGCACCATGAAGCATGTCACCATTCTTGAGATTCATATGCTGATTCTTGATGTCTGTGTGTGAGCAAAAATCACATAAGTCCACAGTGTGTAAATGGTGTTTAAAAAAATCATTTGATGTTGTGATATAAATGTGCTGGACCTCTTGCTGTAGAATCACAACAATAAAACAAAATGAATAACATATCACCTGTATAAAGCTCACACACAATGATTTTATTCTTATCATCAATCAGTTTATAACATCTGAATGCATTTTATTTTGCTGTTATCAACATAACAATCAGATACAACTGAGCAGAGAAAAACTAATGTTAAAAAAATCAAGAGCCCAACTACAGCGAACACTGATCACCATAACGGTGACATCAAACCAAACTATTATTTTCAATAAATCATCAACATCTTAACCTCTGTTAATTTTCAATAATAACTTCTGTAGACGTCTACCAGAAATCAAGTAAACCTGGTTAGTAATAAGTGAAGCTGGTAATGCTGTTTGTGGAGTTGTTTAATCAGATCTTAAGAGATTTAATGTCTTGTATCTTCAGTTGATTTCATCTAAGACTGTGGCTGGAAGTAGTTCTTGTGTTTCTCTTTTCTTCAGTGATTCTGCTTGTTAACAGCAGATGTTCATTAATGATGCTCAATCATTATTCAATCACTTAATTATCTCATTAACTCCAACGCTGATCAGTGTTACATTTAACAGCCTGTAGTGTGCGCACTGAGCAGTGTTCATTTCATCTGGGCAAACCCATGCAAACCTGGCTGGGTCCCAGTTAGATAGCCCAGATCAAACCCATGTGGGCCCCTCATGGCTGTGCTGGCTGGGTAATTGTTAATTTTTTCATTAGATTTCCCATTAACATCATCATTGTCCTCATTCAGACCAATTCGAGAATGCGCACGAAAACAAGAATAGGGATTTATTGCTCGAACAAATCATATTAAGCTTGTTCGACTTCATACAGCTCTGCGCAGAATGATCGGCGGCTGACTTGAAGCAGTGCATGCCGGTTAGAAATTTTGCCTGACTTGAGGCATCACAGACGTGACTTTGACATATGCCATCAAAGTACAGCGAGAGCGATTCGAGAGCAGTCGGCTGGTTGCTAACGGTTACCAAGAGAAGACCATTCTTAAACTAAAGTTTAGCAAGCAAAAGCATAATAAGAAGAATAAGAATACTAATAGCCTAATAATGCCACTAACTATTGATTAAAAATAAAGAAAATTAAATTGAACTGGACATTGAGTATCAGATGCATGTGAAAGGTGATTACTGCCTAAAGAGTATGCCAAATGAAAGCATGAACTCATGTTATAGATACGCTGTACCACAGGACTACACAACAATAGCCACTTTTCCACCATCGGCCAAATTCTTCTCGTTGCTTAATTGTTCCATTCCGTGCCAATCCGGCTAGTGTTTCCTAACCCTGTTCACAGAGGCATGCCAGAACTCCACATTTTGCATGTTTGCCTATTCAGACACACTGGGGCCGGTTGCATGAACCTCTAAGACGAGTCTTACAAGTTAGACATCAATTTATTTTCTTTAAGACTACATATGTTTTTTTTTAAATCAGTTACATAAAAATGTAGATTAGCCTAATTTGATACTGAAAACTTAGACTGACTGCCCCTGACCAACTGCTAGTGGGTCATACTTGAACTTAAGACACTATCTTAACATTATGGCTATGTTTATGCAACCAGCCTCAGATTCAAGTTAGCTTATTAGTAGATACTCCAAGACCCGAAATGGATGGGTCAATTAAGAAAGGAATCCAACGTGTACTGTTGTTGTGTCTCCAGAAACTGGTTTGGGAAACACTGCAATAAAGTGTAAAGCTGATGTTAATTCTGATATGATATTATTTTCAGATCGATTTAATTCCAAGATGTCCGACACAATGAATCTAGAGCTAATTGGTGGACAAGGAGGTAATGCATTCTCATTTACTGGCCAGAACAACGGTGCCAGTTTAGAGAAGATCGGAGTCTGGGTGGGAGAATGGCAGGTGAAGGCTGTCAAGGTCTGGCTTTCAGATGGGAGAGTTGAAACTTTTGGAGTAGGTTCTGGACCGTATCAAGAGTACAAGTTTACACCTGGTGAGTGTTTCACCTCACTGTCCCTGTGGGGGAACGGAGCAGGAACACGTCTTGGAGCCATCAAATTCAGGACCAGTCAAGGGAGAGAATTTTTTGCAAAGATGACAAGCTGGGGTTTAAAAACAGAATATCCCATGGATGTCGGCTCTGGGTATTGTTTGGGAGTTGTAGGAAGAGGTGGTTCTGACATTGACAGTATGGGATTCATGTTTCTCAAAGCAGTTGAATCAACAGTTCTCGCCGATGTCAACTATCCCACTCTCCACCAACTGATACCAAAGGTGACCGTAGAAGAAATCAAATCCCTCTCTTTCAGGAACAACTCCTCCGCCACTCAAAAACAAAAAGTTGAAAGCTCAAAGAAAATAACTAACAAATCTTCATGGTCTGTGAGTGCAAGTTTATCTGCAACATTTAGTATGGAAGTGAAGGCTGGGGTTCCAGGCATTGCTGAAGTTACTGCAGGATACAGTGTCACCATTGGAGTTGAAAGCACTTATGGTCAGGAGAACACAGATGAGAGAACCGAAACTCTGTCTACTGATGTAGATGTGCCACCAGGGAAGAAGCTGGACGTTTCAATCACCATTGGCAGAGCCACTTTTGACCTGCCTTACACTGGCACAGTGAAGATGACCTGTAAGAACGGCAGTGTGTTTGCGTATGGAACCAAGGGCACATACAAAGGCGTCACTTACACTGATATCAAAGTGGATACCAAGGAATCTCCTCTGTAATGTCAAGACAGATTGCACATGTAACGCACAAGTTCTTTGATTACTTGTAATTTTTTCAATCATGTATCAGTTGCTTTACATTCAGGCCTCATTGTATTTCTTTCGGGTGGTGTTTGGGTGTTCAGGGGAAATATATATATACATATATATATACATATATATACATATATATACATATATATATATATATATTCAATATTTGTTGTTTTCAAATAACCTTATGATTTCCATTACACGAGAGTAGATGTTAAAACCTTCATGCTGATTTGTACTCGGCTTTCGCCAAGATAAGGACCAACTAAGGCGTAGCTTTATTCATATAGCTTCATACTTTGTGTAATCACTTTAAAATAATCTCTAGATACTGATTCTGTAATAATGTGTTTAAAATTACATTTATAAAAAAAAAATAAACCCTGTGTTGCAAGCATTGTTCCCTCATTTTCATTACTTTTCTCCATTGGGCGGGCATTTCAACCACATAAGCAACGGTCTTTATACCAGACCTGAAAAGAGACATAAAGTGGTTAAATCATATAGTTGTAACTTGTAACTGTAATGAATCACTTGAGTCTGTGGGATCCATGAGCAGCGTGTTTATTTAGAAAAGAAGAGAGAAACGGGCAGAGATAGATAATGCAGGTCACGGCAGAATGACGAGAGGGGAAATCCACGGAATGTCTCCAGGCAAGGATTGAGGCGGGCGGCAGACGGTCGAAATCCAGAGTCCAGGCAGAGAGTCGGGGCAGGTGGCAAACAGACGAGGGTCAGTGTCCAGGCAGAGGGTCGGGGCAGGCGGCGAACAGACGAGGGTCAGTGTCCAGGCAGAGGGTCGGGGCAGGCGGCAAACAGAGGAGGGTCAGTGTCCAGGCAGAGGGTCGGAGCAGGTGGCAAACAGGGGAGGGTCAGTGTCTAGGCAGAGGGTCGGGGCAGGCGGCGAACAGACGAGGGTCAGTGTCCAGGCAGAGGGTCGGGGCAGGCGGCGAACAGACGAGGGTCAGTGTCCAGGCAGAGGGTCGGAGCAGGCGGCAAACAGAGGAGGGTCAGTGTCCAGGCAGAGGGTCGGGGCAGGCGGCGAACAGACGAGGGTCAGTGTCCAGGCAGAGGGTCGGGGCAGGCGGCGAACAGACGAGGGTCAGTGTCCAGGCAGAGGGTCGGGGCAGGCGGCGAACAGACGAGGGTCAGTGTCCAGGCAGAAGGTCGGGGCAGGCGGCAAACAGACGAGGGTCAGTGTCCAGGCAGAGGGTCGGGGCAGGCGGCAAACAGACGAGGGTCAGTGTCCAGGCAGAGGGTCGGGGCAGGCGGCGAACAGACGAGGGTCAGTGTCCAGGCAGAGGGTCAGGGCAGGCGGCAAACAGACGAGGGTCAGTGTCCATGCAGAGGGTCGGGTCAGGCGGCAAACAAACGAGGGTCAGTGTCCAGGCAGAGGGTCGGGGCAGGCGGCGAACGGACGAGGGTCAGTGTCTAGGCAGGGGGTCGGGGCAGGCGGCAAACAGACGAGGGTCAGTGTCCAGGCAGAGGGTCGGGGCAGGCGGCGAACAGACGAGGGTCAGTGTCCAGGCAGGGGGTCGGGGCAGGCGGCGAACAGACGAGGGTCAGTGTCCAGGCAGAGGTAAATAGGCAGGCAGCTGACAGTAGTGGAAGTAGATCAGAGTAGGATCAAACCAGGAAGACAACAATCAAAGGTAAACGCTTGGTAATGATCAAAGGAGTAATGCAAAACTTCGCAAAGAGTGGAGAGAGAGTCATGGTTAAAAAGGCCAGTGAATGAGGAACAGCTGTGAGGGTGATTAGGGCTGGAACAGAGTTGTGGGTGATGTGGTGCATGGAGGAATCAGTATTCGGGTGACGGTTCCCGTCAAAAAGACGGGAAATTAAAGCAGTTACACTGACATGGTTTGTGACCTTCTGATCAGTGAAGCATTAGTTATTCTATATTTAATTGTAATTTTCTTTGGTGTTCAGGGGAAGTATACATTCAACATGTTTTGAATACAGACACATATTGTGTTCACACTTGGCATGTTTGGTTGGATTAAAACAAAGCCTAGTTTGATTGCTCTGTTAGTGCGGTTCATTTAAATAAGTGTGAATGCTGCCATCTGAACCCTGGTGTAAACCAAACATATATACATACATAAATACCACAAAAAGAAAAAAAAAATATATATAACTATATATGTATAATTATATATGTTAGAAGATAACTACACATAAGCTACATAAATTCATCAACTAACCATTCAGAAATGTCCTGTTTCTGACACAGACACAGACACAGACACAGACACACACACACACACACACACACACACACACACACACACACACACACACACACACACACACACACACTAGGGCTGGGCGATATATCGCACGATATTGTTATGGGCATCTCGTCAGCAGTGTTGGGTGGAACGCGTTACAAAGTACTTTTTTCAGTAACTGGTAGTGTAAGGCATTACTCGTCTGAAAATGGTAATATTATTACAGTTTTCCCGAGCTAGTTACTTGCGTTACATTTGCCAGTAGCACCTTCATCACACACAAGGCACACAACACAGAGAACAGAAGGGAAGGGGGGGAGGAGGGCGTGAATGGAACATTGATTGGTCTGGGTTTGGCACGAGGTATCATTTACCATTACCGATTGGTCGACACCCGGCAGCCAGCAGCAGAGCGGCACCCTCAAAGACAGATGAGGAAAAATGGAGGAAGCGTCAACAACGGCAAGCTCTTTTTCAGAGGAAGGTTCCCAGCAACAGAAAGCTAGATTCGACGGGTGGAGATTCAGTCATTATTTTGAATATGTTCAACGGAAGGAAAATAACTTGACGGTGAAGTGCACACTCTGCCCAGGGAGAAAGATCTCCACCGCTTGTAACTCTACCTCCAACTTGAAAAAGCACCTGCAGCGACAGCACGGACACATCAAGCTCGTTGCGAAGCGACAGAGTGACATGAACGAGCAGCCCCACAAGCAGCAAAAACTTTCATTTGAACATAAAGTACTACCAACATCAAAATCCGAGCTAAATAAGCTTGTTACCTCATACGTAGTAGAAGAAATGTTACCTCTTTCTACCGTCGAATCGCTGTCATTTAGAAAGATAATTAGCAAAATACCGATAGCAGGGACAGACCAGCCTTTTTCCGACAGGAAAACCTTCGCAATGTATCTAGATAAATGTTACGCCATGATGGAAAGTGAGCTGAAGAGCTGCAGTTGTTTGTAGTTATTTGTGCTAGACAGTGCCAGTCTGTTGTTGGCGTAATAAATACCCTAAAGAACACTCCTCCTTTGTATGTTCTCCCTCCATCTGATGCATTCTAAGGGCAATTATAGAGTAATTAAGAAAAAAAAAAATTAACTAGTAATATAACTAGTAATATAACTAGTTACTTTCTCCAGGGAGTAATACAGTAAAGTAAGGCATTACTATTTTTGAGAGTAATATGTAATATGTAATATATTACTTTTTTGAGTAACCAGCCCCAACACTGCTCGTCAGTAAAGCCGGTTCCATGATTAGTAGTAAATCACCATCACCTGCTTTCAGATGGAGCGGCATTTACTACACAGCACAAACTCCAGTGTTAAATTAACACTCAAGAGTGTTAAAATTAATGAGATAATTAAGTGATTAATTTAGTGACGTTTGAGCATTATTGAAGACACCTGATGTTAAGTTCTCGCAGCTGGCTGCGTTCTTCATCGACTCACGAGCCGAGTGATCCACCGCTAAGAGTTGTACACTTAACAAGCAGAATCACTGAAGGAGAAAATCACAAATTGTAAGCCACCGTTATGGCGATAAGTGTTTGCTTTAGTTGGGCTCTTAACCTTTATACACTCACTTGAAATTAGTTTGTCTGCTGTTATTTATTTATAACAGTCAAATGAACAAAAAAAGTGTGATCTGATAGTGTTGGTTGTGATTTGGCATAATCATGCTGTGATCTGAAAATTAATCTTATTGAGATAGTTTGGTTCTACAGCATATATGAATATAGGTATGTTTCTTATAATCCAAAATATTTAATTAACAATGTTCTGATCAAAACATTTTCAAATAAATTTATTTAGAAACACAGACATCAATAATCAGCCTGTGAATCTCAACAATGGTGACAATAATAAAGCATGTTGCAGTGGCTGCCACCAATCACAACTCATTAATGGCTCCCATCATGCATTGCGATATGAATAAATTATGATCTGAATTTTCTATGTAATTTACTTTTCCTAATTGAATATCCTGCTCGTCACCATTGTTGAGATGCATAGACTGAATCTTGAAGTCTGTGAGTGCCTATAAGAAAGATTTTTTTTTTTTAGAAACAACTTTTAAGAAATCCTTTTTACTATAGCTAAAATTCTGGATATTTATTCAGAATCACAGTTATGCTGTAACCAACAACATAAATCAAATCATAAAGTTCAAATGTTGATTGTCATAATATAACCAACACCATCAGATCACTTTTTTCTTTGTTCCTCTGGCAGTTATAACTCATATACATCAGCCAAACAAAATCTAAAGTTAATAATATAAGGGTCAAGAGCCCAACTAAAGCAACCAATGATCGCCATAACGGTGGCTTACAATTTGAGTATTTCTCCTTCAGTGATTCTGCTTGTTAACATCAGGTGTCTTCAATAATGCTCAATCATCACTCAGTTAATCACTTAATTATCTCATTAACTTTAACACTCTTGAGTGTGGACTCATATACACTCCCAGGAGTGTTAATTTAACACTGGAGTTTTTGCTGTGTACAAAGAGCCGTAGTTAACTGACAAGCTGAGCCATATCGCATTAATTATCGCTGGCGATACGTCCGCGATATTGATGCGATATGGCTCAGCTTGTCAGTGAACTACGGCTCTTTGTAGTAAATGCCGCTCCATCTGAAAGCAGGTGAAGGCGATTTACTACTAATCAAGGAACCGGCTTTACTGACGAGATACGCATAACAATATTGTGCGATATATCGCCCAGCCCTAACACACACACACACAAACACACACTGTTTAAAATAAAAAAATATTTATCCAACCCCATCTCTGGCTCGACAGGGCTGACGTGGAGAGGCTCTGGCTTGTCAGGCGTGAGGTGAAGATCAGGCTGGTCAGGCGTGACGTGAATAGACTCAGGCTTGGCGGGCACTGTGGGGTTGCCGGGCTCCTCGTCCACCAAACCCACGGTAAAAGTTGAGCCGTTCAGTTGCGGGGCCAAGTCAATATACAATTTTAAAGTCCAATGAAGATTGTGTAGAGGCATGGTTGAACCGAGCGGCTCAGATAGCCCCCTCTAAAAATAATTGTAGCGACTGACCGAATCCTGTTTTCCATTCACTACTGAGCAAATATGAACACATATATGTTTAATTCACAAAACCTTGAATCATGTGAAATGGTGCCCCAATGTCTGCCAGCAGGTCATTGATTAACTCCATTTATGACGCATTGCGCAATTAAGAAACAGAATCCTGTTGTTCTTGAAACCCTCACGTGGTACACACCACGGATGGACAGATGCTGACCACAGGATTCCCCACGTGATTCCCCAAGAAGGGGGGAGCAACAGCCCGCGCCAACCACGGGATGAACTTATACACACACGCCATTCATACACGCACACAGACGTCCCTTGTGTGCAACTTAGGATAGAAATATCCTTAATATATATAACACAGAATTGTATCTAACCTTCCTGTACGCATGCATATCTAATTAGTTTTGTCTTATTCTATAGATTAAATTTGAGACTGTTCTGTAACTTTGAATCTTAAGTGTATTTCTAAAGAAAGAATACCTAACAGGATCAAATTCTGTGCCTCTCCCTCTTGCTAGGTCATAAAACTTTATGACCCCCAAAAGGAATTCCAAGGGAACCATAGCTCCCACTTGAATTCTGATAAAGAAAGAGGAATAGACTCTGCAATCTTATATTTTCTATAAGTATAACCACTTAAGAATATTAAGAATTTTATAGTCGTGTGAGTGAACATTAAATGTGTGTAATTCTGCATATGAATGTAACTTTATGTTTCTTCTACTCTTTCCGGCCATTCTTGGTACCTGTTTGACCGTCTTGTTTTGACCAAACCAGTCATACATAGGATATTACAGTAAAATGTATTGTTCTGTGTGTACAATCTTTCTGGTTAGAAATGACCAAAATTTCATACCGTCACAAATCATCCTGACAGGACAAAGAAAAACGTTCCCGCTCGAGATACTCTAAGATGATTGGTTCAAGTACGCGAAGCAGGCGTAAACCCCTCCTCTCCATAAGAGACTGACACAGAAGTTTCTGGAAGAGCTTTTTCCCTGTGAGAGGTTTCCGTGCCATGGCTCCTTAGGGAGCTTTACGCAGTCTTCCTCCGTTTCTATTTTCTTTTCCTTAAGTCTTTTCTTTATTTTCGTCTTCGGACCTTGCCTACGTTCAGTGAAATGAACAACCTGCAACTTCAACTTTAAAAGGACTCTTTGAAATCCCCGCGGCTCTTAAAGGAAACACGCAAGCTGCGCTCAACGGAAGAAGATGGGAGTGTGAGCTCTCATCTCCGTTTTTCATTTTCTTTACTAAGTTTTATTTTCATATTCGCCTCTCCTTCCACGAGGGAGTAGAACTCTGAATTATTTCCTTGGTAACTTCACGTTCGGTGAACCTTTAAAACTTCCCGCGAGTCTGCTCGCCCCGGAAGACACGGAGAACAAGCCTATAGCACCGAAGGACAAACATGCACACGACTCTGCATTCCTCAGCAACACAGAGAACCATACACAAGTATAGGTTATTGATTTGATTTGATTGATGTGATTCCTTGTTGCCTCTCTAAGGGTTACGTGGTCTGTGATTTTTGCCATGCTTCGATCACCCCGGTGATCTCTCTCATCCTGACCGTTAGTTTCACTTTCTCTCTCTCTCTCTCTCTCTCTCTCTCTCTCTCTCTCTCTCTCTCTCTCTATATATATATATATATATATATATATATATATCGTTTTCTCTCCATCTCTCATCCTATTTTAATTCGTGTTTGTAATGTTTTTCGTTTGTTTGTTTCGAGTGTATACACATATATTCCGTGTGAAATGTAGAATTCTGTATCCGTAGTTTCATTTTATTAAAACCATTATATTCTTGATTGCTAATTGTCCAATCTTGCTCATTTGTACAAAGTCAATGAAGTGTTTGATCCTAGCTACAAAGCTTTACAATTCGTTACAATTTCAGTAACCTAAATTTTATAATAACAAGAAGGTGAATTTTCATGGCCAGAAAATAGCTTTTTGGAATTATAAGGAAGGGATAACCTTGTTGAGAAGTTGATAAGTTAATCTTACGGCCGTTTGCTGGACAAACAGATTGTTCGATAACTAAATTAATTCCATTAAAGGTTATCTCATATAATCGATCTGGAAAGGGACCATTGATATTTGAATGAAGAATTATAATTCGTTGTGATTGATCATTCATATATACAATCGATCTATTTTCAACTTCGATAATTTAACTGTAATATGCAGTATATTAATCATTATCATGATTAATTATTAAAATTCCCTATATATAATTTGAGCTAATTCAATGTAAGACTCATTGTCGCTACATTTTTGGTGGAGGATGCGGGCATTTCAAACTTTGTTTTATGAGCAAATTCAGTTTCAATCTATGAGTATATTGTGTATTAATTTTTTTTTTATGCGCGCTCCAGTGAAAGTCGCGCAACGCAACCCACTGAAGAACTGATCGGCACGAAGCCAAACTCAGTTAAGCAAATTGACCCTGTGAAATATGTTTAACATGTGAACACTGTTAATTGCTAAATTAAACTGCAGTTCATAATATTATACCTGTCCCTGTAAAGACGAAGCAAACTCTTTGCAGCTGGTACATGTTAATATTATTTAAACGCCTGATTAAGACGAGAATCTCTTTATCAGAGCAAGACGTAAATCTGATCGAGAGCGAGTTACCTCTGTTCAGTGGTAAAAGGCCTTACTTACATAATGTCGTTATTGAATTCGTGGTTAACCCTCTGGGGACCAGAAACGCGCCGGCGCGTTTTGCTTGTTTTTTTTCACATAGCAGAAAAATAGACTTAAAGTACTACCATCATTTCTGTTCATATAGAGTTAAGAAATATGAGAAAATAATCTGTTAAATGTCTACTTTTTTATGTGCCCACATACAATCGAAATAAAATATTGTGCTTTTGTAAAATAAAGAAAATAAACAGGGTGTGCGTTCTGCCTCTCAGTCACCGTGAACTTTTTTTCTGGAGCACGTCTCTAATCTTCAACAAAACTCAGCAAATACTATTCACCCAGCTATAAGCAATATATCTTTTAAATCATTTGAGTTTGTACTTTTAAATGATCCGATTCAAAACTAAAATAAATATTCTCCGTTTATGTCATCTATATAAAAAGAGAGACGTGTCAGCCGGTCTAATTATCTTTCTCTCAGCTCATTATTCTGGTAATGTGACACGCCCACGGAGAGCACGCGCTATTCAGACGCAACACATTGAGACGCGTTAACGCCCATAAACTCTGAAAACACACTATATTTTTTAGTCAGATTAATCTACTGTCGTCTTGCGCGGCTATATGAGGAACAATCCTGGGACATTTACCTACCTCAGAACTAGTGCTGGTTTAGCCTATTTTCACCACGAGGAGGAGCAACAGATTCAGCTGAGAAGTAAGTGTTTTATGCTTGTGCTTTGTTCTAATCGCGATATAGAATAACGTTAGTGTCTGTAAACGGAAAAATAGCATACTGTTTAAATGTGAATCATGTTTCTGTGTGTGTGTGTGTGTGTGTGTGTGTGTGTGTGTGTGTGTGTGTGTGTGTGTTTGTGAATGAATGAATGAATGAACACACAGATATGCACTGTTACAGACAAAATAAAAGACAACATTTCGTTGACTAGTCTAAAATAGACATCAAATAAGCTTTTGTTAGGAGTTTCTGCTCATATGTTAAATATATAGTATGTTTTGTCAATAAACTAATCAACTAAGATGTTATAGTGTTTGTTCCAATGCAAGCTATATCAAAATAATGAATCCTCAACTTTGAAATATGTATGATCAAACTAAGACATTTATGGAAAAAGACAATTTTCTTTTCAAGATGTTTCCAACTCTAACTTTGAACTTTGAACTGAAATAAAACCATGTCTATATGGTGAAGGGTGTGTGATAGAAGTGTCCAGACATATGCACCCTGTATTTTAAGATTTTTTATTCCTCTTTTTAGTCAACTTTAGCATGAGTGTGTTCACTTATTCTAAGCAGTGTGTGTGTGTGTGTGTGTGTGTGTGTGTGTGTGTGTGTGTGTGTGTGTGTGTGTGTGTGTGTGTTGTAAATAAATCCAAACAATCTAAAAGCCATTCTTTTTTTAAATCTCATTCTTTGTGCAAGGCTCCTCATAATGATATGGCCTGATAGCACACCTGATAGGGCCATTATGGGAGGGTCTTTGTCTTTCTCAGGTGTGAAATGCCACACATATTAATGAGAGATCCACGCCTACTCGCATAAAGCTTTCTCAAACAAAACACGTCATACACATTCTAAAAGACTTTATTGACTTATCTGAATGAGTAGTCAGGATGATTCTCACATAGTTTTGAAGCAAATATTCTAGACTATGTGATACAATTTTCAAAAGTCTTGTGAAGAAATAATCAATATGTGTTTTGTGGCCTTATTTCAGAAACTTTTATTTTTTGTTTTTTCAATAACCATGCATAAATAATATTCTCTCAAAAATACAAACATGTACATACATGTTGCTCACATATTATGGTAGCCCCGTTTGTGCTATATAGAGTGAATTTACACCTTTGCCATTAACATGTTTATAAATAACTGAAAAAAACACAAATGTCAGTGCATGTCAAAACATCCCAAGGGCCCCAAAAACCCCTTCGTCCCCAGAGGGTTAACCCAGTGATATTCAACAAAAACGGTAAACTCCTGGTCAAAATTGGTTTAGCTACCCAATTAAAGATCTGATACATTTAAATGTAAATCTAATACATAAAAATGTTTGTGTGAGTAACAACAAACGAAAATTCCTGTTGTTTCACATCCGCATGTTTTCACAGCGAAGAAATCCTGTTTCACACTCTTGTGCACTATAGCACCGAAAAGATCCACAGAGATCTGTTTGTTCATTTGTGATTTATTGCAGGAAATCAGCGCACGACGCGAGCTGAAAGCTCTAAGTTTAAATCACATTAAAGTCGGTTGTAATTCCGCTTGCTAAACACCAGAGGACGTCCTTTAGGTATTTAGAAATCTCAAATTACGCCCGCCTTCTGACATCAGCATGCATGAGCACAATTACGCCATCTCGTGGCTGTTTAAGATAATGCTCTCTTTACTGCTGAAATCATTTCCCTGTGAATTAGCCTGTGTAAATTCTCAATAATTATTTGCATTTATAGCTTTGCTTGTGCGAATTTTATTTTGTGGTAGACAAATTTTTCTGCTTTTGACTGGTACATTTACTTTGAGTTTGGATCAAAACAAGATTTGAATTAAAACTTAAACTAAATCCCAGCACAGCCAGAGAGAGCCCACTTAGAAGTCCCCCACCTAGTGGCCGCTGCCTTCTACGTCCGCTCACTCAACTCTCCTTGTCTCTCTTTTCAATTCTGTTTTGGATTGTTTTATTTCTACTTTTTCTCTTTTTATTATTTTATAATCATTGATGACACTTCACTGTTATCGTAATTATTATAAGATATTATCCTGATTTCTCAATCTCCTTTCACGCTTATTTTAATTTGGTTTTAAACCAGTGTAAATTTACGTCGTGTTTGCCTGTCAGCCACTGATATCCATGTGGAGGAAACAGCGCCACCCTGTGGCCTTCCTCGCTAAGTCGGCATCACGCTTTTCCTCCTTTCACTCTGTTTTGAATTGTGCATCTATCTCATCTTCCCCTTTTGATTATTTTATAGTTATTAATGATGCTTTACCTTATTAGCTATTATAGGATATCATTCTGATTTCCCTTTTAATTCTTTCCTGCTTGTTTCAAATTTTAAATTTAAACAAGTTTTGAATTTTGAATTTGAATCAAGTGTTCTGTTCCCCAGGCAAAGCACGGAGAGGGAGTACGCCCCCTTGTGGTGAAAACCTACTACTGCGGCCTGCTTCTTCTACCGTGTTCCAATCCTGTCTCTTCATATTTTGATTTTTATTATTTTTCCTCTCTTTTGGGTTAGGTTATTTTGATAAAGACCAACATTATCATAATTCCCTCTTGTTTATTATTATTTAGTAAAACCTTCGACTCTTATTGCTACATAAATAATTACTCAATTTGGTTTAAACAAACAAGCCTTAATTCACTTTATGCTTCCCTTGTTCATCCTTTTGTGTATCTATTGTAGTACTCCCTTGGTGATTTGAAGTCATCTCTGGTGGTGTTCCGGCCAGCAGGGTTGTCCGACCAGCGTTACCAACAACACTGGCTGTGCATTCAATTCAATTCAAATTTATTTGTATAGCGCTTTTCACAATACATATTGTTTCAAAGCAGCTTTACAGAAAGTGCATTTCAGAAATGTACGTAAAAAATACAGTTAGTTAATCATCATGTATTAATTTAGGGCATAACATATCGCCGGCGTTGAGTCGTCTCTTCACAGGCGTCGAGTCGTCTCATCGCAGGTGTTGGGGACTCTGAAGTCTCCGTGAGAGGCTGGATACAGACTGTAGCTGAAGAACGCTATTTACCTCGGGACTAGCGTCCCGAGATAACAGCAGAAAAGCAGATGGGAAATAATTAGCGTAGCTGCTGTTCATAATATTAATGCATTCGATCTGGTTCAACAGTAGTATAAGAGGCAAGCATTATGTGAATGCTTGGCTGAAGAGATGCGTCTTTAATCTAGTTTTGAACTGGGAGAGCGAGTCTGAGCAACGAACAGTATCAGGAAGGCTATTCCAGAGTTTAGGAGCGAAATGCGAGAACGCCCTCCCTCCTTTAGTGGATCTGGATATCCTAGGAATGACCAGAAGCCTCGAATTTAGGGATCTTAAAGAACGCGATGGATTGTAGGGCGATAGAAGGTCCATTAAATATACAGGAGCTAGACCATTTAGGGCTTTATAGGTCAGTAATAGTACTTTGTAATTGATACAGAACTTAATAGGTAACCAGTGCAGAGATGATAAAATTGGTGTTATATGATCATATTTTCTTGACCTAGTAAGAACTCTAGCAGCTGCATTTTGGACTAACTGTAGCTTGTTTATTGAGGATGTAGGACAACCAGCTAATAAAGCGTTACAGTAATCTAGTCTTGAGGTCATGAATGCATGAACTAACTTTTCTGCATCAGAAACAGATAGCATGTTACGTAGCTTAGCAATATTTCTAAGGTGGAAGAAGGCTGTTCTTGTAACATATGAAATATGATTTTCGAAAGACAAGTTGCGGTCTAGTATAACACCCAGGTCTTTTACTGTAGTGGATAAAGTAACTGGACATCCTTCTAAATTAAAGTTGTATTGTACGAGGTTTTGTGGGTAGTTTTTTGGACCAATAAGTAATACCTCCGTTTTATCTGAATTTAATAGCAGGAAATTACACGTAATCCAGCATTTTATATCTTTAAGACACTCTGTTAATTTAGATAAGTTAGTGTTTTCATCTGGTCTTGATGAAATATATAATTGAGTGTCATCTGCATAACAGTGGAAATTAATTCCATGTTTTCTTATAATATTACCCAGTGGCAGCATATATATTGAGAATAGCAGAGGGCCTAACACCGATCCTTGCGCCACTCCATAGTCTACTGACGTTATCTTCGATTTTTCACCATTTAAACAGACAAAATGGTAACGGTCTGATAAGTACGATCTAAACCAGCTTAATGCCTGTCCCTGAACACCAGTGTAGTTTTGTAGTCGATCTAAGAGTATTTTATGATCTATAGTGTCGAACGCAGCGCTAAGATCGAGTGCATGAGTCTCGGTTTCTTTTATCTCTGTCCGTCGTTGCGGCCCGCAGTGCTGACATCAGCAATCTGGCACTCCGAAGGTAGTCAACCAGTCCAGCCGACACAAAAGGCAATTTCTGGGACCAGTACCTAAACCGGGGCCTAAAAAGAGGCCACCCCTTCTGGAGGGTTCTGGGGAACAGCCCAATTTTGTAGTGTTGTCTGGCGGTTGATATCTTGGCGTTGCCGAGTTGTTTAAAGTCAAAAAGACTGTTTGGGAGGGCGCAACGCGACACAGAGTAACGGAGGGCCGAGAACACCGCGGTTGAGTGTTTGGGAAGCGCCAGGGAGGTTGACCATGCCACTGGTTCTCACCGGAGTGGACTCAATTCACCGCAGGTAAACTAAATTTAATTTAAAAAAAACCATCCCACTTACTATAAGCCACAAAATACTAGATATCTCACGGATATTTTAAGTGTTTGGCCCATCTTTTTCTCCAAGCCACCTCTTCTTAGGTTGCTTTCCTGACAACCCCACTCACCCGTAGGCCCTATCTTAAACCCTATCAGCGGTAGTAGGCTTAGGCCTCCTTAGTCTCCCTAACACTTCCAGTGTTAGTATTTATTCCAGTTCTTTACAGACCTATTGTTTTATTTCATTCTGATCTTTTCTATCTTGTGTTCTGTTGTGATTTGTTTCTTTCATTTCACTTAGAGACAGTAACCTGTGAGAGCCACCAAGGAAGCTAAATAATAGAATAGAGTGACAATTACGCAACCGGTGTCATCACATGACCCGCTAGGCTACTGCCTGTCAAAACTCTAGTTCGGGTCCTTCGTCGACCCAAATTAATTGGCTCCGCTAACTGTTTACATCAGTTAGCCCCAAAATTCTCATAAACGGCATAGCCCGTATGAGTATAGCTCGTTAACCTTAGAACGAACTTGCACTGGTTTTGTGTGTTGTGTTCCTCTCGCCCACAGTGAGCCAGTATGTTCCGGTCCTACAGTCATGGTCGAGAGCCATGACGACCTCCTTCCTGCCTAAGGACGCCGACGTGGACAAGCTGATGGCCCACGATCCGACCCAGAGCTACAACTACAAAGACTGGGCCAGGATCGTCAGAGGCATCGCACACAACCTCGTCGCCCAGGCACAGCTCAGCGAAAGGAGCAGCATCAGCCTGGAACAGGAAGCCACAACGCTAAAGCTTCAAGCGGAGGAACCAGACCCACGCGCAGAGCCATCTAGATCAACTACTCCGCGAGACCCACGGCCAGCGCGGGACAGAGGATGCAACAGACCCAGCGCTACAGAAAGAAGCAGAAAGACTTCAAAAGGCCCTGTGTGATCTTCGTCTCGACACCGACCAAAGAAAGCAAGCGGAGAGAAACGCCAGAGAGAAACTCAACGAGAAACTGCGACAAGGTGAAGCTCTCCTTGCAAGAGCAGAGACTGAACTAAAAGAAAGAGACGCTAAAGCCAAGGCATGCAAAAACCACTTGCACGCAGCCCGAGCTGAAATCCACGAGCTTACTCAGCAGAGACACGATCTCAAAAACGAACTTGACATTGTTCACGAAGAGTTGAAACACTCTTATAGACTGCAGAATGACCGGGAAGGGGAAACGCACACCACAAAGTTTCCCCTAACCAGCCGGTCCGTACCTTTCAGCCACAAACTCAGAGCTGAAAGGGGGGGGGGTTAAAAGCCCATTGCTCAAAATGTCACCAGCCAGCTTCCAGAGAACCCCTGCCGCTAACCATGGCATGGCCCCCAAAGAACTCGTCAAGCTGGCCAGAAACATCCCTACGTTCACTCCGAACCTTGCAGGAGGCCACGACATACATGCCTACCTGAGAGACATTGACTTTCATTCACAGACTGTAGCCAATGTAACTACTTGTGACAGATTTCACCTGCTAAGGATTACGTCTAGCCGTGACATGCGCAGCTTCCTATATCGTCAACCAGAGACTGTCAAAACTGACTACCAGCAGCTGCGACAATCTTTGATTAAAGAATTCTCTGATCCAGAATCAGACCAAGGGGTCCTCATCGCCATGGACCTCAAGCAGACAAGACTTGAAACCCCACAGACCTACTACGGTCGATTCCGACAAGCCTACTTCGGAGCACGGAAAGAGCCAGGTATGGAAGAGGATTTCAAACTTCAGAACTCTGTTTCTCCAAAACCTGCATCCCACAGTGAGTCATCACATGGGCATCCTGGCCTGTGCACGAACCATGTCTGCCCAACAGCTACGAGACTTGGCTCACAAAGCTTATGTCAAGCAAAAGACTGTGTCCAGAAAGACTGTGAAAAACAACACCATCTTCCCTGTCTCCGAACACTATTCAGAGCTGACTCTAGAGGGCGCCCCACAACACCACAGATCTTTGTACAGAGAGTCAAAACAGTGCAGCCACGTCAGAGAGGGCAGAGACCCTGAGGGGGCTGAAAGAGCTTCTTTACAGAAAACTCACAAGAAAGACAAACCACACATCTTATGTCTAAGCATAAGAACTGAAACCAACCCCCTGTCTGACTACCAACTGACTGAGCCAAGCACCCAGAACACTGCTCGTCAGCCAAAGACCACAGAGCTAACTGTCACATCACAAGGTGTCAGCATCACCCAAGCTCCACAGCTGACAGCTACACACCCTGAATGAGACAGCACACTTCCTCATATCAGGTACCAGAGTCCCAAAAGACCAAGAAATGCTGTTTTGGCTACCTGCCTCCGCAGCGACCCACACAGACCAGCCCCGACGCCAAGACTTCTGGGAAACCTGATCAAAAAGGGGGTGGGCCGAAAAACTCTATCTAACAACCACTGTGGACAATGATTTGAGCCTTGACACCCTGCTAGACACCGGCTCAGACATCACGTTAATGTCAGCCCAACTATTTGAAAGACTCAGTGCTAAAACTAAGAGCCAAGATCGAACTCTTAAATCTCAAACATGTGAGCTGAATGTGCAATCCCACAGCCAGGACGACATCCGGCTCAAACAGGTAGCTCCCATCCACCTGACAACTGGGTCTATGAATCTGATCCACCCAGTGTACATCTCAAAAATGAACACTTACCCACTTCTAATTGGCAAAGACCTGCTAGATCGCTTTGAACCTTTACTGGACTTCAAATAACTGTAAGTTTGGGCTCAAGTGCGGGAACCCCTCCCCCTCCAGTCACACAGGCCACCCGAGCCAGACTGTTGGGTCACAGAGGTCACGAGAATTCCCGCAGAGCCAGACTGTCAGGTCACAGAGTTCACGGGAACTCTCACAGCCAGCCACAGGGACACAGTTCCAGCACCAGACCAAGATTCAAGTTCCCCACTCTGCACATTTCAGCTCACCAAAGACTCTGACTCCTTCTGCCCCAAGGTCACAACTGACCTGCAGTTGAATGACGTAACCACCACTGACATTGTACTTGCACTATGGGCAGACAACTCAGCCATCAGTGTCTCACTATTCAATGCTCTCATTGAAGACACACCGGACCTTCCTTCTGCCAGCAAGCACACCCATTTTCCTTTTAAACACGTGCCCATCAACCATGATGACGGCCAAAGGTGTCTGCGCTTCGAACCTGAACTGGAACCACCGACTGTCTGACCCATTACTTCCTGGTCCTTCCGGACCCGCCCCATGATGTCTACATCGGAGCAGACATCCTGACTCGCCACAAGGCTCATGTGGACATCATTAATGAGGTAGTGTGGGCCCCATTGACTTTACAGCCCCCTGTTGTTCCAACCAACACTGAGAACCTTCTGTCAGGTCAGACCATTCCTGAGGTTTGCACCCTAATCAACGAACAGGAAACTGTGATACCGTTTTACACCAAAGGGGTCGCCGACCGGCTCAACATGCGTTGTGGTCGAATCCTAAACCACACGCTGGGCTTCTTTCAGCCCTCACCTGAATGTGTTGAACTTGGACTCACGCTGCAAGCCACACCCCTTACTGAAGTGTCATCTTGTGTAGTCTACATCCTTTTCAACAACGACATGGCAAGGGACATCACAATTCCCAAAGCCTACCGAGTGGGATGGCTATTGAGCCACGACTTCCATGACTTTTGAACTCACACTACCAATCATTGGGCCCATCCCATATTCAATGATGCCCGAAGGGAACACAGACCACACAGTGTTCACAGCACCCTTCAAACTCATCTCCATTACTTCGGTCATGCCAATGGACAAAGACCAGGTATGCAGAACAGCACTGACAGAGGTCCAACACCTTGCAGCATACAAAGTCTCCAGACAGCCTGCTTGCGAGACTGACGACACTGCTGCACCTCTGCCTGCCAACACGACAGACGACACCCCAACAGAGGAGCCGTACCCAGGATTTGAGTCTCAAGTTCAGCAAATTCTAAAAGACGCTGACGCAATTAAAAATTATGCAGATCTACAAAGTCCTTTACAAGTTCAAAGCATCCTTTGCCAAAGACTCTTTAGATTGTGGTCTCACCGAACTCCACACTGTGCGCATCCCAACGCACCCTAATGCTCCTTCCACTTTTGTCTGGCAGTACAAGATCCCCATCGCTTCACACGAACCGGTGCGAGAGATCATCGAATCCAGGCTTGAAAAAGGTGTCATCCGTCCATGCAACAGCACCCATTCTGCCCCCATCTGGCCCGTCCTCAAACCAAACGGCAAGTGGCACCCCACCATTGACTACAGGAAACTGCATCAACAGGTGCCACTGGGCCGATGGCCCTTGGCCCTTGACCCAGATGGCCCTTGACCCAGCTGGAGCAAGAAACACCCAGAATCAGAGGAGACACAATCTTCTCTACACTTGATGTGGCCTCTGGATTCGGGACCATACCTGTGCATCCAGAAGATCAGCACAAGCTAGCCTTCACGTTCGGCAACAGACAATTCACTTGCACCAGGTGCCGTTCGGCTATGCCAACTCACCTGCGAAGTTTAACACCTCCCTGAACAACGCATGCCCAGATGCCAGAATGAGAGGTAACCTTATCTACGTTGATGATGTTCTCATGAAAAGCACAACAGGGGCTGACCACCTGAAAGAGATAGACTATGTTTTGAACCAATTATCCACTGCCGGCGCCAAGAACGCCCTCCACAAAGGACAGTGGTGTCGAACCAAAGTCAACTATGCAGGTCTACTCATCGGATCACGGGGCATCGAACCGCACTCCAGCCATATTCAAGCTGTTCAAAACATCAAGCCACCCACCAACATCTCAGAGCTGCAAAGCTTTCTAGGGGTGTGCAATTACTCACGGCAGTTCAGCAAAAGCTACTCAGACATTGCGAAACCTCTAACTGCCCTTCTAAAAAAGAGACTGCCCATTTGTATGGACAGAAGTTCAAGAAAATGCCATAAATGAGCTAAACGACACCTAGGCACAGCTCCATGTCTGGCTTACCCTAACCCACAAAAAGAGTTCTATCCAGAAGCTAGGTTCTCCAACCACTGTCTCAGTGCTGGCCTGTACCAAAGGCATGATCAAGACAAAAGAGTCGTTACATATGCCAGTAAGACACTTCTCCCACCAGAGACTACATTCTCAGACTGTGAAAAATCTCTGCTATGCACTGTATGGGCTGTAACGTTCCTCAACAGCCAGCGCATCCGAGATGGCGTGGTCACCAATTCACGCATAGCCACATGGTTAATGGCCCTCCAGGCGCGCAATGTTGAGGCACGTCATGCTCAAAATCACAAGTCTGCGCTAGGCAACGGCCTGGCAGCCTGCCAAAACTGCTCTGATAACACACCAGCTGCAACGGTGGATGTAGAAGAACCCCAACAACAACAACTGACCTGTCACAGGTACTTTAAAGAGAATGCGTGTCAAGGTATACCCACAGCCTACATCGATGGATGTTCCTACCACCATGAGGGCACCCGTCAATCAGGTGCAGGCATGCTGTGGGTAAATGACATACCGTGCCCACCACAATACTTCAAGTTGGGCCCGCAGTCATCACAATATACTGAGGTAGCAGCTATTCTCATAACGCTGCACATCGCGTTGACACATAACATCAAAGAACTCCTTATGTGCACAGACTTTAACTATGCCACACTCAGTTTCCCATACCAACTTCCAGGCTGGAAACAAAATGGCTGTAAGACTTCAAACCACATGCCTGTCACACACCAACACCGGTTCCAGGCATGCGATGACATCACAAGAACAAACAACATGATTGTCTACTGGAAAAAGGTGAAAGGAAACTCAAGGCAACCGGGCCTTGACAAAGACTTGAATGACCAAACCCATACCCTTGCCAAGCCTGGCGCACTAAACGACTAGCTGTGGTCACTTCACACCCGCCCACCCACCCTGAAGTTTGAAGTGATTACACACAGCATAAGAACTTTACAAACTAAACTGTCCACCTCAGAACAGTTCACGCTAGCTCCGCTGTTTACAAAGACAAACATAACGAACATGCGGGCTTCTGACACAATAAAGACTTTGCTTCACCACCTCTCAGACCCCTCCAACCAACCCTTGAATGCCGTCTACACTCACTGACAACCAGTTACTCAGAACACTGCATGACACCAAGCACATTCTGCGTGCACAGAGCTACATTCTATGTGTGCACCGTCTGACACCACAACGCACAGACGTGTAATGCAATGGCGCAAAGGGGAGATAAGGCCAATGTACGTCCATGACGCATCATGCGCTGCAAACCACAGCACCAGAGCCACTGACAATACACTGAAGCAAGCGACATGCCAGCAGCAAGATGTGGCAAAACATGGGCCAAGGCAAGCTAAACCTAGTTGCCACCCATGAAATAAAAAAGACTGCCCTGTCGAACCAAAGACAACCCTTGCTGGCTTTTTCCTCCCCTTTCTTTCTCTCCCTGTTGTCTGTACCAGGTTGCTGCTGTGGTTCACTATGCCGTGCTGTCAGCCATCTAGAGGACAGCTGCCACCGAGAGAACAACTGAGACTCCTGATCACCAACTGCAGGACCTACACCCATTAAGCGCATGTTCGACTCATCCAGCCACAAGGCCTACAGAGCACACTACCCCAGCACCGTAGACCAATACGGCTGGGCAAGTGCCCGATGGACAGAGGACTCCCTCTCTCACGCCAAGGCCAAGGTCGAACACGTGTCCAACCAACTTGGGAAAGTGACTGTTACACAATCAGGACTCCTAAGCACCAACTAACACTCCAAACGGTTCCTGGGAGCATTGCTCGGAGCCGTAGCTGCCGGCAGAACTCTGTTTGACACTGGTATGCCAAGTGTCCACACAGCAAACATAGCCACTGCGAAACGGCATGTGGTTGAAATCCAGACTGAACTTTCACAGCTAAAAGAGCAACTCACCACGCAGAGTGCATCTTTCCAAACCATCGGCAAGACATTGAGAAGAACATGGTCATTCTCAACATTCACAGCGTCCTGCTGAATCAGACCATGAACTGCATGGAACCGCTGTTTACTGTCTTCCAGAATGACTTTGCCCAAACTCAGCTGGTTACAGCCCTGATAACAGACATGCTTTGGGAGGTTAACTCCTCAAATGACAGCCCAGCCACGGGTAGAATCCCACCGTACTTGAAACCCTTAAGCCTTGTGCTAACTATGCTGGTTTCCACCATTACCAGGCCAACTGATCCCCTTACAAATACACCTGGCCTACTCTCTGGGTAACGCCATCCCACTCTACGTCGATCACGAGCAGAGGGGAGTGGATGTGCTCTTGACCAATCCATCAGCGAGTCAAACCAAGTCTACAGACTTAAAGACATTGCCAATGTCAGGTTTTTGAAAAGCAACACCCAGGACAGCGACACACAGCTGCACCTGGCCCCAAACCTGCACATGTATACCTCACCAAAGACATTCACTATCTCTGCCCTAGCAAACCCTTCCTCAGAGACAACACTGAAGGAACCTGCGGGTTGCAACCCCTGGTCAGCGACACACGCTGCCCTGCCGAAGCTAAGCCTCGCACTCAAGTCATCAGAGACGCAAGCAGAGATTGTAGGTGACAGGTGGCTCGTTAACACACCTGTGCGTACAGCTACTCTCATTTACGACCAGCATGACACAACCAGCCGTGTCAACATGCTCAACCAGAGTATGTGGATTCAAGCTCCGAAAGGTGCCATATTCCACCTGAATGATCTGGCATTGTACCATCTTCCGAGCAAAGCATATCAGACAGCACTGGAACTCCCGGCCTTCAAGAACTACACTTCATCTGCGGTCCTAGCCTGGACCTCAGCCGACATTGTGCTGTGCATCTCTACAGGTAATCAGCCACACTCTGACACTATGCGTGGCATTCATTCTGTACAGAAGACTCAACCAGATGCGACACAGCCGAGCTCACGAAAGCCGTGCCTGAAGGTCTCAGACGGAATCCCCGGAAAGGGGGTGCCAAGTCAGAGACCACGCCAAACCTCATCGAGCTGAATCCTCAGCTTTAAGATCCACCTGCCATCCTACCGTCAGGTTCCACCTGCCATCCCTACCATCAGGTTCCACCTGCTACCCTACTACCATGGTCCACCTGCTACATGACCATCAGGATTCACCTGCCAGTCGGCCATTGTGATGATTGCCGTCCGATGATGTTCACACAGGGACTTCATCCGACGAAAAGGGGGATCTGTAGCGACTGACCGAATCCTGTTTTCCATTCACTACTGAGCAAATATGAACACATATATGTTTAATTCACAAAACCTTGAATCATGTGAAATGGTGCCCCAATGTCTGCCAGCAGGTCATTGATTAACTCCATTTATGACGCATTGCGCAATTAAGAAACAGAATCCTGTTGTTCTTGAAACCCTCACGTGGTACACACGACGGATGGACAGATGCTGACCACAGGATTCCCCACGTGATTCCCCAAGAAGGGGGGAGCAACAGCCCGCGCCAACCACGGGATGAACTTATACACACACGCCATTCATACACGCACACAGACGTCCCTTGTGTGCAACTTAGGATAGAAATATCCTTAATATATATAACACAGAATTGTATCTAACCTTCCTGTACGCATGCATATCTAATTAGTTTTGTCTTATTCTATAGATTAAATTTGAGACTGTTCTGTAACTTTGAATCTTAAGTGTATTTCTAAAGAAAGAATACCTAACAGGATCAAATTCTGTGCCTCTCCCTCTTGCTAGGTCATAAAACTTTATGACCCCCAAAAGGAATTCCAAGGGAACCATAGCTCCCACTTGAATTCTGATAAAGAAAGAGGAATAGACTCTGCAATCTTATATTTTCTATAAGTATAACCACTTAAGAAATGTATAAACATGAATTTGATCTTTCCTAGGTCATGGTAGCCGGTATTATAACTTTATAGTCGTGTGAGTGAACATTAAATGTGTGTAATTCTGCATATGAATGTAACTTTATGTTTCTTCTACTCTTTCCGGCCATTCTTGGTACCTGTTTGACCGTCTTGTTTTGACCAAACCAGTCATACATAGGATATTACAGTAAAATGTATTGTTCTGTGTGTACAATCTTTCTGGTTAGAAATGACCAAAATTTCATACCGTCACAAATCATCCTGACAGGACAAAGAAAAACTTTCCCGCTCGAGATACTCTAAGATGATTGGTTCACGTACGCGAAGCAGGCGTGAACCCCTCCTCTCCATAAGAGACTGACACAGAAGTTTCTGGAAGAGCTTTTTCCCTGTGAGAGGTTTCCGTGCCATGGCTCCTTAGGGAGCTTTACGCAGTCTTCATCCGTTTCTATTTTCTTTTCCTTAATTCTTTTCTTTATTTTCGTCTTCGGACCTTGCCTACGTTCAGTGAAATGAACAACCTGCAACTTCAACTTTAAAAGGACTCTTTGAAATCCCCGCGGCTCTTAAAGGAAACACGCAAGCTGCGCTCAACGGAAGAAGATGGGAGTGTGAGCTCTCATCTCCGTTTTTCATTTTCTTTACTAAGTTTTATTTTCATATTCGCCTCTCCTTCCACGAGGGAGTAGAACTCTGAATTATTTCCTTGGTAACTTCACGTTCGGTGAACCTTTAAAACTTCCCGCGAGTCTGCTCGCCCCGGAAGACACGGAGAACAAGCCTATAGCACCGAAGGACAAACATGCACACGACTGCATTCCTCAGCAACACAGAGAACCATACACAAGTATAGGTTATTGATTTGATTTGATTGATGTGATTCCTTGTTGCCTCTCTAAGGGTTACGTGGTCTGTGATTTTTGCCATGCTTCGATCACCCCGGTGATCTCTCTCATCCTGACCGTTAGTTTCACTTTCTCTCTCTCTCTCTCTCTCTCTCTCTCTCTCTCTCTCTCTATATATATATATATATATATATATATATCGTTTTCTCTCCATCTCTCATCCTATTTTAATTCGTGTTTGTAATGTTTTTCGTTTGTTTGTTTCGAGTGTATACACATATATTCCGTGTGAAATGTAGAATTCTGTATCTGTAGTTTCATTTTATTAAAACCATTATATTCTTGATTGCTAATTGTCCAATCTTGCTCATTTGTACAAAGTCAATGAAGTGTTTGATCCTAGCTACAAAGCTTTACAATTCGTTACAATTTCAGTAACCTAAATTTTATAATAACAAGAAGGTGAATTTTCATGGCCAGAAAATAGCTTTTTGGAATTATAAGGAAGGGATAACCTTGTTGAGAAGTTGATAAGTTAATCTTACGGCCGTTTGCTGGACAAACAGATTGTTTGATAACTAAATTAATTCCATTAAAGGTTATCTCATATAATCGATCTGGAAAGGGACCATTGATATATGAATGAAGAATTATAATTCGTTGTGATTGATCATTCATATATACAATCAATCTATTTTCAACTTCGATAATTTAACTGTAATATGCAGTATATTAATCATATTCATGATTAATTATTAAAATTCCCTATATATAATTTGAGCTAATTCAATTTAAGACTCATTGTCGCTACATAATCATGAGGCATACAGAGTCCATCGAAGTCAAATTTGCCAGTTCGATAAAATCTCTCACATACTCCTCAATAGGACGTTTTCCTTGACGCAGCCACATGATCCTCGGTGCTGGATTCATTTTGGTGAGTTCTTCTGTAACAAAGTGGTTGAAACATAGGAGCAAGCAGGATCCATATGCAGCACACTTTAGTAAATAAACTAAAAATGTAACAAACTCAGACTGGGAACAGGACTCGTGAACAGAACAACCAACATACAACATTACAATAACAAGAACTCACAAAGGCTGAACTAGACACAGGGCTTAAATACAAAGGCAAACAAGCTCAACAAGATAACAAGGGGGCGTGGCTAATCAGAAACACCTGGGGAGACTAATAAACAAGAAAAACTGCAAATAAGGACTACAAAACATGGCACAGAACAGGAAATAACAAAAGTCCACACAAGACAAGGGGAACACAAGACAGGAATGATCACAGAACCCACACCGTGACAGTGTTATGCAAAAAGACAAGGCCTTAGAGATTTCTTTATCCTTTTAATGCAGGACTAATTTTAAAGTGAAACTAAGTGCAAGGCTGCACGGGCATTCATGACGGTGCACGTCCGTGGCGAGGAGCGAGCAGAACAAAGCGAACGTTTTTTAGTTCATTCCTACTTCCATAGGAATTAATTGAAAACGTTCACTTACTTTCACTTTTATATTAGCAATTTAAAAGCCCTCGCTGATGTCACACGTAGATTAACCGGTGGGAAAATATCCTCAGTCACATACCTAATATATTTGTATATAAATAAGTGTTATGTACTATTTTTATATCATTTTGGACACAAGAGGGCAGTATAGCCAAATGTATGATTTTTTTTTTTGTTTAAAATAGAACTATTCTGCCTGTTTTTCACTTTTTCATACCTGTCGAATTAGGGCTGCAAGATTTGGGGAAAATGTCATTATTGCAATTATTGAGATTTATGCGATTATTGAGGTCAATATTGCGATTGCGATATGCGATTGTAATATAATAAACAAATGGTGTCATGAGTCAACTTGCTTGGTCCTAAAGCAAAATGCACACACAGATTAGTGATAATTCTGAAATGTGTATTTCTCACCTTAAACTAGCAACAACAACTAATTGATTGATAACACCTATAATGATCAATAAGCCATTGATGTCTGGAAAAAAATGACACCCCATTTTAAACAAATTATAGCCTGATTAACAAATATTATTTAACAATTATTATTATATTATTATTATTATTATTTTATAATTATTAACAAATTATATTTAAATCTCCTGACGACTCGATATCTGTCCCAAAAGCAGTTCTCGCTAACACTACTGAACTCTGTACATTAAAGAAATAGTTTACCCAAAAATACAAATTCTTTCATTTATCATGTTCCTCAAATCCCATATGACTTCCCTAGATTTGTTTCCCTTAAAATAAATAAAAACTAAAATGTATTTTAAATAAATTTATTTTGTATTGGCCTACTGTTTAAATTAAAACTTTGTTAACTAACTTTGTGAATTGTATGTACATTTCAGAAAATACATAACTTAGACAAAGTCACCTCTGATAACAGATCATTGTAAATTGTAATGTGGATTCATACATTTTATGTAAAGCTGCTTTGAAACAATTTGCATTGTGAAAAGCGCTATAAATTTATATACTTTTATAAAATGATATGCTAGTCTGCTAAATTGGAAAAACTATTCTATTTTTGTTTTTCTTTAATTGTGCAGAAGTAGAGCTGAGGTCCAACTAAAGATATACTTAAGTATATTTGATTGTGCTAAAGTGGAACTATTGCAAGTAATCTTCTCTTAGCTTCAGTTCTCTCTGGAAATGTGTGTTCAAACCTGCTCCTAGTCCTAGCTGGAGGGCTAATGTCCTGCAGATGTTATCTCCATCTTGCTTCAACACGCCTGTCTGGATGTTTATAGTGATGCTGGATATGTAGTTTAGCTGGTTCAAGTGTGACTGTGGCCATAGTTGGACTCTGGAGTTGAGTTATTATAGTTAGTGATTGATGGTTAGGCGAGGCTGACCTCTGCTTATCTGGTGACTAGTTAAAAGAAAATACTTCTTAATTCTACTTTTACATATTTTTGCACTCATATTTGCATTCAGATGTAAACCTTTATCAGAATGTTATATTACCAAGCAGGTGCTTGAATTCTTTTTATTTTGAGTTTACAGTGATAAAGATCATGGTTTATCAGTTGCACATCCTCATGGCAATTGCAGTTACATTTCCAGTTTACAATATTGTACATACAGCTTTCATGGAAAATTAAAATAGTAGGCCAAATAATGCACACTATTTATTATTTAGTTCCCTTGATTATCACACAATTTACTTTTGTTCTCTTGCATGTCATGTGTGGGTCTCTGTAAAAATGCATTTTGTTTAAAAACTGTATTTTTTGTGAACAGGCCTGCTGATGCTGACAGCACATTCTGGAAGTTTGTTGTGGAACTTTTCCACCATCAGAACAAACACCGTTGCTGAATTATGCCATATTGTACCGATCCTGGTTTTTCAATTGTGGAGCTCCAAAATCAGGGTTATAAAATACGAACAGTGAGTTGAAATCTGAGCTTGGAATGGTTTGTAAATGTACCGCATACAGAACTGTGCTTCAGTACCTTCTTTTCTGTATTTGTAAACCACAAAATAATCACTTTTCCATCATGAGGACAAATTTTTCCAGTTGCATTTCCACTTGAGCACAGATCAGTATGATAAAAGTTTCTGGAAAACACTGGCCTGGATCCCCATCAAGGCAGCTACTCAATCCAGCTAGTGCAATTTCTCAAGTGACATGATGGTTTTCTAGTAAATTATAGTATTTTTGTACACAAACACCTTTTTGTGACAGTGTTAAATTTATATGTGTGTGTGTGTGTGTGTGTGTGTATGTGTACGTATACACACACACATATATATATATATATATATATATATATATATATACTTGTTTAAAATAATACAAATGAATCCTCATGAGATCACTGTGCAACTCTGGTTGGGTGAATTAAAAATAGTGGCAGTTGATAAAGACTCACTGTAAAATACTGTAAAATTGCTTAACTTGGGTGCTTTATTGATATTTAAAGTATTCTTTTATTTAAGTTTGGACATTTTTCAATAATCATACTTGCATCAAAAACCTATCACGCTCTTAGTTATTTTGAATCTAAATTAACTTTCCTTAGTTATATCTAGTAATGCATCATATGTCATCAAAACCAATAAAATTACCCAGACATGAAAACAAAAAACTTTTATTCAAATTCCAAGTATATTGTTGATAGCCTGGAAAGCATGCAAAGCGCGCTCCCTTTATAATCATTAAAAAGCGGTCACTTCAGTTCATGGCAATCTCACAAAGTTCCAATACAATCAATTAAGTGGAATGGTAAAAAATTCAACTTAAAAAAAAAAAGGCTGACAGGGAAAGAGTTAAAAAGATTGTGTTTGAGTGAGGTGGGGGGAGCAATTACACTGACTCAGGGTGTGTTTTACTGCCTGTCCTCTTCAGAGCTCTATTTAAGCAGCAGACTCTCCAAACACATCACACTTTTCCAGCTTTGACCAGACGAGCTGCTCTTGAGAAGAATTTCAGACTGCAGTCATCCATGTAAGTATACTATCACTTAAGGGCACTTGACTTAAGATTTAACACTTGACAAACAGTTTCTAATACTTTGCATGAGATTATCCAGCCCAATTTTCTGCCACTGCGTATATGAGTTCATGCTTTCATTTGGCGTGCTCTTTATATGCAATCTTTTATGTGCATATACGGTAGTGGTGTGCGGTGGTGTTTTAAAATGAGGAGGCAAAGGCCTGACATTTTTTATATAGCCTACTGTATATCAAATGTAAATGTATGTCTGTTACACAATTTTCCTGGTAAAATAAACATTACATAAAAAATTCCATTTTGTATTTTTTACTAGCCTGGTTAAAACCAGACCATTCTCAGTTGTAACTGAGTTAGGGTCTGGCAAAGCGTCATAGACAAATCATTTCCAGAGGGGCGTCACCAGCGGACGTCGCGGATAGACCTAAAACCAATCAGAGCGATGAAGGAGATGACGTATGCAGAGCGGCAGAGAAACATCTCCGAGTGTTGTTCTTTGCTCGGTTTTTAACAAAAAGGAAACGTTCAAATCGCTTAAAACAGACGCGATAGCTGATTCGAACGAGTGATGTTCGACGGCGGCATCCATCTTTGTAATGTAGGCTACAAAATCTGCTTCAAAATCCCAGCGCTGTCGTCATCGTGTAAAGCCCGCCCCAACGTTTCTGATTGGTGCCGCGATTTCGACGGATTGGAAATGGGTTTGAATGAGCTCTTTGCCAGACTAACTTTCAGAGCAAATCTAAATTTGCCGGAAGTTGTCTGGGTTTTCCCAGGCTAATTTTTTGCTATAACTATGTACATTTTTATTTATTAAAACCAAGTAGAAATTTCATCAAGTTTCATCATTTTTACATTTATTCCAAAATAATATAAAGGCAGTAAATATTTAAACAATGTATATTATTTGTGAACTAATGTTCAGCTAATAGTCAATTTTTTATTAGATTTTCCATTAACATCATCATTGTCCTCATTCAGACCAATTCGAGAATGCGCACGAAAACAAGAATAGGGATTTATTGCTCGAACAAATCATATTAAGCTTGTTTGACTTCATACAGCTCTGCTCAGACCGATCGGCGGCTGACTTGAAGCAGTGCATGCCGGTTAGAAATTTTGCCTGACTTGAGGCATCACAGACGTCACGTGACTGTGACATATGCCATCAAAGTACAGCGAGAGCGATTGGAGAACAGCCGGCTGGTTGCTAACGGTTACCAAGACAAGACAATTCTTAAACTAAAGTTTAGCAAGCAAAAGCATAATAAGAAGAATAAGAATACTAATAGCCTTATAATGCCACTTACTATTGATTAAAAATAAAGAAAATTAAATTGAACTGGATATTGAGTATCAGATGCATGTAAAAGGTGATTACTGCCTAAAGAGCACACCAAATGAAAGCATGAACTCATGTTATAGATACGCTGTACCACATGACTACACAACAATAGCCGCTTTTCCACCATCGGCCAAATTCTTCTCGTTGCTTAATTGTTCCATTCCGTGCCAATCCGGCTAGTGTTTCCTAACCCTGTTCACAGAGGCATGCCAGAACTGCACATTTTGCATGTTTGCCTATTCAGACACACTGGGGCCGGTTGCATAAACCTCTAAGACGAGTCTTACAAGTTAGACATCAATTTATTTTCTTTAAGACTGTTCATATGTTTTTTAAATCAGTTACATAAAAATGTAAATTAGCCTAATTTGATACTCAAAACTTAGACTGACTGCCCCTGACCAACTGCTACACAGCAAAATCCCCAGTGTTAAATTAACACTGAAAAGTGTGAATTATATAAACTCTGAGCAGAGTGTTAAATGAACACTGAAGCAGTGTTAAAGTTAATGAGATAATTAAGTGAATAATTGAGTGATGATTGAGCATTATTGAAGACACCTGATCCACAGCAAAATCCCCAGTGTTAAATTAACACTGAGAGTGTTGAATTATATAAACTCTGAACAGAGTGTTAAATGAACACTGAAGCAGTGTTAAAGTTAATGAGATAATTAAGTGAATAATTGAGTGACGATTGAGCATTATTGAAGACACCTGATGTTAACAAGCGAAATCTCCGAAGGTGAAAACCGTAATTTTAAGTCACCTTTATTGTGATCAGTGTTTGGTTTAGTTGGGCTCTTGACCCTTCAACCATTAATTTTAGATTTTGTTTGACTGCTGTATGTGAGTTATAACAGCCAGATAAACAAATAGAAAAGGTGATCTGATGGTGATGGTTGTGTTTTAACATAATCATTATTTCACAATCATTTGACCTGAATCACTGAACTCATATAGAGCCTAATTTAATATAGAGTTAGGTTTACTTTAATAATTACAGCAGCAGCGACCTTGTACAGCATAATATTTTTAACGTTTACAATGTAATCAAAATAATTTCTTAAAAGTTTATCTTATACAATTTTTTAAAAAAATTTTAAGACACACAGATATCAATAATTAGCCTGTGAATCTCAACAATGGTGACAATTATAAAGCATGTTGCAGTGCATTCTGGGTGCCACCAATCAAAACTCATTCATGGCTCCCATCATGCATTGCTGCATGAATAAATAATGAGCTTATGTTCAGAAGTGATCTGTTTGTCACCATTGCTGAGATTTATACGCTAAATCTTGATGTCTGTGTGTGCCTACATAAAATATTTTTTGGATTTTTTTTGGATTTCATTGAAAAGGCTAAAAATGGTATGTTCTAAAATGGTTTAAAAATCCATAAGGTAAATTTAACTCAGAATTTATGCTCTTGATGAATTCAGCGATTCAGGTCAATTAATGATTATGTTAAAACACAACCAACACCATCAGATCACCTTTTCTATTTGTTCATCTGGCTATTATAACTCACATACAGCAGCCAAACAAAATCTAAAGTTAATGATTTAAGGGTCAAGAGCCCAACTAAACCAAACACTGATCTCCATAATGATGACTTATAAATTACGGTTTTCTCCTTCAGAGATTCTGCTTGTTAACATCAGGTGTCTTCAATAATGCTCAATCATCACCAGTGATGGGAATAACGGCGTTATAAATAACGCCGTTACTAACGGCATTACTTTTTCCAGTAACGAGTAATCTAATTGATTACTCTTCTCATCTTAATAACGCCGTTACCGTTACTGCCAAAAAATGCGGCGCGTTACTATAACTGATGAAGCTGTTTTTTTTTCATCAGACCAACTAGATCTCTGAGCGAGAGGCAAATACTTTTTTTACTGTTCTTCCTTGGTTAGTGGGCAGAGCACGAGACAAGCGCATAAATGCTGACGATTGGCTATAAGGTAGAGTAAAATGTCATTGTAAGCCAATCAGAGGTAGAGTTGGGCGGGTGTTCGAAAGCACGCATAGTAGTGATGGGCATTCGGCTCTTTTGACTCAGCTCACTGAAAAGAGCCGGCTCTTTTGGCTCACAAACGGCTCTTTAAATGACTTTGACTATAATATTTCAATTTGTATTGCATAATTATTTAATTTCTATAGGCTAAATTTGTAAAAATAGAGTCGGCTCTTCAGATATGCGAGCCAGCTCCCAACGTTCACCTAAAAGAGCCGGCTCTTAGAGTCGGCTCATTCGCGAATCGCGAACGACCCATCAAAAGCTCATTCGCGAACGAGTCGATCCATCATCACTAACGCTCATTCGCGAACGACCCATCATCACTAACGGCTAACGCTCATGAATTGCGAACGACCCATCATAACGCATAGTCGGGCAGGACAGGACACACAAGGAACAACACAAGCCAGTCAGTCAACGAGAGACAGGTATGGCGACGAGCTTAACAAGCTTAATTTAATTTTGCCCAGTTGTGGCCTGTTGAGGGGCAATAAATATCAAAATTTCCAAAACATCTATTGTGTTATTTGCATTGATCCACTATATAAACATAATATCTACATACATGGCGTTTGATTGGAGGCTAGTCTCACTTTGTCCCACAGCAACATTTTTTTTTTTAGATGCGTGTACAATGTTTCATGTTTCTGTTAATAATGTATTGTATTAAGTGTCCATTTCATTATAATATTCAAATTTATCATAAATAATTGAACATGCACATGTATTTTAAGTTCCGTTAAAGAGGGGTAGAGTTGGGGTCACATTTGAGCATTTAAAATTTAATTTTACTTGAAAGTAACGCAATAGTTACTTTCATAAGTAACTAGTTACTTTTAAAATTTGTAACTGAGTTACTAATTTAGTTACTTTTTGGAAGAAGTAACTAGTAACTGTAACTAATTACTTTTTAAAAGTAACTTGCCCAACACTGATCATCACTCAATTATTCACGTAATTATCTCATTAACTTTAACACTGCTTCAGTGTTCATTTAACACTCTGCTCAGAGTTTATATAATTCACACTCTCAGTGTTAAATTAACACTCTCAGTGTTAATTTAACACTGGGGATTTTGCTGTGGGTCATACTTGAACTTAAGACACTATCTTAACATTATGGCTATGGTTATGCAACCGGCCTCAGATTCAAGTTAGCTTATTAGTAGATACTCCAAGACCCGAAATGGATGGGTCAATTAAGAAAGGAATCCAACGTGTACTGTTGTTGTGTCACCAGAAACTGGTTTGGGAAACACTGCAATAAAGTGTAAAGCTGAAGTTAATTCTGATCTGATATTATTTTCAGATCGATTTAATTCCAAGATGTCCGACACAATGAATCTAGAGCTAATTGGTGGACAAGGAGGTAATGCATTCTCATTTACTGGCCAGAACAACGGTGCCAGTTTAGAGAAGATCGGAGTCTGGGTGGGAGAATGGCAGGTGAAGGCTGTCAAGGTCTGGCTTTCAGATGGGAGAGTTGAAACGTTTGGAGTAGGTTCTGGACCGTATCAAGAGTACAAGTTCACACCTGGTGAGTGTTTCACCTCACTGTCCCTGTGGGGGAACGGAGCAGGAACACGTCTTGGAGCCATCAAATTCAGGACCAGTCAGGGGAGAGAATTTTTTGCAAAGATGACAAGCTGGGGTTTAAAAACAGAATATCCCATGGATATCGGCTCTGGGTATTGTTTGGGAGTTGTAGGAAGAGGTGGTTCTGACATTGACTGCATGGGATTCATGTTTCTTAAAGCAGTTGAATCAACAGTTCTTGCCGATGTCCACTATCCCACTCTCCACCAACTGATACCAAAGGTGACAGTAGAAGAAATCAAATCCCTCTCTTTCAGGAACAACTCCTCCGCCACTCAAAAACAAAAAGTTGAAAGCTCAAAGAAAGTGATCAAAACATCTTCATGGTCTGTGAGTGCAAGTTTATCTGCAACATTTAGTATGGAAGTGAAGGCTGGGGTTCCAGGCATTGCTGAAGTTACTGCAGGATACAGTGTCACCATGGGAATTGAAAGCACTTATGGTCGTGAGAACACAGATGAGAGAACCGAAACTCTGTCTACTGATGTAGATGTGCCACCAGGGAAGAAGCTGGACGTTTCAATCACCATTGGCAGAGCCACTTTTGACCTGCCTTACACTGGCACAGTGAAGATGACCTGCAAGAATGGCAGTGTGTTTGCGTATGGAACCAAGGGCACATACAAAGGCGTCACTTACACTGATATCAAAGTGGATACCAAGGAATCTCCTCTGTAATGTCAAGACAGATTGCACATGTAATGCACAAGTTCTTTGATTACTTCTAATGTTTTCAATAATGTATCAGTTGCTTTACATTCAGGCCTCATTGTATTTTTTCGGGTGGTGTTTGGGTGTTCAGGGGAAATATATATATTCAATATTTGTTGTTTTCAAATAACCTTATATAATATCAATACAAAAATATTCATATAGCTTCATACTTTAATCACTTTAAAATAATCTCTAGATACTGATTCTGAAATAATGTGTTTAAAATTACATTTAATAAAATGTATACCCTGTGTTGCAAGCATTGTTCCCTCTACTTATTTTCTTATTTTCATTACTTTTCTCAATTGGGCGGACATTTCGGCCACATAAGCAACAGTCTTTATACCAGACCTGAACAGGGACAAAAAGTGTTTAAATCATATAGTTGTAACTTGTAACTTTAATGTGCTATTTCTATTTAATTTGACCCTTAAAGTAAGTTAGTGATATTCAACCACATTTTTGAAAACAAGCAATTCATGTTCTCCAGTTGTTTACAGTCCTGTTTTTTTTTATTTTTTTTATTAAATATCATGCAGAACAGGTCAATTATTCATATTAATTCAATATAGTAATATGACAAAAAAAAAAGAGATTAAAGCAGTTACACTGACATGGTTTGTGACCTTCTGATCAGTGAAGCATTAGTTTTTCTATATGTAATTGTCACTTTCTTGGGTGTTCAGGGGAACTATACATTGTGAACATGTTTTTAATACTGACACATATGGTGTTTACACTTGGCATGTTTGGTTGGATTAAAACAAAGCCTAGTTTGATTGCTCTGTTAGTGCGGTTCATTTAAATAAGTGTGAACGCTGCCATCTGAACCCTGGTGTAAACCAAACATATATACATACATAAATAACACAAAAAAAAAAAAATAAAAATAATAATAATATATATATATATATATATATATATATATATATATATATATATATATATACAGGTCCTTCTAAAAAAATTAGCATATTGTGATAAAGTTCATTATTTTCCATAATGTAATGATAAAAATTAAACTTTCATATAATTTATATTCATTGCACACCAACTGAAATATTTCAGGTCTTTTATTGTTTTAATACTGATGATTTTGGCATACAGCTCATGAAAACCCAAAATTCCTATCTCCAAAAATTAGCATATTTCATCCGACCAATAAAAGAAGTGTTTTTAATACAAAATGTCAACCTTCAAATAATTATGTTCAGTTATGCACTCAATACTTGGTCGGGAATCCTTTTGCAGAAATGACTGCTTCAATGCGGCGTGGCATGGAGGCAATCAGCCTGTGGCACTGCTGAGGTGTTATGGAGGCCAAGGATGCTTCGATAGCGGCCTTAAGCTCATCCAGAGTGTTGGGTCTTGCGTCTCTCAACTTTCTCTTCACAATATCCCACAGATTCTCTATGGGGTTCAGGTCAGGAGAGTTGGCAGGCCAATTGAGCACAGTAATACCATGGTCAGTAAACCATTTACCAGTGGTTTTGGCACTGTGAGCAGGTGCCAGGTCGTGCTGAAAAATGAAATCTTCATCTCCATAAAGCTTTTCAGCAGATGGAAGCATGAAGTGCTCCAAAATCTCCTGATAGCTAGCAGCATTGACCCTGCTCTTGATAAAACACAGTGGACCAACACCAGCAGCTGACATGGCACCCCAGACCATCACTGACTGTGGGTACTTGACACGGGACTTCAGGCATTTTGGCATTTCCTTCTCCCCAGTCTTCCTCCAGACTCTGGCACCTTGATTTCCGAATGACATGCAAAATTTGCTTTCATCCGAAAAAAGTACTTTGGACCACTGAGCAACAGTCCAGTGCTGCTTCTCTGTAGCCCAGGTCAGGCGCTTCTGCCGCTGTTTCTGATTCAAAAGTGGCTTGACCTGGGGAATGCGGCACCTGTAGCCCATTTCCTGCACACGCCTGTGCACGGTGGCTCTGGATGTTTCTACTCCAGACTCAGTCCACTGCTTCCGCAGGTCCCCCAAGGTCTGGAATCGGTCCTTCTCCACAATCTTCCTCAGGGTCCGGTCACCTCTTCTCGTTGTGCAGCGTTTTTTGCCACACTTTTTCCTTCCCAAAGACTTCCCACTGAAGTGCCTTGATACAGCACTCTGGGAACAGCCTATTTGTTCAGAAATTTATTTCTGTGCCATCAAGTCAATGATGGCCTTCTGTACAGCAGTCAGGTCGGCAGTCTTACCCATGATTGCGGTTTTGAGTAATGAAACAGGCTGGGAGTTTTTAAAAGCCTCAGGAATCTTTTGCAGGTGTTTAGAGTTAATTAGTTGATTCAGATGATTAGGTTAATAGCTCGTTTAGAGAACCTTTTCATGATATGCTAATTTTTTGAGACAGGAATTTTGGGTTTTCATGAGCTGTATGCCAAAATCATCAGTATTAAAACAATAAAAGACCTGAAATATTTCAGTTGGTGTGCAATGAATCTAAAATATATGAAATTTTAATTTTTATCATTACATTATGGAAAATAATGAACTTTATCACAATATGCTAATTTTTTGAGAAGGACCTGTATAACATAACCTAATCTATAATCTGTTTTAGATAGATAGATAGATAGATGCAAAACACAACAATGGTAACAATTACATTTTATTTAAAGGAAATTATTAAGTACTCAGTTATTTTTTAGTTACTAGAACTCATGTATGTGTTAACTATAACTTAACAGTAATACTTTACAATAACAGGGCATGAATAATCATGTAGCCTGAATTAATAGTTACTCCAACCTGAATGTCCTGGTTGCGTATGCAACCCACCGTTCCCTGAAGGAGGGAACGGAGGACGTAGTCGACGGTCGACTGAATGGGGATCACGCCAGGGAGCCTATCATCTTTGAGTACTATTGAATGAGCCAATGTAATTGGCGTGCATGATTCGCATCACACACTCCGCCCCCGCGGCGCGGGTATAAATACGGAAGTGGATGCACGCACTAGTTGCTTTTTCGCTGAGGAGCCAAGCGTAACCCGGAGTCAGCGGTGGTCCAGCGGTAGTGGCAAGGGGACTACGTCCTCTGTTCCCTTCTTCAGGGAACGGTGGGTTGCATACGCAACCAGGACGTTCCCTTTCAGTCGATAACGTCAGACGTAGTCGACGATCGACTGAATGGGGATAACCTTTGAAAACGCCACTAAAGCTGCCACCTTCCAGTGCCTAGACAAAAAAGCCTCCTGATGCCCCCGCAATTCTAGGGCTTAGGCCAGGGAAGTCACTGCTGTTCCTACAGGACCACTGGGAAAGCGTTCCCCGTACATTGGAAGGAAGGGACGCTGCGGAAGCCACAACCTACCCGGAGGGAGGTAACGTGGAGAATACACATATGAACTGGGCGGATGACCGGGCAGTACAACATATGGAATGTCACTGGGGTGGCTCCAGCCTAAGACGGGGGGAGACTCACCGGACAGTGACGGCAGAGAGACGGCCGAGGGACGACACGGGCTCGTCGTAGGGAGCCGTATCGTGGAAGAATACACATATGGGGTCGCCGTAGGGACCGCAACATATGGACCCAGCCTAACACAGGTTCCACACTGCTTACAAGTGGTAGACCTAACACCAGATGTTCCGCACGTCCGACGTCGGAGGGGTGTGGAGGAACTCAACAGGGTTCAGCTTTAAGGGAACTCAACTGAAGTAGAAAGGCGCACGTAGGAGGGGAATGGCGCAGCAAGCTGACACTTGAACCGGGCTCACGGTGAAACTGGCTTCATGAGAAGGGAGCCCACGGGAAGCAGAGGTTCAACTAGTTGTCGTCCAGCCCCCAACTCTAGAATCTGTATAGCAAAGCATATCGTCAACGCCCAGGCAGAGCACTTTACACTCATGATAGAGGAGCTCAACACCTAAGTGGACATGTTGCATCTCGGAATTTTTTACCAAAATTAAAGTAGGCACTAAGTGGCCAACTTTGCTTGGAAACAGCCTTCCCTCTCTGCTGAATTCCTAACAGATATATCTAGAGCTGGTCTGAGGTCTATGGCTTGCGTTCTGTACACGTCTGACCGCTATAAGCGAACGAACAGAGAAGCCAGGGCTGGATTTGCCTCACCCGGGGCAGCGCTTGCAGGCTCACCACCTGCTCCTATTACGGGAGAGGTAGTAACCTTGGGCACAATCCGAGCCGGGGTCTCAGCTTGTGAGCGTTAGCCGGCCCGAACTCCAGACACAATACGTTGACCGAAAGCGAGCAAGTCCCTACCCTCTAGTAGAGACCATGCGAGCAGGAGAACTGATATAACAGAATTTTTAACTCACTGCCTGCAGTGGCTCAGGGGCGGTCTCTGCAGTGCAGTTTTACCAGAGATAAGGCCCAAGAGGATAAAGAGGGACACAAGGATTTACATTACCTTGCTCCTCAGGAACCTGACGATCAGGACGTGCTTCTCCATACTTCTGCATCACGATGAGCGTCGTTTAAACAGAAAGAGAGCACTGAAATGATCGAAAGCTTTCAGGATCTCCTCTGGAGAGAAGACGCACTCAACGACTAGGTTCCACTTCTAAAGGCGTAAGCACGCTACCCATTTCTAGGGTTGCTCGCAGAAGTGATGGTAATTATCACATGTCCCTGTGATAGCCACCTGAACCTCCGCGTTCAGACGTAAGACCGCCCGGAATCTCCAGGGGTAGAACGCGGGTGCCATCATGCCCCGTCCCTGAAAAAGTGTTCAGGGGAAGTCAGGAAGGCTGTCGATGGGAACCAGGTCTGGTTGGGCCAATAAGGGGCAACTATGAAGACCTGCTCCCTCCTGACTTGGCACCGTAGGTGCAAGCGACGGGCGCAAAAAGACAGGAGCACTGCTCAACACAACATGTGAAGATCACTGAGCTTCAGGAGCATTTCTGCTCAACACCTGAGTGTGATAAATCACTGAGCTACAGGAGCATTTCTGCTCAACACTTGAGTGTGAAGAACTTCACTGAGCAACAGGAGCATTTCTGCTCAACACTGAGTGCGAAAAGGATTCACTGAGCTTCAGGAGCACTACTGCTCAACACCTGAGTGTGATGAAGTCACTGAGCTACAGGAGCATTGCTGCTCAACACCTGAGTGCGATGAACTTCACTGAGTTTCAGGAGCATTTCTGCTCAACATGAAGTGTGATGAATTCACTGACTTGAGCAGGCGCAAGGCGACCATGTATCGCAGTCACTTTTAGGAGGCTCACTGGGGAAACGCATTTCTGCGGGCCCCCCGGGCAGCTGAGAGCCAGTGTCTGTCCAAGGGTAGTCCGCTCGGACAGAAACACTGGCAGGAAGATGAAACCGGAGAGGCAACTGAGCGGCCCAGGAATGGTCATGACCCAGCTGGACCCAGGGGATGGAGTCTCCACTTGCCCTGGCTATAACTGTCGTGAGGCTCGTTGGCGGCACGATTGAGTAGAGCGGGAAGAGTGGAACAAAGCGTCCTCAGAAGCTTCTGACTCCAAGGAGGAGGTGACGGGTGAGTTGTGACATGCAAGGGAAGCTTGCGCAACGGGCGCAATGTCTAACAACTCGAGGCACGAATGCCCGTGTAGTCGAGGGTTGCCCAGGCCCCCGTTAAAACACGCCCTTTGTACAGGGCCCCTCAGTTGCAGAGGGTTTGGCAGCAGACCGGGATGACTATGGTCACACAGGGTGAGCTGCTCTGCCACGGTCACCTCGGGACCCGATCGTGAAGCTAGCGCTGAAGCGGACATCATATGGAGGAAGCCAATGGCTGCATCTACCATATGCCCCAGGAGCCTCTGAAAGTTCTTTCAGTGGGACCCTTTCTCACTTCAACACCAGCTGAACACACTCTCATTGGAGAGACGTGTTGGACCGAGTCCATCTCCAAAAAAAAAAAAAAAAAATACTCAACCCATGGGCGATATTACTCTCTCCCAGTTGACCTGAAGACCCAACGGGCTCTGGAGCACTCGAAGGGAAGGACTCTGTACTGATACTTCAACCCTCACACGCAACACACAGGATGGCCAGCGGCGTGGAAGGTAGAGATCTGAAGCACATGTCTTTCAGGTCGGAGCTACAGACCAATCTTGGGCCAAGATGGTCATGACCCACCACCTAGTAGCATGAAGAACGAGTTTACAACTGGCCTTCATACCGGCTGGAGGAGTGGCTATATCAAATCCTTCGCCAGTAGGATAAGATAAGCACGCATAAGTCAGGAGCACTGCTCAACACTAGGTGCGATGAATATCACTGGATTTTCAGGAGCACGTCTGCTCAACACCTAATGTGATGATTATCACTGACTTGAGCGGGATAGCCGAGCCTGAGGTGGGGCAGCAAAGTAGAGAGAGTGGTGTTAGTGTGCTGTGCAACACTTACCTGTCTCCACTAGCGGCAGGGGGCACGTGAGAAGGCGGATGAACGGGTCCTCGAACGCACCAAGCTGCCTGCTGGCGACCAAGGGGGAGCTGAGGGGTGTAAGGCTATACAGGGTCACACCCGCCAGACTGGCCCTCTTGGGACCCAGGAACAGATGAATTTGCGCTCTCTCTGAAGTGTGGGTACCGCTTGATCCGCTTTCTTTTTTTTTTCTTTTTTTTTTTTTTAGGGAGCCAGCGGTGGAACAGACACACACACAAACAAAGACTCCACCCGGCCCTCACCCGGGGGGAGGGAGTGATCGTGCCACTCCAAGAGCATCCAAGCATCTCATCCATCCCTGGGCGGCCCGCTCCGGAATGCTTTCACTGTCGCTTGCCACCTGGCTTGGCAGCGCCTGGAGCGGGCTGGGCGTCTCTACTGCGGCCGGCTCCATGCTGAGGCCTGGGTGGAGGCTGCTGCGGAGGCCCAGCAGGAGCGGCGGCCAGGGAGCGCCCTCGGCGATGAGCAGGCGGAGGAGCTGCCACTGGCGGCGGGTGGAGGCAGCAGCTGGCCGCCGGGGCAGGATGTGCCGGATGACCTCCGTCTGCGCTTGAGCGGCAGAGAACTGTTGGATGCAGTTATCCGCTGCGTCGCCGACCAGCCCAACCTGGGAAATTGGGGAGACCAGGAACCGAACCTTGTCCGCATCCGCCATATCAACCAGACTGAGCCAACAATGGAGCTACCGGACCACTAAGATGGACATCGCCAGACCGATCGCACACGCCACGACACTCGTGCCCCGGAGGGCGAGGTCGGGAGCGGTGCGGTGCTCACCTATGAGCGCACGATCTGGGCTACCCTTGTGCATGCCATGAGTACCCTGGCCTGACAGACCAGTAGCAGCACCATGGTACGCAAAAGGAAGCGGCTTGCCCAGAGGCTTTGTAAACTCTGCCCGTCGGAACGGACGAGAATTCACAGGCCTTAGGGGGGGACGAGGATCCCCCCAAAAGGTAGCGGCCGCCAGACACAGGTGCACCTGTGTCATGACAGACCGCCCCAATGGCGGGACACCTCGCAACCCTTCACCGTTCCTCCATCAAGGGTAGTGAGGGGGAAAAGCTATTCAGGCAGTTTCTGGCAGAGAAAGATGCCGTTCACCACCTGATAAGCTCTCCATGCATTTCGGAAAAGAAAAGCACTGGGGCGGCGAGCTGAGAACCAGCGCGGCCCGCCCCGAGATACTAATCCTCCAACCGAGACTGAACGGGACACGGTAGAGTTTCCACTCGAGCCCGGCAGCCTCGGCGGCCCGTTTCAGCATAGCTGACATTTCTGGATCTGGCTCGGGCAATGTTACACTCCCAGAGGGAGATAACACAGCCGAGTCTTCATCTCCAGAGGCCAGCTCACCCTCCGATGCTGCTATCGACATCTTATCCTCTGGGGGAACCCCCATTGAAACAGCTGATCGGTCCATTACAGAGGGACCAGCATGCTCAACAGGAATCCCATCGGCTGCGGTGTGATGGAGGAGTGAGGAGCCCGCAGGGAATGGTTACCGGGCGAGACATCCATCACTATCCTTCGCGGACGAAGGCGAGTCTCGATCTCAACACCGCGACAGTCATATTCCCGCGATGAGAACATGAGCCGTCCACAAAAGCTGCCTCAGCATGCCGAACATATAAGCACATATGCATACATATTTATATACATTTAAACATACAGCTCAAACACGCGATGCAACAATTGTGATGGAACGATCGCATCCAGAAACGCACAAGTGGAATGACATCTTGAAAAAGACGCAAACGCACCCGTGTTGCTCTTTCAGAAAATAGGACCGTCACCAGTGCCGGAGCACACAGGGGAATGACCGCGGCAACACTGAACAGAGAACTGAAACAGTGAAGCACTCACTTTTCCACCCTCTAACCAACCGTCAACACACACAAACAATTAGAATTTGTTGCTGTTAAAACAGCAGTTGAGAGCTCAAAGCTCGCGATCACCGCTGCACTCGCGCTGTAGAACACCAGCACTAGGAGAGTCTTCCTGAAGAACACCGACACACTCGCTCGTTGTAAACAACAGCACTCTCAGAGACATCAAACGATCGGCTCCGAAGCGAAAGGCAACTAGTGCGTGCATCCACTTCCGTATTTATACCCGTATTTATACCAATCCGCGGGGGCGGATTGTGTGATGCGAATCACGCACGCCAATTACATTGGCTCGTTCAATAGTACTCGAAGATGATAGGCTCCCTGGCGTGATCCCCATTCAGTCGACCGTCGACTACATCTGATGTTATTGACTGAAAGGGAACTCATGATTAGTGAAGATATGAACTAATCATGAACCAATGAAGAGCGATCCTTAACTATGACAGGAGTCATAATGATTCATGCATGAATAACAGCAGCAGCCTTAAAGGGGTGGTTGATTATGATTTCACTTTTCTAACTTTAGTTAGTGTGTAATGTTGCTGTTTGAGCATAAACAACATCTGCAAAGTTACAACGCTCAAAGTTCAAAGCAAAGGGAGATATTTTCTTTTAAAGAAATTGCTGTTTAAGGACTACAACAAACGGCTGGTAGGGACTACACAACATTCCTCCAGGGTTAGTGACATCAATAACCCTAGAATTTATATATTATCACGACAATATATATTGTATACACCCCCTGAACACGATTTATATATTATCAAGACAAAATATGCTAATCTATGACTAGAAGATAACTACACATAAGCTACATTAATTCGTCTCTCCATGACTGACTGACTGACTGACTGACACACACAGACACAGACACACACACACACTCACTGTTTAAAATCAAAAAATATTTATCCAACCCCATCTCTGGCTCGATAGACGTGACATGAACAGTCTCTGGCTCGGCAGGGCTGACATGAAGCTCAGGCTCGGCAGGGCTGACGTGGAGAGGCTCTGGCTTGTCAGGCCTGTGAAGATCAGGCTGGTCAGGCGTGACGTGAATAGACTCAGAAGGCATGACGTGAAGAGACTCAGGCTTGGCCGGCACTGTGGGGTTGCGGGGCTCCTCGTCCACCAAACCCACAGTAAAAGTTGAGCCGTTCAGTTGCAGGGCCAAGTCAATATACAATTTTAAAGTCCAATGAAGATTGTGTAGAGGCATGGTTGAACCGAGCCGCTCAGATAGCCCCCTTTAAAAAAATCATGAGGCATACAGAGTCCATCGAAGTCAAATTTGCCAGTTCGATAAAATCTCTCACATACTCCTCAATAGGACGTTTTCCTTGACGCAGCCACATGATCCTCGGTGCTGGATTCATTTTGGTGAGTTCTTCTGTAACGAAGTGGTTGAAACATAGGAGGAAGCAGGATCCATATGCAGCACACTTTATTAAATAAACTAAAAATGTAACAAACTCAGACTGGGAACAGGACTCGGGAACAGAACAACCAACATACAACATTACAATAACAAGAACTCACAAAGGCTGAACTAGACACAGGGCTTAAATACAAAGGCAAACAAGCTCAACAAGATAACAAGGGGGCGTGGCTAATCAGAAACACCTGGGGAGACTAATAAACAAGAAAAACTTAAAATAAGGACTACAAAACATGGCACAGAACAGGAAATAACAAAAGTCCACACAAGACAAGGGGAACACAAGACAGGAATGATCACAGAACCCACACCGTGACAGTGTTATGCAAAAAGACAAGGCCTTAGAGATTTCTTTATCCTTTTAATGCAGGACTAATTTTAAAGTGAAACTAAGTGCAAGGCTGCACGGGCATTCATGACGGTGCGCGTCCGTGGCGAGGAGCGAGCAGAACAAAGCGAACGTTTTTTAGTTCATTCCTACTTCCATAGGAATTAATTGAAAACGTTCGCTTACTTTCACTTTTATATTAGCGATTTAAAAGCCCTCGCTGATGTCACACGTAGATTAACCGGTGGGAAAATATCCTCACAGTCACATACCTAATATATTTGTATATAAATAAGTGTTATGTACTATTTTGATATCATTTTGGACACAAGAGGGCAGTATAGCCAAATGTATGATTTTTTTTTTTAAAAATAAAACTATTCTGCCTGTTTTTAACTTTTTCATACCTGTTGAATTAGGGCTGCAAGATTTGGGGAAAATGTCATTATTGCAATTATTGAGATTTATGCGATTATTGAGGTCAATATTGCGATTGCGATATGCAATTGTAATATAATAAACAAATGGTGTCATGAGTCAACTTGCTTGGTCCTAAAGCAAAATGCACACACAGATTAGTGATAATTCTGAAATGTGTATTTCTCACCTTAAACTAGCAACAACAACTAAATGATTGATAACACCTATAATGATCAATAAGCCATTGATGTCTGGATAAAAATGACACCCCATTTTAAACAAATTATAGCCATCCAACATTAGAGTGATTGCGTCATTACAATTGAAACCTATCAATTTTTTTAAAAACATTATTAGGCTTCAAAAAATATAACAGCTTTTAATTTAAGTTAACTTCAAACAATCCTCACATAAACCCATAATAAATGTCATATTCACCTGTGCCCTTCCTTTCTAACAGGTAGTACATATACAGAAATTGAATAAAGAATCAAATAGTCTGCGCTGCATAAATTATCAATTATATATAGATCCTTATTAAAGCTACAAAAGTCAAGAGCAGTGAGTAACTTTCTGTGTTCCCTTTGTACTTTGATTAAATTTACTGACAGAAAGCTTTATTGACTGCTGGCCCTTTAAGAGCAGCCTCTGCTGACAGAGACGCGGATCTCACACGCGCGTCATTCTCTCAACTCTTTACGTCCATCAAAAGACTGCTCTTATGTTATCAAGATACTCGACAAAACGTCATTTTGGTATAATTGTGTGAGTTTTGTTCGTTCAAGCATGAAAGAGAACTGTATTCTAGCACGTGGTCTGTGCATGCGCATGATACTGGCGCGCGTCTTTCTCAGGACATTCACAGGCAGCGTCAGGGCTGGACTGGGACAGAAAATCGGCCCTGGCATTTTGGTCCAGACTGGCCCACTATATATGATAATAAACACCACCCATCTTTGTACGCCCTTGAATATGTTTTTGTTCAACTCCTATTCATTAAAACCACTAATGCCATGTGATGAGTGAGTATAAACGAGTGAGAGTTAACAGATGAAATAAGTACAAAATTTTACTTTATTAATACAATTGAACTATACTCCACAGTGATGCATCCAAAAAACAAGCTATAATCTGCATTGGCATAGAAATACAAGTGTTTCTCACAGGAATTTTGGTAAAACTGTGGTGGGCGGACCTCTGTCCTTCTAGGGGGGGTTGGGGGCATGCCCCCCCCCTAAGAAAATTTTGTGCATTTTAATGTTAAATTCATCAATCTGGTGCAGTTTGAGGGTTCAAAATTAAAAGCTCCAACCCATATTCAGTGTGCAAATATAACAAAGAAAAAATTAAACCTATTTTAGTAACAGTGTCTGTCTATATTACACTACTACATAATAATAGTTATCACATTAATCTCATGACAGTAGCCTAATAGCCATATATTGTAAAACAAATGCACTGAAAAATAAAGAAAACTTTCATAATTAGTTTTGTACTCATTTCTAAACTTGAAAGAGATAAGCACATGATCTTTTATTTTGACGGAAACTGCATCAAGCTTTTATTTTGGCGGAAAACATGGATAAAAACGCGTCTCATTAAACTTCTAGTAAATTTCTGTAATCGTCAACTATGCAGATGTGGAAATAATGCGTAACTGGGTTACAGGCCCGGTTCTAGAACCAAATCACTGAGGGTGCTTCTGAAAATAGTGAGGGTGCTTACATAAACATAGGAAATGGCTCCCAGTCATCAGTCTGAAAATAGTACCTCAAAATAGGGCTGAGCGATACCTATATTGTCTACGACAATATTGTAATTGCTGTTATGTTAAACGATATGCGATCTGGCATGATCGAGTAGCCTATGTAACTCACTTTACAGAAAACAAACAAAAACATGCCACGCATAGCCTAAGTTATAGATGTTACCCTATAGTATGGTTCAGACCATGGCGCGTGCATTTAGATTGTTATACTGCACGGTTTAAATGCAGCTAGAATGGCCAAAATTAAAAATATATGGGGGGGGGGGGGGGGCTGTACGAGTTTTTGTCCTTTAACGTTACATTTATAGCCTATCATATGATATAGTTAATGTTACACACAGAGTGCTTTTTCCCCAAATATCAGCAGTAATGCAAATGTGTGAATTATTTAAACAGATTTTATTCTGCAGTTGAATAAAGAAGTTATTATAAGTAACTTACATTTTAGGTCACTAGGCGGCTTCGGCGCCATCGGCCGCGGCACTTGCTGGGATTTATCGCCTGTGTTTGAATGGGTGTCATGCGGTGAGAGATGCCAATTTCGTATGTCCATGATTAAAAATGGACAATTAATATTTTTAGGCTACCTTAAGCTCCGTCTCAGAAAGTCAGCTAACGAATTTCCTGAGCGGGAAGCACACACTCAAGCAAAGTGGGCGATTAAAGAGACAGCTTAACCTATGCGTATCACGATCGCGAAAGGACACAACCAATCAAATGCATTAAACATGAAAGCATAATGAAATAATTTCTGATTTGAAAAATCGTGTTAATGGATTTATTTTGTGTATTATATGTATGAGTGTGAAATCCGTCTGTGTTTCTAATGTCGGTAAAATCTCGTTTACATGTGTGCTAATAAAAAAATCATCTGAGGGTGCTTTCACTTTTGTTTGAGGGTGCTTAGCACCCTCAAGCACCCCCGTAGAACCGGGCCTGCTGGGTTATGAGTTCCTACACTCATAGCCAAAGTGTTTTGAAATTAGTTCTGCTTACCGCGGACTCTACACTTTCTCATCTCTCTCCTGATCCTCCTTACTATCCTCCTCATCAGCCACTGGATGTTTTCTGCAGCTGGTCCTGTTGCTGCAAAAAACATATTTTGACACATTTTACAGCGTCTGCTATTTCTATTACACGCTATTCCTCTGCACATTCCTTGCGTTTCTTCTCCATCTCTCAGACTATTTTGACAGATACACACTTGACACTGCACGCTCACTCAAAGCCCAAAGGGGAGGTGTTTAAAGATGTGATTGGGCCAGCCCAGTGTCAATCAAGAAAACAACCAATGGGCCTCTGATCTACGCGTTTAATGGGCCGGTCTGTCAGTGGAAAAAAAAACTGACGCTTACTTTTTTTTGACCAATGCATTACACCGGCACTAACCCAGCGCCGTCAATTAAACAAAACAAAACGAATGGGCGGCTGATGTACGAGTTTTATGGGCCGCTAAAAAAAAAGAAAAAAAAAGTATGAGATGTATCGGCCCAAAAAGCACGTCGGCCCATCGGGCATTTGCCCGTATGCCAGATTACCAGTCTATGGCGGCAAATCAATGCCAATAATAACCGAGCGCACAACTGATGTTGGCGCGCGCGGTAAATGACTTTCGCGAGAGAATAACAGATCTACACGTGAGGAAACGGGAACTCGCGAGCTCATTCATACTCTGCGCGCGCTCTTGACATCTCCTCTGCACGCAATACAAGCCCTCGAGCGCGCGCATGATCATTTCACACGCTCTCGCGCTTGATCTGCTCTCGCCTGCTGCTTTTGCTCGCTCGAACAATTTTATTTTTGACAGTCGAGGGGCGGGACTTCCTGTTTTAATAACCTCAAATGTCATTGGTTACTTCCCATTTTCCGGAAGTAAGTTGTGATTGGATGCCTGTCCAATGACTTGTAGGCTAATTCACTTGACTTGAGACATCACTTAATTTGTCTTTTATTGTGGTTTATTAATGTGTAATGTGATTTAATGCATTGTTAATGTAGAATATATTCTTACCAGATACTTTATTAACAGAAAGTCTTACTAGTGATTGCATTGTGTTGTTAAGAGATATTTACAGACTGTAACAACGCATTTCCATGGTTATTAGCATTGTAAATCTACCAAAATTCATATGTATTTTTACATTTTGTATTTATAACACTATCTAAAATATCTAAAAGAAATTGGAGAAAAATGTGAATGCAAAGTCATATTTGCTGTAGTTCACCACTACATTACCACTATTCCCCCATTTACAGCTATTTACGTTTATCCAACCAAAATTAAATTGTATCTGAGAACCTCAGAATGTAAAAAGTAAAAAATGTCCATTAAATAGTTGTAAATATAACAAGGGCTTTGAATAAAAGATAAATTAATTGTTTATATCAATAAGAAAGAGTTGTTGTGTAAGCTTTTTGTTTTCATCCTGTGTATTACTATTATGTCATTTTTGAGTGGTTTATTATATTTTCTATTAAATGTAAAAGGGGTTCTGGCAGCATGAATGCCTTTTATTTTTTTAAGATAGGCTATGTTATGTTCAGATGGGTTGTAATCATTTATGCTGTGTGCTTGCCTCATACTTTCTCTTATTAAGTTGTTCTCACAACACATGCAAACAAAACGGCACTGTTTTTGAAGATGTCTTTATCACATTTCTGTCTTTATCACATGCTTGAACCTTACTAACTGAACAAATGTTACTGCAGGAAGTGGAGAAAAAAAAAGAATGTTTTACACAAAACTCTTAGTGACTTCAAGCACATGCAGACACCCAAAACTCTTAGTGACTTGCATGCAGACACCCAACTTTACACATTCATTTATAGATTTAACACTTAATCCTGACCCTGGAGGATCATGTTCTGCAGAGTAAAGCTTGTTCTCATACACAGATATGGCCTATTTATGAATGAAATTCATGCATGTATTTGTCATTTAAACTGATGCAAACAGGGAAAAAGAGTAGAAAAGATTTATTAACCTGTCGCCCTCTCTAGTGGACAGCATTAAGTATTACGGCCTTCATTGCTCAGATTACGCAAATCAATGGGATTTTTTGGGAAAGTAAGTCTGACCAGTTAGAAAAGATATAAGCGAGTCTAACCAGTCTGAAGTTCTGAGCCGAGTTTGGTGAAGCATTAAAGTTCTAGGCGGAGTCAATTTCTCACAATAATAATAATAAATACTAATAATGTTTAAATATATGCTGGCTTTCTCAAGCCAACATAATAAAGAAGACTCCCGAGACACATCGACCAATTCAGTATGTAATAAAACTGTATTAGTTTTATAATAAAACTAATAACATTTTAAAGGTATGTCGTGCTCTTAAACCGACATGATTTTAATTAATCCCAAACCCTGCTAATTTCGTCAGTATATTAATGTACGTTCACTGATTCTACCCACTAAACAACATGATGTCCAAAAGACGTCTTTTCAACGTCTTTGTCACAAAAGTGACTAATTTCCTTACATTGTTTAGATGAGGTTTAGATGTTGATGTTTCATTTTAAGTAACCATTGTGGTGGTCAGTGTTTGCTTTAGTTGGGCTCTTGGTCCCAGTTCTTTTGTACTTTAACTTTTCTGTTTGCTGTTATAACTGTGTGTTTGTAAAACACTATTGTTTTGGCAGAGAAAGCCAAGAAAAATTAAGATTGACTGTCATCAGCTCCTTGTTGATGATGACAAAATCAACACAAAGTGAGCATTTAGTGTTGACTTTTGTCTTTATATTTGGCATTTATAATCACTTATCGTGTGGAACTGCATTATTTGGACCAGAACCATTTAAGTGATCACTTATTTGAAGGTGGATAAAAAAAACATGTTTACACAATGTTATGAGAAAATGTATCATATAGTCACACACAGACATCAATCATTTTGCGTATGATTCACAACAATGGTGACAATAAAAAAAAGCTTCATGCTGCAATGCATGATGGGTAGCTTTCATAGTACAAAACATCCTTTATTCCCAAGCTTTTTTGTTTTGGTTGTCACCGTCGTTGAGAATCATATGCAAAATCTTGATGTCTGTGTGTGACTATATGGTACATTTTCTCATAACATTGTGTAAACATGCTTTTTTTATCCACCTTCAAATAAGTGATCATTTTAATGGTTCTGGTCCAAATAATGCAGTTCCACAAGATTGGTGGTTATAAATGCCAAATATAAAGACAAAAGTCTGAACACAACATTAAATGCTCACTTTGTGTTGATTTTGTCATCATCAACAAGGAGCTGATGACAGCCAATCTTACATTATCTTGGCTTTCTCTGCTAAAACAATAGTGTTATACAAACACACAGTTATAACAGCAAAAGAAAAGTTAAAGTAAGAAGAATTGGGACCAAGAGACCAACTAAAGCAAACACTGACCATCACAATGGTGACTTAAAATGAAACATCAACATCTAAACCTCATCTAAACAATGTAAGGAAATTACATTGATATAAACATGAGTTTTAATTTAATGCATCCTGGGTGTTTATTTGGTCCAGAAAGAGTATAAATTGTCTAAATGAGACCATAATTGATGTTGAAAATATGTCCCCAATGGCCACATTTGAACTAGTTTTTAACCTTGTCCGAAGAGGGTCCATGAACGTCTAGATCGGACGTGCAGAACACGTCAAAAAAAGACGTCATAAAAACTTTCATTCTGGCTCCTCAGTGGACGTCTTTTCAACGTCCGACTTTTGTGACAAAGACGTTGAAAAGACGTCTTTTGGACATCATGTTGTTTAGTGGGTAGCGTATCTCTTTTCTGTCTCTTTCTTTTCATGGTAATGAGTCAAATACAATGTAGCTTACAAAAAGTTAGATGATTAAGATCACTATATAATGTTGTAATAGCTACTTTGCTGGGTTTAAGATGGGTTTAATAATTTGCTGGGTTTAATATTGTTCCTCTGTATTCGGTAACAAATTCTGAAAAGGCATTTGTAAGCTATAATTAATGCTGTGTACTGTATCTTAACGTACGAAGCCAGAACCCCTTTTACATTTAATAGAAAATATAATGAACCATTTATATTATGTAAAAATGCATAAGAATTTTGGTAGATTTACAATGCTAATAACCATGGAAATGCGTTGTTACAGTCTGTAAATATCTCTTAACAACACAATGCAATCACTAGTAAGACTTTCTGTTAATAAAGTATCTGGTAAGAATATATTCTACATTTAAAGTTGCAGTAGGGAGTTTTGAGAAAATTTTGACTTAGCCTGAAAATTTGAACAAGCACAACTTCCAGGTCCAACCCCCTTGCTCTCTGCTGCGCTACAGCCCTCCCTCCACAGCTCCTCCCCCACAGCGGAGCCTGCCGTGAACGCGCAGACTAGTAAACATGACCACCGATGACGGCGGATTATAAACAGTTATGGAACATTCACTAATAGGGACGAAACATCAACAATATGCTTTACATTGACTATGGCCTGCCCATAGTTTGACTACAAACTTGGTCCTCAAATCATTATGTATTTTGCAATACATGTAACTTTATAACGTTGCACTCTTTCTATAAGTTATAAATAGCTAGTAAGATTTTTTTATAAAAAAGGATTAGTTCACTTTTAAAAAAAAACTTTTGCTGATAATTTACTCACCCCCATGTCATCCAAGATGTCCATGTCTTTCTTTCTTCAGTCGAAAAGAAATTAAGGTTTTTGATGAAAACATTCCAGGCTTTTTCTCCATATAATGGACTTCAATAGGACACAAACGTTTCAAGGACCAAATGACAGTTTCAGTGCAGCTTCAAAGGGCTTTAAACGATACCAGACGATGAATAAGGGTCTTATCTAGCGAAACGATCGGCCATTTCAAAAATAAATAAAAAACTTTAAGTTTTATAAGCACAAATGCTCGCCTTGCTCTGTTCTGTGATGCACGTTCGTGACTCTCCTGTTTGAACTCGTTCATCAAAATGAACAAATCTTTTTCTAATCATTTCGTTCGTTGAATGAACGAAATGACTCTGAAAAAGACTCGTTCGAAATTAACGAATCTTTTTGCGAGTCATTTCGTTCGTTGAATGAACGAAATGACTCGAAAAAAGATTCGTTCATTTGGATGAACGAGTTCGAACAGGAAAGTCACGAACGACGGTACGCGCTCGCGCTGTGCAAGAGAGGGGTGATCAGCGCGTACACGAGCGTGATTGACACTGCTAAGATATTCCTCCTGGCTCTGATTGGTTGTTTCTGACCGGGAGCGTGTATTTCTGCAAATGGCAATAGGACCAAAGGGAGGAGCCAGAGGAGCTCGATTTTTTCCACAGATTATCTGTCTCATATTCTACTGTGAGGACATAATGACAGTTTTAACAAATATTTGTTTACAAAAGCTACCTACTGGAGCTTTAACAATGCATTAAATCACATTACACATTAATAAACCACAATAAAAAACAAATTAGCCTAAGTGATGTCTCAAATCAAGTGAATTACGAGTCATTGGACAGGCGTCCAATCACAACTGACTTCCGGAAAATGGGAAGTAACCAATGACATTTGAGGTTATTAAAACAGGAAGTCCCGCCCCTCGACTGTCAAAAATAAAATTGTTCGAGCAAGCAAAAGCAGCAGGCGAGAGCAGATCAAGCGCGAGAGCGTGTGAAATGATCATGCGCGCGCGCGAGGGCTTGTATTGCGTGCAGAGGAGATGTCATGAGCGCGCGCAGAGTATGAATGAGCTCGCGAGTTCCCGTTTCCTCGCGTGTAGATCTGTTATTCTCTTGCGAAAGTCATTTACCGCGCGCGCCAGCATCAGTTGTGCGCTCGGTTATTATTGGCATTGATTTGCCGCCATACCAGTCCAGCCCTGGGCAGCGTGCTCTCTTTTGACTTGTCGCGCACGAATGGTTTAAAGGCATTTGAACGAATAACAGCAGGATTTCGATATGATTAATCGTCCAGTACTATGTTGAATTGAAAAAACAGAATAAAAAGGGTTTAGTTCTAATATTTGTATAATTTTATATAAAAATAAATAGTGTAATCACATTTTTAGAAGATAGGAGATGTTTCCTGATTCTTTTTTTGACATGACTTTAATCCCTCACCATAGCAAAACCGTATACGATATTCAATATCCGTTCACAATTTAGCATCTTTAATGTATTTTCATCATGTTAAAAAAGTTTGGTGTGAATAAAATAAACCACTTAGGAGGAGTAGCTAAAAATTAAAACTAAAAACTAAGAAAATCCACATTCAGACCAAAATAGACGATTTCCTGTTGGGCTGGTTTAAAAACTTAGAGCACGAAAGTTGTTCGGCCGATGAGATCTATATGTGTACCGAGTTTCATATTATTACATGCAAGTTTGTTTGATTTATGGACCAAGTTTTCAGACCAAGTTTATGGACAAAGTTAATTTAATTAATAAATAATTACGTATATAAAACTATTGTCAATGCACCTCAAATAAACTGGTTCTATGCTTTTTTAAATAAAACTTATTTAAAAGATACAAGGCTTAAGACTTTTTAATGCAGTCCAACCCACACAGCAATGTTAAACTAAACTATCACCTGAAAATTTTATTTACATACAATATTATGTGCCTCCCCGAAAGATTCCCTCATGATTCAGGTGACATTTTAGTATTTTAATAATTAAAATGACTTACTTACTATTACTTTAATCTTCATATTATGTTTTTTAGTTTCGTTTCTGTTAACTTGCCACACAGTAGCCTGTGAGTTTTGCATTCAGATGCGTTTTCTCTCTTTAGCCAGGTGAGGGAGCCACATCATCTGACAAATCTTTTCTGCTTATTTTTTGAAGGTAATATGATGCCATAAAGAATCACATGCACGGGGTAAGATTTGTGAAAGTGTACATAAGTTTGCAAGCGCAAGTTAAATTTGCATGCACAAGAGAAGATTTGTAAAGGTGTAAATCACCTTTTGTTATGGTAATGCTGTTTTTGGAGTTGTTTAATCCTCTGCTGAGATCTTCAGAGATTTAATGTCTTCTTTTATTTGCATGTTGATTTCAGGCAGTGTGGCTTTAAGTCAGTTGTAATTGTTGTGTTTCATTTTCTGAGAGTGCAAGCATAATGTTGAACCAACATCACATTGTAACATGGACTCAACGCCATTACCATTGATTTGTGGATGAAATTTCAACATTTGCTGGAACAAAATAGATGTTGATTCAATGCAGTTAACATTGACACATTAAAGGACAAGTTCGGTATTTTACACTTAAAGCCCTGCAAAGCCCTACAAAGACGTGAAACTCACCGAGTGGTATGGAGTGTTCACTGATATGCACTCTAAAAAGAGATGTGTTAAAAATGACACATGTTGTGTCAGTTTTAACACATATAGTGAGTGTGCTCAGGGACTACACATGTTGTGTCAAATTTAACACAGTAAATGTGTAAGTCATTTTAACACACAAATTGTGTCATTTTAAAAAATAAAGCGAAAGGGGCAGATGTAAAAATATTAATAATTTAATCAATAGTCGAGTACAGAATGCATGTGCACACAAAGTACAAGACAATGCTTCAAGCTCAATGACTGGACAGACTCACTGTACTGTACATTATTCATGCTTCAACCCCTAATAGATAACGCTGCTTTTGACAAAAGTTCATGAGAGATAACGGTTAACCAAGTTTGCACTTTGAATTAGATTAAAACGTAGCAACTGACAAAATATTGTATATAAATAACTTATATTTGCACAGGCCTGTTTGTTTGAGAAACATAGCAAACACTGCATACCATTCACAGTGATGGTGAGTGTCGACGCGCTCTTATAAAATGATGTGTTGAAAACAACCCAACCTGTAAAAAGAGATGCTAAAGATGACACATGTTGTGTAGATTTTAACACATGTAGTGTGTGTGCTCAGGGACTACACATGTTGTGTCAAATTTAACACACAACCTGTGTCGTTTCTTAACACATCTCTGTGTTTATAAGGACTACACGTTTTGTGTTACCTTTAACACAACTAATGTGTTATTCCTCTTAAACAGAAGTGTGTTGAAACCTTTTACACACTAATGTGTTGTAGTTACACAACTTGTGTCAGATACAGAGCAAAAACTCCAGTGTTAAATTAACTCTCCTGGGAGTTTATATGGCTCCAGACTCAAGAGTGTAAAGTGTTAAAATATGAGTGTTAAATTAACACTCAAGAGTGTTAAAGTTAATGAGATAATTACGTGATTAATTGAGGGATGATTGAGCATTATTGAAGACACCTGATGTTAATAAGCAGAATCACTGAAGGAGAAAATCACAAATTGTACGTCACCATTATGGAGATCAGTGTGTGCTTTAGTTGGGCTTTTGACCCTTTTATTTTTAACATTATATTTTGTTTGTCTGTTGTTACTTAGTTATAACAGCCAGATGAATAAAGGAAAGAAGTGATTTGACGTTGTTGATTATGTTATGATGTAATCATCATATGAACTTGATCACTGAACTCATTAAGAATCTTGTGACATAGATACATATTGTTAATTACAATATCATTGATTATACGTCAAAGATCTAGAATTTTCTATATAATACAAAGGATTTCTTTAAAGTTGTTTTCAAAAATAAAAAAGTCTTTATTTTAGGCACACACAGACATCAAGATTCAATCTATGCATCTCAACAATGGTGACGATCTGAATATTAAATTAGGAAAAGTAAATTATATAGACAATTCAGATCATAATTTATTCATACCGCAATGCATGATGGGAGCCATTAATGAGTTGTGATTGGTGGCAGCCACTGCAACATGCTTTATTATTGTCACCATTGTTGAGATTCACAGTCTGATTATTGATGTCTGTGTTTCTAAATGAATTTATGTTTTTTTAGATATTTTTGATTATATTAAAAGCACTGAAAGTCCTATGCTGTAGAATCACAGAGCAATTGTAATTAACAAGTTGAACTATCTCAGTAAATTTAGATTTTCAAATCACAACATGATTATGTCAAAACATAACCAACACCATCCAATCACTTTTTGTCTTTGTTCATCTGGCTGCTATAACTCAATAACAGCAGACAAACAAAATTACAAAAAATAAAAGGGTCAAGAACCCAACTAAAGCAAACACTGATCTATATAATGGTGACGTACAATTTGAGTTTTTCTCCTTCAGTGATTCTGCTTGTTAACATCAGGTGTCTTCAATAATGCTCAATTATCACTCAAGTAATCACTTAATTATCTCATTAACTTTAACACTCTTGAGTGTTAATTTAACACTCATATTTTAACACTTTACACTCTTGAGTCTGGAGCCATATAAACTCCCAGGAGAGTTCATTTAACACTGGAGTTTTTGCTGTGTATGTGTCACATGTGACTGTAGTCCGTGTGTATTTGCCAGAGTTACCTCCTGTGTTTTTACAACTGAGTGTTTGGATGAACACTGACACGTTTTGTTAACTTGTGTTTATGTAGTCCAGTGATGTTTAATAAAGAGTTTGTTTGAACATTTGGATATTTTAGACATCATGATGAATCTATATAGACAAGCTCTTATTGAGAATTAACAGAGGTTTGATGTTTGAAGTCACCAGAATCGTGATTAATGGCTCCTTTATTTGGGCTCTTGACCCTTTACTTTTCTTGTAGTTTTTCTCTGGCTGCTTTAACTGTATTTTAATAAAATACATCTGTTATGGTGAGAGAAAATATGATCAGATGGTTCTTGGTTATGTCATAATCAACGAGTACTGATCCGATCAAGTTTTTGAGACTATGGATGGTGTGTGTTGATTCTATTTGTTGTTAGTTATAACGGTCTTGTGAAACTACATCAAGCTATCTAAAAGTGCAGAATTACTTCTTAAAAAAAAATAAAAGTTCAGAAAGATTTGAGCTGCAGTAGAAACTAGTCAAACACAGATATCAAGAATCAGCATATGAATCTCAACAATGGTGACAAACCAAAAGCTTCATGCCGCAATGCATGCTGCGAGTCAAGGATGAGCTTTGTACTATGGTGGCACCCAGCATGCATTGCGACATTAAGCTTTGTCACCATTGTTGAGATTCATACGCTGATTCTTGATGTCTGTATTTGACTAACTTTTGCTGCAGCTTAAAACTTTCTGAAAACATCTTTTATTAAGAAATATAGGGTAGCATAGAGTGCAAGATCCTGTACACACTACAGGTATTTAAAATCAAACTATAAGCTTATAGCAATACGCTAACTTGCTAAACCTTCTAAAAATCATATTTTAGATATTAAACTCTTTGTAGGCTCTTTGTACACAGCAAAAACTCCAGTGTTAAATTAACACACCTGGGAGGGTATATGAGTCCACACTCAAGTGTTAAAGTTAATGAGATAATTAAGTGATTAATTTAGTGATGATTGAGCATTTTTGAAGACACCTAAGCAAAATCACTGAAGGAGAAAATCTCAAATTGTAAGCCACCGTTATGGCAGCACAGTCTCATCCCAAGACGTCATATAACTGACGTCTTGGGACGTGTTTTGACCATACGTCAATATCCTTCTTTTTAGGGTACCCTTAAACGTCGGTTAGATGACGTTATCGGATCCTAACTCTACCCCAGACCTAAACCTACCCCTGAACCTACCCCGTCACCTAAGTGACGTTAAAGGTAAAGCGTCAGTTGTATGACGTCCCAGGATCGTCTATAACCGACGTTTAAGGGTACCCTAAAAAGGCGGATATTGACGTATGGGCAAAAGACGTCCCAAGACGTCAGTTATATGACTTCTTGGGATGAGACTGTGTTAGTTATGGCGATCATTGGTTGCTTTAGTTGGGCTCTGGACCCTTATATTATTAACTTTAGATTTAGTTTGACTGATTTATCTGAGTTGTAGCCTAACTGCCAGTTGAACAAAGAAAAAAGTGATCTGATGGTGTTGGTTATATTATGACAATCATCATTTGAACTTTTTTTTTTTTTTGATTTATGTTGTTTGTTTCAGCATAACTGTGATACAGCATAAATATCCAGAGTTTTAGCTATGATATAAAGGATTTCTTAAAAGTTGTTTTCTAAAAGAAATATAATCTATAGGCAGTCACAGACTTCAAGATTCAGTCTATGCATCTCAACAATGGTGACGAAAAAGTAAAATTACATAGAAAATTCAGATTATAATTTATTCATATCGCAATGCATGATGGGAGCCATTAATGAGTTGTGATTGGTGGCAGCCACTGCAACATACTTTATTATTGTCACCATTGTTGAGATTCACAGGCTGATTATTGATGTCTGTGTTTCTATATCAAGTTATTCAAAAGTGTTTTGATCAGAACAATGTATATTAAATATTTTGGATTATAAAAAACATATCTATACTCATATATGCTCTAAAATCACAGAGTTGTTGTCAAGAAGTTAAACCAAACTATCTCAGTAAGATTTGTTTTCAGATCACAGCATGACTATGCCAAAACACAACCAACACTATCAGATAACACTTTACTTTGTTAATTTGACTGTTATAATTAAATAACAGCAGACACACAAGTAAATGTATAAAGGTTAAGAGCCCAACTAAAGCAAACACTGATCGCCATAACGGTGGCTTACAATTTGTGATTTTCTCCTTCAATGATTCTGCTTGTTAACATCAGGTGTCTTCAATAATGCTCAATCATCACTAAATTAATCACTTAATTATCTCATTAACTTTAACACTCTTGAGTGTTAATTTAACACTGGAGTTTGTGCTGTGTAGTAAATGCCGCTCCATCTGAAAGCAGGTGAAGGCGATTTACTACTAATCAAGGAACCGGCTTTACTGACGAGATACGCATAACAATATCGTGCGATATATCGCCCAGCCCTAATTTATTGTAATGTATTGTTTTATTTATTTTAGAGCTTTCTATGGGATACCATATGGAATATACCTATAATTATTTTCATAAACACAAACTGCCCTCCACCCAGTGCTATTCTATCCAGTTATTAAATTAGATTTGAAAATTAGATTTGGAAATTAGATTTGAATTTGTTCGTTTAAAAGTGGACATTTCAAGTAGGGCTGGGCGATATATCGCACGATATTGTTATGCGCATCTCGTCAGTAAAGCCGGTTCCTTGATTAGTAGTAAATCACCTTCACCTGCTTTCAGATGGAGCGGCATTTACTACACAGCACAAACTCCAGTGTTAAATTAACACTCAAGAGTGTTAAAGTTAATGAGATAATTAAGTGATTAATTTAGTGATGTTTGAGCATTATTGAAGACACCTGATGTTAAGTTCTTCATCGACTCACGAGCCGAGTGACCCACCGCTAAGAGTTGTACACTTAACAAGCAGAATCACTGAAGGAGAAAATCTCAAATTGTAAGCCACCGTTATGGCGATAAGTGTTTGCTTTAGTTGGGCTCTTAACCTTTATACATTCACTTTAAATTTGTTTGTCTGCTGTTATATTTATAGCAGTCAAATGAACAAAAAGAAGTGTGATCTGATAGTGTTGGTTATGTTCTGGCATAATCATGCTGTCATCTGAAAATGAATCTTAATGCAAGGTATGTTTCTTGTAATCAAAAATATTTAATTAACATTGTTCTGATCAAAACACTTTGCAATAAATTTGTTAAGAAACACAGACATCAATAATCAGCCTGTGAATCTCAACAATGGTGACAATAATAAAGCATGTTGCAGTGGCTGCCACCAATCACAACTTATTAATGGCTCCCATCATGCATTGCGATATGAATAAATTATGATCTGAATTTTCTATGTAATTTACTTTTCCTAATTGAATATTCTGCTCGTCACCATTGTTGAGATGCATAGACTGAATCTTGACTTCTGTGTGTGCCTTAAAAATAGATTTTTTAAAAAAAAAAAAAACTTTTAAGAGAACCTTTATACTATACCTAAAATTCTGGATATTTATGCAGAATCACAGTTATGAATATAATCACAGTCATAATATGACCAATACCATCAGAATATTTTTGTCTTTGTTCATCTGGCAGTTATAACTCAGATAAAGCAACCAAACAAAATCTAAACTAAATAATAATATGGGTCAAGAGCCCAACTAAAGCAACCAATGATCGCCATAACGGTGGCTTACAATTTGAGTTATTCTCCTTCGGTGATTCTGCTTTAGGTGTCTTCAATAATGCTCAATCATCACTCAATTAATCACTTAATTATCTCATTAACTTCAACACTCTTGAGTGTGGACTCATATACACTCCCATGAGTGTTAATTTAACACTGGAGTTTTTGCTCTGTACAAAGAGCCGTAGTTAACTGACAAGCTGAGCCATATCGCATTAATTATCGCTGGCGATACGTCCGCGATATTGATGCGATATGGCTCAGCTTGTCAGTGAACTACGGCTCTTTGTAGTAAATGCCGCTCGATCTGAAAGCAGGTGATGGTGATTTACTTCTAATCAAGGAACCGGCTTTACTGACGAGATGCGCATAACAATATCGTGCGATATATCGCCCAGCCCTAATTTCAAGCTTGTATAGGTAGGCTATATTTTGTTTCAGTTCATTTTTGAGACTCGCTCCAGTTCACGGAGATCATGAAAGCGCGCCTGATTTTTTCTTTTATTTTACAAAAGCACAAAGTTTTCTTGTTATTGTGAGTTTACACCAATAAAATTGTGTATTTTTATTTACACATAAAAAAATATTGTGAGTACAGTTTATAAACTGAAGGGACGGATTGCACAACCGTCGCCACGGATTGTTTTGTTTTTTCCCACAGATGGAGGGTTTTTTCCCTCCATGATACGGGGTTTAAAAATATATTTATATTCATCATTTATATTGTCCATTTATGCTACATAATAAAAAGAATACACTAGCCTACAAAATTGCATCAAGGTACACAGCAAAATCCCCAGTGTTAAATTAACACTCCTCGGTGTACATATGTGTCCACACTACAGGGTGTTAAAATGAACACTGAAGCAGTGTTGAAGTTAATGAGATAATTAAGTGATTAATTAAGTGATGATTGGCCATTAGTGGTGACACCTAATGTTAATAAGCAGAATCATTGATGGAAAGAGAAACAACAAGAACAGAAAAAAGAGAAACACAAGAACTACTGACTTCGAGTCATTACACATTGTTGCACTTAATATTACAAGTTTGAATTTATTTCTGCCATACATCTACAAAAGTTCTTGGAATTCAACAGAAGTTTAGACGGTAATGTTTTATGAATTTTTCGTTTCAAGTCACCATTATGGTGGTCAGTGCTTGCTTTAGTGTGGCTCTTGACCCTTTTCACTTTTTAATGTTAGTTTTTCTCTGACTGTTTCAACTTTGTGTCTATAAAGCACATTTGTTACTGCGAACGAAAACATGATCTGCTCACAATATGTTTTGATGATAATGACATTATCGTCATGTAGTGACCTGATTCTCTGATGTCATTCAGAGTCTACATCTTTGACTATATGCTTGATGTCTCCATTAGGTATTGGTGATTGTAGTTCCGAGATTCTACAGTTGGAGATCCAAAAGCAATATGATCGATTTTGAAAATATTTTAGGTACAGAAATTTTTGTGTTTAGACACACAGACATCAAGAATCAGCATATGAATCTCAGCAATGGTGACAATAAACAAAGTACTGACAAACAGATCAACTATGAACATCACAAAACAAGCTACTAAAGTCATAACAAAACAATAGCAAAAATAGAAGCAAACAGGACAACAATGAAAATAACAGGACAATTCAGCTGCATTAATGCATGATGTGAGCCAGGGATGCATTCTGATTGGTGGCTCCCATCATGCACTGCAACATGAAGCATTTGTGTGATTGTCACCATTGTTGAGATTCATATGTAGATTCTTGATGTCTGTATGTGATTTTAAAACTTTCAAATTAATAAAACATTGCAGGAAGTAGGTACTGTAGTGAAAAATTAATAAAACATTTTGATAATCAGTTTATAATGCTGGGTGAGATCAGTGAATCAGGTCACTATTAATTTTATCACCAACATAACCACAGCTGTGTTTCCCATAATCAATCTTAAACCTAACTTGATTGCAGAAAAACTGCAACAAATGGTCAGTACAATCAAATTAGGCTTACAATGTTTAAGGGGAAACATAGCCCAGGTTATAGTTTCTCTTGCCACAACAAACGTGCTTTACAAACACAGAGTTGGAAAAGACAAAGAAACGCTAATGTTAAAAAGGAAAGGGTTAAGAGCCCACCTGAAACCAAACACTGATCACCATAATGGTGACATGAAACGAAACTTCCATAAAACATTACCATCTAAACTTCTGTTAAATCTAAATAAGACCGTGTGTAGTTGTATGACATATATAAAGTCAAACTGGTAAAATAATAAATGCCATAATGTGTAATGGCTCAAAGTCAGTAGTTCTTGTGTTTCTCTTTTTTTTTGTTCTTCTTGTTTCTCTTCCCTTCAGTGAGTCTACTTGTTATCATCAGGTGTCTTCAATAATGCTCAATCATCACTTAATTAATCACTTAATTATCTCATTAACTTCAACACTGCTTCGGTGTTAATTTTAACACCCTGTAGTGTGGACACATATGAACACTGAGGAGTGTTAATTTAACACTGGGGATTTTGCTGTGTATCTGTCTCAAAAGTTTTCTCAACAGTCTAATACAACAACAGGTTTGTGTGGTAACGCTAGCATAAATCGACAAATATGCTAACTCAGTTTTACCGAACAGTGGCTTTACTTTGAGAACAGTCAACTTATATACAACTTATATGTAATTTTCTATCTACACACCAAAATCCCCAGTGTTAAATCAACACCGCTCAGAGCAAATATGGTCCCACTCTAGGGCTGCACGATTAATCGCACGATGTTGTTATGCGCATCTAATCAGTAAAGCCGGTTCCTTGATTAGTAGTAAATCACCTTCACCTGCTTTCAAATGGACGATATGATGCAGATATGAGTGTTAAATTAACACTCAAGAGTGTTAAAGTTAATGAGATAATTAAGTGATTAATTTAGTGATCATTGAGCATTATTGAAGACACCTGATGTTAACAAGCAGAATCACTGAAGGAGAAAATCTAAAATTGTAAGCCACTGTTATGGCGATAAGTGTTTGCTTTAGTTGGGCTCTTGATCCTTATACTATAAGCTTAAATTTTGTTTGTCGGCTGTTATTGATTTATTACAGTCAAACGCACAAAGGCAAGTGTGATATGATAGTATTGGTTATGTTTTGACAATCATGCTGTGCTCTGAAAAATGAAATTCATTCAGATGATCTGGTTTAACTTAATGGCAACAGTTTAGTGGTTCTACAGCATATGATAATTGTATGTTTCTCAGAATCCAAAACATTTAATAAAACTTGTCCTGATCAAAACACTTTCAAATGCATTAATTTAGAAACACAGACATCAATAATCAGCCTGTGAATCTCAACCGTGGTGACAATAATAATCCTTGTTGCCACCAATCACAACTCATTAATGTCTCCCATCATGCATTTTAATTATAAATGATGATCTGAATAATTTACTTTTCCTAATTGAATATTCTGCTCGTCATCCATTGTTGAGATGCATTGACTGAATCTTGATATCTGTGTGTGCCTAAAAGACAGATTTTTTTTTTTTTACAACTTTTCAGAACTCCTTTATATTATATCTCAAATTCTGGATATTTATGCAGAATCACTGTTATGCTGTAATCAACAGCATTAATCACAAATACTTAGTTCAAATGATAAATGTCAAAATATAACCAACACCACTATATCAATTCTTTTCTTTGTTCATCTGGCAGGTATAACTCAGATACAACAGCCAAACAAAATCTAAAGTTAATAATATAAGGGTCAAGAGCCCAACTAAAGCAAACACTCATCTCCATAATGGTGACCTGAAATTCCGGTTTTCTCCTTCAGTGATTCTGCTTTAGGTGTCTTCAATAATGCTCAATGATCACTTAATTAATCACTTAAATATCTCATTAACTTTAACACTCTTGAGTGTGGACTCATATACACTCCGTGTGTATGAGGTGTGTTAATTTAACACTGAGTTTTTGCTGTGTACAAAGAGCCGTAGTTAACTGTCAAGCTGAGCCATATCGCATTAAATATCGCTGGCGATACGTCCTCGATTTTAACGCGATTTGGCTCAGCTTGTCAGTTAACTACGGCTGTTTGTAGTAAATGCCGCTCCATCTGAAAGCAGGTGAAGGTGATTTACTACTAATCAAGGAACCGACTTTACTGATTAGATGCGCATAACAACATCTTGCGATTAATTGTGCAGCCCTATCCCACTCTACAGAGTGTTAAAATAACACTGAATTGGTATGAATTCGGTAATGCTGTTTGTGGATTTGTTTAATCCTTCTCTGTTGAGATCTTCAGAGATGTAATGTCTTATTTGTATCTTCAGTTGATGTAATATAAGGCTGTGACTAGTCAGTTGTAGTTCTTGTGTTTCTCTTCCCTTCAGTGATTCTGATCAAAATTTAAACTTAAAGTAGAAGGATCAAGAGCCCAACTAAAGCAAACACTTATCGCCATAACCGTGGCTTACAATTTTAGATTTTCTCCTTCAGTGATTCTTCATGTTAACAGCAGGTGTTCATCACTAATGCTCAATCAACACTTAATTAATCACTTAATAATCTAATTAACTTTAACACTGCTTCAGTGTTATTTTAACACTCTGTAGAGTGGGACCATATTTGCTCCAAACAGTGTTGATTTAACACTGGGGATTTTGCTGTGTAACGTTACTTTTATAAATTTGCTGTTTTACTGCAAACAACTAAAGTTAAAACATTATAGGCTAGGCTACTGTGTGATCAGAAAAACAGTCGCTATTAGTTGATAGTCTTACCTCTAGACGAATGCGTTTAGTACCAGATGGCCCAGGCTGTTCGTCATCGGGGAAGGTGAATATTGATGGTATTGCAGTGTCCTTCAGAGTGGTTCTCTTCATTCGAAGGACTTTCGGTTCATAGTAGGGCTGGGCGATATATCGCACGATATTGTTATGCGCATCTCGTCAGTAAAGCCGGTTCCTTGATTAGTAGTAAATCGCCTTCACCTGCTGTCAGATCGAGCGGCATTTACTACAAAGAGCCGTAGTTCACTGACAAGCTGAGCCATATCGCATCAATATCGCGGACGTATCGCCAGCGATAATTAATGCGATATGGCTCAGCTTGTCAGTTAACTACGGCTCTTTGTACACAGCAAAAACTCCAGTGTTAAATTAACACACCTGCGAGTGTATATGAGTCCACACTCAAGAGTGTTGAAGTTAATGAGATAATTAAGTGATTAATTTAGTGATGATTGAGCATTATTGAAGACACCTGAAGAATCACTGAAGGAGAAAAACTCAAATTGTAAGCCACCGTTATGGCGATCATTGGTTGCTTTAGTTGGGCTCTTGACCCTTATATTATAAACTTTAGAGTTTGTTTGGTTGCTTTATCTGGGTTATAACTGCCAGATGAACAAAGACAAAAATGTTCTGATGGTATTGGTCATATAATGGCAGTAACCATTCGACCTTTATGTTTTTGAATTATGTTGTTTGTTACAGCATAACTGTGATTCTGCATCAATATCCATAATTTTAGGTCTAATATAAAGGTTTTCTTAAAAGTTGTTTTTTAAAAAAAAAAAATATATTGTTAAGCCACACACAGAAGTCAAGATTCAGTCTATGTATCTCAACAATGGTGACGAGCAGAATATTCAATTAGGAAAAGTAAGTTACATAGAAAATTCAGATCATAATTTATTCATATCGCAATGCATGATGGGAGCCATTAATAAGTTGTGATTGGTGGCAGCCACTGCAACATGCTTTATTATTGTCACCATTGTTGAGATTCACAGGCTGATTATAGATGTCTGTGTTTCTTAATAAATTTATTTGAAAGTGTTTTGATCAGAACAATGTTAATTACATAATTTTGATTACAAGAAACACACCTATATTCATATGCTGTAGAATCAAAAAGTTGTTGCCAACAAGTTAAACCGAATTATAGTTAATAAGATTCATTTTCAGATCACAGCATGATTATGCCAGAACACAACCAACACTATCAGATCACACAATTTCTTTTTGTTCATTTGACTGTTATTAATATATAACAGCAGACAAACAAATTTAAAGTGAATGTATAAAGGTTAAGAGCCCAACAAAAGTAAACACTTATCGCCATAACGGTGGCTTACAATTTGAGATTTTCTCCTTCAGTGATTCTGCTTGTTAAGTGTACAACTCTTAGCGGTGGGTCACTCGGCTCGTGAGTCGATGAAGAACGCAGCCAGCTGCGAGAACTTAAAGCTCCAGTAGGTAGCTTTTGTAAACAAATATTTGTTAAAACTGTCATTATGTCCTCACAGTAGAATATGAGACAGATAATCTGTGGAAAAAATCGAGCTCCTCTGGCTCCTCCCTGTGGTCCTATTGCCATTTGCAGAAATACACCGCTCCCGGTCAGAAACAACCAATCAGAGCCAGGAGGAATGTCTTAGCAGTGTCAATCACGCTCGTGTACGCGCTGATCACCCCTCTCTTGCACAGCGCGAGCGCGTACCGTCGTTCGTGACTCTCCTGTTCGAACTCGTTCATCCAAATGAACGAATCTTTTTTCGAGTCATTTCGTTCATTCAACGAACGAAATGACTCGCAAAAAGATTCGTTCATTTCGAACGAGTCTTTTTCGGAGTCATTTCGTTCATTCAACGAACGAAATGATTCGAAAAAGATTTGTTCATTTTGATGAACAAGTTCAAACAGGAGAGTCACGAACGCGCATCACAGAACAGAGCAAGGCGAGCATTTGTGCTTATAAAACTTAAAGTTTTTTATTTATTTTTGAAATGACCGATCGTTTCGCTAGATAAGACCCTTATTCATCGTCTGGTATCGTTTAAAGCCCTTTGAAGCTGCACTGAAACTGTCATTTGGTCCTTGAAACGTTTGTGTCCTATTGAAGTCCATTATATGGAGAAAAAGCCTGGAATGTTTTCATCAAAAACCTTAAAATCTTTTCGACTGAAGAAAGAAAGACATGGACATCTTGGATGACATGGGGGTGAGTAAATTATCAGCAAAAGTTTTTTTTAAAAGTGAACTAATCCTTTAACGTTATCTTACTAGCTATTTATAACTTATAGAAAGAGTGCAACGTTATAAAGTTACGTGTATTGCAAAATACATAATGATTTGAGGACCAAGTTTGTAGTCAAAGTATGGGCAGGCCATAGTCAATGTAAAGCATATTGTTGATGTTTCGTCCCTATTAGTGAATGTTCCATAACTGTTTATAATCTGCCGTCATCGGTGGTCCTGTTTACTAGCCTGCGCGTTCACGGCAGGCTCCGCTGTGGGGGAGGAGCTGTGGAGGGAGGGCTGTAGCGCAGCAGAGAGCAAGGGGGTTGGACCTGGAAGTTGTGCTTGTTAAAAATTTCAGGCTAAGTCAACATTTTCTCAAAACTCCCTACTGCAACTTTAACATCAGGTGTCTTCAATAATGTTCAAACATCACTAAATTAATCACTTAATTATCTCATTAACTTGTCTTTAACACTCTTGAGTGTTAATTTAACACGGGAGTTTGTGCTGTGTAGTAAATGCCGCTCCATCTGAAAGCAGGTGATGGTGATTTACTACTAATCAAGGAACCGACTTTACTGACGAGATGCGCATAACAATATCGTGCGATATATCGCCCAGCCCTAGTTCATAGTCTTCCTGCTTGAAATGACGACTGCAAATCCTACGGGTTTTCAGGTTTTCCATATCGGTGTCCTCACCAAACTTCGGATGGTTGATAGCCCGCAGCCACTGTTTACATCGCTCCAAATCAAATCAAATCAAATCAAATCCTTTTATTATCACACAACCATATAGTGCAACAGTGGGTGAAATTCTTAGGTGCAATTCCGAGCAACATAGCAGTCGTGACATGTGACTTAGACAATTACAGCAAACATAAGATTTACATAGATTACACATCTAATGTGCACACAATTACTCACAGTACCATACACACTAACAGAACAATAAATAATATGCAATATACACTATACAATATACAACAATTTACAATATACAACAATATACAAAAAATACAAAAAGAGGAATGTATACATGCAATAGATACACGTAAGGTGGATATATATATATAAAAAAAAAAATATATATATATATATATATATATATATATATATACATATTTGTAATATGCAGTAGGTTATGTTGTGCTGTGTTGACAGTTAGACTGTTATGGTTGTTGATCATGAGGGATCAAGAGTTTAGAAATCGAATTGCTTGTGGGAAGAAGCTGTCATGGAGTCGGCTGGTGTGTGTCCTGATGCTGCGGTACCGCCTGCCTGATGGTAGCAGTGAAAGCAGTCCATGGCTCGGGTGGCTAGAGTCTCTGATGATCCTCCGAGCTTTCCTCACACACCGCCTGGCATAAATATCCTGGAGGGAGGGAAGCTCACCTCCGATAATACGACTGGCAGTGCGCACCACCCTTCGCAGGGCTTTGCGGTTGCGAGCGGTAGTGTTGCCATACCAGGCAGTGATGCAGCCAGTCAGGATGCTCTCGACGGTGCCGGTGTAAAACTGTGTAAGGATGTGGTGGTTCATTCCGAACTTCCTCAGCCGTCTCAGGAAGAAGAGGCGCTGATGAGCCTTCTTCACGACGGCCTCGGTGTGGACGGACCATGTGAGTTCCTCTGTGATGTGGACACCGAGGAACTTGAAGCTGCTGACTCTCTCCACCGGAGCTCCATTGATGGTGATGGGGCTGTGTTCTCTGTCGTTCTTCCTGAAGTCGACCACAAGCTCCTTGGTTTTGCTGATGTTGAGGGAGAGGTTGTTTTCCTGACACCAGTGCGTCAGAGTGAGCACCTCCTCTCTGTAGGCCGTTTCATCGTTGTCGGTGATCAGACCTACGACCGTCGTATCATCAGCAAACTTGATGATGGAATTGGAGCTGTGAGTTGCCACGCAGTCATATGTGTACAAGGAGTACAAGAGTGGGCTGAGAACACAGCCCTGAGGGGCTCCAGTGTTGAGAGTCAGTGATGAGGAGATGTTACTGCCTATTCTAACCACCTGGCGTCTGTTTGACAGGAAGTCCAGGATCCAGCTGCACAGCAAGCTGTTTAAGCCCAGAGCCCGGAGTTTCACATCAAGCAAGGAGGGCACTATGGTGTTGAATGCTGAGCTGTAGTCTACAAACAGCATTCTCACATATGTGTTCCTATTTTCCAGGTGGGAGAGAGCAGTGTGTATTGTAGATGCAATAGCATCATCAGTGGAGCGGTTATTGCGGTATGCAAACTGCAGTGGGTCCAGTGAGGGAGGTAGAACAGAGCAGATGTAATCTCTGACTAGTCTCTCAAAGCATTTACTGATGATGGGGGTCAGAGCAACAGGGCGCCAGTCATTTAAGCAGGTAATGTTGGTTTGCTTCGGTACAGGTACAATGATGGACGTTTTGAGGCATGTGGGGACTACAGACAAGGAGAGGGACCGATTGAAAATGTCCGTAAAAACACCAGCCAGTTGATTCGCGCACTTTCTGATGACGCGGCCCGGAATACCGTCTGGACCCGCGGCTTTACGGATGTTCACTCGACGGAAAGATCGGGTTACATCCGCTACAGAGACGGAGAGTGAACTAACCTCTGTAGCTTCAGCCGCGAGAACGCTCTCCGCAAGGGGGGTGTTAGTTCCCTCGAAACGAGCATAAAAAGTGTTTAGCTCATCCGGGAGAGAGGCAGTGTTGTTCACTGTGGAGTTTATGTTTCCTCTGTAGTCCGTAATGATATTAATTCCCTTCCACATGCTTCTGGAGTCGGAGGTGTTGAACTGTCCTTCAATCTTGTCCCTGTATTGGCGTTTTGCTGCTTTGATAGTTTTTCGGAGGGCATAACTTGCTTGTTTTTGCTCCTCCGCACTCCCGGAGTTAAAAGCGGAAGTCCGCGCATTGAGTGCCGCACGAACTTCGCTATTAATCCATGGTTTCTGGTTCGGGTAAATCCGTATTGTTTTGGTCGGAACAACGTCTTCTACACACTTCCTGATGAAACATGTTACGCTATCAGCATAAGCCTCGATGTCGTCATCAGAGGCCGACCGGAACATCTCCCAGTCCGCATGATCAAAACAGTCCTGAAGCATAGAGTCTGATTGGTCCGACCAGCACTGGATCGTTCTGAGGGCGGGTGTTTCCTGTTTCAGTTTCTGCCTATAAGCGGGCAGAAGGAGAACGGAAGAGTGATCCGATTTGCCAAAAGGTGGACGGGGGAGGGATTTGTAGCCATCCCGGAAGGGGGAGTAGCAATGATCCAAAACCCGGTCCCCTCGTGTGTTAAAGTTTATGTGTTGGTGGTATTTAGGTGCTATTTTCTTGAAGTTGGCTTTGTTAAAGTCCCCGGACACAATGAACGCGGCCTCAGGGTGCGCGGTTTCCCACTCGCTTATTTCCCCATACAGTTCCTTTAGTGCCCGGTCTGTGTCGGCTTGTGGGGGAATGTACACAGCCGTGATAATGACCGCTGTGAATTCCCTCGGTAGCCAGAATGGTCGACACAGAAGCATGAGAAATTCCAGATCAGGAGAGCAGAAAGACTTGATAGAATGTACGTTCCTCTGATCACACCAGGATTTGTTAATCATAAAACATACACCTCCGCCTCTGCTTTTACCTGAGAGGTCTTTAACTCTGTCCGCTCGGTGCACTGAGAACCCCGCGGTTTCGATGGCCGAGTCTGGAATCTCAGCAGACATCCAAGTTTCTGTAAGGCAGATAATGCAGCAGTCCCTCGTCTCCCGTTGGAAAGAGATCCGCGCTCTCATCTCACAGAGCTTGTTGTCTAGAGACTGAACGTTTGCTAGCAAAATACTGGGAAGCGGGGGTCGATTTGCGCGCCGTCTTACTCTGACGAGAACGCCGGCTCTTCTTCCCCTTCTCCGTCTGCGTTTCCGCGGCCGAGCTGCCCAGACAAAGGGCTCCGCTGCCGTATTTGTAAACAGCGGGGCATCACTGAAGAAATGAAAGTCCGGTTTTCGGTGTTCGATTGCCGAGCCAATGTCCAAAAGTGTTTGTATGTCGTACTCAATAAGACAGACAACATCCAAGACAAAAAACAAAAGAACTGTAAACAGAACAAACAAAAAAACTACCATGTTGTGACGGAGCTCGCGACGCAGCAGCCATACTCGGCGCCATCTTGACACTTCATTGTATCCAAATCTTTTAACGGAAAATCCAAATCTTTATCGGAAAATGATGGAAACTTACTTCTTCTCCTTTCCTGTTTTTTTTTGTACATCCCGGTACAATGCAATTTAGCACCATTTCGATGGAAATTTATCGACCAACTCACTCAACTCAACTCAATTTTTCAGATACTGCCGCCTGTAACAGGCAGGCCTGGTTTGGGAGTGGCCTCCTAAGTGCGGCAAAGCAAGTGCATTCTGGGAGTTGTTGTCTTTCAGCCACATGAGTAAAAAATACATTTTTTGCCTTTTCTCAGTCTAGAATGCTTCAAATTCAAAAATAATTTCACATTTCTACTACATAAATGACCACTATTAAATACACATTCATCTTCCCACAGCTGGAGTATCCCTTTAATTTTGTGTTGACCGCACATGCGCAACATCCTATGGGTTCTGTACTGGAAACAGACATGATTAGTTAATCTCTCGAGTCTTCAGGTTTGGGTCTGACTAGAGACTATGCTGTCAGTACCAGAAAGAGAAATGATTAGTTCATCTCTCGAGTCTTTGGGTCAGAGTCTTTCGTTCTTCCTGTCAGTCCCATACAGGCTATGCTGTATCGGTACTGGAAAGATAAATGATTAGTTCACCTCTCGAATCTTCGGGTCTGATTCTTCTGAATCTTTTGTTATTTTGTCACGTGATGAACGAACAACTTGAACCTGAAGTCGATAGACTCGAAATGTGAACTAATCAATTCTGTATCCGGTACTACAGACTGCATAGCTCAGTTTATGAGGATGTCACGGGATGAATGAACGGCTTAGATCGGAAGGTGAGGTAAACTAATAGACTGCATAGCCTGATGACCAAGATAAATTAATGAATCATTTCTGTTTGTCATAATTTTGCCTTTTCCTTGCATTCCAATTTTTTTTCTTATTCTAAATGCAATCCACATTTGATGTGTTTGGGGAATTTGGCTTACATGTAACTTTTCAAATACATTCTGCTGAAATGAACGAAATGACTCGAAAAAAGATTTGTTCATTTTGATGAACGAGATTCAAAGATCCGAGTCAGTAAAATGAACCGAACTTCCCACTACCAATTAATAGGATTGAGTGGGCCCAATTCCCCAGTAAATGCAAGGAATTCATTCTTGTTGACCTGTACTGAAAAGTGAAATGACAAATCCTCTCAGTGGTGTTTTGCTGCAGACAATAACATCAACAGTGTGCCTTCCCCAGCAACTGCTGTTTTACATTACAACAGAATACAAACATAGTTCACATATGAACCAATAGTAGACCTGCAAAACACGACCAGATTTGGTATGAAACATTATGTAATAATAAAAGCAAAATCAATAATAAATACAAACATTTATATAAAAACATCCTCTCATTGTTTCGCTGCAGACATTAGACATCTAAATTAAATATAAGATCAAATTAACAACCTCATGGCTTTGCTAACGCGAGCACTATCGGACGGAAGTTCACAAAAGGCCATTTATAACTAATAAAATATACGTTACTACTCTGATTAAATGGTTATCTAAACCAAATCACAAACACAAAATACTAAGTTTTCATTATAATCACAAAACTATTTCCAAAATGAGACAAAGTATGAATGTACGTACCAACGGCGTGCTTTCTCCATAGCAACTGCAGTGTTGCGGTATATCCCGCCAAACCATGTATTTTCGTCTGCAGCTCCACAGTGGTATTAAAAGACCAAACTCAGGACACAAATAAAGCTACAGAAAAGCAAATTAGCACAGAATATGAACGCAACGCGTTTATTTGTACATTAAGCATTTTCCTCCCATAGAAAACCAAGAAAGCGCTTAATTTACATTTTACATTTATTCATTTAGCAGACGCTTTTATCCAAAGCGACATACACATGAGAACAATATAAGCAGTTAAAGTAACAATAGGACAACAATATGCAATGCTATGACCCTTCTCAGATTAATCTAACACAGTACATGTACTTTTTTTTTAATGAGGCTTAATGGACCAACGGTTATAAAAATAAATAAACATACACAATTCAATACATTATTAAAACACATACAGGCAGCATGTTTATTTGCACTGAACACAAATTTGCTTTCTTTCGTCATATTCTGGGCTCATCTACTTTTCTGTACATAGTAGGCTATGCTTAATTAGTATGGAGTTTACTGAGTTTGATAATATCATTTATTTCTTTTAATATCAGTCTAATTCATTAAGCCACGACAGCGTTTCAGAACGTCCCCGATGTGTGTGTGTGTGTGTGTGTGTGTGTGTGTGTGTGTGTGTGTGTGTTTGTGTGTGTGTGTGAGTGAGTGAGTGTGTGATGCTGTGATTATGTCCCGCACACGGACGCTCTCTGGGGTGAATGTGTATGTGTGAGTGAGTGTGTGATGCTGTGATCATGTCCCGCACACGGACGCTCAGTGTCTCTGGGGTGAATGTGTGTGTGTGTGTGTGTGTGTGTGTGTGTGTGTGTGTGTGTGTGTGTGTGTGTGTGTGTGTGTGTGTGTGTGTGTGTGTGTGTGTGTGTGTGTGTGTGTGTGTTTGTGTGAGTGTGCGATGCTGTGATTATGTCCCGCACACGGACCCTCAGTGTCTCTAGTGTAAGGGGACAGAATATAGGCTACAGTTTGTACAGTATAAAAACCATTATGTCTATGGAGAGTCCTCATAAAGATAGAGCACCAGACGTGTGTGTGTGTGTGTGTGTGTGTGTGTGTGTGTGTGTGTGTGTGTGTGTGTGTGTGTTACGTCCTCAGGGACGTTTATATTGTTTTTGTGTGTTTTTTTTTTTTTTGGACTTCTCGCTCTTTCTCTCCCTCTCACTTTCTCTTTCGCAGGTCGTAGATGATTGGCTGTTCCTCCTGTCAGTCATCTTTAACGAGTTGAGTTGGTGGGAGGCGGGATCTTCATCAGCGGGATGCTTGACACCTGGAGAAGCCCTATTTAAGATGCATGTCACCGCCAGCAAGGGATAGAGATTTTTGGTTTTGCTTTGAGACGTTTTGTTTTCTCTTCGGTTGATTTTAGTTCTGTTAAATGTTTGTTTTGTCTGTCATGTTACGCTTGCCTTTTGTTCCGAGTGTTCCCTGAAACTTCTCATTCGTGAGCTCTGAGTCTGTTAAACAGCTTTGCAAAGCTGGGTTAAGCGGGAAGGAGGAAGGGAATAGGTAAGATTGTCACGTGACATACATTTTGCACACTTAGTTGTTTCTTTTGTCTATATTCATTAGGTTAGGGATTTGTGCCACCCCCTGTATTTTTGTTTTCATTAGTCAGTATAGTTTATTTACGACGTCTCGGACGTTGAAGACTTTTTCTTTGATCTTTTGTTTTAGTTTAGGTTTAGATTGAAATGGTTTAGTTAGATTCGTTTTGCTTATGTTATTTTCGTTTGTTTGGCACAAATCCTGTTTTCCCTTTCTTCCTTTTAGCCTTGTTCACATGTGAGTGAGTGTGTGATGCTGTGATCATGTCCCGCACACGGACGCTCTCTGGGGTGAATGTGTGTGAGTGAGTGTGTGATGCTGTGATCATGTCCCGCACACGGACGCTCAGTGTCTCTGGGGTGAGTGTGTGTGTGTGTGTGTGAGTGAGTGATGCTGTGATCATGTCCCGCACACGGACGCTCAGTGTCTCTGGGGTGAGTGTGTGTGTGTGTGAGTGAGTGTGTGATGCTGTGATCATGTCCCGCACACGGACGCTCAGTGTCTCTGGGGTGAATGTGTGTGTGTGTGAGTGAGTGATGCTGTGATCATGTTCCGCGCACGGACGCTCAGTGTCTCTGGGGTGAATGTGTGTGTGTGTGTGTGTGTGTGTGTGTGAGTGAGTGTGTGATGCTGTGATTATGTCCCGCACACGGACGCTCAGTGTCTCTGGGGTGAGTGTGTGTGTGTGTGTGTGAGTGAGTGTGTGTGATGCTGTGATCATGTCCCGCGCACGGACGCTCAGTGTCTCTGGGGTGAATGTGTGTGTGTGTGATGCTGTGATCAAGTCCTGCGCACGGACGCTCAGTGTTTCTGGGGTGAATGTGTGTGTGTGTGTGAGTGTGTGACGTTATGGACTCCGGGCTTCTGCGTGATGATTGGAGGGTCTGTAGAAAGACTGCATCTCCTTTTGATTGACAGTGATTTTGAACATAAAAAGTCTCTGACGCTGAAGCTATTCGAAGCTCAGTCCCATTGCGGATTTTGCAAGTGTAGTCGAAACACAATCTGCTGCAATCTATTTCTTGGTATTTGCTTGAACTTAGGGTAGAATTTACATATAAATAAATGTACAATTCTTATGATGTAGGCTAAAAATGAGCTTCCCCACTGGTGGAGAGGAGACCGTGATGAAGCCAATCAGTATATAGGGTTGATTAGGATGCCATGATGGACCGAGGCTAAGGGGCAAATTTGGCCTGGATGCCGGGGTTACACCCCTAGTCTGGGATTTTTATTTTTTACAAAACAGAACAAAACATGACCAGAGAGCAAGACAAAAATGAAGACAGATGTAAATCAGTATAGCCTAAGTATCCCACTTGTTCCAAAGTCTTTCAAATTTGTCCAGTTGTAAGTGTAATCCGAATGTGTTTTTTTCCATTTTCCTTATGTCCATAATAAGGTCTACCCATTCCCTGATTGTCGGAGCAGTTTGAGTCATCCATATTTTGTAATGGCCTTTTTCCCTGCAGCCAGGAGTATACTCCAGATATATCCATTGGCTGTGTCCATGGCAGGAGTTGGCCCAGACATGTGATTTCATGGTTCTCCACTGTGTTGTACATATATTCTCCCATTCCTCATCAGTCAAAGTGAAATTGCCTTCTCTTTCCCATTTATTTTTAATATATTGAGACGAATGATTTCCCAAATTGTTAAGATATTTATATATTTTTGACATTATTCCCCTTGAAAGCTCTGATTTATATGCCTTGATAAAGATTTCGATCAGAGGATTATAATTGTCATCCTTTTGTTTAATTTCTTGGTTATAATAACTCCTAGTCTGTAAATATCTGTAAAAGTCCTGTTTTTCCAAGCCAAAGGATTCCCTCAACTCATCAAAGCCTTTTATTTGGTTTTCTTTTTCAATTTGGTAAATAATCTTTATACCCTTTGTGACCCAGACCTTAAATCTCTGGTCGGTTCTGTTTGGTACAAATCCTTGGTCATAAACCAACCAGCTTAAGATTTTCATATATTTGTTTAGTTCGTATATGTTTTGATCAGCTCTTTCCAGGTTGTAAGCACCGATTTTACCCATGGATTCTCAACTTCATCCAAATGACTCAACCAGTTAATCATCTGGCAATAAGGCCCGAACAGGGATCTCCGTCAAAACACTACACTCAATATTTTTCTATTGAGCTTCATAATTTGAATCACACCAGTACAGCAATGCTCTGATTTGGGCTGAGATTAAGTAATCTTTCAGACAAGGTAAACCCCACCCACCTTTTTCTTTTGTAAGTTGTAAAGTTTTAAATCGGATGCGAGGTTTTTTGCCTTGCCATATAAATCTTGAGATTGTTTTATTCCACTCATCAAGTAAGCGATTGGGAATGCAAACTGGGAGAGTCTGCACAGCAAAAACTCCAGTGTTAAATTAACTCTCCTGTGAGTTTATATGGCTCCAGACTCAAGAGTGTAGAGTGTTAAAATATGAGTGTTAAATTAACACTGAAGAGTGTTAAAGTTAATGAGATAATTACGTGATTAATTGAGGGATGATTGAGCATTATTGAAGACACCTGATGTTAATAAGCAGAATCACTGAAGGAGAAAATCACAAATTGTACGTCACCATTATGGAGATCAGTGTGTGCTTTAGTTGGGCTCTTGACCCTTATATTTTAACATTAGAATTTGTTTGTCTGTTGTTATTTAGTTGTAACAGTCAGATGAACAAAGGAAAAAAGTGATTTGACATTGTTGATTATGTTATGATGTAATCATCATATGAATTTGATCACTGAACTTATTGAGAATCTTGTGACATAGATACATGTTGTTAATTACAACATCATTGATTATACGTCAAAGATCTAGAATTTTCTATATAATACAAAGGATTTCTTAAAAGTTGTTTTCAAAATTAAAAAAAGTCTTTATAGGCACACACAGACATCAAGATTCAACCTATGCATCTCAACAATGGTGACGCGCAGAATATTCAATTAGGAAAAATAAATTATATAGACAATTCAGATCATAATTTATTCATACCGCAATGCATGATGGGAGCCATTAATGAGTTGTGATTGGTGGCTGCCAGAATGCACTGCAACATGCTTTATTATTGTCACCATTGTTGAGATTCAGTCTGATTATTGATGTCTGTGTTTCTAAATAAAATTATGTTTTTAATTTTTTTAGATATTTTTGATTATATTAAAAGCACTGAAAGACCTATGCTGTAGAATCACAGAGCAGTTGTAATTAACAAGTTAAACTATCTCAGTAAATTTAGATTTTCAAATCACAACATGATCATGTCAAAACATAACCAACACCATCCAATCACTTTTTGTCTTTGTTCATCTGGCTGCTATAACTCAATAACAGCAGACAAACAAGGTCTCAAGAAAAAAATAAAAGGGTCAAGAGCCCAACTAAAGCAAACACTGATCTATATAATGGTGATGTACAATTTGTGATTTTCTCCTTCAGTGATTCTGCTTGTGAACATCAGGTGTCTTCAATAATGCTCAATTATCACTCAAGTAATCACTTAATTATCTCATTAACTTTAACACTCTTGAGTGTTAATTTAACACTCATATTTTAACACTTTACACTCTTGAGTCTGGAGCCATATAAACTCCCAGGAGAGTTAATTTAACACTGGAGTTTTTGCTGTGTGGAACAAATAGAGGAATCTGGGCAAAACATTCATTTTAATTGTTTCAATCCTTTGACTTAGATTTAAATATGGAATAAGATTCCATTTTTCAAGGTCCTTTATATTGGAAAAAAGAGGGGTATAGTTTTTCTTTAGAATTGTTGATACATCTTTATGAAGAATTACACCTAAATATTTGAGAGATTCTGCTTGCCATTTAAATGGGTAAGTCTTTCTAAAAATCAGCGGAGGTCTCCAGTAGGAAAGAATTTCAGTCTTCTGCATATTCAATTTGTATCCAGACATTGGACCAATATCTTTGAGGAAATGCATCACATTAGGTATAGAAATTTCCGGTTTAGTCAAGAACAATAGGAAATCATCTGCATAGCATGCAATTTTATGTTCGATCCCATCGATTGTAACACCATGGATAGTGTTTGATTGTCTAATATATTGGGTCTGTAAGGAACACAGCTTTTTGGAAATATTAATGATCAATAATAACTTGTTATTATTATGAATATTTGGGTCAGTTAATTGGATTAACTTGATGTGGCTGAATTAATATTAGAATCAATTAATCAGTTCGTCCAACGAACTCTTTTGATTATTAATTTATTCTAAGAAAAGGGTATCTTCCATGGCCACAGAAGAATAATTATTTCTTAGCATGTACAGTACTTTGGGCAAGTAGCAAAAACCGCGATCGTAATAGTGACTTTGTATTGCACACAAAACAGAACCAAATACATGTTATGTACAAGTTTTATTAACTAAATATAGATATTTATATGAATAAAATTAACTAAACAACATACACACATGAATACATAAATAGGTGAGTGATAGAACGAAACCGAAAACGGAACTATTGAGAAGTTCCATGTAACTATATGAGAAGAACATCAGCATTTCATTTTCAAAGCATCAAAAGTATACTTGCATGCCTGGGTAGCGTACACTATTATCAATGTTGTTGAAAACTGAAGTTGTTGATGATTCTTCGAGTGTCAGATGTTGAAGTCTCTATCATTTTCTTCTTTGTTGGATGAAGAAGATATGATGAACTTGCATGGTGGGTTAGAGTCGTTGTTACAAACTCCTGAGATTGTCCTTGGTTCTCTGTGAGAGAGTGTCCTCTCTCTTCCATGAGGCCGGATCTGGTTGGGATCCAGGCCTGCTGGGAGGCCTCTGGGCCTCCATGGAGGGGGGAGGGGGTTCCCCATATCACCTGAAACAATGTTTGCGGCAGGATGAAAACTACCAAGAGAGGGCGGTCACTGTTGCCTGCCTCTGATATAGCCTGAGAAAGAACCAACCCCTAAGGTTTGAATGGACCAATGAGTAAGGTGACGTGTCCGAGAGGGGAACCGGCTCTTAGTTGATTTATGGTCTTTGTCCCCAGCATGCTTATACTGTTCATTCAAGCTCAAATAGACATAACAAATTCACATTGCATTCTAAGAGAAGGTAATGTACATCAAAGTGTGTGTCATTAAATGAGGATTAATTAGGTATGAAGCATGATACAGGTGAGGTTACATTGACCGTTGGGTGGTTGTGCAACCACATACACCCCAATCAAACATACCATGTTGTTATAAATAATAGTACACGGGACAGTAAATCATCATAGTTTCTGTGAGGCATGTTCCTTCATAGATCAGAGTAATCCTGCAAAGTTTATTTAATTAAAGATTGTCTCTCTCTCTTAAGCATGTGGCGCATGTGGCCACATTCCTTTGAGGTCGTAAAAGTCTGTTATCAGTCTTAAAGTGTTCTGTAACCGGACACCCGGCTGACAAAGTAACTTAATTTGTGAGGTTACTTTTGGGGGAGAGTTTCATAGACCTTTATATTCATTAAATATAACGAATATGAATAATTAGTGTGTGTCTGATTGGTCCAGACCCTACATTCCCCCCTTTCGACCGTTGTTGTCCCCCTCAAGGACAACCACGATCGAAGTTGAAAGTGCCGAGAGATCAGACACACCTTTGTCATAGAAGGCTGGAAGGCCATGGTGGCCTCTGGTTGCTCGCGTATTCTGGAGCGGTGGTCGTTCCACGGCGGTTGATGTGAACAGTAGCCCAGTACAGGTCTCTGCAGCAGGTGTTGGGGCAGCAGGTGCCTTGACTGGGTGTCACCTGTCATTCTGGAGTTAGGGTGAAATTGTGGTTCTTGAAGAAGGATGAGGTTTCCAGCTTTGATTCAGGTTTGGCCTCAGCAGGGCAGCGTGCGTTTTGGATCCGAGACTGCAGACCAGCTTAGTTTGAGTAAAGTCATTCATGAAGACAGTAAACAGCTGTTTCATGGAGTTCACTGTCTGGTTCAGCAGAACGCTGTGGGTGTTGAGAATTACCACAGTTCGCTTCAATGTCTTGCCGATGGTCGGCAGGGAGGCACTCTGTGTTGTGAGTTGCCCTTTTAGCTGTGGGATTTCAGTTTGAATTTCAGCCACACGTTGTCTCACGGTGGCTAGGTTCAGTGCGTTGACACTGGACATGCCAATGTTAACAGTTCCGACAGCAGCGGCGGTTGTGTCCATCTAGCTCTGCTTGTGTGACAGTCCTTTTCTCAAGTTGGTTGAGCATGTGTTCGACATTGGCCTCAGCGTGGGCGAGGGAGTGGAGATGAACATAGACTCTCTGGGTGTGGGTCCTGCAGTTGGTGATAAGGAGTCCCAGTTGTTCCTTCGGGACAAGGAACTGTCCTCTGGTTGGCTGGAGGCACAGGAAGACTCACCCCAGCAGCATCCTGGAACAGACAAAGGGAAGAGGGAGAGAGAAAGGGGGGAAAGATCTCAGCGACTGTCGTCCTTTGTTGGCTAGGACAGTCTTTCCGCTTCGAGGACGCCGGTATGCCACTTGCTTCGCTGTTCTGGTGCTGCGGTGTGCAACACATGGTGCATCATGGGCATACACTGGCATGACCCCCCCCCCCCCCCCCCCCCTTTGCACTGTGGCACCACAAGCTTTGGCGCAGCGATGTCATCAGGTGCATAACACAGAGTGTTGTCCTGTGCACGCAGCGTGTGCTTGTTGACCTCAGTTGTCTGGGGCACCGGTTGTCTGTGGGTGCAGACTGCGTTCGTGGGTGGTTGGAGGGGTTAGAGGTGGTTTCTCATAGTGTCCATTGGTTTGTCATAGTGTTTGGTAAGCTGGAAGGTTGGGGTCAGGTTAAGCAGAGGCTCTGTGACATTTTGGCACACTTGTGGTGAGAGACTAATACATGACCCTAAAAGTTCAGAACCACTGTTTAATGGGTTCGCTAGATATGTAGCATAAAGTTAGGTGTTTCATGTGTATCTAGCTAGTGATGTGTCTCTTGTATCTTTATCATCTTGGCTGTGGATGTTAGGAGGCTAAGACTTGTGTGGTTCCTAGAGTATTTCCTGGAAAGGGCATAGCCGAGATGAAATAAATGACTTAAGATGGTTCTTATGACTAAATTATTTCTCTGGACTTAAATGGTGGTTCACTACGGCTTGACGAAGTGAAGGATAGGAGGAAAAGGGACAGCTTTCCTATTCAAATTATGCTTATTATCAATCCTCAGGACTATAGTTATGCCCTAGTAATTGTTGGAATTACTTGTGTTGCAGGGTCACAAAAATGAGTGCACTTGTTGAAAATAAACCCAATCACAAATAAAGGTGTATCGGTTTCCTTTCTGGGCCCAATGGGAAATGGAACCACATTCGAACAAGAGAGGAAATGGAATTAAATCCTATAGATGACCGAATAGACAAGGGAATAGCTGACTGCTATTATTATCAAAGTGGAAATAAAAAAAATAAAAAAAATTCAAGTAAGTAATCAAAACAGCGGTAATGATCTGAATGTGAGAATAATCAGTAGCACTAGTGACTAAACTTTGGATTTGCCTGGACCAACACTCCATAGTGGGTTACAGCGGTTGCGTGTTCAAGACCACACTGTGTGTGTCCCTCCAAAGGTTTAATCAACATGCTGATGGAAATTCTCATTACTATACGAATTCTTCTCTAGCTACACAGTTTACATGTAGTTAAACTTAAGTTTATTTGACAGGGCATCTGCAAATTTAGCCTACAGCGCTCAGTCAGGACTATGTCTAACTAGTGAAGGTGAAATTTAGCTGAGAAGAATTGAAAGTACGGAAAGTGAAGAATTAGAAACCCTAACTGGGGTTAAAGAGAGTATTCTAAAATACTTTGCACTGTGTCAACAAAAGCTGTAATTAAGGCTTCAAGTGAATGATGCTAACTGTAGAAGTTATTATTTAGCTTAGCCTAAGCTGGATGAATGCTAGGTTAGGTTAGCTTAGCCTAAGCTGGATGGACACTAGGTTAGGTTAGCTTAGCCACCTAGGCTGGTTTGTTTACAAAGTGACATCACAAGTTAGCACTTCCTGTGACCAGTTGTTGTCATGGGAACCAGAGCATGTCAGAACAATTCAACAGTACCTGAAGAATGTCTGCACATATTACTGAGTTATGCATGTTTAAACGGGTTAAAAGGGGGCGCCTGAACTTGATGTTACATTCAGTAAAATGCAAATGTGTTTTGGCATTTGCTAATTTTACTCATGGAACTCTTCTCTTTACTTTACACAACTTATTCTATTTGTTTACAGATGTAAAGACTCAGGGGCGGATCTAATCCGTGGGGGAATTTGCATATCATAATTAATAATTGGTAATTAATAATTATTCATACATTATTGGATTAGATCAGTCTTACATGTTAATAAATCTCCCGCTAAGGGATGATGTGTCATTTTACCTGCATGCATGCATGGGTATCCCTGCAATTAACCACAAGTTGATTGTAATTAATTACACGGACCACGTCTTACAAAACAGGCAAAATTAATTAGCTCAATTGTCAGAATAATATTTGTGGGGATCCACAATATCATCCTACTTTATAGGATTTCAGGAAACGCAATTATGTGGCCACTAGAATTGGGTTTTCTGCCCTATAAACCAAATACTCTTTAAAGTATCTTTAATTTGTAAAGCTTGTAGCTTAAGTTAGACCTTTGGCACTTAAGGGACTTGGGAAATGAGCAGAGGCAGTACATCAATCAAATGAATATAATGAATTTAATAAGGCAGAACTACTTATGTATTTACTACGTTACAGGAATACATGTATTTACAAACATTAACAGACAATGACAACAACGCGGGGCGTTTGGACAATGGATACACGTGTGTGAGAGAGAGAGAGGGAGAGGGAGAGGGAGTGAGAGAGAGAGCATTGGCAACATTCACCCTGACAGTCACCTGTCTGTAACAACACGAAAACATCATCTTAATGCTTCTTAGAAGCTCTATAAAGAGATATACTTGCACAAGTTTCACGGTCTCCCTATGTCGCGGCATACCTGCACGGCCCTGTCTGGCCGCGTGCGTGAGCGGTGTCCTTTAGGAAGCGTCACGTGGTGCTGCTTGGCGCGCGTGTTGAACGGAGGTTCAAAGTCTTTTGGGGTAACATTACCAAAGGAAAATAGTTCGGCTAAGTTCGTTTCATTTCGTGGAAGTGAACCGAGTCGACTACGGAAAACAAAACTTTGACTAACAAAGAAAAGAAATAAAGATCTCTACGGTGAAATCACGCGGAGTTAACGTTACATCTTTGCATGGCTGGTGAAGAAGCGCGCGTGCGTCTCTCGGTCCGGCGCGTCACGTGGTCAGATGCGCGTGTTTCTCCTTCAAAGCGAGCGCGCGCTCGTTTAAAGGTCCCTTGTAGATGGATTTGCTGAAGAGATATGTCACGCGGTGTTCGTTTCACTCGTCGATTGGAATTAAACACGGAGACTTATCTAAGACTGAAATACACAAACTAAACTAGAAACAAATAAAAGAAAGGCAAAGAGCTCGCCCGGAGGCGAGACGTTACATTATGACACGAGGACCAGAGAAGTAAGAGGGGGATAAACTGGTATTCAGTCCTTTTGAAGACCTGACGTTTCTGCCTTCTTTTGGAAGAGGGTCCAATCAGGAGCTGTCCCTTTGGAGGGAAGTTTTATGATCCTTTGTGTTCTAACCAGGCAATTAAATCTCTAGTTTCATTGGGTGTTTAAGAGAAGAATCTTCACAATTCTTATAATACTAATGTGTCACAAAGTTTAGCAAAATCTAATGTCAATTAACAAATGGGGAATGAAAATTGGAGTTTATCGAGACCAAACTTGCCACAAATGGATTTGGTTAAACATTAGTTGGCAAAGTTTGAAACATTATCCCATTAGAGTTGTCGAGAAACATGGACCAAACCACAAAAAGGCAACTCATGAAATAGGGAACTTAGATACATTGTTCATACAATTCTCAAATGGATATATAATAGCATATATATATATATATATATATATATGAATGCAGGATTCATTTCTCCTCCTTGGTTAGAATTCAGAGAGAGCCACAGTTCTGTGAACATTCCTTTGGGTTGTAAACGCTGTTATCTAAGAACTCCAGTGATGTTAGTTTTGGTCTCTTTTCACTCCAAAGATGGAAACATAGTAAACTATATTTTACTGGATATTACTGTACGTATTCTGATTGATCACACCGAAAGCATTCTGGAGGTGTCCAGAACTATGTGTACAAGTTATGAGAATAGACAGTTATATTTAAAAATGCATAATGAAGGTATTTATAATTCACTTTAAGCTACGATAAAATCATAGTCATTCCAATGTGGCATGGGCAAATGGACACACATAAAAACACATTGAATATATCTGGTTAAATGTCTTTTAAAAAGAGAAGTTTCTTTTGGATCCTTCTTTGGGACATTCCAGTCAGTCATAAAAATGTCTCGTAACTGGACACCACGCTCTGTCCTGAGCGGGCTTCACTTGTGGGGGATGCGTGTGTGGTTGTGAGTGTGTGTGTGTGTGTGTGTGTATATGTTAATTTACATCCAGGCTTTTTGGGCCTGAAGGCTTTGGGATTTTCGCTAGGATGTATTTAGTTATTCAGATTCACCTCGCCCAGTCCCTACACAGAGTAAGGAAATAGATTTGCTGTAAGTCAAAGCTTGTCTAAGCCTATATAGTTACGTCCCTCTCATGCATAAATGCTGACTTTTCAGCGAGTGAACATTCAGCGAGTGAACATTTTTGCTCGCTAGGTAGCTCTCTGCTTGTAGATGCAGCAAAAAAATTAGGTGAATTACATCAATCATACAATAATTTGTAAGGCCTTTACATTGTAGAAAGGGGAGCATCACCCAGGTCTACGTATATATAACACTGTCCTGAGCTTTCTTTGTCAGAAACAGGTTTAGCAATACTGCAATTTGGATTTCTTTAACCAAAGCAGGATATATATCGGTACAGTTTACAAGCTGCTGAGATGAGATTCATTTGTCAAACAGACTTACGCTTTAATGCTGAACTTACTGATACCAGTTGGAAATCTAAGACTCTTTCACTTACAGTAGAGATGTCAATTCCAGCTATCGTTTTATCTGCATTTAGCCAAGCCAGCAACCAGTGATCAAAATGCGTATCGCATGTTGTGTTCCAGTTGGACCGCAATGGTCAAATGCACGCCTGTAGGTTACAGTAGTTTAAAGCTCAGGTGGTTTTGCTACACTCTGGCATCAAGGTGACGTATGCCCTATTTGGAGCTAGTGATTCCTGTAACCCTTCATTGTCATGGAAACTAATGTTTAGCAGTGCCAATTCAACCAGCATGTAGCAAATGTTTGTTTTAAAAGAGTCGTGCATAGTCTGTTGGCAGGTGAGGCTTACACGTCCATTCAAGATTTTCTTTATATCAGTAAAATTCTACTTTTAGTAATGCAGAGTCTTGCTGCTCTTTGAGCACACATTTTCATCTACTGTAAAAGTTTTATGTGCTATGCTGACCAGGGACTTTTTAGCAGAGTCTTGCATTGTGTTCATGCTGTGTGCCTTCTGGTTTTGCAATTCAGAATCAATGGGGTCTTAGGAACCCTTTCTGAGGAGGCCTTCTGTGTTAGAGGCCTTCTGCATCAGGTCACGCATCGTTGAGTAGGCATTGCGTGGGAGCAGGTGAAAATATGTTGACTAAATGGTTTTGGAGGAAAAGTTTCTTGACGCTGGTGTCCTCCTCCGTCACAGGTTCGTTGTAAGTTCCACAGAAAACTCGTTCGGAGTCGGTGGTGGTAGCACAGGCCCTTCTAGGTCTGTCCTGCTTGGTGTCTGGGCAGGGCCCAGCTGGGCTGGATGTGTCCAGATCAGATGGAGTCTGTCTCGGTGTGCCACACCGGTTGGAGACTGCAGGTGAAAATCAATGTCTCGTAGATTGGCAGGGATGTTTCTGACCTTTCACTTGAGATTGTTGAGTGTCACTTCATGTGCCATTTCAGGGTTTGTCTGAGTTACCTTTTCCTCCTGCAGCTGCAGGGGCTCTCAGGACACTGGCTGGTGAAGTGTTAAGCCGAGGGCTTTGGCTCCTCCCCCCTTTGTGCAGGGCTGGGTAAGCTTACGCTGCTGATGTGAAGGTCAGCAGGGTACATCTTTCTTGTGTGGTCCATTTGCAGTGGGTTGGACTGTTGCAGCTCTCTTTGGACCACATGGAGTGCGTCAATAATGTTACAGCATCGCTAAGTCAGTGTTCGGACTTCCGCTGCACATTGATGGCTTTAGCTCTCTTTGAGTTCAACCATTTCTTTAAGTTCTTTGAGTGAAACAGTTCTTTACCCGTCGGTTTGCAGGTGCTCAGAGCTGTCGTCCGCCTGAAAACTGATGATCTCTTTCAGTTGCCCTGCTCTGTCAGGGTCCTTGCATCTGTCCTGTGTCCTCTCACGCTGAGCAGGGTTTGTTCTCTCTGGAATTCTGTGGCTGGCAGCATTAATTCATTTATCTCCTGTTTGAGGCCTGCGGGAGTGCGGCCAAGGAGAAGATGACACTGGTCTGCCGGGTCTCCAGGGGGTCCTGGTGGGAGGCAGGGCTGGATGTCTGAGGCCTACTGGCACACTTGTGGGATAAGAGATAGAGAGGGCAAAGGCAAATGCAAGTTTCTACTGAGGTGGTGAGCTATGAGCTAACTCATAACAAAATGTTTTGAGTATCCTAGTTGACGTGCTTTAAGCAGCGTCGACTGATGACTGGCTTTTACATGTCACAACTATCACTCAAAAATGCTGATGGTTCTTCTCACATGTTACAAATAGAATGAAACAGACAAACAAAAAATAAAATAAAAATAAAAATAGGATGAAACCAGAGAGGAAGAGATGAGTGGTTTACCTATTTAAATTTAGCTAGGAGACACAGTGTCACTTATGGGTAAGCTTCTGTTTAGACTAACTAGCAGGGACACATCAAACATCAGGGTCAACAGAAGAAGAAACAACGGGAAGTGTTTCCAGTTCTGTCGGGGGCCTACTGTGCGTTTGTGTTAGCCGTACTTCATGTACTTAGCTTGGTGCTAAGGGGTGAGGAGGGGTGAAACGCAGACAGGAAGTAGGATGTTAATGACCTGTTTAACTCGCTAAGGAAACAACAGTCGCTAGATATTGTAATCCTATAGAGAGAGAGAGAAGATGAGGATAGTGACTAGTGATCTAAAATAAGGGAAAGGTAAAGTTAGAACATCCTTATAGCTCTGAGAAACTAAAAGGAAAGGGAAGCAAGTAATTTAATTAAATTTCAAATTTAGTTAAGCTCGATTTAGCTGAATATAAGAATTCAGGTCAAAACAAAGGTAAATAAAATCAAAAGGTAAACATCGAGTGTTCTCATAGCTCTGGTAACTAGCGTGGAAATTAAATAAGCAAATTGATTCAATTAAATCCCAAATTTAATTAAATTCAACTTAACCGAATAGGAATATTCAGGCTCAACAGGTGTGAAGACACAGAATACGATAGGGGTAGGTTTAGGTCGAAATAAAAAAAACACAGATGAAAACCACAGTATCTGGGTTTCAATCTGAAAGTGAAACCAAGAGGAAGGGGTCGAGAGAGAGAAAGAGAGAGAGAAAGAGAGAGAGAACAGAGTGGTTTAACCCTCTTATGAGACGTGCTTCGTAAAGCTCTGACACCAGGGTGAATCATTCGTCTCAAATCATTCGGAGTGGGTATCACTGCTAAGGTCACGTGATTTTATTAAACTGGGCTTCGTTACGCGTCATAGCTGTTTCGAAATTGTTTTAATTTCAACGGTTCGTGAACCAGTGTGTATCTGGTCTCTGTGATCTCGTATCACTTTATAGATTCGTACACATTTAATGACACATTTGATAAAGGGTCTGATTGACTTTCAAGTCAAGCTTTCATAAAACGAGCCCTACAGTTTACTAAGATATTGTGCCTTGAAAGACACCTCATATTAAACGATATTAGGTAGCTTGCGGATTGCCATTACCTGATTACACCTTTTGATAAAACCTTTGCGATTGGTTTGTAAAAGGTGTTCCGTTGATTTGAGTTTCCGCTACACTTCCACTGTTTTGACCAGCAGGGGTCGCCAGCGAGGGCGCATCAAACAAAGAATCATTTGTGACGCAGTTGACTCCTTTGATTCAAAGCCTCGAAGAGCTTTGACTCTCATTACTCGTGTTCAAATCACTCAGTTCAAATCACGCAAATCTATAGTCTTTGGTTTAAGGTTACACTTTACGCTCTAAAGTGTCTAAGGTTTTAGGCGGTGCTATAACTATTACTCGAGGTAGAGGGTTTTACTTGTAAGTTATGCGTCTAAGTTAGGATTGAGGGAGCTATTGGCTACAACCGTCGCTTGTTTACACGAGGGTCTGTGAGATTGGTGCTGTTGTCAGAAAAACTAGATAGGAACGCCTGCTCGCGTTCCGGACGCAATGCCAACCAACAACACAGATCGGCCGGAGCAGCGGACGAGCTGTGCTGAAAGTTTGCACTGAGTCTCTCGCTTAGGCACATGACGTTGCATGTGAGTGACTCTTTCACAAATCAAACAGCACCGTTCTTTCCCAGACAATGGCAAATTACTAGTTAGCTAGGCTAGAATTTATACCACTAATTTGACGTGATTGTTTCATATGAGTGCTTCGGCGGTTTAATATGACTACAATGACGTAACAAACAACAAGGCCTTGATTGGTGACTGAGGAGCATCGCTCAGATCACCTTCAAAATGCTGCGAATGGAGTTTTGTTTGTCCATAATCAGATTAATTTGTTCTGGTACAATTTATACGCGCGGCTAATCTGAGATTTCTCCGTCAGAGAAGGCTTAACGTACGCTCGACTTCTATCTGAAATTAGGATTTCTTCGCTAATATCAGGAGTTTCTTATCGTATGATTTAAATATGCATTATAGCATTTGAGAAACTTTCTGCCATTCGTAGGAAGGCATATTCAGGCTATAGTTTTGCTGATTTCAGATACTTGTGCGTGTGTATGAGATGTTAATAACAACTTATGGGACAACATATGATTGATTACTGTCTGCTTGCATACAATGTTTTATACGATGCCCTAAAATTCTCCACCATTTGTAAGGAACTCAGCTTTTTGGAAATATTAATAATCAATAATAACTTATTATTAATTATGAATATTTGGGTCAGTTAATTGGATTAACTTGATGTGGCTGAATTAATATTAGAATCAATTAATCAGTTCGTCCAACGAACTCTTTTGATTATTAATTTATTCTAAGAAAAGGGTATCTTCCATGGCCACAGAAGAATAATTATTTCTTAGCATGTACAGCACTTTGAGCAAGTAGCAAAAACCGCGATCGTAAAAGTGACTTTGTATTGCACACAAAATAAAACTTGTACATAACATGTATTTGGTTCTGTTAACTAAATATAGATATTTATATGAATATAAATTAACTAAACAACATACACACATGAATACATAAATAGGTGAGTGATAGAACGAAACCGAAAACGGAACTATTGAGAAGTTCCATGTAACTAAATGAGAAGAACATCAGCATTTCATTTTCAAAGCATCAAATCAAAAGTATACTTGCATGCCTGGGTAGCGTACACTATTATCAAAGTTGTTGAAAACTGAAAGTTGTTGATGATTCTGCGAGTGTCAGATGTTGAAGTCTCTATCATTTTCTTCTTTGTTGGATGCAGAAGATATGATAAACTTGCATGGTGGGTTAGAGTCGTTGTTACAAACTCCTGAGATTGTCCTTGGTTCTCTGTGAGAGAGTGTCCTCTCTCTTCCATGAGGCCGGATCTGTTTGGGATCCAGGCCTGCTGGGAGGCCTCTGGGCCCCCATGGAGGGGGGAGGGGGTTCCCCGTATCACCTGAAACAATGTTTGCGGCAGGATGAAAACTACCAAGAGAGGGCGGTCACTGTTGCCTGCCTCTGATATAGCCTGAGAAAGAACCAACCCCTAAGGTTTGAATGGACCAATGAGTAAGGTGACATGTCCGAGAGGGGAACCGGCTCTTAGTTGATTTATGGTCTTTGTCCCCAGCATGCTTAGACTGTTCATTCAAGCTCAAATAGACATAACAAATTCACATTGCATTCTAAGAGAAGGTAATGTACATCAAAGTGTGTGTCATTAAATGAGGATTAATTAGGTATGAAGCATGATACAGGTGAGGTTATATTGACCATTGGGTGGTTGTGCAACCACATACACCCCAATCAAACATACCATGTTGTTATAAATAATAGTACACGGGACAGTAAATCATCACAGTTTCTGTGAGGCATGTTCCTTCATAGATCAGAGTAATCCTGCAAAGTTTATTTAACTAAAGATTGTCTCTCTCTCTTAAGCATGTGGCGCATGTGGCCACATTCCTTTGAGGTCGTAAAAGTCTGTTATCAGTCTTAAAGTGTTCTGTAACCGGACACCCGGCTGACAAAGTAACTTAATTTGTGAGGTTAGTTTTGGGGGAGAGTTTCATAGACCTTTATATTCATTAAATATAATGAATATGAATAATTAGTGTGTGTCTGATTGGTCCAGACCCTACAGGCCAATGGTTCCAAGTATAAGGAAAACAGTAGGGAGGAACAGGCACAACCCTGCCTCACCCCTCTTTCCAGATTCATCGAATCCGTTAAGAGGCCTTTAATTTTGATTCTTGAAGTTGGACCATCATAGAGAGCCTCTATATTTCGAATTATTTGGTCATCCATTTGGAATTTGAATAGATAGAGCCAGTTAACGGAGTCAAATGCTTTCTCAGCATCCAAACTGATTATGACAGCTTCATTTTGGTGTTTTTGTACATAGGTCATTATGTGTTAAGATTGTTAAAGATAGGGATAGATCTTTTCTGATGGACGCGCCGCTTTCGCCTTCTGGCCTGTTCGGCGACGCAGTTTCCACTGTCGTCGACAGGTTTCAGGAGGCGAAGAAACAGTCTGCGGCATTCCATCAGTTCCTCCCTCGCCGATCCAAGTCTGTTAGGAGGGCTGGTCCAAGTGGCCAGCCACAGCCGTCAACCAGCTCCTCATACCGGCAAGAGCAGAAAGAAAGCGTTGCCTCTAGAGCCCCTCCTTCTGGAGTCTGGCAACAGAGGAAACGTGCTCAGCCGAAAGCCCGCCGGCCAGAAAGGCGACCTGAGGGCCGTCATTCAGGCCAAGAGAGCGGGGAAGAGGTCCTAACCGGAGTGGTAGGACCTCAGAGGGCTGTTCCCCCCGCTGTGAGGCAACCAAGGTTGTTTTCACAGCGGAGCCCTCAGGAAAAAGATGTAATAGGGTGTCCGCCAGAGCAACCACTATGGTCACAAAAAAATTCTCATCTAGTTCCTGCCGTTCTACCGCTTCAGGAAGTCGAGAACAGTGCTCAAGAGATACCCGAGACCAGCCTCGAGAATATAATAAAAGATGGTTACAGACTGCAGTTCGGTCACAGACCCCCCAAATTTGCAGGGGTGGTGCCGACTACAGTGGTTCCAGAACAGGTTCAGGTTATGGAACAAGAAGTAAAGACTCTTCTGGTCAAAGGGGCCATAGAAATCGTTCCCCTACCAGACAGAGAGTCGGGGTTTTACAGCCGTTACTTTATAGTTCCGAAGAAGGATGGAGGTCTGAGGCCCATTTTAGACTTAAGGCATCTGAATCTGGCTCTTAGGAGGTTCAGATTCAAGATGCTCACCATTCCCATTATAGTGAATCAAATCAGGTCCGAGGACTGGTTTGTCACAATAGACCTAAAAGACGCCTATTTTCATGTCTCCATCCTTCCATGTCACAGGAGGTTCCTAAGGTTTGCTTTTGGGGGCAAAGCATACCAATATCGGGTTCTTCCGTTCGGCCTAGCACTCTCTCCCCGAACATTCACAACGTGTATGGATGCAGCTCTGGCTCCATTGAGACTCCAGGGCATACGTATACTAAATTACATCGACGACTGGCTCATATTGGCTCAGTCACGGGAGATGGCAGTTCGGCATCGAGATGTCGTCCTTGCTCATATTCAGAATTTAGGGTTGAGACTCAACATGAAAAAGAGTGTGCTAGAACCAGTTCAGAAAACTACTTTTCTGGGGGTGGTGTGGGACTCTGTTACGATGCGGGCACAGATGTCTCCCGCACGTATCGAGTCTATCCTAACCATGGTTTCTGGAACAAGGCTAGGCCAGGCTATCACTGTAAAGCAGTTTCAAAGACTGCTGGGCCTCATGGCAGCGGCATCAAACATAATACCTTTGGGCCTTCTCCACATGAGGCCCCTTCAGTGGTGGTTGATAACCAAGGGGTTTTCCCCCTAGGGGAATCCATTACGTATGATCAGAGTAACACGCAGATGCCTTCGTGCTCTAGTTATATGGAAGAAATCTTGGTTTCTGTCCCAAGGACCAGTGTTGGGAGCATCATGTCGCCGGAAAACCGTTTCGATAGACGCCTCCATCACTGGCTGGGGCGCGGTCATGGACGGCCGCTTTGCCAGGGGTCTATGGCAGGACCATCATCATTCTTGGCATATAAATTGCCTAGAGATGTTGGCGGTTTTCAGGGCTCTGAGGAGCTTCCTTCCAGACATCAAAGGTTACCATGTCTTGATACGTTCGGACAATACATCAGTGGTAGCTTATTTGAACCGACCGGGGGGGACTCAGATCGCGCCCTTTATCCAGATTGGCGCATCAGATAATTTTATGGTCCCAAGGGAAAATTTTGTCCATCAGAGCAATATATATCCCAGGGGTTCAGAATCAGGGAGCAGACATCCTGTCGAGGCAGGGGCTGAGGCCCGGGGAATGGAGACTTCATCCGGAAGTGGTGAAGTTAATATGGCAGAGATACGGACAAATGGAAGTGACCACTGTCCACTTTGGTTTTCTCTTACCCATCCAGCCCCACTGGGGTTGGACGCCATGGTACAGGCTTGGCCGAGGCTGCGCCTGTACGCTTTCCCCCCGATCGCTCTGCTCCCGGGAGTCCTGGAGAGGGTTCGCCAGGAGGGCATCAGTCTTCTCCTGATAGCCCCGTTTTGGCCGGCCCGAGTATGGTTCTCAGACTTGGTGTCACTCCTGATAGACCAACCATGGCAGATTCCTCTGAGGAGGGATCTGTTGTCTCAAGCAGAGGGCACAATATTCCACCCACGCCCAGAGATGTGGAATCTGTGGGTCTGGCCCCTGAGGGGGCTCAGTACTTAGATGCTGGACTATCAGCAGGAGTAGTTGAAACCATACTTAGCTCTAGGGCTCCATCCACCAGGAGATTGTATGGCCTCAAGTGGAATGTGTTCTCTAATTGGTGTAGAGAACATAATGTAGATCCAGTCAACTGCCAGGTGGCTTCAGTTCTGGAATTTCTTCAAGACCGCTTCTCTGCAGGTCTCTCCCCATCCACTTTAAAAGTATACGTGGCTGCCATTGCGGCTTTCCATGCACCTTTAAATGATGGGCCTTTGGGGAGGCACAAACTGGTCATACGGTTTCTCCGTGGTACGTGGAGGATGAGACCGACAACCAGATCCAGGGTTCCTTCCTGGGATTTGGCAGTGGTTCTCGAAGGGTTATCCCTGGCCCCCTTCGAACCACTTCAGTCGGCTTCACCGAAGGACTTGACTTTTAAAATGGCTTTTCTGTTAGCTATTACCTCTATAAAAAGAGTGGGAGATCTCCAAGCCCTGGCAGTAACGCCGGCTTGCTTGGAGTTTGCCCCTGGCGGAGTAAAAGCTATTTTACATCCTAGGCCTGGTTATGTGCCTAAGGTGCCATCTAATGTGGCACAGTCTACAGTTCTTCAGGCTTTTCACCCTCCACCACATGTGTCGGCAGAAGAGGAAAGGCTCCATTTGCTCTGTCCTGTCAGAGCTTTGAGAGTTTACCTTGAGAGGTCCTCTTCCTGGAGGAGGTCGGACCAACTTCTAGTGTGCTTTGGGTCACCTAGAAAGGGATTACCTGCTTCCAAACAAACTATTAGCAACTGGATAGTCCAGGCTATTACTTTGGCCTATAGGGTGCGTGATTTACCTTCACCCTTGGCTGTTAGGGCTCACTCTACTAGAGGTATAGCATCCTCTAGGGCCCTTCATGTAGGAGTCCCCATTCATGAAATCTGTGAGGCGGCTGGTTGGGCCTCTCCTCACACTTTCATTAGAACTACAGTCTGCACCTCCCTAGTACGCCCGGCGCACAAGTGCTCTCGTCCTAGCTAGTGCCTGAGATCAGTTTCACTCTAGGGCAGGCCTGTTTTCGGTGCGTGGCCTAGTGGGCATTCGTTCCCCAAAGTGTCGATACTCGACGCAGTGTTGAGTTCCCTCGAAAGGGAACGTCTCGGGTTATGACTATAATCCTTGTTCCCTGAGAAGGGAACAAGACACTGCGTCGTTCTACCACGCCCCTCGAGGCCTGAGAGAATCTTGCTTCATCGCTAGGCTAATGTGTGTGTGTGCCGGCGTCCCTTTTATATGCCGTCACATATGCTACGTCATGACGCAGCACCAATCAGGATTGGACTAGTTTCATTTTTACTTCAGAGGCGCACGCTAAGGGAGCGTCCCCAAAGTGTCGATTCTCGACGCAGTGTCTCATTCCCTTCTCAGGGAACAAGGGTTATAGTCATAACCCGAGACGTTTTCTAATGGACCCTGAGTCTGACAATAAAGTTGAACTGAACTGATTTGATCAAACAAAATGAAAGTGTTCAAGAAACACGAACCAACTAACATCACAAATTGATAAGACTTACTGGTCACATACTGGCATGTTTGTGCTGCTGATTTCTCACTAATATGATGTCACTTCCTTGCCTAGAAATCTAGACGCACCCTAGCGGCAGCAAAAATTATTTTGCAGCCAGTGTAGTCTAGCAACTTTCCGTTGGCTTTCAAGCTGGAAAAACCAATCGCCAATCACATCGTGTATAGAGTTGGTGGGCGGGGTTAACATAATGACGGCAGAGAGGTGACGGTTCCCCCGTGTGATTTCCCTGCTACTGGAAAACAAAGAAGATGACGCTGCTGCTGGCGAACAGCGGTCTCTCGAATTTCTACAAAACACTAACAGGTGTAATAAAGTGCTGAAAGGAAATATTCTCAAGAAAACATGTTTGATTCTAAACATTTCATTACAGAGAGTAAAACAATTAAGTAAACATTGTTTTATTGTAGAAGTTAGTGTAGCACCTAGAGACACAATAACAATGAACCTCCACTCAAACCAGAGTAGTACAATTATTTAAAAATCATCCTTTATTTAACTTAATGGTTATATTATGGTGATTAAGTTACCTAATACCATTACATATACTGTATAATAATTGTAAGTTAGTTATATTATTCATAATTCAATATAAGATGGGGTTCTGTGGGTGCGTTATCGGTGTATGTGTATGACTCAATGAGTCAAGGATCACCCGTTCTGTCCCCTTAAATTCACGTTGCTGAGCTCAGATTAGTTCCTCCAATTTACTGGGAGTAAAATTTCCTTTGCCAGAAGCCTTGATATTAAATCCAGAGGACATCCATGGGTTGTTTAAGTTTATGTACAATCCTACCACACTGCTGGACGGCAAGGATCACTCCGCACAAATCAACTGAAGATCGCCAACATAGAAACAGGCACATAGACCCTGTCCCTGTTTAATATAATATTTCATTTCTTTTGTATGATTCTGAAATCATTATTTCTAGTATAGATGAATGTGGAGTTACCTCAAATCTTTGTCCAGGATAGATCACACTGAAGGCACTAATGAATGGAGCATGGAGCACCTTATTCTGAGACCTTCAGATTTCTGACTATCACTGACAAGTTGCTGCTTTGCGACTATAAAATTTCTTAAAAAAATAACCTTTTTGTTTTGAGTCAGCCGAGAGCGTCCACTTAAAGATAAAATAGATCACACTGCATCCTCTGACTATTTCAGAACTGGCTAGTTTTTGTCCATGAGCTCACGATTTATGATGTGCAGTCTCAAAGCGACACATAATGAACGAATAATTGAAAGTATGGGATACCCAGAATAATCAAAGATCTGAATTAAATCATAATCAATATTTATGATTATTTTCTAATAAGATACACAATCTAAATTTGAAAATCAAATGAAATTGGAGTCAGCAGAGCTAAAGTAAAATACTAAATTCAAAAAAGTAAGACATACACGCATTACACCTTCGCCCACACCGTTGGATTCCGGCGTTGGGCTGACGGGTGGTCTTTAAAAAGTGGTGACCCCGACGTGATCTCCAGTTGGCGTGTGTCTTTTCAGCGAAATATTGGGACATGCAACAATCAAGAGGTTTGATTTCAGCTGTTGTGGTAAGTCGGTTTTTATTTGCCTTTTAGGAATGTTAAGGGAATGACAGACGCGTCCCGCAAAGACAAATAATTTATAATGGGTCGGTGATACCCAGGATAGACCGGAGACCGTAAAATCCGGTCGGGATTGAGAATTAGACACAACCACATACCAGGGACATGATAGCAGCAGCGTAGATGAGAAATTATATCCTTTGTTTTAACTTTAAATATCTCCTTTGTATGCCTACGCAACAAGAGATGTAACCTAAATCGGAATAACATCATCCTTATTTTATTCTGGTACTCAACAGAGGGCTCTAAACTAAAAACCTAAATTATGAGATAAATAATGTCCAGGTACATTGATTATTTGCTTTAGTGCAACAACCATAAAATAGTTGGACAAAACAGTGCAATCAAATTAGAATCTTTCAAAATAAATGATCTGGAAAAAGTCTCTCTCGGTCATAGAGAACAGCTGCTATGCAGAAATCATAGAGACTGAAATTCGGAAAAATACACAACATTTTAAAACTGATAATTATTGTCATTAAGAGGCTTGTAGACAGGCCTGAGAGTTTCACCCATTAAGAGGACATGCACAGCCTGTCCTTGTCTCATGAGAGAATTTAGCGAAGGAACAATATGAATTACATCAAATTAATCACTGTGCTTTGAAAATCTTTCATGAGTGCTAAAAAGTTCATGACTGATGTCACATAATATGGTGTAAGCAACACTGTTTAAGCCTGAGTTTTAAAAATTACTCTCTCTAAAAAGTATTGGATTACTTATTACTAGTTCCGCCGGTTCCACAGACACGGCTTGAGCTATTTCTTGACTAAAACTAGCACTGTCATTATCTTAAAATATGTCAGTGCAATTGTTTTGTCTCAAGATGCACAACAGTAATGTTTTATTTTTTAAGGAACATTTATAAAAAGCTACTTAAATACCCCAATTGAACTAAGGCCTAATCCTGGCTTAGTCTAAGCCCTGTCTGTGAAACCGGGCCATTACTTTCTAAATATCACTCCGTTGAACAATACAAGGATAGACCTGCACTTTGATATTTTCAAATAAACAGTTAATAGACTTGCATAAAAAAACAAAGTGTGTAAAGGGAGAAGGTCACATTAAAAACATACATTTTACCATTAAAAGTAAAATTTTGATGTTAAATCCACTATTGTTTTATAGAAAATTGTTTTATAGTCTATACAGTATGTAACACAATTACATCAAAAGTAAATGTAATTAAATTATATAAAAATTAAGAGCAATCTCTTAATTAAAAAAAACACCATATACTGATTGTTCATGTCTGTGAGTGTTGAGGTGATGCAGGAATTTCAAATGTCATGCTCTATATGATTTTGATATCCTTCAAAATAACTGATTACTGAAACATTGCTGGATCTCATGCTGTAGAATCACAGTACTATAATCAATAAATACTAGGGCTGGGCGATATATCACATCACATTGTTATGCGCATCTCGTCAGTAAAGCCGGTTCCTTGATTAGTAGTAAATCACCATCACCTGCTTTCAGATGGAGCGGCATTTACTACACAGCACAAACTCCAGTGTTAAATTAACACTCAAGAGTGTTAAAGTTAATGAGATAATTAAGTGATTAATTTAGTGATCATTGAGCATTATTGAAGACACCTGATGTTAACAAGCAGAATCACTGAAGGAGAAAATCTCAAATTGTAAGCCACCGTTATGGCGATAAGTGTTTGCTTTAGTTGGGCTCTTAACCCTTATACATTCACTTTACATTTGTTTGTCTGCTGTTATTTATTTATAACAGTCAAATGAACAAAAAGAAGTGTGATCTGATACTGTTTGTTGTGTTTCGGCATAATCATGCTGTGATCTGAAAATGAATCTTATTCCAATAGTTTGGATTAACTCGTTGGCAACAACTTTTTGATTCTACGGCATATATGAATATAGGTACGTTTCTTATAATCAAAAATATTTAATAAACATTGTTCTGATCAAAACACTTTGAAATAAATTTATTTAGAAACACGGACATCAATAATCAGCCTGTGAATCTCAACAATGGTGACAATAATAAAGCATGTTGCAGTGGCTGCCACTAATCACAACTCATTAATGGCTCCCATCATGCATTGCGATATGAATAAATTATGATCTGAATTTTCTATGTAATTTACTTTTCCTAATTGAATATTCTGCTCGTCACCATTGTTGAGATGTATAGACTGAATCTTGAAGTCTGTGAGTGCCTATAAGAAAGATTTTTTTTTTTTTTTTAGAAACAACTTTTAAGAAATCCTTTTTATTATAGCTAAAATTCTGAATACTTATTCAGAATCACAGTTATGCTGTAACCAACAACATAAATCAAATCATAAAGTCCAAATGATGACTGTAATAATATAACCAACACCACCAGATCACTTTTTTTCTTTGTTCATCTGGCAGTTATAACTCAGATACATCAGCCAAACAAAATCTAAAGTTTATAATATAAGGGTCAAGAGCCCAACTGAAGCAACCAATGATCGCCATAACGGTGGCTTCCCAGCGGGCAATTGATGTCAAATAGACATCAAATTGACGTCAAACATATTCATCAAAGAATTGGTCAAAAATGCAAATCAAATCGATGTCAAAACTTGACATTAAATTGACGTCAAGTTTTGACGTTCATTTGATTTGCATTTTTTAAACACATTGATGTCCTATTCTAGACCACAAGAATAATGACACAACACTATTACATGTAAGACTTGTTTTATTAAATCCAATCAGCTACAATTCAAGAATTTAAAAATGTAATTCAAAGATAATTTTTAATTGATGAGGGGTTTAAGAACATAGGTTTTTCAAGATCACATCAAATTTATATATGAATTTAATGCAACCAATCACATGACAATTTTACATATTATAGGTTTTGATATCATATGAAAGCTCTCAAGACCTTTCTATTTGTTAAAAACAAGGTGTAAAATAAAACCAGTTTTGTAAGGGCTTGAAATTATACCAAAACCTGTATTTTATATTTCACCATGTGATGAGTTTTCCCAGATCATATCACAAATGAACAGAAACAATGTAGATAAACAATAGCTTATATAGGCCTACTTATTCATAATCTGAACACACATCAATTGCAGATTTCCCCTTTTGTCGTCCCATACCCCGCATCTATCGGGAGCAGATCGGAGATAGCTCCCCATGTATTTTTTTATTTCAGCCTCTGACGGTGAAGGTTTGGACTGCTGTACAGCACCTAATGAATATGAAGCCACAATCAGCACTCATTTTAAGACATTAAAATACAGCATACGTTTTTCAGCAAGCATCACTTGTACATAGAAATCCACAAAGTAATTAAAACTTTTTTAAATAAGCATGGATAACCATCTAGTGGCTCAGTGATCCTCCTCACCATTCTATTCAAGTGAGCAGCAACAGCAGGAAAACAGTCCGACTTTTCATTTTTCAGATGAAAAATTTAACTGATTAGTGCTACCCATCTTAAAGAGATAGTTCATCTAAAAATGAAAATTCTGTCAGTATTTACTCTCCCTCATGTTGTTCCAACCTTGTAAGACCTTCGTTCATCATCGGAACACAAATGAAGATATTTTTGATTAAATCTGAGAGCTGGATCACTCCTCCATAGGCTTCTAAGGGATTGAAACTTGTTCCCCGAAAAGTTATTAAAGACATCGTTAAAATAGTCCAAGTGACTGCAGTGGCTAAATCTTAAGTTTATCAAGTGACGAGAATACTTTTTGTGCGCAAAAACAAACAAAAATAACGACTTTATTTCACCTATTCATTTCCTTCTCTGTGGGCCTCTAGTCAGTTAACGTAGTGTTATAGCGTAGAGCTACGTCACACGTAGGCTCACTATTGGCCGACGCTGGTCATGTGTGTGATGCGTGTGACGTACAACACAGAAGCGCTGCGCTGTTACACTAGTGAACTGACTCGAGGCCCACAGAGAAGGAAATCAATAGTTGAAATAAAGTCTTTATTTTTGTTTGTTTTTGCGCACAAAAAGTATTTTCGTCGCTTGATAAACTTAAGATTGAGCCACAGTAGTCACTTGGACTATTTTAACGATGTCTTTAATAACTTTTCGGGGAACAAGTGTCAATCCCTTAGAAGCCTATGGAGGAGTGATCCAGCTCTCAGATTTCATCAAAAATATCTTAATTCGTGTTGCGAAGATGAACGAAGGTCTTACGGGGTTGAACAACATGAAGGAGAGTAAATACTGACAGAATTTTCATTTTTGGGTGAACTATCCCTTTAACTAAAGGTGGCATAGGTATAACAGAATTCACACATTTAAAACCTGTGATTTTAATATTATCTGAAAATTTGTAGATATTGCTTATAGTGCATATTGCAGGTTAAAACATTTTAAAAACTGAATAAATAACTGCGCATATTTTGAGTTTATGCTTTTGCTGTTTTTGGGGGGTCTTACCCTCTGAAGTTTGGTAAGCTCTGAATTAGATGATGTGATAGTTGATCTAGAACGGGTCCGCAACCCGTGGCTCTCGAGCCGGATGTGGCTCTTCTGCCTCCCTGCAGTCTTTATAATGCCCTGTTTATGCCTGGTATTAAGATGCGTTTTGGTCGATCAGATGACAAGTGGACAAAAGAGACACATACCCGTTTACACCTGCTGCAACGATTCCCGATTCCAGGGATCTTCATGTGCATATGAACAAAGCTCATTCTCACGTATTTCAGAAGTCAGGTTCCTTAAGCTGTAAAGCTCTTAATATTTTAATCAAGTTTAACTTTAGGCGAGCCGAGGTGAAACTTGTGCAATGATGCTCGTCACTAAAGCCTGGAACACACCAAGCCGACGGTCGGCCGTCGGACAGTTTTTGTGCGTCGGCCGACTAAGTTTTCTCAGTGTGTTCCGCACCGTCGGCTGAAATTGGTCCTCGTTGGCTTTGTTTCGGCTGATTCGACATGTTGAATCGGCGTCGGTGAAAGAGGGAACTCTGATTGGCTGTTCAGCTTAGTGAACGAGTCAGTGCACGAGAATAATAACAAAACGGCGAGCAAAGAAGTAAAAACGCTACAGATAGAAGGCTGTTCTTATGTTACATCATCTTACCTAAGTGTTCCTTGGCAAATATTTCAATATTCACATGAGCGGAGTGATCTGAGAAATGCACCAAAGCATGGTATGATTGGTATCATTTACCTTTTCATCACATTTTTTACACAGTCCTCAAGGTTTGCACCCCCAATCCTGACTAACCGAGACACCTGAAAAGATTTTGAAAAATAAAAATTTTTCACCATCAGAAACACAGGAAAAAAAACAGTATTAGTATTGGCCTAGGATAGTTATACTGACCATCACATTCCTCTTTTCTTCATTGGCCAGTTGCCCTTCCAGATTTTTCAGCTCACGCCTGCCGTTCATCTTCTCAAGGTGGAACTGAGACTCTGGGGGCTCACGGTTTTGGCCCACCTCTGACAGCTTTGCCCGAATATCAGGCAGAAGATAGAGGACCCACCTTTGGAATTCTGAAAGTCAAATTGGAATGAAAAACATTTGTCCCATTTGCAAAAAATGGAACTGCTGGCGTGGGGTGCTGTGGGTCGGAGATTGGGACCGGTGGCGTGAAGTGGTAAAATAAAATATTACTGATAGGCTTTAAAAAGGCTTACATCTTCTAAAACTGGCCTTAGACGAGTCATATTACATTCATAAGGTGTATTCTCAGGGTTTTTCCTGGCTCAAATGAGGCCTGATCTTGACTTTAAGTGGCTTAACCAAAGTGACTTAAACTTATTATTTTTAATAAAATTAGATGAAAATTACAATTATTAAGTTCTAAGTTATAAAAAACATTACTTTTATCCAACCAAACAGGAATGTTTTTTAATAAAATAAAGCTTTTTATAATCTTCAACTAACTTTTCAGCCCACAATGGCCAACTGAATTAACCAGTCTTACTAAATGATCAAAGCTCATTCACATCTTGCATTCTCTATGGTTCACTTTAAATGATTCAATGATCTCTTATTAGCTTTAGTGACTGAAAATTTCAATAGCTTAAATGAAGCGGTTTAAATGAGTCATTCGTGTGCGAGTCGTTCGCAATGTGTGTTCATACTGGCGAACTCGCTGTGTAAGTTACAGTATACAATGATTCAACGATCCAACTGCACTGATAAATACATTACAATGATGTACGTCATGTTAATTTGAGAAATTTCAATAAATGAAACGTACTTGGATGCAAAACAAACAGCTGTGAAACATAAGCTCTTGTTCTGCAACTCTTTTAAGCGCCTCGTTGAGCTGAGAACGAAACAGCGCCACTATTGTGTGGCGTAATGCCGCAACTGCAGTTACAAATGATTAATGGGTTATGTTGCGTTTTGTCGCATCGCATCGGGGGAGAGATTCAAATTAGGGCATTTTTAGTAGCCAACGAACAAAAATTGTAAAACTAACATTACTCGCGACATTTCAAAATAGTAGACATTTTAAAAAACAATAGTTAGCTGCTACATGCTTAAAGGCCATGTTGCAGGTTAACCACCACTGTTGATTAATGGGTACATAAATCACTCAAGATATGTGTATCATTTTTAAAATGTCTCAAAATTGGTCTTAAAGACCATTTTTTTACGTTTCTGGTATAATTTTTTTTTACGCAACTCTGTGATGACGTCACGTTGGGGAGAAACGGAGGAAAGGGTGCCTCAGCCTAGTATTAAAACTATGGCGACTGACTGGGATGAGGAAGAGTTGGCAAGAAGAACTAACATGTATTATGGCCCGCAGCCGTATAATTTTGAACCTGCTAGACGTGCGAGGGCAAATGAAGAATTGCCAAGAACTGATGGCCGTCAAAGCCAATTGAATGCATGGTCCGAGGAGAATGAGTGGAGAGTTGGTGAAGTGTCCCGGTGAGTTGCTATCATTTAGCAACGCAGAAATGAACACTGGAGCTTCTGTCACACTCAAAACTCGTGTCAAACTGTAACCTACAACTGTATATATTTCTATCTAGCTGCTAACGTTAGCTATATCTGCTAACGTTATGCTGTCTGCCTATCTCTCTCTATACTTGACTATCTATATATCTAGTCTGTCTATATATCTAGTCTATATATATATATATATATATCGTCTATCTATATCTCTATATCTATGTATTTATCTATAATCTGCGCTATCTGAATACTCTCGTCTACTACTCGTCGCTCTCAACAAGGCGGGCAGCGGGCTTTGGTAAATTCTCTCCCGAAGGTGACGTAATGCAATGCATTGTGGGGGAAAGGAGAATCGTTGCAAACCGCTGTAAGATAGTACCTACTTTTTTCGTTTTTTGATACCCAACAACATAAAATACAATGGATAACAGTTTAAATGTTTATTACCAACAAGCAAATTGCACAAATTCGTTGAAAAATTAAACCTGCAACATGGCCTTTAATGGATCTAGCTGCTAACTCTACCTCAGAAACCTTCACAGTAACTGGCGGGAAATTTCAATTCACCAAAAAGAACAAAATACTCATTGCAACGTCAAATATTTAATGAAAACACAATCTTCTAAGTTTTAAAAGTGACCCAATATAACTTATGTTTTATTTCATGAGATGTTTATTACTCACCTGATAAAAAGCACCAACCATCTCGAGCTGCTTCGACTTCGCCGCATAGCGCGCACTGCCTGTGTACGCAAGGCGTGATGACGTGCGTTCCAACCTTCATCAACATAAATCCTCCAAATATTATTTTTTTTTTTTTTTTACGTGTATACATGTATAACATTATGTCATACTAGATTTGCATCAAATTACACAAAAAATAATAATAATTAATTGTTGTAGTCCATTCACTAACTTCAGCTGCTGAGAAACGCTAGAATGTGAAAAAGCTAATGGCGCCATCTGTGGCATTAGGAATAGAGAATATGAATGGGCATTGTAGGCCCTACATTTTTCATAAGAAAAAAAATAAGAAAAAATGGAATTTGTGAAAAATAAATATGATTTGTTTAAGAGCCCTAGCATTGCATCTATCAGTTGAAAACAAGAAAATCTAAATAATTTTAAAATATGTAGCCTGTTCACTATGAAAAATTTAGACTAATGTAAATTTTCCATTAATGAACATGTAGTTGTAATATTGTATATACTTACATTATAGGGTATTACAATTTCATTATCAATTACAGCAAATTTATTTTAATTTTAAAGTATATAATATCACTATAAATAGAAAATAAGGATACACATATACTTTATCTGGGGTTACAGCAAAAATGCTGCATATGCTTTTCATTTTTTTAATTATAATTAAGCAAATCAGTATATTTTTTTGTAAAATATAATAATTACTGTTCACCTCTTATTTCATATCAGTAATTTACATACGTTAAATAGTTTTTTGTTTATTTGTTTTTAACCACAGAAGTTACAGAAGTCCACTTTCATGCAGAAATCCAACAACATATGATTCAAAAGATGTGCCAAATGGATGCATTTTGAGGCCCCAGTAAAAATAAAAAAGCTATAATTTACATTGATATCAATGTGATGTCAATATGACATCAACTGAACGCCTATAACACGACATTGATTTGACGTCAACTCAATGTCAAACATGTTGGCCTATACTTATATTATCAATTTCAGTATGGGTTTAAACCTCGTATTTTCACCAATTAACCATGGATGTATAATCTGACTTTGAAATTATGCTTTGTAGCATCTTGATAAAATCTTGTCTAATATTTGACGTCAAATTGACATCAAGGTGCCCGCTGGGTTACAATTTGAGTTTTTTCTCCTTCAGTGATTCTGCTTTAGGTATCTTCAATAATGCTCAATCATCACTCAATTAATCACTTAATTATCTCATTAACTTCAACACTCTTGAGTGGACTCATATACACTCCCAGGAGGGTTAATTTAACACTGGAGTTTTTGCTGTGTACAAAGAGCCGTAGTTAACTGACAAGCTGAGCCATATCGCATTAATTATCGCTGGCGATACGTCCGCGATATTGATGCGATATGGCTCAGCTTGTCAGTGAACTACGGCTCTTTGTAGTAAATGCCGCTCGATCTGAAAGCAGGTGAAGGCGATTTACTACTAATCAAGGAACCGACTTTACTGACGAGATACGCATAACAATATCGTGCGATATATCGCCCAGCCCTATGGTGTATTGCTGTTTTAATAGAAAATGGTATGCAGAGCCGGACAGTAACGGAGTACATTTACTTGAGTACAGTACTTGAGTACAATTTTAAGGGGTCTGTACTTTACTCGAGTATAATTTTTGGGGATTACTCATGACTTTACTCAAGTACATTTGAGAGGCAAATATTGTACTCTTTACTCCACTACATTTCTATCCATAACCGTGAGTACCCGTTACTTCTAAAAAAAAAAATAAAAAAAAAGGAAAAAATAAAAATCTCGGAAAACCCTCAAACCCAAAATTTGTTGTTTCCCTCTCAAACGTGATTGGATTGTGCAGGCGCCACTGATTGGGACAGCCTATCAGCAAATCACCTTCACCTTCAGCTCTGAACTGATGCCAAAGTAAACTCCATGGTCAGATTTAGATAAGAGACGAAACCATGGACGAAACCGGTTCAAATGTGGGTGCAAAAAATCCATTAAAACTCTAGCAGAGGTTTGTCAGAGCGTTGCCATTGTGCATTGCCTTGTGGGCAATTGAGCAATGTTAAATAAAGCAACATGGTAAAAAGATGAAAATTACTTGAATTAACTTTCAATTCCTTTTAGATTATCAAAGGTATTAACATTAACATTTTTCATAACTCCATGTAGGACATTTCTGTACATAAATGTAAGCACAGTTCGCGTACCTACCCCGAAGTGATAAAATAAAATTCTGTATCAAATTTATAGGCAAAGACAAGTAGTTTGTTTAGGCATGGTCTGTAGGGAATTACAAACCTGCGCAAATATATTCGAACACACACAACTATAGAATCAATTCTTAATGCGCATGTGAACGCCATCAGCGTTAATCACAGTTTAAAGTCTGTTTAGAGAGAACGCCGTCGTCTTAGCGGCCCCTAATTTAATAACAAATGATCATTTCGACGGAAGTGAATCAATCAAAACTAACTTTAGCTGGAAATAACATTATTCAAGAATGGCTATAAAGCCAAAACAATCTCTGTTACCTTAAACTATGTTTATCTCTGTAAAGCCGCTTTGAAACAATCTACATTGTTAAAAGCGCTATATAAATGAAGATGACTTGACTTGACACTGTGGCAGTAGTAATGCAATATTTAGAAAATTTACTCTTGTACTCTTGATACTCAAGTACTTTTAAAAACAAGTACTTCAGTACTTTTACTTAAGTAGACATCTGACTGTAGTACTTTTACTTGTACTTGAGTAAAATTTAGAAAGGGGTATCTGTACTTTTACTCAAGTAACGAAGCAGTGTACTCTGTCCGCCTCTGATGGTATGTTACTGTCAGAATTAGACAGCAAGATTTTACAGTTCAGATATTTTTCTTTTAGAAACAAACCTGAAGTTGAAGACCTTGGCTGGCTTGACTCAAGATTTTGACTGGAATAGAAATCAAATGAAGAAAATATCAAGTTTATGATTAATTTATTTCAGTTTTAACAATTTCATATACAGATAATCTGAAGGAAATAACAATTTAAGCAAAAGGAAAAGCACTTTTATATTTTATTTTCAGGTGTATCAATATTTTTATAATCTTTTGTAAAAACAAAAATCTATCATCCAGTACCCAAAAATTAGACTACTCATTTAAAGAAAGTCATGGAGTATTTATTGATTTGTTAACCTAAATAATTTCTAAACATTATGGTATTCTTGTTCATTTATGTATCATGCTGCAGTAAAGGGAATTATGTACTTTCTCATTGTAAGCAGTCTTAATGTACATTGATTCATCTCTTGTCTTCCCTACATTTGTTCATTGCCCACCAAGGAAAAGTTTTGCCAGACCAGCTTTTAGATAACTCAGAGCATCTTTAGTCGCTTCTTCAGCTTCAGCGGTTCTCTTCATTTCCTCCAACTCTAGGACCCAGTCTTTTTTCCCAGCCTCCCTCACTCTGGGGATGAAGAAGTCCAGATGCTGAAGAGTGAAGGCCGAGTCTGGCTTTAATGCGATCTGAGACAGATGCTTGATGGTCTTGTAAGCATTGGATAGAAGAATTTGCTTCTGGTCCTCAAGCTCCTTCAGATCTTTCTCAAGTGAATCCATTATAAACAAAAACCTCTTGTTTTTTTCTTGAGCTTTTTCATAATCCTTATTAAATTCATCAAATTCCATCATCACAACTGAGGATTTGATGACATATTTCTTGTTTTCTTTGACGTGTTTGCTGTGGTGGCACTTCCCTGTGCACACGGTACAGAAACCGTCTTTCATGACTTCACATTTGCTGGGATTAGAAACCCACCAGCAGTCAAACTCATGGCAGTTTTCCTCACAGACGGTGCAGGTCGTCGCCTTCCTGTGCTTCCATGAAGCGCTTTCAATGGGCACCTTCTCTTTGACACTCTTTTTTAATTTAATGTTAAAGTTTTTAAAAGTCTCAATCTTTTCCTTGTTTTGTTTAATTGCCTCCTGTATCTGAAGTACTTCAGCCTTTTTCTGCTCTTTCTCTTGAATTCGCAGCTTTAAGTTGCAGATGGACGCTTCTAATATAATGCGCTCAATCAGGACACCTGAAGACAACTCTAAACTTCTTCTCTTCATTCCATTCAGAGACTGAAGGAATTGATTCATGCCATCCATGCTCTCCTCCCAGGCATGTCTTTGTGCTTTAACGTGTCGTTCATTAGTGTGACGGGCGTCAGCCTGCCGGTTGTTGAATAAGAAATGAACAGGCTGGTTATTGTGGTCTCGTCTGCAGGGGATTCTAGCTTTATTAATGGCGCCGAGGACGTTTGTGGGTGGCAGACCATCAGAGTGTGTGATTAAAAACACAATGTTGTTCACAATGTCTTTTCCAAACAAAGACAGAATTGAACTGATGATGTAATGCTGTCTGTCCGAGAGGCGATTCTTAGACCCTTGGATCACAAAACACACAGCGTCGACTTCACACACACCATCTCTGCTTTGAAACAGCATGGATAAATTTGCAGCAACATCCAGATCTTTTTCCAGTCCTCTAGTGTCTCCGTAGCCTGGAGTATCAATGATGGTGAGAGATATTGGACTATTTATAGGACAGACCTCATACATGGTGATTTCAGAAGTTTGTGATTCTGATTGGTCTCTGGCTTCTTCTTCTGTGATTTCATGCCATATTTCTTCCTCAAACTTCACATCCAGTAAGTAGTTAACCATGTTGTTGATGAGAGTCGTCTTGCCAGCGCCAGTTTCTCCCACCAGCAGAACAATTTTGTTTTGTTTACTGGTGTCTTTTATCCCAAAAGTCCATTTTCTAACTTTTCCATTATCATCAAGCATTTTTCTATCTGTGTGAAGACGGTATCGTTTCGGAGGACCTCCATGAATAAGAATTGATCTGCGTGGTTGAAGATTTGGCTGTCTGTAAAATAAGGAGGCAAATGTTTATCAAATTTTTCGCATTGAATGAATTAAACACTAGAAATACCCATCAAAATACAGATGTTTTTTGTTCATATAAATGTAAAGATACATTATTTTAAAAAGGAGGTCCATCCGAATAACTTATTTTAAAAAACATTAATGTTTACCTCTAGATCAGTCACTTTACTTATAGAAGAAAAAAATTATTGTAGGTTTTATATCAATTAATTTGACCTAAATACACAGCAAAATCCCCAATGTTAAATGAACACCCCTCAGTGTGCATATGTGTCTAACTACAAATTGTTAAAATAACACTGAAGCACTGTTAAAGTTAAAGGTATTGTAGGTAGTATTTTTATAAAAAACTTTTTTCCAAATTTGTTTAAACTTTCTGTATATATCAATGCATAATTAAAATGTAAGTACTCTGAAAAAGAAAGTATAAAAATCGAGTGTCTGTAGACCTCTCACGACTGTTTTAAAGACAGCTCATTATTTCCATTCACTCCACCCCCTCCCTTCTGGGTTCCTTCCAAAGCCACGCCCCAAAAACACATGAACGCGCGACTCCGACCGCTGAGCTGAAGACGCATTATTTACCTGAGACGAGCGGAGAGGAAGGAGCGCAGTGCATGTAGTGACATCATGTCAGAATCACATGTAAAAAAAAAAATCTAACTTTATCATTATGAAGATAAAAAAATAAGATGTATTTCAGTACTCACTATCAAGCTAGCATATTGATATTGGTAAAGTTTAAAATATATATTTATCGATTCGCTAACGAGCAAGTTATCTATAAGGCAAAGCTAAAAACAGGTTGCATGATACACGTTTTTCCATTGCCATCATTTACACTGTGATGAATCAGAATCAGAAAGAGCTTTATTGCCAAGTGTGCTTGCACACACAAGGAATTTGTTTTGGTACTGAGGCTTCCAGTGGACATATACAACAAGAAACATGAAACCTAATACTACAAATTATAAGGAAAAAAGAATAAAATATAAATATATGAGAATAAAAGTATCACAGTTGGGTTAAGTCAGAATAGACATTTCCAGATTTACAGATTATGAACATATTTACAGTGTTTTGAATATTATAATCAATAAATCTAAATATAAGTATAAGTATCACCTGAGATGTAGGATATTGCACTAAACAGTGGGAGTATTGCACTTAAAGGCATATGCCTTGGGAGGTGTGTTAACTGTTCAGAAGGGAAATGGCCTGTGGGAAGAAACTGTTCCTGTGCCGAGATGTTCTTGTGGCCAGTGATCTGAGTCTCCGTTTTGACAGTAACAGTTCAAACAGGAGGTGTCCAGGGTGAGTGGAGTCTGTGATGATTTTACCTGCTCTCTTCCCCACTCTGGAAGAGTACAGGTCCTGGAGGGATGGCAGGGGGGCACCAATGATCCTCTCCGCAGTCCGGACTGTCCGTTGTAGTCTCCTGATGTCTGATCCGGTAGCCGAACCAAACCAGACAGTGATGGATGTGCACAAGACAGACTCAATGACGGCTGAGTAGAACTGAATCAGCAGCTCCTGTGGCAAGTTGAACTTCCTCAGCTGGCGAAGGAAGTACAGGCTCTGCTGGGCTTTTTTTACAATGGAGTCAATGTGATTGTCCCACTTCAGGTCCTGAGAGATGGTAGTGCCCAGGAACCTGAATGACTCCACTGTTTCCACAGTGCTGTTCATGATGGTGAGTGGGGGGAGTGCTGAGCTGTTCCTCCTGAAGTCCACGATCATCTCCACTGTTTTGAGCGTGTTCAGCTCAAGGTTGTTGTAACTGCACCAGACAGCCAGCTGTTCAACCTCCAGTCTGTAAGCAGACTCGTCACCGTTCCGGATGAGACCGATGACAGTGGTGTCGTCGGCAAATTTCAGGAGCTTGGCAGTGGGGTCTTTAGAAGTGCAGTCGTTAGTGTACAGGGAGAAGAGCAGTGGGGAGAGAACGCACCCTTGAGGGGCGCCAGTGCTGGTGGTGAGAGTCCTGGATGTGTGTTTCCCCAGTCTCACTCGCTGCTGCCGGTCCGTCAGGAAGCTGGAGATCCACTGACAGATCGAGGATGGTATAGAGAGCTGGGTCAGTTTGGCTGTGAGAAGATCAGGCATGATGGTATTGAAGGCCGAACTGAAGTCCACAAAGAGTATCCTTGCATAAGTCCCAGGTCTGTCGAGATGTTGCAGGATATAATGCAGTCCCATGTTGACAGACCTGTTTGCTCTGTAAGCAATGTGTGAAGTGCAGGTTAGAGCCGGAGTGTGGTGTGAATGAGGGCTTTTCAAACCTGCAATAAAATGAATTTAAATCGTCAGCCAGGTGTTGATTGTCCACAGATCAGGGGGATGATGACTTGTAGTTGGTGATGTTCCTCAGGCCATTCCAGACTGATAATGGGTCGTTGGATGAAAACTGGTTTTTCAGAGTAGTTCCTTTTAGCAACTCTGATCTCCTTTGTCAGTCTGTTTCTGGCCTGGTTATACAAGATTTTATCCCCACTTCTGTAAGCCTCCTCTTTGGCATGACGAAGGTGTTTGAGTTTCCCAGTAAACCATGGTTTATCATTAGTGAATGATAAGAATGTCCTGGTAGGAATGCATGTATCCTCACAGAAACTTATATATGATGTTACAGTATCTGTGAGCTCATCCAGATCGGTGGTAGCAGCTTCAAAAACAGTCCAATCAGTGCAATCAAAGCAGGCCTGTAGATCCTGCTCTGCTTCATTAGTCCATCTTTTAACAGTCCTTAACACAGGTTTAGCTGATTTCAGTTTCTGCCTGTAGGTCGGAATAAGATGAACCAAACAGTGATCAGAGAGCCCTAAAGCTGCTCGTGAAACGGAGTGATACGCATTCCTTATTGTGGTGTAACAGTGGTCCAGTATATTACTGTCTCTGGTGGGACATGTAACGTGCTGTCTATATTTTGGTAGTTCACGGGAAAGATTTGCTTTGTTAAAATCCCCAATAATTATTAGAAGAGAGTCCGGGTGCCTTTGTTCCGTTTCAGATATTTGTTCAGCCAGCTGTTGTAGCGCCGTGCTCACGCACGCGTCTGGAGGGATGTAAACATTCACGAGAATGAAAGAGGAAAACTCCCGTGGTGAGTAGAAAGGTTTGCAATTAATGAAATGGGTCTCTAAGTTAGGAAAGCATATCTTGTTCAGTGTTGTTATATCTGAACACCAATTTTCGTTAATGTAGAAACACAATCCACCACCTCTCGTTTTCCCCGTTAGCTCCGCGATGCGATCCGCTCGGAACTGCTGGAAGCCCGGCAGATGTATTGCGTTGTCCGGTATGGCTTCACTCAGCCAGGTTTCAGTGAAGCACAGAGCAGCAGAGTTAGAAAAATCCTTGTTAATCCTTGTGAGGAGAAGTAGTTCGTCCATTTTGTTAGGAAGGGATCGGAGGTTCGCAAGATGAATGCTAGGGAGTGCAGTGCGCATGCCGCACTCGCGGAGTTTAACCAGCGCGCCTGCATGCTTCCCGCGTTTGCGTCTGACCGCGCGTTTGAACAACACAATGAAGATGAATTTCGTGTAAGATTCATAACATATATGGTGTTCTGCATGTAAGAGCTTCCATGATGAAAGCATTGTTGACTCTGATGAGGACTACACTCCAGAGACAAGTACCGCATCGTCAGCTCGAGGACAGATCCGGGGTCGAGGGCGAAGCAGAGGAGCTCGTGCAAGAGGCCGTGCAACTAGGGTCCGAGGAAGTAGAGGCCGAGGACGGGGTGGTCGAAGTGCAGGGCAAGGAGCACTTCTTGGACAACTTCGCGAACTGCATATGTGAATTTTGATTGGTCTTTCTCTGCCATTGTTTTGCTATTCCTAGGTTCCGTGCCTCTTGAATTCCTCAAATCAAACGGGTACGCGCAAGTGGGCAGGTCCTGTGTGGCAAAAGGGTGGTTGCCATGGTTGCGAGAGAGTGACAGTGGCCTAACGCCGGATTCACACCAGACGCTGAAGCGGCGCGGAACGGAGGCCGCTTCCTTTCGGCGCCCATGTTAACCTATGGTGTCGTTCACACCAGACGCGGAGCGCCGCAGCGCGGCACAGCCAGCACGCGCCGTGAAGAGCCAGTTTCGGCGTCTGGTCTATTTTTTCCGCGAGCCGCGTCAATTCCGGAAGTTACACCAAGAAACACTCGACCATCCGGTCAATTGTCAAAATATAAGCAATTTTCAAATTAAAATACCCTATAATCAAAAGATATAGGGCAAGGGCTCTCCTCCTGTCTACTCGCACTGGGAAACAGGAAGAGGAAAATGGATTTAATAAATTTGAAGAGAGGATGTATATTTCAACGGTATATATACACTACTATAACTGTCTACCATATTCTCTCTCTGGCTGCGTGTGTGTCTCGACTACGGATTAATAAAAGAAGTGTACAAACTTCTTGGTTACAGAAACATGGTGTATTTATATTATGAGGTTATTTACTTAGGCTACCCATGATCTAAAAAAGTAGCTCTGAATAAACAACAACTGAGCAGAAGCACTTGTCGACCTCCGCGAAGAATATGCGTCTGGTGTGAACAGGCAGGCGCCGGACCGCGCGTGATTTTCCGTTCCGCGTCGCTTCAGCGTCCAGTGTGAACCCGGCGTAAGCCAATCCTTTGTTTCATCCCGAATGGAAATAATGAGCTGTGTTAAGTGCAGATTAAACAATCTAGAGACACTCGATTTTTATACTCTTTTTATCAGAGTACTTCCATTTTAATTATGCATTGATATATATAGAAAGTTTAAACAAATTTGGAAAAAAGTTTTTTATAAAAATCCTACCTACAATACCTTTAATGAGATAATTAAGTGATTATTGAACATTAGTGGTGACACCTGATAATAATGAGCAGAATTACTGAAGGATAGAGAAACAAGAGGAAGAAGAAGAAAAGAGAAACACAAGCGGCTTGTTCGACTTGAAGCGGCGCTGCACAGACCGATCTGTGAATAAATTTAAAGTACCACGAGAATGATTAGAGAGCAGATGCTTTTAGATCACTCTTGCGGTACTTTAATGTCATGAACCGACCGGTCTCTGCACTGAGCAAGTCAAACAAGCCTAAGAACTACAACTGACTTTCAGCCATTACACATAATTTCAGACCGGTGTTAATTTAACACCGTTGATTTAGCTGTGACTGGTTCCAAAACCTTTTCTGGCAACCTTTTCTTCCAAAATATTAAAAGTGCCTCAAGCTGTAAAATCACAGGGTTAACATCACCAATACTAAAGTAACACATCAAGCATATTGTCAGAGATTTAGACTCTGAGGCTATGTTTACACGGAAACGATCTGAAGAGAAAACGCAAAAGTGGCGTTGCGTTATCACTTTTTATTCTGTGTTTAGATGAGCGGTGTGTGTGTGGGGGGGGGGGGAATCTGCATGCATATGGTGACGCAAAAGTGTGTGAAATTCGATGTAGTATGAACTCCAGGCGGCTAGGTGGCAATGTGAAGCACTGCCACACAACAACACCAATATCTGAGAATATTTTGTACAACTGCTGAAAAGACTCTTGTATGTTTATCAGAGCTGCTAGGGCAACTTGAAGGTCCGACGTATGGAAATAATCCGACATGTTGGTTGTTATTTTCCTGTACTGGCGCATGCCTGTGACGTAAACGCGTATGCCACGAGAGTCACCGTGAGCAGATTTAAGTTTTTACCGTTTAGACGGGAACACGACGGTGGAGCATTTTTTAGATTTCCACTCTGGAGGGTGGTTTCACTTTTTTGCGTTTTTAAGCCCCCAAAACGCCGTCGCCGTGTGAACGAAAGGCACATCCGATAAAATATTTTTACGTTTTCTCGTGTAAACAGGGCCTGAATGACATCAGTGAATCAGGTCATAACATGATGATAATGTCATCATCAAAATATAACCATCATGACCAGAGGCTCGCAACCATGATGGTAGTTGAGCAAATTCAGGGTTACAGGATTAGTTTCGAGTTTCTTTTTTGTTGTTTCTCTTTTCTTCTGTGATTCTGCTTATCACCAGGTGTCACCACTAATGGTCAATCATCAATTAATTAATCACTTAATACTTTATACTGCCCACGAGCCTGCCAGTATTTGCATACTTTGCGACAATTGGCCAGCTGTCCCAAGCTGGCGTTAGCCCATGCCAGACACAGGGCGTGGGGGGTGCTCGAGGAGACCCCCGTGTGCCCAGAGTTTGGAGCCCCAACTCAGCTCAGTGCCAGAGATACACCAGCCCGAAGTTGGAAATTTGACCGGGTTTATTAAAAAAAAAAGAGCCGTGTTGGGGCTCCAGACTCAGGGCGTGGGGGGGGTGCTCCAGGAGACCCCTGTGTGCCCAGAGTGTGGAGCCCCAACTCGGCTTCAGCACTGAGATACACCAGTTTAAAAAAGCACTTACTCACTGCTCAAACCGACCTTAAGAGAGTCATAGTTACTCCTTCTATTTTGGGAAGGAGCCGAGTTGGGGCTCCAGACTCAGGGCGATAAGATTTCAACAAAAGTGGAGAAGGGAGGAGTTCCCGCAGCGTAGCTACGCAATGCTACAGCTCCCGCCTCTCAGGGAACCAAGGTTACGATAGTAACCGGACAAGTTTTCGTTAATATGGAATAATATGCATTTTCATAGTTGCAGCAACATTTTAATTCTACTTTTAAGTGCTATTGTTTAAAAATGCTTTATTGACTGATGACTATGATTTACTCAATTTTTTTGGTGCAACATTTTTACACTTAAAAATATTGATTAAATTTGAAAGTAATGAAATCAATTACATATACCGTGTGATGAACTGAGTAAATGTAAGAAAAAAAATTAAGTAGATCTGAGTAACTGCATTTGGTAAATTAACAAAAAATTATAATACTGTTAAATATTAACTTTTTTTATTTATGAGAAAAATTAACTTTGAAATTATTTTAAACCTTAGTAAAATACTCCACTACATGACATTGTCCTTTATTGTCGTTGAATAGGCCTACATTAATACAGCATTTTTTATACTTTTTTTAAAATGTATACAACATTGCCAACATATAAACTTATATTACATACATTTTATAAATAAACATTAAACATTTATAAGTAATTCAAAGGTAATCAACCAGTCTGTGTTTGTCAGTGGTGGTTGCTGGCAGACAGATGAGGAAGATGGATACGATTAAGTGCAAAGGTTTATTTACAACAGTTCCAACAGAATGGAAAATGGAGAGCAACACACATTTAACATAAACGATACCGGACACTGAACTGAAACAGAACTGAGCATACAAGTGTTAATGATGGTGACTGATGAGTGGCTGAATGCAAATAGTGTCCGTGACAACAAATGAGTGACGAAGGCCTGTGATGACAAAACATAACGAGTCCAAACTAACGTGAATGTGACAGTGTTATCGCGTTTCCACGTTTCAGCGCTGGTTCTCGTGCCGGAGATTCACTCATAGCCGAAAGATCCTGCGACACGACTCCATAACCTGCCAATAAACAAACAGTGCACAGATCTGAGGACATTTTATCATCCAAATGTATTATATTAATTATCTTTAGGAATAAAGTCGTGTGTTTTATGCAAGGCATCAGTCGTTTCAATTACGCGAAAAAGACACTCGTTTAGCACATTGCGTCCCAGTATGTTGTTTTGCATTAAATAAAATGATTTAAAGCACAGTAATGATTTTATAGATAAAATGAAACATACACATACCTGAATTTCACAGAGGAAATGCACCAATTCTGCGTCGCTGAGAAGAGAAGAGAGAACTGTTCTGGAGACTGGAGTAGAGATGCGCGGTCTCCGCGGATTGGGCGGATGACGTGAGAAAAAAAATATTTTAATTAAATTCGGGCGGGTGGCGGGCGGTTGAACCAATCAAATGAAAAATATATGTATACATTGTTAAATATTGTTATCTGACTATAGCCTACCTACATCAAAAAAAGAAAAGAAAAAAAAAGAGCACACTTTAAAATGGTCAAATTTTCATCAGGCAGCTAGAGTCTATGCAGAGACTGCTTGTTATTATCAGAGATGGCAACGCCGGCGAAGGAGGTATGTGACAAACTCAAAAAAGGAGAATTAAAAACAAATGAAATAGAAGGTCAGAAAAGTGTTGCCTGGAATAAGTTTTACAAAGTGGTAAATCAGGATGACACCAGTGCCGGCTATGTAATTTGCAAAATCTGCGAAGCAGTTTATGTTCATGACAGCCACAAGACGGGTACGTCTAATATGGTGCATCTCAAGTGTGCTGCTAAACCTCAAACCTCCACGAACACCTTGACAAGTTTCGTCCGTCGAGATCCCAATAGACCTACCACAGGATGTAAAATCAAAGCTGACGGATGCATGTGTGAACCTGCTCTCTTATGCGCCCGTACGATATTGTTTCTGGTCAATTATGTGCCAAAATGCGTTTTCTATTAGGCTACAATGAAAATATTGTACAGTAGTCTATCAGATAAGGTCAGGTTTGCCGAAGTGCGTTTAATTTAGGCTATTTATTTATTTTTGTCCCTGCGCGCCGATCGGAGACAGATATTCTGAGAGCTTTCTAGTCTCGCGGCTGTCATCAGCAGCGCCTTGTATCGCCCAATCAGCGGATGGCGGGCGGGTGCGGTTTTGAAAATTGGTCAAAAACGTTGGTGCGGATGGATGGCGGACGGATGATGAGTTTTGTGATGCGGTTGCGGATGAAATAATAGCCCATCCGCGCATCTCTAGACTGGAGAGAGTTCAAGTCCACGCTCACATTTAACCGCTGAGCTGTCTCACGTCAGGTGGAGGAGGGGTGCCTTATTTTAATCGAGTAAACTTACTCAATTTCTTAAGTGCGTGTTAAAGATCAATACGATTTATTTCAATTAAGTAATATTTGTGGTTCTTGAAACAGATCAGTTGAATTCTCCATTCTCAAATATTTTTGATAGAAATTTCACAAATATACTTTTTACATTTTTTATAAAACTAATTGTTTAGTCAAAAAAAATTAGACTGTGAATTTTAGACAAAATTAACTCTTGGATTTTTAGTTGATTATTTTGGTACGTTCAACTCAAACCATCAAGTAAAACAAATATTCAGAGAACTGATTAAGTTAATAAAGTTAAGTATTACTGTGTTATTTACTAAGCCTCTGATTTTTTTTATTTTTTTTTAGTTTGGCTGCTTTTCATTGAGAACAGATCCACAAAAAGCCATACAATCTGTTATTTGTTCAGTGAAACATTAATGAAACATTCAAAATATTAGGGGCGGAAACCCCCAGAGTTAATTATCTTAGTTTTTTTAATATATATCCTCCTGTAGAAAAACAAAACAAAAAAAACAAACAAAACAATAATTTAAACTCGCCTGGGATCCATGGTGCTGGCTGGACTGAAGCTGTGAACTCACTGAAGACCTTGAGCTGGAGTGTGTGTCTGAACTATCAGCTTTGACTGAAACACTGGTTTATTTAACAAGCCTGAAGTCCCTCCCAATCCAATGTGTCTTACGTCTCACTGTCATCTGAATAGTCTGTTATAAAATGCCAGCAACATTTATGTATGCATGCTGTCAGAAATGTGCACTTAATTTTAATGGATTAACTCATTATCTTGAAGAATAAATATTCTACTATATAAAACAATGTTTTTTTAGTACATACATGTGGCAGGTTTGGTTAAAGAAATGTTTTAATGGGTTTGTGTGTGTGTGTGTGTGTGTGTGTGTGTGTGTGTGTGTGTGTGTGTGTGTGTGTGTGTGTGTGTGTGTGTTTTAATCAAACCCAAATGTAAGCTGAAGTTTTAAAACTTAAATAATTCTCATTTTCAGTTCTCATTTAAACAGAAGATGAGAATATTCCTCTTCAGATTAATGTCTAACTGCTACTTCTGCAAATTAATTATTTATATTCATCTTTTTCCTAATGAGCCTCATATGTTTTAGATTATGGGAGAGACTTCCGGTTTGGGGAAGATCCACTTAAAAAGACAGAAACAAATCATTTAAAATCATAAGGTTGCACTACAAATATGACTGAATTAGCTGAAAAAGTTCCTTTGTTCAATTTTTAGACTTCAAGAGAATTAATATGTTAATGTGGCATGAAAAAACATTGTAGTAAACTTATACAGTAAATTGTATACTGTAGTATATTATAGTATTTACTACACTTTAATTTATACATGATGCTGTAGTATTAACTAATGAATTGATAAACTAGTAAATACTGCAGTATACTTTAGTATTTTCTGTAGTATATTATAATATTTACTCAATTTTGTTAATGTTCGATGTAATAACTATAGTGAATTGATCGTTTAATTGAAGTGTTTTAAATATTAGAGTTACAGATACTATACAAATAGTGTTCTGGTGTTCAATAAATAATATATTGCATTAATATATTACAATACACTGATTAGGAATAGCCACTTTTCACATATAAAATGTAAATGTACTTAGAAAACACAAGGAAAACAATTGTCTTACATTTTTCAAGATTTTTTTACTCAAAGTTGTAAGTTGCTAATACAAAAACATACAAAAGAGTGTCAGGACAATAATAGACTGTGCATTTATTTGTATTTATTATTAAACTGCAAAAAAAAATGTATGCAAATACTTAACTAAAAACATACTGTCTTTTAAATAAAGCATCAGTGTTTCTTGTTCTTCTGCTGGACTGAAGCACAGGCTCTACTCTTCAACACAATACTGACCCACAAAACTCACACAACAGAAACACTTTAAATCTCAACCGAACATAAAACACTACCAGATCTCTCAAGATCTCAGTAGAGGAGGATTAAACAACACAAACAGCATTACCAGCTTCACTTATTACTAACCAGACTGACTTTATTACAAGATCTCAGCAGACGTTTTTATTGAGAATTAACAGAGGTTTAGATGTTGAGTTTTGATTGAAAATGGAGATCAGTGTTTGCTTTAGTTGGGCTCTTGACTTTTTAGTTTTAGTGTTGCTGTTAGTATCTGTTTTTGTAAGATACAGTCATTATAGCAAAAATAATATTAATAATAATGCTAAAACTAATGGTGTGAGTTGTAAAAGTAGTTGGCGTGAGCTCCAACAGAAATATGAACATGCATAAAACGTAAAACCAGCATCACATTTTTCTCCATATAATGATATAACACTAGAACATATAATTCCAAATATATCACACACCCTCTGTTAATCTTGTATGCTATGTTGCAGGTATTATTCTTTTTTTCTTTCTGCAAACTCAGCCTTTGTTCTGATACATCTGCAGTTGTAAAGGCCTCACCTTTTTCTTAAATTCCCCAGACACAATGCACTTTTCCATGTCACGCTAAACTGTTCTGGTTAATTAACCGTTCCATTCTGTGCAGATCCGGCCCAGCCGGTACCAATACGGTTTCACTTTCCATTGTACAGATATTGAGCAATGTTAAGTCAAGGTCAAAGGTAATGGCAAAGGTAATGGCATTGAATCAATGTTACAATGTGATGTTGGTTCAACATCATGTTCCACTAGAAAATTAAACACAACAAATGAATGGAAATGTTTGGTCACCGTTATGATGGTCGGTGTTTCTTGAGTTGCCCAGTTTGACTATTGGCTTTTTATGTGAGTTTATGGTCTTTGTAATGTTTAATAAAACACAATTTGTTGCAAAAAAATCCAGAAACAAAGATGATGAGGTGATATAGCTTTCATCATCATAAAATAAAGTAATTCACTAATTTTATCCCTGACAAAAAGTGTTTCTTTGTTATTAATAGATTATATTCACCAACAATACTTTCTTGCCCAGGAGCACACATTCTGATTGTTTTTTTTTTTTATGTTTTATTGTATGTAAGTGTGAACTCGTGAAATACAATGTGGGAACAAATCTTTAGACACACACAGACATCAAGAATCAGCATATGAATCTCAACAACGGGGATATTCTTCATGCCGCAATACATGCTGGGATCCACCAATGGTATAAAACTCATGGCACCCAGCATGCATTGCAGCATTAAGCATGTCACCATTGTTGAGATTCAAATGCTACGTTTGGGTGTATCTTTTGATTGAGACATTACTTTGTGTGTTTACTAAGTGGGATTTTATTATAACCTTAAGTTTCACTCTGTTCTTTATGTAAAGATGTTGTATGGCTTCAGGACACTTGGAATGCAACATGACTTGTTTGTAATACTTTTATACTGTTTTTGGACAGTTTTTGCAATACTACCTGTGACTGTTATAGTTTTATAGTTGTTATAGTTGGTATAGTTTTTCTCTTGGTATAGTTTTTTCTCTTGTGCAAATGTTTAAGGTCATTGCTGTGTATTTTTGGGTAACACTTTATATTACGACCCGCAAACAACTGTGTAAGTAAACTGAAATTACGGTGTACGTTTCTGTAATTATAGTGTACATCCGTGTAGGTATAAGGGAACAATATGGTAAGTTTTGGGTAATAAAGGGGTACAACCAGATATATATTTTTTTGGCTTAACGTTAAGTAGTTTAGTAAGAAAAGCCAATAAATTAAATTGTTATCACACTGTGCTTATATACAGCCACACACACACACACACACACACATATATATATATATATATATATATATATATATATATATATATATATATATATATATATATATATATATATATAATATATATCCTATATAGGCTACGTTTAATTTACAACCCACAGATGTCAAAATTACCCTGTAACTACATTGCACAAGAACATATTTTGCCAGAAATGTGATAAAAACTTTTATATACAACAGACGTACAATTTTTGCCTGGAATATATTAACAGAATAGGTACCTGTTAGTTTTAAAATAATTACATTATAAATAATTTGCTTGTATATCTGGTTGTACCCCTTTATTACCCAAAACTTAACATATTGTTCCCTTATACCTACATAGAAGTACACTACAATTACAGAAACGTACACCGTCATTTCGGTTTACTTACAAAGTTGTTTGCGGGTCGTAATATAAAGTGTTACCAAAGGCATTGTACGGCTTCAGAACACTTGGAATGCAAAACATTTGCTTTACTGTTTTCCACCCCTCTTTCAATGACCATTTGGAGTTGGGGCTGATAGTGAACGACAGCTTGAACGTCTCACATTTGGGTTTTAGTCACATGGTCAGTGAAAGAATAAAAGAAGATTGTAACTGTTGCTCTGGGTCTTTTTATTCTCTCTCTCTCTCTCTCTCTCTCTCTCTCTCTCTCTCTCTCTCTCTCTCTCTCTCTCTCTCTCTTTCTTTCTCTCTCTCTCTCTCTCTCTCTCTCTCTCTCTCTCTCTCTCTCTCTCTCTCTCTTTCTCTCTCTCTCTCTCACTCTCTCTCTCTCTCTCTCTCTCTCTCTCTCTTTCTCTCTCTCTCTTTCTCTCTCTCTCTCTCTCTCTCTCTCTCTCTCTCTCTCTCTCTCTCTCTCTCTCTTTCTCTCTCTCTCTCTCTTCTCTCTCTCTCTCTCTCACTCTCTCTCTTTCTCTCTCTCTCTCTCTCTCTCTCTCTCTCTCTCTCTCTCTCTCTTTCTCTCTCTCTTCTCTCTCTCTCTCTCTCTCTCTCTCTCTCTCTCTCTCTCTCTCTCTCTCTCTCTCTCTCTCAGGAAACATTTTACATATATCATTAATTGTACCCAGCATATAAAGTTATTATCATCTCATACATCTCTGTTGTAACTATTTTAAGTGTAACCAAACCATATTTTGTCATTAAACCTTTTCTATTACAAATAATGTGCTAACTAGTTTTGATTTGGTATTGACTTTGAAGTGCTATTGCAATACAATATTGTCGCTCATATAGCAACGCTCTCCCACATATTAAAGCTATTGTAACTGTGCTTATTTCTGTCATTGGTATAAGATGGCAAGTGGGTGGAATAGACAAGAAATGTACAGTTTTCTACCATCTTGTTGACCATGTTTCTTGAGTCATTCGGCAGTCTTGCAGCCGAACCCTGCAGAATATCCACCCCTAACATTGGATTGTGCTGCACGTATCAGATTATTACTGTCGTTGATGGAGGAATTTGCAGCTTTACTCACAAACTACAATTCCTGTTCGTCAATAAGGTGAGAACCAGACTCGATATACAGCTAAGTGAATTATCAATATTATACAAAATTTTGTATTATACAACAAAAAAATTGGTAGTAATTTCTCCTAGCTCTTTTTCTTGTTGACTCAACCTTTTGCAAATAACAATTATATGAACTAAAAATAAGTTCTCTGTGACACACACACACACCACACATACACAACACACACACACACACACACACACACACACACACACAAAACGTTTAGTTGTGTCAACTTGTTTGTTGTGTCTATTTGTTTTCTGGAGAGGTGCAACTATTCTGTGGCAAATCTTTTGTAGTTGAGCCAATTCAACATTTTTTTTGTCTATTGGAAAAAGAAGTCCTTAAGAATTAACAGGTTTGATGTTTATTGGTGATGGTTTGTGATGAGCGTTTCCTTTGGTTGGTCAGTTTCACTCTTGGCTTTTTGTGTGAGTTTTTAACAATGGTTAGTAAAGCATGGAATTTGTTGTTGAGAAAAAAAATATGATCAAGTTTTCAGCCTCATAAACTAGAATAAATTCCTAATCTTATTTCTGACCAAAAGTGATTTTCTTTATTAAAAATTGTACCAGCAAAATTTTCTTGCAGCAGATCAGACATTCTGAATTCTGATTTTAAAATACATTATGAGTAAACAAGTTTTTAACACACACACAGACATCAAGAATCAGCATAGGATTCTCAACAATGGTGACATGCGTCATGCAGGGAGCCATAGTATTAAAATAACGGCTCCCAGCATGCATTGTGGCATGAAATATGTCACCATTATTGAGATTCATATGCTGATTTTTGTAGTGTGTGCAGGTGTGTGCGCGAAAAATATTCTCACAATGTATTAGAAAATCAATATTCGGAATGTCTGATCTGTTGCATAAAAGTTGTGTAAATCAAATGTATTACTCATAGATAAGATCTCTTTGACCAGGAATAAGAGTAGTGTACTATTCCCTTTATTATGTGGTTATCTAGATCACCTGATCCTTTTTATTATGGCTTTCTTTGCAACAAATTATGTGTTTTGCTGAACTTCAAACTGACCAACTCAAGGAAACGCTAAAGATGTGTCACAGAAGAGTTGCATCTCTCCAGAAAACAAATAATGTTTTCTGCATTGTTTACAAAAGTTTAGTCAACAAGAAAAAGCTAGGGGAAATTAGTACTAAGATTTTTTTTTTGTTGTTGTACAAGATTTTTACAGTGTGGATTTTTGCTGAACCAACACAACAAAATCAGTCATTTCAACTTTTTTCAAGTTGTGTTTTTTACAGTGCATACCGCGCCTGAACCGTGTTCACCTCTTCCACGCGGACGGTTAAACGAAACGTGCCACGGCACGGTAAGGAGAGATCACACTAGTCAAACATGATCAGTCACGGTTCAGATCAACTAGTGTGAGTTCATGCAGAGACATTACAAGTTACAAAGAAAAATCAAGTCAATTTTTCTCATTGTTTTTTTTCAGTGTAGTTTGATTGACAGACAATCTGATCAATCATAACACCGATACCTCCCATTCTTGTTCGACAATTGTACAATCTAACCAGACAGTACAGTTGGTAGATTAACATCAGTAGACTTGAACTTGAAAAATTGTGTAAATTGATGTGAATTGATGTGAATTGATGTGAATTAATGTCTTTCGGCAGTTGAAACACACCTTATGTTCATTCATGTTTCTTTCATGCTAAAACTAAGAAATGATCGGTTCATGTGGAGCTTGAACTGAGGCGATACAGTGATCTGTCATCACACATTAAAGAGCCATAAAACAGTATTTATTAAAAACAACATTTGAAAGCATCAGACTTTGTTTCATACCTAAAGTAACCTGTTCTGTCTTGTCTGTCAGCGTGTTGTCAGTGTCTGCTTTGCTCCGCAATGTATTTTTGACATGATGTGTGCAGTGAGAGTGACATGTCAAAGCAAGAATAACTAGTGGCGTCTCTTTTCGAAAGGTCAATTGATAAAATTGACAGGTTTCATATCTGTGTTTTGTATTACATGAGAGATTCTATCTACACAGGTTTGCTCTAACTTTATTATTTAATAAATTATATTTTGGATCAGCTAACCCCAGTACACTGTAACATCTAACAGTGATTCTAACTAACACTTTTTAGTTAACTTTACTTAATGTGTTAGCTTAATTATACAAATCTAGTACTATTCACATAGTATGCCTTGTTTACTCAGAAAACCCAAGTTCAGATTAATTGCTGTAAGTGCCATTTTGTCAAGCAAAAAAAAAATAAAAAATAAAAAAAAAAAACATTTTTGAGGCGGGCCATTTCTTAATAGACTTTTCACTCATATCTGCCACTTCTTTCTCTGTTGTTTCAAAAAACAACACATGTGACTGTGTAGATAGCATTTTGACACATGTTGTGTAGATTTTTAACACACAATGTGTGTTAAAATGTACACTCAAAAAAAAAGATTTGTTAAAAAACAACACACATCATGTGTTGATGGTATTTTGACACATGTTGTGTAGATTTTTAACACACAATGTGTGTTAAAATGTAACTGGATAGAATAGCACTGGGTGGAGGGCAGTTTGTGTTTATGAAAATAATTATAGGTATATTTCATATGGTATCCCATAAAAAGCTCTAAAATAAATAAAACAATACATTACAATAAATAAATAAAATCTTAATTCATAAAAACTTGAAGATTAACTGGTGTTTTTTGGCAGCCAATCACATCCTGCCTCTTTTGCAATGTCTTTTTCAAATGCTGCTTTCACTTGTTATTAATAACCAATTTATTATAACAAACTATTTATTTCTGTCAGACCTCTACAGAAGCTCTTATTGAGAATTACCAGGTCTTGTGTTGACGATTCATTGAATGTTTCATTTGAAGTCACCAGAATCGTGATTAGTGTCAGCTTTATTTGAACTCTTGACCATTGACTTTGTAAAATTAGTTGTCTCTGTTTGCTGTGTCTGTGTATTTATTTGCACATTTGAAACTGTAGAAATTACCATGACATAAAGATCATCAGATGATTATATTATCATCATCTAGTTTTGTTAAGCATAGCAAGAGTTTAATATCTAAAATATGACTTTTTGAAGGTTTAGCAAGATAGCGTTTTGCTTATAGTTTGATTTTAAATACCTGTAGTGTGTACAGGATCTTGCACTCTATGCTACCCTATCCTATATTTCTTAATAAAAGATGTTTTCAGAAAGTTTTAAGCTGCAGCAAAATTTAGTCAAATACAGTCATCAAGAATCAGCGTATGAATCTCAACAATGGTGACAAAGCTTAATGTCGCAATGCATGCTGGATACCACCATAGTACAAAGCTTATCCATGACTCCCAGCATGCATTGCGGCATGAAGCTTTTCGTTTGTCACCATTGTTGAGATTCATATGCTGATTCTTGATATCTGTGTTTGACTAGTTTCTACTGCAGCTCAAATATTTCTGAACTTTTATTTTTTTTAACAAGTAATTCTGCACTTTTAGATAGCTTGATGTAGTTTCACAAGACCGTTATAACTAACAACAAATAAAATAAACACACACCATCCATAGTCTCAAAAACTTGATTGGATTAGTACTCGTTGATTATGCCATCATCAAGAACAGAGATGGGCAGTATTTCAATTACAAAATACTCAAAAGTAATTAAATACGTATTTCAAATACATGTAATTTGTATTTTCCTTAACAAAAATAAATCAAATGTAATTTGTTATTAAATAGCCTACTTTTAGGGACTGTCATTTGTATTTAAAATACTTAAAATACTTATTAGGGCTGGGTGATATATCGCATGACATTGTTATGCGCATCTCGTCAGTAAAGCCGGTTCCTTGATTAGTAGTAAATCACCTTCACCTGCTTTCAGATGGAAGATATGATGCAGATATGAGTATTAAATTAACACTCAAGAGTGTTAAAGTTAATGAGATAATTAAGTGATTAATTTAGTGATGATTGAGCATTATTGAAGACACCTGATGTTAACAAGCAGAATCACTGAAGGAGAAAATCTCAAATTGTAAGCCACCGTTATGGCGATAAGTGTTTGCTTTAGTTGGGCTCTTGACCCTTATGTTACTAACTTTAGATTTTGTTTGTCTGTTGTTATTGATTTATAACGGGCAAATGAACAAAGAAAAGTGTGATCTGAAAGTATTGGTTACGTTTTGGCATAATCATGCTGTGATCTGAAAAAAGAAACTTATTGAGATAAATAAGTTCGTGTTTAGCGTAGTTTGGTTTAACTTGTTAGCAACAGCTTTGTGATTCTACAGCATATGATTATCAGTATTTTTCATATAATCCAAAATATTTGATAAACATTGTTTCAATCAAAATACTTTCAAATGAATTTATTTAGAAACACAGACATCAATAATCAGCCTGTGAATCTCAACAATGGTGACAATAATAAAGCATGTTGCAGTGGCTGCCACCAATCACAACTCATTAATGGCTCCCATCATGCATTGCGGTATGAATAAAACATGATCCGAATTGTCCATGTAATTTACTTTTCCTAATTGAATATTCTGCTCGTCACCATTATTGAGATGCATTGACTGAATCTTGACGTCTGTGTGTGCCTAAAAGAAATATATTTTTTAACAAATCCTTTATATTATATCTAAAATTCTGGATATTTATGCAGAATCACAGTTATGCTGTAACCATCAACATAAATCAAAATCATAAAGTTCAAATGATAATTGTCATAATATAACCAACACCATCAGATCACTTTTTTTTTTCTTTGTTCATCTGGCAGTTATAACGCAGATACATCAGCCAAACAAAATCTAAAGTTAATAATATAAGGATTAAGAGCCCAACTAAAGCAACCAATGATCGCCATAACGGTGGCTTACAATTTTAGATTTTCTCCTTCAGTGATTCTGCTTTAGGTGTCTTCAATAATGCTCAATCATCACTCAATTAATCACTTAATTATCTCATTAGCTTTAACACTCTGTAGAGTGGGACCATATGTGCTCTAAACAGTGCTGATTTAACACTTTTTGCTGTGTACTCAGATTTCAGCAACATACTCATATAAAAAATACAAATTACATATTCTGTATTTGAAATACGTATTTAATTACTTTTGAGTATTTTGTAATTAAAATACTGCCCATCTCTGATCAAAAACCATCTGATCATATTTTCTCTCGCCATATCAGATGTATTTTATTAAAATACAGTTAAAGCAGCCAGAGAAAAACTAAAAGACGAGTAACGGGTCAAGAGCCCAAATAAAGGAGCCATTAATCACGATTCTGGTGACTTCAAACATCAAACCTCTGTTAATTCTCAATAAGAGCTTGTCTATGTAGATTCATGATGTCTAAACCATCCAAATGTTCAAACAAACTCTTTATTAAACGTCACTGGACTCCATAAACACGTTAACAATACGTTTCAGTGTTCATCCAAACACTCAGTTGTAAAAACACAGGAAGTAACTCTGGCAAATACACACCGACTACAGTCACATGTGACACATATCTGACACAAGTTGTGTAACTATAACACATTAGTGTGTAAAAGGTTTCAACACACTTCTGTTTAAGAGGAATAACACATTAGTTGTGTTAAGGTAATACAAAATGTGTAGTCCTTATAAACACAGAGATGTGTTAAGAAACGACACAGGTTGTGTGTTAAATTTGACACAACATGTGTAGTCCCTGAGCACACACACTACATGTGTTAAAATCTACACAACATGTGTCATCTTTAGCATCTCTTTTTACAGGTTGTGTTGTTTTCAACACATCATTTTATAAGAGCGCGTCGACACTCACCATCACTGTGAATGGTATGCAGTGTTTGCTATGTTTCTCAAACAAACAGGCCTGTGCAAATATAAGGTATTTATATACAATATTTTGTCAGTTGCTACATTTTAATCTAATTCAAAGTGCAAACTTGGTTAACTGTTTTTTCTTCATGAATTTTTGTCAAAAGCAGCGTTATCTATTAGGGGTTGAAGCATGAATAATGTCCAGTACAGTGAGTCTGTCCAGTCATTGAGCTTGAGACATTGTCTTGTACTTTGTGTGCACATGCATTCTGTACTCGACTATTGATTAAATTATTAATATTTTTACATCTGCCCCTTTCGCTTTATTTTTTAAAATGACACAATTTGTGTGTTAAAATGACTTACACATTTACTGTGTTAAATTTGACACAACATGTGTAGTCCCTGAGCACACTCACTACGTGTGTTAAAACTGACACAACATGTGTCATTTTTAACACATCTCTTTTTAGAGTGCATTCACTCATTTCCCAAAAGTCATCTTGACTGTTGAATTGTCAATACAACTGAAATATTCGAGAAAACATAAAATAAGCTTTTTAACTTCATAAATGATGTTGATTTGATAACACTTTAGAAAACTGTTACTTCATTAATGAATAAATACACATGCACAAATGAGTAACACACTATTAACATTCTAGTAACTATTATTAACTAACAAGACAATCTGATTGTGATTTATAAGCAATAGTGCTCAGTTGAATGTGGTAGTTCACTATTAGACAATCACTAAGAGAAACGAAAGCTTCAGGAAGAGAGGTTCTAACTAAATTGTAATCTTTTCAATAAAACTCCCAACAGGTTTCCAAATAACAAAAGATTTCACAACTTGAACTAAAAAGAAAAAAATTGAACCTGATTTACAAAGGAAAATAAAGAAAAGCAACATTGGAACATGATATGGGGCAGAAGAGAAGAAGTCTGCATGAGGAGATAAACCTGTAGATCTCTCTGCTCGCTGTGGCTTTAAGATGCTTGTATTGCTGGTCTTCTTGCAGGAACCAATGAAAGCTGTGCTAGATGACCATCAGTAAATGAGGTGCAGGTGTCGACTAGTGATGTTACATATGACATGAAGCTCCGTGCCGGAGCATGTATTGTTTTCAGAGAAACACTTGATCAACGAAAAACAAAGCCTCACTTTCTTTCTAGTCACGTGACTCACTTCGCGTGTCGGAATGTTTGAACCCAGACCAATTCTCTACAAGTTTAAGTCCATTTACTAACATATTTTTTTATAAATAAGCCTATCGCCTATGTTAGATGATCATATATTCTGCCATATAAACAGCATAGAAACCATAAAAAATTTGGACCACCATTTACTTGCATTAAGCAACTCTGTTGGTATTTTTATAATTTTAAATAAAATTATTATTAATATAATTATAACATTTAATTCATTGCCACACTTTAATATGTGAATTACGTATATGATCAGAAAAGTGAACATTAAGCGCTGTCAGGCTTGTATTTGCTTCTACACAAGATGGCGCTGTTTTCGACACTCTCGCTGCATCAAATCTTTTCCCGGATCAATCAGGGGAAAGCGGTGCTTCATGAGGCTTCATTTGCCCATGCCTAGCATAGCGAGAAAACAGAGAGGGAAATCACGAAAGACAGAATACAGAAAAATACACAGCAATGACCTTAAACATCTCGACAACAGTTACAGGAAGTATTGCAAAAACTGTCCAAAAACAGTATCAAATTATTACATGTTGCATTCCAAGAGTTCTGAAGCCGTACAATGCCTTTACATGAAGAACAGTGAATCAGCATATGAGTCAGAAACCCAGTCAGTATCTGGTGTGACCATTATTTGCCTCACGCAGTGTAACACATCTCCTTCCCATAGAGTTTATCAGGTTGTTGATTGTGGCCTGTGGGATGTTGGTCCACTCCTCTTCAATGGCTGTGTGAAGTTGCTGGATATTGGCAGGACCTGGAACACGCTGTCGTATACGATGATCCAGAGCATCTCAAACATGCTCAATGGGTGAAATGTCCGGTGAGTACGCTGGCCATGCAAGAACTGGGGTGTTTTCAGCTTCCAGGAGTCATGTACAGATCCTCCAACATGGGGCTGTGCGTTATCATGCTGCAACATGAGGTGATGGTCGTGGATGAATGGCACAGCAATGGGCCTCAGGATCTCGTCACGGTTACTCTGTGCATTCAAAATGCCATCAATAAAATGCACCTGTGTTCTTTGTCCATAACATACGCTTGCCCATACCATAACCCCCCCGCCACCATGGCCACTCCATCCACAATGCTGACATCAGCAAACCGCTCACTCACACTACGCCATACACGTTGTCTGGCGTCTGCCCTGTATAGTGAAAACCGGGATTCATCCGTGAAGAGAACAACTATCCAAAGTGCCATTTGCCCACTCAAGTCGGTTACGACGACGAACTGCAGTCGGCGATGAGCATGCAGATGAGCTTCCCTGGGACGCTTTCTGACAGTTTGTGCAGAAGTTCTTTGGTTCTTTGGTCTTTCAATAATCATTATCTTGATATACCACACCGGTGAGCTGGATGGATTATCTCAGCAAAGGAGAAGTGCTCACTGACACAGATTTAGACAGATTTGTGAAGAATATTTGAGAGAAATAGGCCTTTTGTGTACATAGAAAAAGTCTTAGTTCTTTGAGATCAGCTCATGAAAAATAAAATTGTTGGGTTTATAATTTTGCTCAGTGTACATTCATTAATTATTAAAGCTATTATCACATGGTCTCTTTGTTTCTGACTTTCTTTGCAACAAATTATGTTTTATTAAACATTACAAAGAGAAGAAACTCACATAAAATGCAAACAAAAGGAAGCACCGATCATCACAACGGTGACCAAACATTTCCATTCATTTGTTGTTTCATTTTCTGAGTCAGGCATGATGTTGAACCAATAGATTCAATGCCATTACCTTTGATTTTTGAATAAAATTTCAACATTAATTCCAGGTGCAAAGTGATGTTGATTCAATGCAGTTAACGCAGACACATTAACATTGATTTAACATTGTTTCGATGCTTGCTTGATATCTGGGCTGTAATATTCCCCACAGTGGAAAGTGAAACCATATTCGTTCTGGCTGGGCCGGATCTGCACAGAATGGAACGGTTAATTAACCAGAACAGTTTGAGCCGACGGTGGAAAAGTGTTTATTGTTTGGGGAATTTAAGAGAAAGGTGAGGCCTTTACAACTGCAGGTGTATCAGAACAAAGGCTGAGTTTGCACAAAAAAATAAAGAAAATAAATAAATACCTACAACATAGCATACAAGATTGACAGAGGGTGTGTGACATACTTTAAAACTATTTGGAATTATATGTTCTAGTGTTATATCATTATATGCAAAAGAGCTTTAGGTTTGAAAAATGTGATGCTGGTTTTACGGGTTTTACCTTTTGTGCATGTTCATATTTCTGTTGCAGCTCACCCCACCTACTTTTACAACTCACATTATTAGTTTTAGCATTATTATTTGTAACAACATTAGGTATTACATTAAATGCATTAACATTAGCTCGATTGATATATAGGGAATTTTAATAGTTAATCATGAATATGATTAATATTGCATATTACAGTTAAATTATCAAAGTTGAAAATAGATCGATTGTATATATGAATGATCAATCACAACGAATCATAATTCTTCATTCATATATCAATGGTCCCTTTCCAGATCGATTATATGAGATAACCTTTAATGGAATTAATTTAGCTATCGAACAATCTGTTTGTCCAGCAAACGGCCATAAGATTAACTTATCAACTTCTCAACAAAGTTATCCCTTCTTATAAACTCCAAGAAATATAAATTTTCTGGCCGTGAACATTAATTTTCCTGTGTTTATGAGATTAAACTACTCAAAGTAGTCCATAATAAAAGCTTTTGTAGCTAGATCAACATTTCATTGACTTTGTAAAATGAGCATTTTAGACAGAAGCAATCAAGAATATAATGGTTTTAATAAAATGAAACTACGGATACAGAATTCTACATTTAAACACGGGATACATGTATGTACAGTAAACAGTAAAACTAATGAGACAGAACGAATAACAAACGGGAGTGAGAGAGAGAGAGATTGAGAGGGAGGGAGAGAGAGAGTAAGAGGATGAGAAAGAGAGAGAGAGAGAGATCACCGGGGTGATCACAGCATGGCAAAAATCACAGACAACGTAACCCTTAGAGAGACAACAAGAAATCACATCAATCAAATCAAATCAAATCAATAACCTATACTTGCGTATGGTTCTCTGTGTTGCTGAGGAATGCAGAGTCGTGTGCATGTTTGTCCTTCGGCGCTATAGGCGGGTTCTCTCGTGTCTTCCGGGGCGAGCAGACTCTCGGGAAGTTTTAAAGGTTCACCGAACGTGAAGTTACCAAGGAAATAATTCAGAGTTCATCTCCCTCGTGGAGGGAGAGGCGAATATGAAAATAAAACTTAGTAAAGAAAGGAAAAGAAAAGAAAAACGGAGAACGCTCCCTAAGGAGCCATGGGACCGGAAACCTCTCACAGGGAAAGTGCTCTCAGAGAAACTTCTGTGTCAGTCTCTTATGGAGAGGAGGGGTTCACGCCTGCTTCACGTACGTGAACCAATTATCTTAGAGTATCTCGAGCGGGAAAGTTCTTCTTTGTCTTGTCAGGATAATTTATGATGATATGAAATTTTGTCATTTCTACCCAGAAAGATTGTACACACAGAACAATACATTTTACTGTAATATCCTATGTATGACTTGTTTAGTCAAAACAAGACGGTCAAACAGGTACCAAGAATGGCCGGAAAGAGTAGAAGAAACATAAAGTTACATTCATATGCAAAATTACACACATTTAATGTTCACTCACACGACTATAAAGCCATAATACCGGGTACCATGACCTAGGGAAAATCAAATTCATGTTTATACACTTCTTAAGTGGTTATACTTATAGAAAATATAAGATTGCAGAGTCTATTCCTCTTTCTTTATCAGAATTCAAGTGGGAACTGGGATTTCCTTGGAATTCCTTTTGGGGGTCATAAAGTTTTATGACCTAGCAAGAGGGAGAGTTACAGAAGGTGATCCTGTTAGGTAATCTTTCTTTAGAAATACACTTAAGATTCGAAGTTTACAGACCAGTCTTAAATTACACCTATAGAATAAGACAAAACTAATTAGATATGCATGCATACAGGAAGGTCAGATACAATTCTGTGTTATATACATTAAGGCAGGTGTGCCCAACCCTGCTCCTGCCGATCGACTGTCCTGCACAATTCATCTCCAACCCTAATCAAACACACCTGAAGCAACCAATTAAGGTCTTCAGGCTCACTTGAAAATTAAAGGCAGGTGTGTTTAATTAGGGCTGGAGATAAACTGTGCAGGACAGTCGATCGGCAGGAGCAGGGTTGGGCACCCCTGCATTAAGGACATTTCTATCCTAAGTTGCACACAAAGGACGTTTGTGTGTGGGTATGTGTGGCGTGTGTGTGTGGGTATCCTTATGGTCAGCATCTGTCCATCCGTGGTGTGTACCACGTGAGGGTTTAGTTCGCAAATGGTTGTCTTCAAGACAAAGGGTAGTTTTGTATGTAAAAACACTTATCAGCCTAAGGAGACATAATAATTGATTAGGGGGGGGAAATTAGCTTGAGACCCTGAATGGATCAGTTCTTATTCTTTGTGACTGAACCCAAATTCCAAGCAGTGTAAGGGTTTGAGAACAACGGGGACCTGTTTCTTGATTGCGCAATGCATCATAAACGAAGTTAATCAATGACCTGCTGGCAGACATTGGGGCACCATATCACATGATTCAAGGTTTTGTGAATTAAACATATATGTGTTCATATTTGTTCAGTAGTGAAAGGAAAACAATCAGGATTCGGTCAGTCGCTACAGCTCCCCCTTTTCGTCAGATGAAGTCCCTGTGTGGACATCATCGGACGACAATCATCACAACAGCCGACTGGTAGGTGAATCCTGATGGTCATGTAGCAGGTGGACCATGGTAGTAGGATAGCAGGTGGAACCTGATGGTAGGATAGCAGGTGGATCATGATGGCAGGTGGAACCTGATGGTAGGATGGCAGGTGGATCTTAAAGCTGAGGATTCAGCTCGATGAGGTTTGGCGTGGTCTCTGACCAGGGGCGGATCTACAGGGGGGCAAGGGGGGGCAGGTGCCCCCCACTCTAGAGCCTTGCCCCCCCAGCTGCCCCACTAACTTTGATGATCCAAAAACTGTACTTGTAAAAACAACCCACAAGCTTCTCAAAACAGTGAACTAAACGATACATTTACCAAAAGTGAACAATTTAATTTTTATTAAAGCCCCTCCCCCCTGCCCCTCAAATACTTAGTACGTCCCTGATTCAAACGTGCAGAGCGGCGTTCGCTCAGTCTGGCTCACACACACACACACACACACACACACAGCGAGTCTGCTGTGGTGCGGTGGCCCTGCAACCCGACTGGAGAGACTGAGCTGCCACAGAGCCTCTGAAGGTGAAGTGAGTTTCCCCAGGTGTAGTTAAAGACACATTTAACTTAAAGTTACATTTGTAATGAATGTATTATATGCTAAAGACGACCCGGCATCAGCAAAAACAGCGAGTCTATTCACGTTAGCCAAAATCAGTGGTCAAAACGCTCCCTCGTGATTTTAAGTGCACTCTTCACTTTGATTAGCCTAATTTTGATTTTAGTAAAGACAAGAACAGCTTAATAAAATTATAAATTGTTTGTATCCATAACGTTTACTGATGGTCGCCGTTACGCCGACGTTACGTTACACACAATACAGTGCCAGTTAGGAGATCGATCATTTGATTAGCTAAGCAAATCCAATTCCTCTCAGATATCACAGAAATGAAACCAGGTTACAACTGGGGAAATAACAAATACAATTAGGATTATTATATTAAGTAGTCTAAACATAACTGGTGTGTGTGCATGTGATAAATCTTTCTGATTTTATGTTATATAGGCTACTTATTAGCTACATGGCCCTACAGTGTAATGTAATAGGATAACCAGAGGTTTTCACATATTGACTTTTGCAGGCAAGAGTAGTTGAAGAAAGTAGCTGGAGCCTAACCATTAAGGCTAAAAGTCCTTGGACACAATTATTGTACTTTTTTTTTATATTTTCATTTAGCTTTTTATAGGCTACTTTTACTTTTTAAAAGATGCACGGTTTTGTTTTGTTTGAACACTGCACTGAGCTTATTCCTTTTGTGAATTAAAAACCTTTGTAGTGTGTAAGGGCATGATTAAACAACTACTGTGTTTTTGTGTTTGTTTTGTTAAAGCAATTCACATAGGGATTCCCACCGTCTACCCCTGCCACCCTGCCAAGACCTCTTACCACCCTTTTGCCCCCCCATGTAAAATTTTCTAGATCCGCCACTGTCTCTGACTTGGCACCCCCTTTCCAGGGATTCCGTCTGAGACCTTCAGACACGGCTTTCGTGAGCTCGGCTGTGTCGCATCTGGTTGAGTCTTCTGTACAGAATGAAGGCCATACATAGTGTCAGAGGGTGGCTGATTACCTGTAGAGATGCACAGCGCAATGTCGGCGGCGGTCCAGGCTAGGACCGCAAATGAAGTGTTCAGAACGGGCAGTCGAGACAGTGCTTGGAGGGCTGTGTCTACAGGAGCAATGTCAATGAGTCGGGACCCCCCCTTTCGCAAACCACAATTCCCGTTCTGGAGTTAGGGTGAAAGTGTGGTTTCTGAAGAAGGATGGGATTTCCAGTTCTAATTAGTGCTCTTTGCTTGGAAGATGGTACAATGCCAAGTCATCAAGGTGGGGGATGGCACTTTTCGGTACTTGAATCCACATGCTCTGGTTGAGCAGGGTGACACAGGTGTCAGTGTCATTCTGGTCGTAAGTGAGTGCAGCTGTGCGCCCAGGAGTGTTAACGGGCCACCTGTCACCTACAATCTCTGCTTGGGTCTCGATGACTTGAGTGCGAGGCTTAGCTTCGGCCGGGCAGCAGGTGTCGCTGATCTGCAACCTGCAGATTCCGTCAGTGTTGTCTCTGAGGAAGGGTTTGTTAGGGCAGAGATAGTGAATGTCTTTGGTCAATGTGCACACGTGCGGATTCGGAGCTAAGGACAGCTTTGTGTAGCTGTCGTTGAAGTCAACCACGTCCGGCGTAAGGGTATCAGGTATGGTGGAATTCTACCCATGGCTAGGCTGTCAATGGAGGCGCTAACCTCTCGCAGCAAGTCTGTCATCCGGGCTGTGGCCAGCTGAGTTTGATCAAAGTCATTCTGGAAGATAGTAAACAGCTGTTTCATGGATTTTACTGTCTGGTTCAGCAGAACGCTGTGAGTGTTGAGGATTACCACCGTTCCTCTCAATGTCTTGCCGATGGTTTGCAACGATGCACTCTGTGTGGTGAGTTGCTCTTTTAGCTGTGGAATTTCAGTCTGAATTTCAACCACATGCCGTTTCACAGTGGCTATGTTTACTGCGTTGACACTTGGCATACCAATGTCGAACAGAGTTCTAGAGGCAGTGGCGGGTCCGAGCAACGCTCCCAGGAACCGTTTGGAGTGGTGGTTGGTGCTTAGGACTCCCGGTTGTTCTCTCAGGACGATGCCTGCTGCCGGACCTGGTGAGATGTCCGATTGCGGCTGTCCTCTGGTTGGCTGGAGGCACAGGATGACGAACCACAGCAGCATCCTGGAAAAGACAAAGGGGAGAGGGAGAGAGAAAGGGAGCAAAGATCTCAGCGAGTGTCGTCTTTGGTTGGACAGGGCAGTCTTTTTACTTTGTGGGCGGCAACTGGGTTTAGGTCGCCTTGGCCCATCTTTTGCCACATCTTGCTGCTGGCATGTCGCTTGCTTCAGTGTCTTGTTAGTGGCTCTGGTGCTGTGGTTTGCAGCGCATGATGCGTTATGGACGTACATTTGCCTTATCCCCCCTTTGCTCCGTGGCAGTACAAGTCTTTGCGTTGTGGTGTCAGACGGTGCACAATATAGAATGTTGTTCTGTGCACGCAGCATGTGCTTGGTGTCATGCAGTGGTCTGAGTAACTGGTTGTCAGTGAGTGTAGACGGCGTGCGAGGGTGGTTGGAGGGGCCTGAGAGGTGGTCGAGCAAAGTCTTTATTGTGTCAGAAGCCCGCATGTCCGCTATCTTGGTCATTGTAAACAGCGGAGCCAGCGGAAGCGGCTGTGAGGTAGGCAGTTTAGTCCGTAAAAGGTGTCGAGCCGTGTGTATTCACTTCAACCTTGAGGGTGGGTGGGTGGGTGGGTGGGTTGAAAGTGGCCACAGCTTGTTGTTTAATATGCCAGGCTTGGCGAGGGCATGTGTTTGATCATATAGCTGCAGGTCAGTCATAACCTTTGGGCAGCAGGTGTCAAAGTCTTTAGTTAGCTGTAAGGTGCAGGGTAGCACAGTGGAACCTTGACCTGGTGCTGAATCTTTGTCTTCATGGCTGGCTGTGGGAGTTCCAGTGAACTCTGTGACCTTTGGAGTCTGGTTTTGTTGTGGTTCTCGTGACCTCTGTGACCTGCCAGTCTGGCTTTGGTGACCTGCGTGACTGGAGGGGGAGGGGTTCTTGAACTTGGGCCCAGACTGTCAGGTGTTTGAAGTCTGGTAAAGGCTCAAAGCGCTCTAGCAGATCTTTGCCAATCAGAAAGGGGTAAGTGTCCATTTGTGAGATGTACACCGGGTGGATAAGACTCAAAGGACCAGTTGTCAGGTGAATCGGAGCTACCTGTTTGAGCCGGATGTCGTTCTGGCTGTACGACTGCACGTTCAGCTCACACGTTTGGGGTGTAAGAGTTCGATCTTGGCTCTTAGCTTTAGCACTGAGTCTTTCAAAGAGCTGAGCTGACATTAAAGTGAGGTCTGAGCCGGTGTCTACCAGGGCTTCCAGGCTCACCTCCTTTTCCAAAGTGATGGCTAGGTAGAGTTTTCGGGCCACCCCCTTTTCGATCAGGTTCCCCAGGAGTCTTGGCATAGTGGCTGGTGTGGTGATCGATGGGCGGTTAGGGCCGGTCTCGTGTGGTTTGCTGCGGAGGCAGGTAGCCAAAACATGGGAACTTGTGCTGTCTTGCAAAGGCTGTGCAGCTGTCAGCTGTGGCGGCTGGGTGATGCTGTCATTTTGTGATGTGACAGTTAGCTCTGTGCTCTGAGGCTGACGAGCAGTGTTCTGGGTGCCTGGTTTAGGTCTTACGCTTAGACATAGGATGTCTGGCTCGTCCCTCTTATCTCCCTTGTGAAGTTTCTTGTGCAGAAGCTCTTTCAGCACCTTCAGGATCTCTGCCGTCTCTGACGTGGCTGCACTGTTTTTATCTGGTGTGTGCTCAGACTTGTGCTTACCAGTGGCATGTTGAGAGGGGTACCGCTCCGGGCTGTCTGGGCTTGAGTCTCTTGGTGATGGGGGTTGGCTATTTCTGGGTCGCCGGCTGGCTTCCCAGAATCTTTCAGAGCGCTCGCTCTGGTGCCTTGGACGAGCACCATCACGGTTGTGCTGCCCTCTGCTGGCCTGGAACTAGGGATGGGCGATATATCGCACAATATTTTTATGCGCATCTCGTCAGTAAAGCCGGTTCCTTGATTAGTAGTAAATAGCCTTCACCTGCTTTCAGATGGAGCGGCATTTACTACAAAGAGCCGTAGTTCACTGACAAGCTGAGCCATATCGCATCAATATCGCGGACGTATCGCCAGCGTTAATTAATGCGATATGGCTCAGCTTATCAGTTAACTACGGCTCTTTGTACACAGCAAAAACTCCAGTGTTAAATTAACACTCAAGAGTGTTAAAGTCAATGAGATAATTAAGTGATTCATTTAGTGATGTTTGAGCATTATTGAAGACACCTGATATTAACAAGCAGAATCATTGAAGGCGAAAATCACAAATTGTAAGCCACCGTTATGGCGATAAGTGTTTGCTTTAGTTTGGCTCTTAACCTTTTTAAATTCACTTTAAATTTGTTTGTCTACTGTTATTTAATTATAACAGTCAAATGAACAAAGAAAAGTGTGATCTGTTATTGTTGGTTATGTTCTGGCATAATCATGCTGTGATCTGAAAATGAGTCGTATTGAGATAGTTTGGTTTAACTTACTGGCAACAACTTTGTGATTTTAGTGCATATATGAGTATAGGTATGTTTTTTTTATAATGCAAAATATTTAATAAACATTGTTCTGATCAAAACACTTTAAAATAAATTTATTTAGAAACACAGACATCAATAATCAGCCTATGAATCTCAACAGTGGTGACAATAATAAAGCATGTTGCAGTGGCTGCCACCAATCACAACTCATTAATGGCTCCCATCATGCATTGCGATATGAATAAATTATGATCTGAATTTTCTATGTAATTTACTTTTCCTAATTGAATATTCTGCTCGTCACCATTGTTGAGATGCATAGACTGAATCTTGAAGTCTGTGTGTGCCTAAAAGAAAGATCTTTTTTTTTTAGAAAACAACTTTAAAGAAATCCTTTATATTATAGCTAAAATTCTGGATATTCATGCAGAATCACAGTTATGCTATAACAAACAACATAAATCAAAAACATAAAGTTCAAATGATGATTGTCATAATATAACCAACACCAACAGATCACTTTTTTTTTCCTTGTTCATCTGGCAGTTATAACTCAGATAAAGCAGACAAACAAAATCTAAACTTAATAATACAAGGGTCAAGAGCCCAACTAAAGTAAACAATGATCGCCATAACGGTTGCTTACAATTTGAGATTTTCTCCTTCAGTGATTCTTCAGGTGTGTTCAATAATGCTCAATCATCACTAAATTAATCACTTAATTATCTCATTAACTTTAACACTCTTGAGTGTGGACTCATATACACTCCCATGAGTGTTAATTTAACACTGGAGTTTTTGCTGTGTACAAAGAGCCGTAGTTAACTGATAAGCTGAGCCATATCGCATTAATTATCGCTGGCGATACGTCCGCGATATTAATGCGATATGGCTCAGCTTGTCAGTGAACTACGGCTCTTTGTAGTAAATGCCGCTCCATCTGAAAGCAAGTGAAGGCTATTTACTACTAATCAAGGAACCGGCTTTACTGACGAGATGCGCATAACAATATCGTCCAATATATCGCCCATCCCTACCTGGAACGTTCTTGACTCTCTGTAAACAGGGCTATGGTGTTGTGGGGCGGCCTCTAGAGGCAGCTCTGAGTAGTGTTCAGAGACAGAGTATATTGTGGGGTTTTTCAAAGTCTTTTCGGACACAGTCTTTTGCTCGGTGTACGCTTTGTGGGCCAAGTTTCTTAGCTGTTCAGTAGTCATGCTATGTGGGCAGGCCAGGATGCCTAGGTAATGACTCACTGTGGGGTGCAGATTTCGGAGAAACAAAGTTCTAAAGTTGAAATCATCCTCCATGCCGGGCTGATTCCGGGCTCCGAAGTAGGCTTGCCGGAGTCGGGCGTAGTAGGTCTGTGGGGGCTCCAGTCGGGCCTGCTTGAGGTCCATGGCTGTGATTCGCCCTTGGTCTGATTCTGGATCAGAGAATTCTTTAATGAAGGCCTGCCGCAACTGCTGGTAGTCCGACTTGACTGTCTCTGGTTGACGGTCGAGGAAGCTGCGCGCATCACGACTGGACGTGATTCTGAGCAGGTACAATCTGTCCCACGGTGTTACGTTGGAAACAGTGTGCAAGTGAAAGTCTATGTCTTGCAGGTAGGCGTGCACATCATGGCCTCCTGCAGGGTTTGGAGTGAACATAGGGATGTTTCGGGCCAGCTTGTCAAGTTCTTTGGGGGCCATGTCGTGGTTAGCGGTAGGGGTTCTCTGGAAGCTGGCTGGTGACATACTGAACAGTGGGCTTTCACCCCCCTTTTCAGCCTTGAGCTCGTGGCTGAAAGGTGTGGACCGGCTGATTAGGGGAAACTTTGTGGTGTGTGTTTCCCCTTCCCGGTCATTCTGCAGTCTATAAGAGTGTTTCAACTCTCTGTGAAGAATGTCAAGTTTGTCTTTGAGATCGTGTCTCTGTTGAGTAAGTTCATGGATTTCAGCTCGGGCCGTGTGTAAGTGTTTTTCACAAGCCTTGGCTTTAGTGTATCTTTCTTTTAGTGCATTCTCCGCTCTTGCGAGGAGATTTTCACCTTGTCGGAGTTGTTGGTCGAGTTCCTCTCTGGCTTTACGCTCCGACTGTTCTCTTTCGTCTGTCTCTAGACAAAGGTTTTCCAGGGCACTTTGAAGTCTTTCTACTTCTCCTTGTAGCTCTGGGTTTGTGTCGTCTTCTTTCTTGCGCTGGTTCTGGGTCTCGAGGAGGAGCTGATCAAGGCAACTCTGGGTTCGGGCCTGATCCTTCCGGGCCTCCTCCGCTTGAAGCTTAAGCGCTGCTGCTTGCTGCTCCAGGTCGATGTTGCTCCGTTCTCTGAGCCTTGCCTGGGCGACAAGGTTGTGTGCGATGCTTCCGACGATTCTGGCCCAGTCTTTGTAGTTGTAGCTCTGGGTCAGTTCCAGGGCGCTCAGCTTGTCAAGCTCGGTGTCCAGCTGCGTTTGGCTCAGATGCTGCAGGTCACTGGCGTCCTTGGGCAGGAAGGGGGTCGTCATTGCTTTCAACCATATGGAAAGGTTGCCCCAATGGACGGCGGGACTGGATGAACGGGACATACTGGCTCATTGTAGGCGAGAGAAACAGCACACACACAAAGAGACCAATGCAAGTTCGTACTAAGGTTAACAAGCTATACTCATACGGTCTATGCCGTTTATGAGAATGAACTTTTTTCTTTTTTTCGCTAACTGATGGAAACGGTTAGACAGTTAGCGGAGCCAATTAACTTGGGTCGACTAAGGACCTGAACTAGAGTTTTGACAGGCAGTAGCCTAGCGGGTCACGTGATGACAACGGCTGCGTGGTTGTCACTCTATTATTTAGCTTCCTTGGTGGCTCTCACAGGTTACTGTCTCTAAGTGAAATGACAGAAACAAATCACAACAGAACACAAGGATAGAAGAGATCAGAGTGAAACAAAACAATGAAAATTAATAGGTCTGTAATGAACTGGAATAAATACTAACACTGGAAGTGTTAGGGAGAATACGGAGGCCTAAGCCTACTACCACTGATAGGGTTTAAGATAGGGCCTACAGGTTAGTGGGGGCTATCGGGGTAGAAACCCTAGGACGATGGTGTGGCTTGGAGAAGGGATGGGCCAAACACTTAAACTATCCGGGAGATATCTAGTATTCTGTGGCTTATAGTAAGCGGAATGGGTTTTACTAAATTTAGTTTACCTGCGGTGAATTGAGGCCTCTCTGGTGGGAACCCGCGGCTCAGTCAACCCCTCCGACGGTTCCCAACACTTGGCCGCAGTGTTCTCGGGCAACTTCGTTGTCTCCCTGTACCTTGCTGCGCCCTCTCAAACAACCTGACTTTAAACACAACCGGCACCCCGAGGTGTCAACTGCCAGACGGCACAGCAAAGTGGATTTTTCCCAGAACCCTCAAAAAGAGTGGCCCCTCTTCAGGCCCTGGTTTGGGTAATTATTCCAAAATTGCCTTGTGTGTCGACTAGCGTGGTTGACGTTACCTTTGGAGTGCCAAATTGCTGATGTCGCAGTTGCGTGCCGCAACGATGGTACGGGATTCGGAAGTGTCCGAAACTCACACACGGCCAGTGTCAGTACCGCCGGTCGGGTAACCTCGCTTGCGGGATACCAATCAGAGAATGCCGCACCTCACCACAGTGCTCTGGAGAATGCCACTTCTAAATACACAAAGGTTAAACAAGTGAAACTTAAAGTGGATTAAGGCTTGCTTGTTTAAATCAAATGGATTGATTATTTATGTAGCAATAAGAGTCAACGGTTTTACTAAATAATAATAAACAAAAGGAAATTATGATAATTATGGTATTTTATCAAAATAACCTAACCCAACAGAGAGGGAAAAAAAGAATAAAAATTTAAATAAAAAGAGACAGGATGAAGCACGGGAGAAGAGGCAGGCCACAGTAGCTGGTTTTCACCACAAGGGGTGCGTACTTCTCTGTGCTTTAACCTGGTGAACAGAACACTTAATTCAAATTCAAAATTCAAAACTTGTTTAAATTTACATTTAAAATAAGTAGGTAAGAATTATTAAGGAAAATCAGAATGATATCCGATAATAACCAATGATAACAGTAAAGTATCATTAATAATTATGAAATAATCAAACGAGAAAGTAGAAATAAGTCAAGCAGGATGAAACACAGGAGGCAAACCGTAGTAGTGGGTTTTCGCCACAAAGGGAGCACTTCCTCCCTGTGGTTTATCTGGTTGAATCAGACACCTTAATTTAAATTTAAATTTAAATTCAAAGTTGTTTTAACCAAATTTAAATAAGCGTGTAACAGAAAATAAAGATTAGAATTATCCGATAACAATCGCGATTACTGTAAAGTATCAGTGATTATTAATAAAATAAAACAATGAGAAAAGCTATACAAATATGTATTGACAGCTAGACAAATTGAAATGTCAGGATAATATTTTATAATAATTAACGGTAACTGTAAAGTATCATCAATAACTATAAAACAATCAAAAGGGAAAAGTAGAAATAGGCAATTCCAAAAAGAATTTGAAAAGAGAGGCAAGGAGAGTTGAGTGAGCCGACTTAGAAGGCCGCGGTGGTGGACTTCCAAGTGGGCTCTCTCTGGCTATGTTGGGATTTAATTTAAGTTTTAATTCAAATTTTGTTTTGAACCAAACTCAAAGTAAATGTACCAGTCACAAGCAGGAAACTTGTCTAACACAAAATAATATTCGCACGAGTTACGTTGTACATGCCAATAATTATTGAGCATCTAGACAGGCTAATTTAGCAGTAAGAGAGCATTATCTGAAACGGCCACGAGATGGCGTAATTGCGCTCATGCAGGCTGAAGTCAGAAGGCGGGGCGTAATTTGAGATTTCTCAACACTTAAAGCTCCAGTAGGTAGCTTTTGTAAACAAATATTTGTTAAAACTGTCATTATGTCCTCACAGTAGAATATGAGACAGATAATCTGTGGAAAAAATCGAGCTCCTCTGGCTCCTCCCTGTGGTCCTATTGCCATTTGCAGAAATACACCGCTCCCGGTCAGAAACAACCAATCAGAGCCAGGAGGAATGTCTTAGCAGTGTCAATCACGCTCGTGTACGCGCTGATCACCCCTCTCTTGCACAGCGCGAGCGCGTACCGTCGTTCGTGACTCTCCTGTTCGAACTCGTTCATCCAAATGAACGAATCTTTTTTCGAGTCATTTCGTTCATTCAATGAACGAAATGACTCGCAAAAAGATTCGTTCATTTCGAACGAGTCTTTTTCGGAGTCATTTCGTTGATTCAACGAACAAAATGATTCGAAAAAGATTTGTTCATTTTGATGAACGAGTTCAAACAGGAGAGTCACGAACGTGCATCACAGAACAGAGCAAGGCGAGCATTTGTGCTTATAAAACTTAAAGTTTTTTATTTATTTTTGAAATGACCGATCGTTTCGCTAGATAAGACCCTTATTCATCGTCTGGTATCGTTTAAAGCCCTTTGAAGCTGCACTGAAACTGTCATTTGGTCCTTGAAACGTTTGTGTCCTATTGAAGTCCATTATATGGAGAAAAAGCCTGGAATGTTTTCATCAAAAACCTTAATTTCTTTTCGACTGAAGAAAGAAAGACATGGACATCTTGGATGACATGGGGGTGAGTAAATTATCAGCAAAAGTTTTTTTTGAAAGTGAACTAATCCTTTAACGTTATCTTACTAGCTATTTATAACTTATAGAAAGAGTGCAACCTTATAAAGTTACATGTATTGCAAAATACATAATGATTTGAGGACCAAGTTTGTAGTCAAAGTATGGTCAGGCCATAGTCAATGTAAAGCATATTGTTGATGTTTCGTCCCTATTAGTGAATGTTCCATAACTGTTTATAATCTGCCATCATCGGTGGTCCTGTTTACTAGCCTGCGCGTTCACGGCAGGCTCCGCTGTGGGGGAGGAGCTGTGGAGGGAGGGCTGTAGCGCAGCAGAGAGCAAGGGGGTTGGACCTGGAAGTTGTGCTTGTTCAAATTTTCAGGCTAAGTCAACATTTTCTCAAAACTCCCTACTGCAACTTTAAAGGACGCCCTATAGTGTTTTAGTTTCACAAGTATTCAATTCAGATCTCTACGGATCTTTCGGTACTATACTGCACAAGAGTATATGGTGGGATTTCTTCGCCGCACATACACAAATGTGAACAACAGGAATTTTCGTCTGTTGGTTCGACTCCCATACACATTAAAAATATAGCACTTATTCAAAATGTATTAGGTTTAGATTGGTTAGCTAAGCCAATTTCTGACCAGGAGTTTATCGTTTTTGTTGAATATCACTGGGTTAACCACGAATTCAATAACGACATTTGCATGCATGGCCTATGTTTAAAAGGAATCTCGCTTAAAAACATATTTATTTAAACCGGAATTCTTCATTCACAGCGATTTAAAACGAATATTAGAAATGTATCAACTGCAGAGATATTTCTTCATCTCTTAACAGGACATTTGTAATATTAAATACTGCAGTGTACTTAGCATTTAACAGTGCTAAAATTGTCTGGCATATTTTAGCAACTTGTTAAAATGTAACGTTAATGACTTCGGCTTTTTGCCTCGGTCAGTTAGGAGTGAGTTCTCGTTGCGACTTATCTCACAATTTCATAATTTCATAGCGCGCAAAAATTATTAATAACCATATACACAGATTGAAACTGGATTGCTCACAAAACAAAGTTTGAAATGCGTCGCGTTCTCCACCAAACTGTAACAACATTAGGTATTACATTAAATGCATTAACATTAGCTCGATTGATATATAGGGAATTTTAATAATTAATCATGAATATGATTAATATTGCATATTACAGTTAAATTATCGAAGTTGAAAATAGATCGATTGTATATATGAATGATCAATCACAACGAATCATAATTCTTCATTCATATATCAATGGTCCCTTTCCAGATCGGTTATATGAGATAACCTTTAATGGAATTAATTTAGCTATCGAACAATCTGTTTGTCCAGCAAACGGCCGTAAGATTAACTTATCAACTTCTCAACAAAGTTATCCCTTCTTATAAACTCCAAGAAATATCAATCTTCTGGCCGTGAACATTAATTTTCCTGTGTTTATGAGATTAAACTACTCAAAGTAGTCCATAATAAAAGCTTTTGTAGCTAGATCAACATTTCATTGACTTTGTAAAATGAGCATTTTAGACAGAAGCAATCAAGAATATAATGGTTTTAATAAAATGAAACTACGGATACAGAATTCTACATTTAAACACGGGATACATGTATGTACAGTAAACAGTAAAACTAATGAGACAGAACGAATAACAAACGGGAGTGAGAGAGAGAGAGATTGAGAGGGAGGGAGAGATTGAGAGGGAGGGAGAGAGAGAGTAAGAGGATGAGAGAGTAAGAGGATGAGAGTAAGAGGATGAGAAAGAGAGAGAGAGAGAGATCACCCCGGTGATATATAATATATTATATATATTATATTCACTATATCTCTGGGTGTGCATAAGAAAAACTGTGGGTAAAATATAACTCAGGGCTCAACATTAAGGCTTTCTGTGTGCTAGTTCGAACAAGTAAATCGGTCATTCACTTGTTCAAGTAAGAAAAATGGCTTGTCCAGAAAAAATTGGACTTTTGTGTGTTGTAAATACTTTTTATTCTGAAGCAATATTCTCATCAGTGTTCAGTCAGCTTTTATGTTTAAATCTGCATATTTATGATATTTTAACCTTTATAAAGAGCATTTTCCATAATCAGTTTAAATATGCTTCATAATTGATTTTAAATTCTTAAATTTGATAAATAAATTCAATTGAAATATGTTGTGTTTTCTGGTGAGATGCGCTGTGGTTCTGCTGTGATCTTTATTTTTAACTCTTTTTGCTGCTCGAATAGAACAAGTCAATATTGTGTTCAAAATGTGAGTACTGGATATTAATTAGCTGTTTATTTAACTGTCATGTGAAATCAGTGTCACATTTTCGATGGTATTCAGCACTCGTGGTCACTGTGATGTTGCTTAACTGTAGCCTAGCTATAATATGATATCATATGTTATGAATATAAAAACTCCTCATTAATTTTTTAACCGCTGTATGTTCATTAAGTTTCTTTGTGTGAACAAAGAAAGTGCGCTCATTGGGTCTCATTCATGAAACATTCGTAAAGATACGAGTAAATATGTGAGTGATTTGCGCGTAAAGAGATCTTCCCGAAAACTCTTCTCCTGATTCACAAATACTTAGTAAACGTCAGATTTGATAGTGAAACGTGTGTGTGTGTTAATGAATTCCAATCAGTCGTAAATGGGATGCGCGTGCACATTCATTCTCAATTACCATAAATCCCGCCCATTAAATCCGACTGACAGCTATGGCCATCATATTATGACATGAATGCGAATGAAAAAGAAAAATTTCTCAGATGCAGAAATTGAAGTTTTATTATCAGAAGTTCATTCAAAACGCCACATTCGGTTATTACCGAGTGTATATTGGCGTATCAGGTCCTAAAAAAGGAAGCTTGGCAGCATATTACAGATGCAGTTAATGGAGTTTCATCTGTTAATCGAACAGTCCAGGAAGTGAGAAGAAAATGGTTCGACATTAAGCTTGAGAGCAAAAAACTAATTAGTTCACTTCGGAAAAATCGTATTCAAACTGGAGGAGGACCACCATCGCAGATGCTATTACTGGCTCTCATAATAAAAGTAAAAAGGAAAACCTTATGTAATTAGCCTACTATACAGGTCCTTCTAAAAAAATTAGCATATTGTGATAAAGTTAATTATTTTCCATAATGTAATGATAAAAATTAAACTTTCATATATTTTAGATTCATTGCACACCAACTGAAATATTTCAGGTCTTTTATTGTTTTAATACTGATGATTTTGGCATACAGCTCATGAAAACCCATGCATTCATAGTTTATTAGCTTTATTAGCTGGTTGTCCTGCATCTTCAATAAACAAGCTACAGTTAGTGCAAAATGCAGCTGCTAGAGTTCTTACTAGGTCAAGAAAATATGATCATATAACACCAATTTTATCATCTCTGCACTGGTTACCTATTAAGTTCCGTATCAATTACAAAGTACTATTACTGACCTATAAAGCCCTAAATGGTCTAGCTCCTGTATATTTAATGGACCTTCTATCGCCCTACAATCCATTGAGTTCTTTAAGATCACTAAATTCGAGGCTTCTGGTCATTCCTAGGATATCTAAGTCCACTAAAGGAGGGAGGGCGTTCTCGCATTTAGCTCCTAAACTCTGGAATAGCCTTCCTGATATTATTCGATGCTCAGACTCGCTCTCCCAGTTCAAAACTAGATTAAAGACGCATCTCTTCAGCCAAGCATTCACATAATGCTTGCCTCTTATACTACTGTTGAACCAGATCGAATGCATTAATTTTATGAACAGCAGCTACGCTAATTATTTCCCATCTGCTTTTCTGCTGTTATTTTGGGACGCTAGTCCCGAGCTAAATAGCATTCTTCGGCTACAGTCTGTATCCAGCCTCTCACGGAGACTTCAGAGTCCCCAACACCTGTGATGAGATGACTAAACGCCTGCGATGAGACGACTCGACGCCTGTGAAGAGATGACTCAACGCCGGCGATATGTTATGCCCTAAATTAATACATGATGATTAACTAACTGTATTGATTAACTAACTGTATTTTTTACGTACATTTCTGAAATGCACTTTCTGTAAAGCTGCTTTGAAACAATTTGTATTGTGAAAAGCGCTATACAAATAAATTTGAATTGAATTGAATTGAATTGATTTGGTTAAATCATCGAAGGTCTGCAGAGACAGTGTCTGATCAGCCCGATCTCATGAAACTGCGTATCTACACCACAAATTCAATTTATCGTGCCATTTATACGCTAAAAATAGTTTTTGTGTGTATATAATATGCAGTTATCGCGTGCATATGATACGCACTTTATGGCATGTAATACACACGCACTCCACACCCCTAATCCTACACAAGGGGTTACAGTGCGTAGCATATAAACATTTTTGGCGTGTAAATAGTACGAGAAATTAAATTTGTGGTATAGATGCACACTTTTATGAGATCGTGTTGGTCTGATTCGGTCCATGAACTTTTGCGTCCATTTCTTTTTCCTTTTTTAACCATGGCAAGAAAAACACAACAAGAAAGGTTGTTGTATTTTTAAATGCTATGTTGAATACCAAATTTTCTAAGTAAAACCATATATACACAAATCTTATGCACACAAAATACTTGATTTCTTTAAGATTTTTGTTTATTATGCTTTGTATAGTAATGAAAAAATAAAAATATGGACGGATTAAAGTCGATTAAAATATAAATTTACTAGTTCCCTTTCGTTGTCACTCCGAGTTCCGTCGGATGACGACGAATGGTGTTTTGCTTAGAAAGCCTATCAACTTCGAGTATACAAAACGAGCCAATGGCAAAGAAATGCCATGGGTCTGCGGAATTTGCATGACGTAACTCCACCCCACCTCGTGGGTATAAAAGGAGGAAGTCCTGCGAAATGCAGTAATGTTTTCGCTTCGGAGCCAAGTTTATTTCTTCTCTCCACAAGCCATCTCTGAATTGTCAGCTTTACGAACGAGTTCCTCTGGTGTTGGTGTGACGGCGATCTCCGGCAAGCGCGCGCTTCCTGCTTATCTGTGCAGTGGTTTGCCAGAGAGCGTGTGTTTCCCCGGGCGCTTCAACACTCAGAGTGTTTCTCTCACAAAAGAGCTTGCACGTGGCACGTCTTTTTAAAGATGTCTTGCCCGTGTACTTCTGGTTGCGGCAGATTGGTATCGGACTCTGATGGCCACGAGCGTTGTCTAGTATGTTTGGGCATTGATCATGCTAGATCAGCGCTCGTGGATGACTCATGTTCTCTCTGTGGGAACATGACCATCGCGTCATTAAGGTCGAGACTCAATGAACTCGCAGGAGTGAGAGTCCCCTCATCCACACCCAGATCTAGTGCTCCCCCGAGGGGTGCTACTTCGGCTGGTGGCCAGGGTGACCTGAGGGTGACGGTCTGGAACAAGGCGCCGACTCTGTGTCCGCGACCCCAGCCCCCCTCCATGACGGTGCCCGCTAGTGAACAGTCAATTCCCACGGGTCTACCCTCGGTTGAACGCTCTGGGGCAAGATGTGTTTTATGGCCTCAGTCTGCTTCTGCGCAGTGGAGAACTGTTGGGCAAAGTCCTCCACCGCTCCGCCGAAGAGGCCGGCCTGGGACAGGGGGGCATCAAGCAGACGAGTCCGCTCGGAATCCCGCATGTCAGCCAGGTTCAGCCAGAGATGTCTCTCCTGGATCACCGCAGTGGACATCACCAAACCCAGGGAGCGCGCGGTAACCTTCGTCGCCCGGAGGGCAAGGTCGGTCGCAACAGAAAACTCTACAGGTTCCAGAAAGCAAACCAGTGAGTTTTGTGTACACATTTAAAAACAGCCAATGTAGTTTATGTATGTACTTGCTATTAACATTATCATAATAATATAGTTCTCATTTTGTTATTTAAAATTAAGCTGTTGATACTGTAGCTGTTGAATACAATATCCATGTTAGACTTTGTAACCTTGTTTTTTTTTTTAAAGTGTCATATAAATACAATTTATATTATGTAATTATTATGTAATTATTATGTAATTATTATGTATATAATATTATTATTATTCTGACATGGTTTATAAACCCTGTGAGGCTTCTACATACTTCCCTGACAGAATGGGGTGGAGAAAGCAGAAGAGAATGTATGATTATAGACAAATTATATTATTGTCACTTTGTAATGACATTTTAAACTGTACATGTATGTTGTAGTTGTGTGTAGCTTAATCTCTCCGTAGGCAAAAAGAGATGCCACATGTGGAGAGGTCTTAGTTCATCCGAATTAAGCAGCCCACCTGACTTTCCAAAAAGAAATGTAACACTGGTCCAGCCGCTTATTACATAAACTTAAATAACTCCAAATTCATGGTAAATCAGACAGGCTTCTTAATTAGGTTAACTGTCCCTTTAAGGACAACTCATAAGTCCGTTAAACAAGAAAGCTGATGTTACCATGACGGACACGGGAGCCAATGGACCAGGACTTCTTTACAGCCCTTGGGAAGAGGGTAAAAGACAAACCAAATTCATACTTTTATTTCATAATTAAATATTTCATTAAATTCAATCTAAAAATCAATCACCATATAATTACCAAAACAAAGTTTTGGTTTAATATTTAGAACGCTCTAACAGCAAATTATTTAACATGTTAACTACTTTTTATTTAGACTTTTCTGACAAAAGGCAACAATTGCAGCACTATTCTCCTGGTGTAGTATAGTATCAATTTATGCACCTACAGTCGTACAGAATGTTCTCCGAAAAGCTGCTCACCTTTTTTTCACGTGTCTTGGACACATATTGCACTAGGAAAATGTCCAATGTGCTGTGATACTGGCAAGCTGTAAAGAAAAATGAACAAATTAAGTACAAACCATTGTAATGTAACCATATAAACCCACAGAAAGGGTATTGTATGCATTTCTCTTGAAATATAAGACCAGAAGTAAATGCACATCATAATTTCCCTGGATTATTCCGAACCCCCAAAAACTCCAATGTAAAATTAGTCAATTAGGCAAGTAAAAGACATTTTCAACTAGTATTACGTTAATAGTTTTATATTTGTTAGGCCTGTAATGTACTAAACTAGCAATAAGAATATTTTATATTGTGGGCCAAAAAGCTATTAGATTAGGATTAGTTAAGAGTTTATGACTTATTATTTAATTAATTTTGAATTAAAAATACTTCATAGCATTTTCCTACCATCATCATTTTTTTGGCTTCTTTTCCTTTTCCTTTTAGCTGAAATTTTGACAGCTGACTTCCTGTATAGAGAAACAAAAAACATGTGTAAATTGCAATAGAGGTGGGTGGTGTCTGCATTGCAAACCAGGTTAATACTTGCGAGTACACTGAAATGCAGGACAATCTGTTGACACTTTCTCTGATGACTTCACCATTGGGCATTGCCACATTGCATTATGGCAGACTGGATGCCAAACTGCTGCCATACAAATAACTCCATGTTATAAGAAAAAGTAGAAAAAGAGCACCTTGTGAAATACCATCTGACTTCTGAGTCTAGTGTGGTGTGCTACTTCTTTTTGTACATGGGCACATTCTTTACTGTATCTATTCTACATTGTCAAGATTTCCCTTAATGCTCTGCCTCTTCTATTCTGTATTGACACTTACCTGTTTGCTGCTACTACTTTCTTCTTCACCTCACTCTCTTTTCCCCCCATTTCCTCTGCCTGTTCTCTCTGGTTGTCTGTCGCCATCAGTCCCAGCTCTTCGAAGTCTTCCTGTCACTCCATCTCTCGTCTCTCCACTTGGTCTTCCTGTACCTCTATCTCTCCTCTCTCTTCCTGTACCTCTATCTCTCCTCTCTTCACTCTCTCACTCTCTACTCTCTCTTCCTGTACCTCTATCTCTCCTCTCTCTTCCTGTACCTCTATCTCTCCTCTCTCTTCCTGTACCTCTGTCTCTCATTTCTCACTCTCTACTCTGTCTTCCTGTGCCTCTATCTCCATCTCCTGCATGTCCCTCCTCTCAGTCTCTCCTATTTCACATTGCCCCCCATGTCCTCTCTGGTCTTCATCATCTATTTCTCTTTCTGCCTCATCTTCTCCTGTCCTCTCTTGCTGCCCCACCTCCTCTCTTTCAAGATCACATGCTGTGATAAAAAAAAAAATAAAACAAGACTTTTAAGATGCAGTATGTGGTTCAAGATGTGAGTAACCAAAGAAATATCAAACATTTAAGACAAAAGAAAATTGGACTTTGGCGTATGCATTACACGCAATTTGAAAGTGTAAAGTCGTGTTATTTATACGCAGACTGATGAGAACGGGTTGGGTGGGAAATTAAATGAAATGTGGAGGATTTTATCTCTGACAAGATGATTGACAGGCCAGTTTACCGTGACATGATGCGACAGAGTGCAACCGTGAAAGATGCTGTTTTATGACTTGATAGTTTGTCCCAAAGCTTGTCTACTCTTCTGCTACACACTCAAACGTATCTACTTTTTCTTAACAAAACCAGTAGGCTACATACTTTTCGGGCGTAGTATAATAAGGCGAATTGAGACGCAGCAGAATGTCGACGCGGAAGCTCGTTTCGTTGTTGGTAGCCTACCTCATCGCGTCCCATGGTTTCACTTTCTCAATAACGGATATGCGCGGTGTAGAATTGCATTATTAGGTTACGGGTAATTTTGTAAAGAAAGACACCGAGATTAACTAATGAACTGTTAGTAGACTGAACTGACCGTCAGTTTTTCTGGTAAGACTTTTTTTATTTTTCAAATATTTAAATGCTTGTGATGAAACTAGGTCTAGGCTATTGGAAATTCTGCTTTAGTCATATTTTCCATCGGAGGCAACTGTGCCTTTTATTAAGCTCTCAAAGTATTGTTCTCACTGAAGTTTAGGAAATATTTATTTTAAGTTGAGATTATCGACTGATAAAGACAAAAAAACACACACTTTCTATTTGTCCTCAAAATCAAATAATTCATAAAATAGGCTACTTGTTAATGAACCGTTGCAGAATAAAGATGCTCGTGCAATATATTATAATGCATATGTGATGAATATCTTATTATAAGGCAGTAAAACTCTTTCCTAGAGATCCATCAGCATTATTGACGACAGTTATTTTGATCGCAATATTGAACAGAGCTGGACTGTGGCGCTATTTTCTTTATAGAAACAAACTTTTTTGCATAATTTTCCTGTTATCAATGTAAAGCTGCTTTGAAACAATCTGTATTTTAAAAAGCGCTATATAAATAAACGTGATCTACTTGACTTGACATGTTAAATAGCCTACTTAAATATCTGCACCGATTGTTCATTGAACTGCATGTGTTAGCTCATGTTGTGTTCGGAAATGCGGCAAACCTGATTGCTAGCAGTGGCCGATGCAATCTGCCTTCCGCTCCGTGCAGAGCCATAGGAGATAGAGTTGCGACAACGAAATTTAAAATGCTTGGTCGTCAGGTGATTCGCATAGACCTCATAATTCCAGGAAGTGCTTCGGCGATCAAATCTTTTGAGCAGAACTGTGATGTTTGGTAAATTGTAGTCAATAAATGCATTGATTTACAATATGTATATAATACACTGACATGTGAATGTAGTATGTGTATGTAGTTACAGCAATGTTGTTATTAAAGCAACATTGATCTGCTAATATGATTAGTGTGGTTAACCAGCGTTGCTTGCCTTTGTTAAAGGAGTCATAACCTGTAATTTTCACTTTTCCACGAGAATCAATGTATATGATTGCCTAACGATTATACATTGGCCGGGAAGCCCATATTCAAAAGTGAAGCGTTTGTTCACCCCAGGGTTCGTAAACCAGCCCACGTGCACGCGCACTCAAATACGAGATTTTAATTTCTCCCCCGACTTGACGTCAAGACGGGGCAGGATGTACCATATATGGACACCGCAGACATATGCTGCAGGAAGCCCGCCCTGCCCCTCTCCCCCTCATATTCAGTCAAGAAAAATGCAGAAATGTAGTGCACACGTGAGTTGCTCTGTGGTTGACTGCCAGAATCAACATTCAAATGTGTTTTCTCTACCAAAAACGGACCAAACTACCAGGGACCAGTGGATGAAATTCATTTTTAATGACGCTGTACCAACAACCCTATCAACTGGCTCAACGTTAGGTGTCTGCGCTTAACATTTTACAAAGGAATCCTTTACAAATTTGGGGCAATATCAGGCGAAGTTTGCCTCGAAGCTATGTTTGGAAAAAGGTGCCATTCCAACAATCAGGGACTTGCCTGAAATTGAAACGGTAAGACTGTGTTTTTATTACTCTACTGTGTGTAACAAACAGCAGCTAACTACTAATGCGGCTATTGTATGTAACGTTAGCTTCGAGTTAACCACGGGGAATGGACTCTACGAATGCTAGCCACATCTTTCCACTTTGTTTTACACTACAGTAGTGACGGTACAGGATACATATATGCTTGAATTCCGTAGGTCGCGGCCAGGTCGGGTTCATTCACCACTTGCGCCATGATGTCATTTTGGAATGATATGCTGAAGTTACCTGTGGTGTCAAGCCCCCTCCTTCCTGCCACCAATCAACGCGCCCCTCATTTGCATTATTAAAATGACGGCCAAAATATCGCATCAGATCTCGCGAGACAATAATGCATTCAGAAATAAGGGTCAGAGGAGCTCTGTGTTTATTTTTTTTCCACTTTTCTTTTTTAGAAGGGCCTGAAACACTATAATAGAGCGTAGGTATCCAAAGTAATACTAGGTTATGACTCCTTTAACATATTTTTACGGTGGCCGAGAGAGGTCGTGTTGCAACTGAAGGAAACACATGCAAATAGAAAAAAAAAAACACATGCAAATAGAAAAAAACACATGCAAATAGAAAAAAAACTGATACTGTTGTTGTTGCCTTTGTTAAAGGAGCTGTATGTAAGAAATGTATTTCAATTAATCATAAAATGGCCCTGATATGTCACTAGACATTAAGAAATCATGTTAATTTCAAATACTTATATCACTGACAACAGTAATCCGGCCAGGATATTGTCATTTAAAAAGTGAAGTTGCAGCCCTCAACTGATGTTGATGTTGTCATGTTTGTGTTTTGGTCTGATGCTCCACCCTCCACCTTTCTACCAATCACGGAGTCAGTAGTGTTGCGGCATCCGGGTTGCCAGCTCAGCTAGACAGCTGCAGCTACACACGTTCCTGCTGGATCCTGCAGCCTATCTGGCAACCTCGAGTCAGGGAGGAGGGGGAGGGGATACACCGCTCTACAGTCATTTGAAAGTGATTGCAGTACCAGTTTTGGCCACAATCTTACATACAGCTCCTTTAACATATTTTTATGGTGGCCGAGAGAGGTCGTGTTGCAACTGAAGGAAACACATGCAAATAGAAAAAAACACATGCAAATAGAAAAAAAAAAACACCCACAATTAAGAAAACATCTTGTGCTCCAAATACTCACAACACAACCAAATACAGAAACGCAGACCACAACGGAAATTTTCCAGGGGAACCAAATAAGTGATGAACCGGCTGGGACGTGCTTACAGCTCAAAATTCTACTTTATTTTTTTTTTTTATTAAATAAAATAAATACATAAAAAAGATATGACTTTTACCTCGACTCCTCACTCCTCGATCCTCGACTCCTCACTCATCTACTCCTCGACTCACTCCTCACTCCTTAATCCTCGACTCCTCACTCCTCGACTCCTCACTCATCCACTCCTCGACTCCTCACTCATCGATCCTCGACTCCTCACTCATCGACTCCTCACTCCTCGATCCTCGACTCCTCACTCCTCGACTTCTCACTCCTCGATCCTCGACTCCTCACCTCCTCAATCCTCAATCCTCGACTCCTCGATCCTCGACTCCTCACTCCTTACTCATCGATCCTCGACTCCTCAATCATCGACTCCTCACTCCTCACTTTTGGACTCCTTACTCCTAGATCCTCGACTCCTCACTCATCGATCCTCGACTCCTCAATCATTGACTCCTCACTCCTCGATCCTCGACTCCTCACCTCCTCACTCATCGATCCTTAACTCCTCAATCATCGACTCCTCCCTCCTCACTCCTTGACTCCTCACTCATCAATCCTCGACTCCTCACTCATCAATCCTCGACTCCTCACTCCTCGATCCATGACTCCTCACTCATCGATCCTCGATCATCGACTCCTCACTCCCCACTCGTTGATCCTCGACTCCTCACTCCCCACTTCTTGATCATCGACTCCTCACTCCTCACTCCTTGATCCTCGACTCCTCACTCCTCACTCATCCACTCCTCGATCCTCAACTCCTCACTCCTCGACTCCTCACTCCTTGATCCTCGACTCCTCACTCATCCACTCCTCGATCCTCGACTCCTCACTCATCGATCCTCGACTCCTCAATCATCGACTCCTCACTCCTCGATCCTCGACTCCTCAATTCCTGGACTCCTCGACTCCTCACCTCCTCACTCCTCAATCCTCGACTCCTCACTCCTTGACTCCTCGATCCTCGACTCCTCAATCATTGACTCCTCACTCCTCAATTATCGACTCCTCACTCCTGGACTCCTCACTCCTGGACTCCTCACTCCTGGACTCCTCACTCCTGGACTCCTCACTCCTCGACTCCTCACTCATCGACTCCTCACTCATCGACTCCTCGATCCTCGACTCCTCAATCATTGACTCCTCACTCCTCAATCATCGACTCCTCACTCCTCGACTCCTCACTCCTCGACTCCTCACTCCTCGACTCCTCGACTCCTCACTCCTCGACTCCTCACTCATCGATCCTCGACTCCTTAATCATCGACTCCTCACTCCTCGATCCTCGACTCCTCACCTCCTCACTTCCTCACTCATCGACTCCTCCCTCCTCGACTTCTCACTCATCAATCCTCGACTCCTCACTCCTCGATCCTCGACTCCTCACTCATCGTTCCTCGACTCCTCGATCATCGACTCCTCACCCCCCACTCCTTGATCCTCGACTCCTCACTCCTCGACTCCTCACTCATCGATCCTTGACTCCTCAATCCTTGATTCTCGACTCCTCAATCATCGACTCCTTACTCCTCACTCCTCACTTCCCACTCCTCGATCCTCGACTCCTCACTTCTCGATCCTCGACTCCTCACTCATCCACTCCTCATTTCCCACTCCTCGATTCTTGACTCCTCACTCATCCATTCAACACACCCCACTCCTTGACTCCTCACTTCTCGACTCCTCACTAGGGTTGTGCCGATAGACGATAGTATCGTGTATTGACGATAGTCTGAGATTTCGCTGATGGCAGATGCCTTTGACGATATCAATACGATATTGGCTCGTTTTACCATGAACGTATTAAATTATTTTTATTATTATTATTATTATAAAGCTAGTATTGTTATTAAATGAATATTAGGAACTACAATTAATTTGCCTTGCCTAAATTCATAACGACATCACTTGCCTAACACTTGCGACAACACCGACACGCGTGTATGAGGACTCCTCTAAGAAAATGTTTAAAACAGAATAAAAAAACTAGGCCTACATCCCACATCAACATTGAATTGCAAGGTGATCCATTCACAAATTGTCAAGAGTACTTGTTTTAACAGACGCACGCATATCTTATAGCCTACAGATCCAAGATGAAAACGGCATCGTTATTCGTCGTCAGTATTTTGTTTCCATAGCACATTAACAAAAATTGTAATGACACTAATAACATTAAAAACAATACAATTACTAAATATTAATAATAATAATAATAATAATATCACTAAAATTATATAGGCCATTCTTTAGTTCACGAACACAGCACAACTCTGCCATCTGTGAAAATCAAAAGCAGCTTCAAACACATGTTTAACAAGAACTATTCTTGTAATTTTTTCACTGTCATCATATAGGTCCACAAGAGAAATATTAAGCCAGTAAATTAAGATTATATCGCTATACCGTTATATCCATCGTCGTCTCTGCAGAGCTGCGGGGAGAACGCGCTCATGAGAGAACGCGGCGTTAATGCAGAGACAGATGCTGAAAGCTCAGTCCGTTTCCACTTTCACTTTCAGGAATGAGCGCGTTTACATACACGTTCTTAACCCGATTATTCTGAATAAACTGACAATGCATGTGGTCATGTAAACGCATTAACCTGTTTTCCTTTATCGGAGTCAAGTCATACGTTTATGTATAAACCGATCGACTCAGCTAGATTTCTGCCCCTTACTCTGATTTCTCCCGGCATTTAAAACGCATTAAAACCCGCGTTCTTGGGCTTACTGAAGTGCGTGCGCATATGTGAAGTGCATCCAAAGGTGCAGAAGTACAGTCAAAATGCTGCATCTAACGGCATGAGAGGATAATGTGTGTCCGTAAATTTCCCGCTGACGTTGAAATACTCGAGTCAGATACAAAAATGATTAGGATCTTTTTTTTTACCTCACTATACCTGGAAATAACCTGATCTAGCCTAGTAATAAACACTCCACCTTTGATAGCAAAATAGAAAAATATTTCTCGTATAAAATGAAGTAATAAAACAAGCAAATTAATGAGTAAATAATCAAGTTAATAATCAAATAAGTAAGCCCCGCCCCCTCATGATAATATTGTGTATCGCCGATCTCACAGGCTGACGATAGGACGATATGAAAATGGAGCATATCGCCCAACACTACTCCTCACGCCTCATTCCTCGACTCCTCACTCCTAGATTCCTCACTCCCCACTCCTCGATCCTCGACTCATCACTCATCACTCCTTGATCCTCGCCTCCTCACTCATCACTCCTCGACTCCTCACTCGAACCTCGACTCCTCACTCATTATTCCTCGATCCTTGACTCCTCACTCCTTGACTCCTCAATCCTTGAATCCTCACTCCTCGACTCCTAGCGGTGCAATTAGAGAATTTCCAGGTCATATGATGGAGTACGGAGGAGCGAGGAGACGAGGATGGATATTGAGAAGCACCCCGAGTCTTCCGGCCGCTCGCGCTACATATATTCTCAAAATAAGAATCCCAACTAAACTAGCGCAACAGTGCTCTGACATTATTTTATAATTAAGTGGCCTTTTGCACACACTAAAAAAAAAAAAAAAACATTTTAAGTAAACAATTTTGGAAAGGAAAAGTGAAATAAGAAAGGAAACAAATATTGTTGTTTGAATTAAACCCTCGGTTTTAATAACATATAACAAAAATCTTTGAATTTGTGTTTTATTAATCGCAGCAACAATGGCATCACCCAATAACACCTCCTCCCAGCGCAACAGCATGGAACAACCTTCCAGAATGGGGTAAGATAACGTTCTTATGCATTAATCATTTGATTCAGAGAATAATTGAGTGATTTAAAAAATGTATGATTGTATTATGAAGCAGTATGGATAAAAATAAGATTTGAAGTTCAGTACACATTTATGTAGCATAAATTATTAACATTTAAACGAATGCTAGGCAATTTGGTTCTAAAACAATTTTTGCCAATTTTTTTTAAACTCTCTTTATATAACCAATACATATCTAAAATGTAAGTACTCTGTAAAGGAGAGTACAAAAATCGTCCTCTCAGGGCTGCAATAAACACATTCACTCTTTCCATTCGGAATGAATACAATGATTGGCTGGGCGACTGTCACTCTCCCTCGCTACCATGGCTACCACCCCCTGCTACTGGAGCTGCCCACATGCACGTACCGCTTGACTTGCTCATTTCGGAAGAGCTAGGAGAGGAGTTATGAATCTTACACGAGATTCACCTTCATCACAGTGTAACTGATGGTAACAGGAAAACGTGTATCAATGCAACGTTTTCTTAGCTTTGCCTAATGTTACTGCAGCTATATGTTGCTAGCAGTTAGTTAGCTAGCTCGTTATCGAATCAAACTCACCAGTATCGATATGCTAGCTTGATAGTGAGTACTAACAGCCATGTTTATATTCATAATGATAAAGTTTGGTATTTTCTTAACTGTGGTTCTGACATGGTGTCACTCCATCACACTGCACTCCTCTCCGCTTGGCGCTGGTAAACAGCATTTATCATTAAGCTTTGTATCAGTAGAAAACCTGTAGTATTTTCAAATTACCGTGCTTTCCACCCTCATATCCCCCTGAGACAAGATATTTATGTATTTTTTGTCTGGAAAAAATCCTCCAATGACGCAAAAATCGTCATTTTGTGTCATCGGAGGATTTTTTGGCCAGAGACTACAGCCAGTAGTAGGGGCTGTCCCGCATGTTCTCAACCCGCCCATAGAGGGTGGGATCTCACTCACAGAATATACACATAGTGTCAGCCATCTTTTTTTGGAAGCTAAGTTAGCAGGCTCTTGTTCTGTGGAGAAAGCTGAGTAGTAGGAGAAACCTGAGTAGTAGGAGAAAGCTGAGTAGTTGGGGTTACCATCCTCTTTTTCCCAGACATGTCCGAGCGTCGAGATTTTGCCTTCTGCAGTCGCCATTCATTGTTTACATGCACACCTTTTGTTTCAATCTAACTGATTTCATTCCGATTGGTGAAACTAAATGTATTGTTAACATGAACGCTAAACAAGTGATCGGTTGATGTGCGTTTTAACATTGCTAAGAAAATTCCCGCTCCTCCGTGAGAGATATGAGACAGGTGTGTCTCACAGGTGTCGCTCATCAGTGATCACGTCACTGGCCTCGTTCTCCCGTGGCCTCAGTCGTCCTGCTCGCCACAGTAAACGTGAGCCGTTCTCCCAACATGAGCCGTTCTCCCGCGGCCCTCACTCGTCCTGCTCGCCACAGTAAACGTGAGCCGTTCTCCCAACATGAGCCGTTCTCCCGCGGCCCTCACTTGTCCTGCTCGCCACAGTAAACATGAGCCGTTCTCCCGGGGCCCTCACTTGTCCTGCTCGCCACAGTAAACATGAGCCGTTCTCCCGCGGCCCTCACTCGTCCTGCTCGCCACAGTAAACATGAGCCGTTCTCCCGCGGCCCTCACTCGTCCTGCTCGCCACAGTAAACATGAGCCGTTCTCCCGCGGCCCTCACTCGTCCTGCTCGCCACAGTAAACATGAGCCGTTCTCCCGCGGCCCTCACTCGTCCTGCTCGCCACAGTAAACATGAGCCGTTCTCCCGCGGCCCTCACTCGTCCTGCTCGCCACAGTATACATGAGCCGTTCTCCCGCGGCCTTCACTCGTCCTGCTCGCCACAGTAAACATGAGCCGTTCTCCCGCGGCCCTCACTCGTCCTGCTCGCCACAGTAAACATGAGCTAGTCTCCCGCGGCCCTCACTCATCCTGCTCTCCACAGTAAACATGAGCCGTTCTCCCGCGGCCCTCACTCGTCCTGCTCGCCACAGTAAACATGAGCCGTTCTCCCGCGGCCCTCACTCGTCCTGCTCTCCACAGTAAATATGAGCCGTTCTCCCGCGGCCCTCACTCGTCCTGCTCGCCACAGTAAACATGAGCCGTTCTCCCGTGGCCCTCACTCGTCCTGCTCGCCACTGTAAACATGAGCCGTTCTCCCGCGGCCCTCACTCGTCCTGCTCTCCACAGTAAGCATGAGTCGCTCTCCCGCGGCCCTCACTCGTCCTGCTTGCCACAGTAAACATGAGCCGTTCTCCCGCGGCCCTCACTCGTTCTGCTCTCCACAGTAAACATGAGCCGTTCTCCCGCGGCCCTCACTCGTCCTGCTCGCCACAGTAAACATGAGCCGTTCTCCCGCGGCCCTCACTCGTCCTGCTCTCCACAGTAAACATGAGCCGTTCTCCCGCGGCCCTCACTCGTCCTGCTCGCCACAGTAAACATGAGCCGTTCTCCCGCGGCCCTCACTCGTCCTGCTCTCCACAGTAAACATGAGCCGTTCTCCCGCGGCCCTCACTCGTCCTGCTCGCCACAGTAAACATGAGCCGTTCTCCCGCGGCCCTCACTCGTCCTGCTCTCCACAGTAAACATGAGCCGTTCTCCCGCGGCCCTCACTCGTCCTGCTCGCCACAGTAAACATGAGCCGTTCTCCCGCGGCCCTCACTCGTCCTGCTCTCCACAGTAAACATGAGCCGTTCTCCCGCGGCCCTCACTCGTCCTGCTCGCCACAGTAAACATGAGCCGTTCTCCCGCGGCCCTCACTCGTCCTGCTCGCCACAGTAAACATGAGCCGTTCTCCCGTGGCCCTCACTCGTCCTGCTCTCCACAGTAAACATGAGGAATGCGACTGTAGAACGCAAAAGCTGAATCCCGGGCAGACTCATCACGGAGACTCACTAGTACCCTAGCCTTGTTGTTTAACTACTGCGCTCTGTTACCGGTAGGTGTGGCCTACTAGGGCAGCGAAGCAAGTGCATTCTGGGAGTTGTTGTCTTTCATCCACATAAGCCAAAAATACATTTTCTGGAAAGAAAATACATTTCTGGTCTAGAAAGCTCTAAATTCAAAATTAATTTCACATTTTTTCTACATGAATTACCCATTTTAAATACACATTCATCTTTCCAGAGGTGAAGTATCCCTTTAAAGAATATTGGTTTCATAACAGTAATGCTGGGTACACACCAAAAGATAATCGGGCTGATTTCCCCCCTTCCGACAATCCTAGCTATGTCTCGATTATCTTGATGGTTCTACAGATTATCTTATCAGATATTCCTGTGGTGTGAGGTATGTTAAGAGTGTCCGAACCTGCTCGGAAGAACGCCGGAGCCGCCCCGATCGCGAATCGTAAATATTCAACATGTTGAATATTTACGATCAGAAATCCTGATGTGTGGGGGAACCCCGAGGACAAATGCGCGCACGCTCTGGAGATTATCACGTGAAACGAAACAATATCCAATCAGAAAGCGAGATGATGGAAGACGGAAGCATAACAAACGCAGTCATAGCGCAGCACAAAGTGAAATTGATATAGACAGTAGAGATGGAGGATCAGCTTGTTGATTTGTGGCTCAGAAAATTTAATTAGCTCAGTATAAAAAACATTCCATATAAGGATAGGTGTACCAGTACACATGGTGCGTGAGAGAGAGAGAGAGAGAGAGAGAGAGAGAGAGAGAGAGAGAGAGAGAGATTTATTATAGGCGTATTGAACATTTGCATAACCAAATAAATACTATAGTTAGAATTCTTTTAGCAAAACTATGGTTAATTTGAGGTTATCATGGTTTAACTACAATATTTATAACTACAACCTTTATCTGAGAAGTTTACTAAATTCACTAAATTCCCGCCATCTCCACGACTTCACCCAAACCCTTTTCTTTTTTTTTCCGTGAATTTTCTGTGAAGATCATTCCAAACACTAACATCGCAATTTCTTCCTGCATATCGTCCGCCATGCTTATTCTGAAGTCTCGTGAGATTTTGCGAGATTTCCTGTGTTCACAGTCGAGACTCTGGTTTAAAATCTTTTTGTGTGTGTGTGTGTGTGTGTGGTGTGCTGTCTTTGTCACATCATGGCACACCACACACTATATGAGCAAAACGGTTAAATCTAGGATTTTTTTCTCCTCATGTGTGTGGTCTATCACATTTTGAAAATCTTATAAGATGTAAAAAATCCTTTGGCGTGTACCCAGCATTACCATTAATAAAAAAAACTCTAGATAGCTAATACTGTAAATTCTAATAAAATATCTGTTTCTCTCTAGATATTCTTTTACATGTCTCGAAAAGGAATTGATTGAACTCTTTAAGAATGATTACCCGCAAATCCAGCCATGCATGAACAGACTGTGTGATATCCTGACAAAATATGAAGAAAATTCCAAAATTGCTGCGTCAGGCTCAAAGCATGGGAAAAACTCTAAAATAGTTGGAGGTGTCATGATGGGTTTGGGAATCGCTTTTTCTCCGTTCACTTTGGGGGGTTCTGCCGTTCTCGGCGCAGCAGGAGCAGCAGTGGCCACAGGAGGTGCAGCTGGAAGTGCAGTCTGGAAATCAAAGACATCAAACATGCAGACAGCATTTAGAGAAGAGTTTAAAGCTGGACTGGAGAAATTTCAGAATACAATCTTTTGTATGACTGGCAAGATGAAAGACATTGATCACCGTATCGAGGAAATACTGAGAGACATTAATAACCCAAAGCACGAGGTCAGTTATTTAGGTCAATATTTTGCCTCCGCCTATGAATTATCACGTTTCATACGGATTTATGACGTTGGTGGATTGGCTGCGAAGATTTCTAAAACTGTGAATTTGAGTGGAACAATTCCAGGAATTGTTCTGCAGCTTGAGTATACCTACGAACTCAGTGACATGTGGAAAAAAATTATCCAGTTACAGACCATCAAAAATGAATTTGAAAATATTAGAATCAAGTTAACCTGACAGAATGAAATAATATACATGGCTGAGAGAGCTGAGTGAGAACATCAGCCTTTATAGTGACCAGCCTCTTATTGAATTAAATGACATTGATCTATTTGATGATCCATTGATGATTAATGTTAGCACAATCAAAATTTCATTTTAAGATATAGCTAAACAAACTGTGTACTTTTAACCCGCTGAAATTCAAGTGTGAATTTTATTTGTCATTTGCTTTTGCTTTTTGTGTGTGTATATGTAGCCTACTGTTGTTGTTGTTGTTTTTTGTATTATTATTATTATTATTATTATTTTACTTTTACTTTATACAAACCAAAATAACAAATGTATTAAAATGTACAAATTTGTATCTGGTGTGTAAAATTATAATCTTCTTGTTTTTAATTAGGTCCAGTTGCTTTCAATAATCAGTTTGATGTATTTTAGGTAAATTACTGTGTCAAAGAAGAGTTGTTGAGGGGTATATTAAAATGGTATACAAATTGTTTCAAAAACATTTGTCATTATTTTACTTCCATATTGTTTGCCAAGCTGATTTCTGTGGTACATGAACTGCATCATCAGGGCCAATATCATGAGCTGAACAAAGCATACCAGTCTCAGCAATAAAGTTGACATGGATGACAACTTTAAATGATTATATTGTCTGCTATATGTGCTTCTTGTTTATTAAATCCAGGCAATTGGTTGATGAACAATTCATTAAAATTAAGATACAATTTATAAAAAACGAAATTCACTTTAAAGAAAGGCTTTCTACAAAACAAAACTTAAAGAAGTGGTCAAAATAATATCTGATCCACTCCTTGTCTCCCGAGATATTGCACATCCTATCTTACTCATGCTGTTCACTTTTCATAATCAACATAGATGGAAAAAGCATTATAATATTTTGTCAAATATGAAACTATATGTGCTTTAATGGCTAAAACACGTATAGTAGGCCTACAGACTCTCTATTGGTACAAATTGCTGTACATTCATTTAATTCAGAATTTTGCACACGGAAGTTTAAAGGCATTGTTTGTGCATTAACACATTTTTGCTTTATTTATCAAGTTCACGGATAATTGTGCGTGCATTTATTAATCATTAGATACTAACTACAAAAAATCAGAGGAGTCCAGAATTTACGTAAAGGGATACTCCACCCAAAAATGAAAATTCTGTCATCATTTACTCACCCTCAAGTTGTTGCAAACCTGTATGAGTTTCTTTCTTCTGCTGAACACAAAGGAAGATATTTTGAAGAACGATTGGAACCAAACAGTGGTTTGGCACCATTGATTTCCATAGTAGAAAAAAAGAATACTATGGAAGTCAATGGTGCCAAAGTTCCAATCGTTCTTCAAAATATCTTCCTTTGTGTTCAGCAGAAGAAAGAAACTCATACAGGTTTGCAACAACTTGAGGGTGAGTAAATGATGACAGAATTTTCATTTTTGGGTGGAGTATCCCTTTAAGCATTTTCCTCACATAGAAAAACATTATAAGAACCCTTGGCTTAATGCAGATTAGAATGTCCCAGCACTTATGTCGAAATAACGAGATAATAGTCGAAATAACGAGATAGTTGTAGTAGTTTATACTGTACAGTAATGATAGTATCAGTATTAGAGGAAATACGGTAAAGGGGAGGGGGCTCTCTCGCCCGGGACTGATCTGTATCAAAGTAGTACTATGAAGGTAAACAGCACTCAACTTGGCTCCGTCTCCACGTCTGTTATTGTTCCTCCACAAATATTACAATAGTATGTCAAAATAACGACTTATAATGTCGAAATAACAACTTAATATCTCGAAACAACGACTTAATATCTCGAAATAAGATAAGTTTTCTTTTAAAATGCTGTAGGCAGCGACAGCATTGCTCTGTATCGTTGCGTCGGGTAGGCTATGATGGTTGTTATTGTTTTTTTAATTAAAAGTGGGTGCACAGTAAAATCCCCAGAGTTAAATTAACTCTGTTCAGAGAACATTTGGTCCCTCTCTACAGAGAGTTAAAATAACTCTGAATCAAAGTTAAAGTTAATGAGATACTTAAGTGATTAATTAAGTGATGATTGGGCATTAATTATGACCACCTGCTGTCAACAAGCAGACTCACTGAATGAAAGAGAATCAAAAAGAACAGAAAAAAAGAGAAACACAAGAACTACAACTCCCTTCTAGACACAGCCTTAGATGAAATCAAATTAAGACAAAATACATTAAATCTGTGAAGATCTCAGCAGAGGAGGATTAAACAACTCCACAAACAGCATTACCAGCTTCCCTTATTACTAACCAGATTTACTTTATTTGTGTTATACGTCTACAGAAGGTTTTATTGAGAATTAACTGAGGTTTAGATGTTGATGATTTACTGAAAATGTTTGATCACCATTATGGTGATGAGTGTTACCTTTAGTTGGGCAGTTTGACTCTTGGCTTTTTTTTGCGAGTTTGTGGTTTTTGTAACAATTATAACCAAAACACGTAATTTGTTACAAAGATGCCACAAACAAAGATTATCAGGTGATGTAGTTTTCAACAACAAAAAATAGAAAAATGCATTTATATCATCACTTTCCAAAAGTGGTTATTTGATGTTAATAGATTATATTCACTAACAATACTCTCTTGCCACAGATCAAACATTCTGAATTTTGATTTTTAAAATATATTATAGGGATTTTTTTTTTTTTTGGAGACACAGATATCAATAATCATCATATGAATCTCAACAATGGTAACATGTTTCATGCCGCAATGCATGCTGGGAGCCACAATAATATAAAACTCATGGCTCCCAGGATGCATTGCGGCATGAAACATGTCACCATTGTTGAGATTCATATGCTGATTCTTGATGTCTGTGTCTTAAATAAAAAAATCCCCCCATTATGCACTTAAAAAAATTCTAAATGTCCAGTCTGTGGCAAATATAATCTATTAACTCCAAATGACCACTTTTGGAAAGTGATGAGATAAATGCATCATTCTACTTTTTGTTGTTGAAAACTATATCACCTGATCACCTTTGCTTCTGGCTTGCTTTACAACAAATTATGTGTTTTGATAAACACTGTTATAAAAACCACAAACTCACAAAAAATAGTTAAGAGTCATGTTGACCAACTAAATGAAACACTAGTCACCATAATGGTGACCAACTATTTTCAATAAATCGTCAACATCTAAAACTCTGTTAATTCTCAATAAGAACTTCTGTAGACGTCTGACAGAAATAAAGTCAGTCTGGTTAGTAATAAGTGAAGCTGGTAATGCTGTTTGTGGAGTTATTTAATCCTCCTCTGCTGAGATCTTCAGAGATTTAATGTCTTATTTTATCTTCAGTGGATTTCATCTAAGACTGTGTCTAGAAGGCAGTTGTAGTTCTTGTGTTTCTCTTTTTTCTGTTATTGTTTCTCTTTCCTTCGGTGATTCTGCTTATTGACAGCAGGTGTTCATCATTAATGCCCAATCATCACTTAATTAATCACTTAAGTATCTCATTAACTTTAACTCTGATTCAGAGTTATTTTAACTCTCTGTAGAGAGAGACCAAATGTTCTCTGAGCAGAGTTAATTTAACTCTGGGGATTTTGCTGTGTGTATTATTATTATTATTATTATTATTGAGGGTGGGAGAGGTAGGCCCCCCAGTGACAAATCAAGGCCCCCTCGTTCGGCATGTCCTGCCGCCGACCCTGACTGTAATCAAGGTAAAGACGATTACATTAGGCACACGTGAGTCTGTTATTATTAATGTGAAACAAGCCATGTAAGCCCATCTGTGCTCTTGCGCACTGACAGCTGTTGGCATGAGCACATGTAAGTATGTTCACATGTCTGGTGAGTGTTTTATAGGCTAAAGTATATGAGTTTGCAGGTTCTGCGGTGTTTATTACATATGGACATCAGACTCGCTCTGACAGACGAACTGTTCACTGATGATGTCGATCCAGATCACCACATGCACCACATTGAAATATCGGCATAATATCTCGAAATAACGAGATACGTTTTTTTTTCTTCACCAAGCACTTATTCTAATTAATAAATAAGAAAATGATTTAAGACAACAAATGACATTTTTTTTTCTTCTCATTACGCGTGCGGCATGCCTAAATTGTGTGAATGTGTTATGTGAATACTGATTCCCCAGTCTGGGTGCTTTTTGATGGCATAATATTGCCCTTGACTGAAATTCATAACTGTTGTTCAGTGAATGTCAATATGCAAAAATCTTTAAGAATATTTGATTAAATGCTGAATGTTGTGCTTGTTAAATTTAATAAAATTAAAACTTTAATTGAGATAAATAAAATAATTGAATAATAAATACTGAGCCAAGTTTTGCTCATTTATTATTAATAGTGTGTATATATATATATATATATATATATATATATATATATATATATAGCGCAGCTCCCCCTGTCAATGGTCTACCACTCCCTCAGCACCTGCGTTAAAAATGATCTATGATTAGGCCACTATATAAGAGGCATGGAAGTTCGATAAATGGACAACAATAATCAGTACAAACGCCTGGTTTTTAACTATTGTTTAATAAATATGAATAATTCGAGCACATAAACTTTCATATGGAGGATTAAATAAGATTGAATTTATGTAGTAAGATTTCACTAATCACTGCCACAACCAGGTTTTACGTTTTTTAAGCGTCAAATAACAATGACTCTGAATTTTATTCATATTTGTCAATAATATAGTCTACTCCAAATGTCATGCTAATGAAGCAACTTGAACTTGATACAGTGTGCGAGAGAGACCGAGTAGCTGTGTCCCAATGTGAAGGCTGCATCCTCCGAAGGCCGCGGACTTCGAAGGATGCAGCCTATTCGTCCGTCGAAGGACGCACCATGTAGCCTTCGCAGGATTTCCTAATTGCGCAACCAGGTGTTCCCGATTACCGCTCCTGGCGCCTAGCGAGAGTACAGCTGCCATTCTGATAATTCATTTTATACAATTGAATAAACAGCTATGGATCCAGAATTGGCTATTGTCATTTTTTTTTTTTGTTTATATTTTACTGGAAGACATGGTGAGGATGTTTCAGTAATGTATTTTCGGCTTTAATAGGCTACGTGCACAAGCGTAGTTTCGAACTTCCGCTATTGTCAGAAGTCGGCATATCAGTTTCCGGTTTACGACTGTTCATCCGCATCCGCTATAAACAAATAAGATGAGTGCTGCTGTTGTACGAAAAAAAGAGTTCTTAAACACATCTAAGTTTCTAATAACTGTAGGTGGATCTAACGCCCGTTTCCCACATAGCCTACTCCGTTTGCAGTGCAGGAGCAGCGCGTGCTATAGTGCTTTATCATATGATGCGTTTGCAGTGAATAACTGATCCGCGGCTGTACCACAAACACATACTTACTATTTTTATTTAAAATCCAGAAGTTATGCTGCAACTTTTATTTAAAAAAGCGATTCTCTTGTATACACTCTTTAATGGACGTTTGCACGTTTAAACACAATTTAAACAACGTAAGTTAGGGCTTAAACAAAACGAGTGGACGCAAAGGTACACGTCGACCTTATATTATTATATTTAAAATAATGTAGGCTATTTGTAGAAAAAGTTAGTCTTGGGTCCGTGTACTTTTGCGTCCATTGGTTTTTGCACAAATAAAAGTAGAAGCGAATGATGTATATTATTTTTTTCTGTATGACCAGACATGATAGTATTCCACTGATATACAAATGCAAGTGTCCGCGCCCGCGCCTCCACAGCCACACAAACACTTGGATATGCGTCAAAATCTTGTGTTATTTATGATAATCTTAGCCCTGTATTATTATTGTCTAACCATTTATTATGACTGACATTTGATGAATTGCTTTGTTCCTTTTTTTGATAAAAGCGCTTCTCAATATGTAGCCTAAATGTAGGCTACTAATAATAATAATGATAATTATTATTATTTGTGTTTATAATTATAACTATAAATGAATTCACTGAAGACAGTAATATGTTAATCATAAAATAATTTATGAATGTTTTATTTTTATATAATAAAACCTAAACCTTGTGTTTGTGTTATATTTCTTTTTTATATGTGAAGTCTTTTTTTTTTGCTTATTCCATTATACTGAGCTTTCTTCTCCCATAAAATGGAGTTTTAGAAAATTGAAGAAATTATCTATTTTAAAAAATGAAGTTTATGCAAAGCATCCCTCATAAACAGGTGGCCTGGTTGAATCATCGTGGGCACAATTTGTTAATCCAAGGGAACAGTTTAAGAATTTGTGAGTACAGTTTATAAACTGAGGGGACGGACTGCACAACCGTCGCCACGGATTGTTTTTTTCCCCCCACACTTTCCAGGCTCCGTACTACGGGAATATAAAAACCCAGTTGAATATAATAAAATGCAGTTCAAATGTTACTCCCGCTCTTCATCGCTAGCTGTCACAGTTGCTAGGCGACAAGAACAATCATCCGTCATTTTTTTTAAATAAAAGTGCTGTCGTCACCGGCCCGCAATGACTTATGGGGTCGGATCGGGTAGGATAGACCGCGAAGGATCCATTTATGTATCCTTCCTTTCACAGGGAAACGAAGGGTGCATTTGGCGTCGCTTTTGATTCAGGGTAGCCTTCGTCGCGCCGCGATGACGCAACCGGCCTTTGAATACGGCCTTCCAAGGATGCGAAATTGAATTGGGACAGCCTTCATCGCGCCGCGGTGACGCAATCGGCCTTCAAATGCGGCCTTCAAAGATGCAGCCTTTGTGTCCAACAACGCATGCGCACGAGTTTGAACACATTGAACCACCGTGACTTACGTAACGTAGCCTACAACGCGAAAATTATTAAAAAAAATCAATATGTTTAAGAAACTTTTTATATTAACTTATATTATTTTGTTGCCCTGCAGTAGTTGTCAGTGCAACGATGTACAACGATATTTTACTGACATAAACGCGTGTGTGATATTGCACGAATGTATTCAGCATAGACGTTTGATATTCAACATATCAATATATTATATTCAGATATAAAGCCTGAATAGTAATTGGCATCATACCTCAAATTTGCTGCTGCGGTATAAAAGTATGAAATTCTCGCGAGCAGACACACAGTGAGCCCAGCCCACCCATACGAGAAGTGTCAGCTCTTATTTTGAAAAGGGCTTATTGAGGGTACGTGACATCACCTTGAAGCAATACCCCTGATTGGCTGACAACACGTGTGGATCGTAGTCACACACTCTGCGGAAAGATAATAGGCTTGTTTGAGATGCGCCTTGCCTTGCCTGAAATATAGGCGAGAGTAGCGGCTGCAGTGAGGGGAGGAGTGAAAAAAGCGCAGGCAAGCCGGACAGTTCTCGCTTCTCGCAGTGGATCTGACACCTGTGAGATCAATTATGGATATCGCGGGATTCACGGGATTCACGCTCGTGCACAGTGTTGCTAATAAACTGGATGTAATTTAAGTTCTGTTGCTTTTATATGAAAATAAATATAATGAACAAGACACCTAAAGTACTTGTTATTTAATTCCATCCCAAATAAGTGTTTATCAATCATTTTTTCTTTAATACAGACATAGGCTATGTGTTTTTTTATATATATACATATAATAAAATGACATTGCATAACCCATAGAGATCGCACTGTCCGAGACTTTGGGAATATTCACACATAACATATACACATAAAACATGATATCCGAGTTTTCAAATCAAACATTTTAAAAGAGAACACTACATCACGGTTGTTTAAACCAATCAACATTAAGCTGTGTCGTCAGCAGGTCGTTTCCCATCATGCTTTTGATCAGCGCAGTCGGTGGAGAGCAACTGCGCGCGACTGCAGAATCCGACACGTGCGCCTTGCGCTCGCGAGAGCTTTTTAACACACGTCAGCATGACATCAGAGCAAGGCGGAGCGCACTCGGACACATTTCTAACCGGCATGCATTACGCGCTGATCACCGGTGATCGGTTCTGCGCAGATTTTGCTCATCTCAAACAAGCCTAGTGGCAAAAAGATTTGTAGACGTGTGCAGAGGGATCTGTGAATGCCCTGTGATCTGCAAACACAGATTCAACACTTGCATGCTGAGTTTTGCACAGAATGTGTAGGAATGTCTTTTTACAGTGGTTTGAAAATACAAGTTAGACTGTGTTTGTTTGCAAATTGTAGGTCATTTGTAGAATTTTTAATGGGAAAAACAGCGAAACAGTTGTGCCAAAATTCTGAAAACTAATGCAACACAATCTACAAACAAATAATGAACCTCATGCGCAGACAAATCACTTTGCATTCATTCAAATTTTGGTTGTCAAGTACAAGTCACTGATTTCTATTTGTGAATCATAAAGAGTTTGTTTGGGGATTTTAAATCTATTTGTAGATCGTATTTAATATTTGTATGTCACGAAGAGTCTGTTTGTGGATTTTTTATCTATTTGCAGATCTTGTTTTACATTTGCGGATCATGAGGAGTGTAACGACAATGAGTCTTACATTAAATTAGCTCAAATTATATATAGGGAATTTTAATAATTAATCATGAATATGATTAATATATTGCATATTACAGTTAAATTATCGAAGTTGAAAATAGATCGATTGTACATATGAATGATCAATCACAACGAATTATAATTCATCATTCATATATCAATGGTCCCTTTCCAGATCGATTATGTGAGATGGAATTAATTTAGCTATCAAACTGTTTGTCCAGCAAACGGCCGTAAGATTAACTTGTCAACTTCCTAACAAAGTTATCCCTTCTTATAAACTCCAAGAAATATCAATGTCCTGGCCGTGAACATTAATTTTCCTGCGTTTATAAAATTAGACTACTCAACGTAGTCAATAATAAAAGCTTTTGTAGCTAGGATCACATTTCACTGACTTGTAAAAATGAGCATTTCAGACGAACAATCAAGAATATAATGGTTTTAATAATTGGACTAATAATGCATCAAACTACAATTCACACGGAATATATGTGTATACACTCGAAACAAACAAACGAAAAACATTACAAACACGAATTAAAATAGGATGAGAGAGGGAGAGAAAACGATATATATATATATATATATATATATATATATATATATATATATATATATATATATATATATATATATATAGAGAGAGAGAGAGAGAGAGAGAGAGAGAGAGAGAGAGAGAGAGAGGATGAGAAAGTGAAACTAAAGGATTAGAGATTGCAGTACGGCACAAAACACAGACAAAGTGAACCTTGAGAGACACAAAGATCAAATCCCCTGAATGGGGTAAACAGATCTTAAAGCATTTAGATCGATAGGAATTACGATACTTGCATGATTCTTCGTGTGGCTGAGAACCAAAGCGTGTGTGTGTGTGTCTCTGTCCTCGTGTCACGCGTTCACGTGGTCTTTCAGAGCGAGGCGCATTAGTTTGAATGTCCTTTGAGGTGCAGTTGCTGGTTGATTCTAGGGGTCTCTTTAAAGTCGAAGTTGCCGATTACGTTCATTTCGCTGAAAGTGAACGTAGGAAAGTCTGAAGACGAAAATAAAGAAAGATTAAAGAAAAAGGAGAAACACGGCGTAAAGCTCCCTAAGGAGCCATGGCACCGGAAACCTCTCACAGGGAAAAAGCTTTTTCAGAAACTTCTGTGTCAGTCTTTTATGGAGAGGAGGGGTTCACGCCTGCTTCGCGTACGTGAACCAATCATCTTAGAGCATCTTGAGCGGGAAAAGTTCTTCTTTGTCCTGTCAGGATAATTTGTGAGGGTATGAAATTTTGTCATTTCTTGCCAGAAAGATTGTACACACAGAACAATACATTTTACTATAATATCCTATGTATGACTTGTTTAGTCAAAACAAGACGGTCAAACAGGTACCAAGAATGGCCGGAAAGAGTAGAAGAAACATAAAGTTACATTCATATGCAGAATTACACACATTTAATGTTCACTCACACGACTATAAAGCTATAATACCGGCTACCATGACCTAGGAAAGATCAAATTCATGTTTATACACTTCTTAAGTGGTTATACTTATAGAAAATATAAGATTGCAGAGTCTATTCCTCTTTCTTTATCAGAATTCAAGTGGGAGCTGTGATTCCCTTGGAATTCCTTTTGGGGGTCATAAAGTGGGGGTCACAGAAGGTGATCCTGTTAGGTAATCTTTCTTTAGAAATACACTTAAGATTCGAAGTTACAGACCAGTCTTAAATTACACCTATAGAATAAGACAAAACTAATTAGATATGCATGATACAGGAAGGTCACATACAATTCTGTGTTATATACATTAAGGACATTTCTATCCTAAGTTGCACACAAAGGACGTTTGTGTGCGGGTATGTATGGCGTGTGTGTATGAGTTCATCCCGTGGTTGGCGCGGGCTGTTGCTCCCCCCTTCTTGGGGAATCCTGTGGTCAGCATCTGTCCATCCGTACCACGTGAGGGTTTCAAGAACAACGGGCCCTGTTTCTTGATTGCGCAATGCGTCATAAATGGAGTTAATCAATGACCTGCTGGCAGACATTGGGGCACCATTTCACATGATTCAGGGTTTTGTGAATTAAACATATATGTGTTCATATTTGTTCAGTAGTGAAAGGAAAACAGGATCCGGTCAGTCGCTACAGGAGTTTGTTTGCAGATTTGGAATCTATTTACAGTTTGTGTTTTACATTTGCAGATTAGGAGGAGTTTGTTTGCAGATTTTAAATTTATTTGTAGATCTTGTTTTGTGTTTACAAATTGTAATATGCATTTTTGACTCATAGTCTCTTAATTTTCGATGATTATGGCATTATTTTGTCACATCAGCGAAACAATAGTGTCATAATTCTGAAAACAAATGTGACACAATCTACTAACAGAACATGATCTTCACCTGCAAACAAGTTACTTTACATTCATTCAAATTCTGATTTTCAAGTACGAGTCACTGATTTCTATTTGTGAATCAGGATGTGTTTATTTGTAGATTTTTTTATCTTTTTGTAGATCATGCTTTATATTTGTGGATCACGAAGAGTTTGTTTGAGGACTTTGTATCTATTTGTAGATCTTGTTTCACATTTGCGGATCATGAGGACTTTGTTTGCGGATTATTAATCTATTTCTAGATTGTGTTTTGTGTTTACAAGTTGTAATATCTATTTGTGACTTTTAGTCTGTGCATTTTCAATGGTTTTGGCATCAATTTACCCCCATAGTTATGTCTACATTGTCGATTACAGCTGAAGGAATACAAATTTGTCAAATGTTTAATTTAACTTCTAATCCTATCATATATAAACTGAGAAAGTTCTGTAAATTGAATTTAGCATTCAGCTGTGGAGCACGAAAGTCCTGTCTTATTCTGTGTCTCTATATACAGCTGTCAGACGGGTTTTCTTTCTATTGTAAGTTAAATGAAACATGTTAGTGAAACTCTTGGAGACTCTCGCGAGCTTTTGTCTTAGCAAGAGAGAGTCCTGTCATTCCTGTTCTGGAGTCTCAGGGTTTGAATAGGTTTTTCCCTCTCTCTTTTAATACAGGTTACTAAACCTGTATACGAGTTTCCACCATCACAATGTAATCCCTCCCTCTTATAATGTATATATATTACGATGTTTGACTCAAGAAGTCAGACGATGTTGGAATGACTGCAGCTACCCGACAAGCAATAAAGAACTTCTGCTTGGAAAACTTCCACCGTCTCCTGGTCTGAGCTTCTAATTTTTCTACAAAGAAAAAGATCACTACAGATGGTGCCGTGACCCGGATGGAGAAACTGAAACTCAACAAAGAATGAACTTTTGAAACTTCAAAGCTCAAAGATCTCAACAAAGCTGACTAAGTCTCCAGACTGAATTTTGAAACATCCAGCTAAACAAAGATTGCCAGACTGAATCTTTCCAGCTTCCTCCAGATTTGAAACAAAGATCTCAACAAAGACTGATTTCCAGAACTTCAAGCCACAAAGATCTCAACAAAGAATGAACTTTCTGACTGAGTTCCAGAACTGAATCTCAACTGGACCTCAACAAAGCTGACTGAGTTTTCCAGACTGAATCTTTTCATTCAAACAACGATTCGGTGAGTTTCACTCTATTCAAAGAACCACTGAAGACCAGTACAAATCTCTGCGCCGTCAGAGAACAGTTATCAGACAGCTGCAGTGTTTGACTAACAAAGTTACCCTTTAAAAATTTATTTTAAAGATGAAAGTATAGCCTCTACCTTGCTAGAGAAGGTATCCTCTAAAGTTAGGGAAGGTTAACATTACGTGTTAATATTGGTGAACCTCTGTTCAAACAGGGATGTGTATATCCTCTAAAAGTTATGAAGGTGAAAGATCCTTTGCATTTTCCTTTTAGAGAAGATTAGCGTAACGTGCTAATATTTTGTGTGTTACCCTTTGCTCTGGGCAAGGAAGGTTAACTGTGTTATCGAGTGTAGCCTCTTTTGATCAGAGAAGATTTAGTGTTTTTGTTTGTTTTATCCTCTAAAAGTTAAGAAGGTGAAAGATCCTTTTGCAGTTTTTCTTTTAGGGAAGATTAGCGTAACATTCTAATAGTTTGTGATGTGTTGGTAACAAGGAAGTTTAACAAGATTTGATCTGTGTTAACAAGTATACCCTCTGTTGATCAGAGAAGTTTATTTTTTGATTGTGTGGTAACAAAAGAAATCCACAAAATGGTTAGAAGAAAGGCTAGGCTAGTTCCATCAACTGAGAAAAATGGACTAGCTAGCCCTTTATGGACAGACAGTGAGTTCAAGTCATTGTTAGGAGAGAAAATTGATTCCATAGTGACTGAGTCAGTTAGATTGGATTTGACAAAGAAATTTGATATTGATCCAGACAAAGTTTGGTCTATTGAATAATGCAAGAAGGTGTTAGGTGCATGTATCAGAAAGAAAAACATGAAAGGCATAATCTGTTGCCATAGAGAATATAGCTTATCCATTGCACAAGAACAAACTAGGTGTATTGATAAGTTAAATGAACAAAACAAACAATTGCAGACTCAAGTGTCCTGTTTCAAGACAAAGGTGAGCCATAATCAGGCCTCAACCAAATGTGACTCTGAAGACCAACAGTCAGATGAAAGCTATCCTGATTTACAGTCTTTCTGTAGACTAGAAAACACTAGAAATTCTGGTTTGATAGAAGATGTAAATGCATTTGAAGTGTGTGGAGCAAGACAAAAGGTTCAGACTAGGGCAAAAGGGATTGACTCTGTTCAATCTGTAACCCCCATACTGCAGCTACAAGCAGTCAAATTATCTTTAGGTCCTAAAGAAATCGAGAGAATCGCTGAAAATTTGCCATCAGTGCAAAGAAATTTTTCTGAGTTTAGGAGAGAATTGTCCAGAAAGATGCGGCTCTACGATATGTCTCTAGCTGAAGTCACCCAGCTAATATCACAGATCTTGACTGAGTCAGAATTCAGTGATTTTGAAAATGCTGTAAACTATTTTGAGTTTCAAAATGCCAGAAAAGATGACTTGAGAGAGGAAGTTATGAGAGTGTTAAAGAACATTGTTGGACCAAAAGTGGACTGGTCAAAAATCACTAGTTGTGTACAGAAGAAGCATGAAACTGTTAGTCAGTACACAGAAAGATTTTGTCAGTCAGCTGTAACTTACAGTGGAATAGCAGACACTTCAGAGAAGGTGTTAAATGACAATGGGCCATTAGTTCGCACATGGTATGATGGTCTTTTGTCAGAGCATAGAAATGCATTGCCTTTCTTAGACGTCACATGGGCTACCAGTACCCTGCAAAGTAACCTAGACAGGTTAGCTACTTGGGAAAGAGATTCTGATGTTAAAGAGAGAGTAAACATTGCAGCAGCATCCTTTAAGGTCAACGCAGAGAAGCAACAGAAACGCAAATGTCCTAAGAGAGAGGGCAGCAGTTGTTATTATTGTGGCAAACATGGACATTGGGGAAAAGAATGTAGAAAAAACAAAAAGAATGTTAGAGAAACTAACAATGTAACTCAGCTTCTGCTCAGCCTGCTGGCTGCTTTGAAACAGCCTGTCCCCTCGTAATTAAGCTCGTTGGGCAGCTGTTTTAGTTGTTAACCATTTGGGCTGTGAGTGCTTAATTTCCCCACTAACTTACAACAAAGATGAAAGACTTATTTTTGTTTAATAGAACAAAAGGAAAGTGACAATCTCACCCTTCCTTTGGGGAACACTGGTTAAGTAAACTCACAGCCTTAAATGTTATGCTACAGCACAGGCCCTTCATCAGTAATGGTGTTAGGTCAGACTGTAAATGTAAAATGCCTTCATGCAGTGTCCACATTGATGAATGACAACGTGCACCTGTCACTCACCCATCCTCATGTATGATGTCTGCAATGACTGAATTTGTGTTGGAGGCTGAAGGAGAGATGACTCATGATTGTGTTGCGCTTACATACACACCTTCGAGGGAAGTGGAAGGGATTCCCATAGAGAATTCAGAATTTGAGTTGTTTGTTGACGGTTCAGCTCAAGTAATTGAAAATAACTCAGAAACAAGCCATTAGAGTGGCATGGACCACATTAAGTGATGTTGATTACAGCAGCTGCAGGATTGTGTCAGGGAAGAAAAAAACCTGGACTAATGTCACACTGTAAGGTTGTTCCTGCTCCAACAGGGATAGGATAGGACACGAACCAGTGGGGAGCCGAGGGAAGAACCGATTGCAACAGGCGTCGGGGGCCAACCCTTCGGTGAAGAATCCCTCATAGGCCTTCCCATCCATTAATCCATCCTCACCTCACTGCGTTCTATTTAGGTGTCAAAATAATTCAGAAAATAGGGAAAGAAGGAACAAAAATAGCAGACGCGGGAAAAAGTTTACAACCCTAGTGTTTGAACAAATACTGCTCTCCTGTCTTTTGTTTTCTCTCTTCCTCTGTGCAGGTACCACTTGCTGACCCGAGACCCATACGCCCCGACCTCCTCGTCTGCGTATGAAGACATAACCTCAAGAAACAACTAGACCCACTTCCGAGCCAACTATCACAAAAGGATAGAGAAAAGAAAAAAATACACAACGCAGAGACGACGAAATCTTCAGTCATCCATCGACATGATCAAGATTGTCCTACTACTACACATCATGAAGATCGCACAAAGTCCGGACTCCAGAAACAACATATTCTTAGAGCTGATGAATATGTCAAAAACGCCTTGTTTGCTGGAAACAATGTTTGCGGTCACATCCGAAGATGGTTGCATTCCAGGACTCACTTGTGCACAAAACATGATGGTCCAACAAGACATTCTTGATCTTTCAGCAAAATTACACCAGATGACTGAAGATAATTCTTCATGGTTCGGAAACTTGATTGGTAAACCCTGGCTGTGGATAAAGGAAATAGCAATTATGTTGTTGTTTGTTCTACTGGTGTACTATCTATGCGTCCACAGTATCAAGTGTTTTATTCAACATATGAATCACGCCTCTCACGAGAAAATCACAGTTCCTACCAGAAAAGACAATTACCCGTAGGGACGTCACGGACCCTAAAATTGCATGTTTGTTTCTGTGTAAGCATGCAATTGCAGAAACAGCAACACAGAGCAAGCTATGTGCCTGTAACTTACGCAAGTTACAAGAATGAACTTTTAAGTGTTTAAATTTGTATATTATGTGGGAGTTATTTAGAACTCCCAAAGGGGGAATTGAAGGAATACAAATTTGTCAAATGTTTAATTTAACTTCTAATCCTATCATATATAAACTGAGAAAGTTCTGTAAATTGAATTTAGCATTCAGCTGTGGAGCACGAAAGTCCTGTCTTATTCTGTGTCTCTATATACAGCTGTCAGACGGGTTTTCTTTCTATTGTAAGTTAAATGAAACATGTTAGTGAAACTCTTGGAGACTCTCGCGAGCTTTTGTCTTAGGAAGAGAGAGTCCTGTCATTCCTGTTCTGGAGTCTCAGGGTTTGAATAGGTTTTTCCCTCTCTCTTTTAATACAGGTTACTAAACCTGTATACGAGTTTCCACCATCACAATGTAATCCCTCCCTCTTATAATGTATATATATTACGATGTTTGACTCAAGAAGTCAGACGATATTGGAATGACTGCAGCTACCCGACAAGCAATAAAGAACTTCTGCTTGGAAAACTTCCACCGTCTCCTGGTCTGAGCTTCTAATTTTTCTACAAAGAAAAAGATCACTACACAGCAGACCTGTGATTCTACAGCTAATGAATATCAGCATTTACAACATAATCCAAAATAGCTCTATAAAATTGTTCTGGTCAAAATATTTTGAAAATTACTTTATTTAGACACACTGACATCAATAATCAGCCTGTGAATCTCAACTATGGTGACAATAATTAAGCATGTTGGAGTGCATTCTGGGTGCTACCAATCAAAACTCATTCACGACTCCCATCATGCATTGCGGTATGAATAAATTATTATCTGAATTGTTTTAGTAATTTCCTTTCCCTAATTGAATATTCCGTTTGTCCCCATTGTAGAGATTCATACACTGATTATTGAAGTCTGTGTGTGCCTAAAAGAAAGATTTTGTTTTGTCAGAACAATTTTTAAGAAATCTTTTAGATAAGATCCATTAGATTATTATGGATTTTATGTAGAATCACTGTGATGCTGTAATCCAAATTATACATTTAAGTCAGAGATTAGACTCCATATGAGTTCAGTTATTCAGGTTGAATTATGCCAAATCATAACCAACACCTGATCAACTTTTCTCTTTGTTTTTCTGGCAGTTATAACACGGATACAACAGCCAAACAAAAATCTAAAGTGAGAGATTCAAGGGTCAAGAGCCCAACTAAGGCAAACACTGATCACCATAACGGTGTCTTAAAAAATAGATTTTCTCCTTCATTGATTCTGCTTGACAGAATGCCTAACATCAATAATTGTCAATCATCACTCAATTAATCACTTAATTATCTCATTAACGTTGAATGTAAAAATATTCATTTTAGGATAATTGAACTTAATTAACTTCATTGTTTTGGACAAAATTAAGACTGTTAACCTTATTCAACTAAACAGCATTGGATTAACCTTATGTAATTAACTTAAGTTAATTGAAATAAATAATGTTACATAAATCCAACATAACCTAGTTACATGGGACCTGTTGACATAAAATAGTTAATTAAAGCCAACTGATAACATAACAAAGTTAATTAAAGCCAACATAGCATTTTTTAAGTGGCGCATCCTATATTACTCATGCTTTTCACTTTTTTTATAATCAACATGGAAAAAAATAACATTATTATTCTAACAAATACGAAACTAAAATGCGCTTATTCATATATTAGACATAAATAGCCTACTCTCTATTGCTGCACATTCATTTAATTCTGAATTTTGCACACATAAGTGTAAAGGCATTTGTTTGTGCAAACATATCTGCAACATTTATCAAGTTCACGGATAATTGTGCGTGCATGTATTAATCATTATGATACTAAAATCATAATAAAGTACACTCTAAAAAAAGATGTGTTAAAAAACGACACACAGGATGTGTTGATGGTATTTTGACACATCTTGTGTACACTCTAAAAAAAGATGTGCTAAAAAACAACACACAGGATGTGTTGATGGTATTTTGACACATGTTGTGTACACTCTAAAAAAGATGTGTTAAAAACAACACACAGGATGTGTTGATGGTATTTTGACACATGTTGTGTATATTTTTAACTGTGTGTTAAAATGTAACTCTGGATAGAATAGCACTGGGTGGAGGGAAGTTCGTGTTTATGAAAAAATTATAGGTATATTTTATATGGTAACCCATAAAATGCTCTAAAATAAATAAAGCAATACATTCAAATAAATAAATTAAATCTTCATTCATGAAAACTTAAAGATTAAGTTTTTTTTTTTTTTTGCAGCCAATCACATCATGCCTCTTTTTCAATGTCTTTTTCAAATGCTGCTTTCACTTGTTATTAATAACCAGATTAACTTTATTTCTGTCAGACTCTAAATAAGCTCTTATTGAGAATTAACAGGTTTTGGTGTTGACGATTCATTGAATGTTTAATTTAAAGTCACCAGAATCGTGATTAGTGTCAGCTTTGTTTGGGCTCTTGACCCTTGATTCTTTAATCTTAATTTTCTCTGATTGCTATAAATGTGTGTTTATGTTAGCACATATGAATAGCAGAAATAATCATGGGAATAATATGCTCAGATGATAATATTATCATCATGGACATGTAAGATTATTAAGCTCAGCTAGAGTTTAATATTTGAAAGAAGAATGTAATATATAAAAGATGATTTTTAAAAAGATAAGAATATTGCAATTAACTTTAAATTAATTTTTAAAAACACAGTTCATAAAGAGCCTTACAGTCTAAAGTATCAAACAGACTTCAAGAATCAGCGTATGAGTCTCAACAATGGTGACAAATGAAAAGCTTCATGCTGCAATGCATTCTGGGTGCCACCATAGTACAAATCTCATCCATGACTCCCAGCATGCATTGTGGCATGAAGCTTTTCTTTTGTCACCATTGTTGAGATTCATACGCTGATTCTTGAGGTCTGTGTTTGACTACTTTCTGTTGCAGATTAAAATTATCAGAAAACTTTTTTATTCTTATTCAGCACTGCTGGATAGCATAGTGTAGTGTCACAAGATTGTTATAACTAACAGCACATAAATAAATTAAATGAGCACCATCCATATACTTGATCAGAACAGCACTTGCTGATTATGACATCATCAAGTATTATCTGATCATATTTTCTCTCACCATAACAAATTGTATTATATTAAAATACAGTTAAAGCAGCCAGATAAAAACTAAAAGACGAGTAAAGGGTCAAGAGCTAAAATAAAGGAGCTATTAATCACGATTCTGGTGACTTCAAATAAAACATTCAATGTAACATCAACATCTAAAACTCAATTTTAACTTATTCTCAATAAGAGCTTGTCTATGTAGTTTCATGATGTCTAAACCATCCAAATGTTCAAACAAACTCTTTATTAAACGTCACTGGACTACATAAACACAAGTTAACAAAACGTGTCAGTGTTCATCCAAACACTCAGTTGTAAAAACACAGGAAGTAACTCTGGCAAATACACACCGACTACAGTCACATGTGACACATATCTGACACAAGTTGTGTAACTATAACACATTAGTGTGTAAAAGGTTTCAACACACTTCTGTGTAAGAGGAATAAAACATTAGTTGTGTTAAAGGTAATACAATGTGTAGCCCTAAACACAGAGGTGTGTTAAGATACAACACAGGTTGTGTGTTACATTTGACACAACATGTGTTGTCCCTGAGCACACACACTACATGTGTTAAAATCCACACAACATGTGTTGTCCCTGAGCACATACACTACATGTGTTAAAATCTACACAACATGTGTTGTCCTTGAGCACACACACCACATGTGTTAAAATCTACACAACATGTGTTAAAATCTATACAACATGTGTTGTCCCTGAACACACACACTACATGTGTTAAAATCTACACAACATGTGTTGTCCCTGAGCACACACACTACATGTGTTAAAATCTACACAACATGTGTTCAAATCTACACAACATGTGTTGTCCCTGAGCTGATTCAGCACATGTGTTAAAATCTACACAACATGTGTAATAGTTAACACATCTCTTTTTACAGGTTGTGTTGTTTTCAACTCATCATTTTATAAGAGCGTGCCGACACTCACCATCACTGTGAATGGTATGCAGTGTTTGCTATGTTATGAAACATACAGGCCAGTGTAAATACAAGTTATTTATGTAAATATTTTGTCAGTTGCTACATTTTAAATAATTCCAAGTGAAAACTCTGTTAACTGTTATCTCTCATGAATTTTTGTCAAAAGCAGCATTATCAGTTATGGGTTGAAGTGTGAATAACTGAATAATGTACAGTACAGTGAGTCTGTCCAGTCATTGAGCTTGAGACATTGTCTTGTACTTTGTGTGCACATGCATTCTGTACTCGACTATTGATTAAACGGTTAATATTTTTGCATCTGGCCCTTTTGCTTTATTTTTTAAAATGACACAATGTGTGTGTTAAAATGACTTGCACATTTATTGTGTTAAATTTGACACAACATGTGTTGTCCCTGAGCACACTCACTATATGTGTTAAAACTGACACAACACATCTCTTTTTAGAGTGTACATTTTTAATTCCACATTAATCCATCAAAACACAAGTAAACACATCTTTGTGTAAAAATAACACATCTTTGTGTTGACCTAGTTGACACAATAGATGTGTTAAAGAAAGGGACACATAAGTTGTGTCAAATTTGACACAATATGTGTTGTCCCTGAGCTGATTCAGCGATATATGCGATATATTGATCATTGCAAGTGATGTCACCCCATTGTCTCAGAGCGTACTGAATGACCACTGTACAGTTTTCACCTACACCATTATTAGGTTCACCAGTATTCCAGTATCTGAATGAGGAGTTACTCTGATCTGACCACTGCCATGAGTCTCTGAACAGACCGATCCAGACATCATTAGATATGAGATTATCATTGATGAACTTCTGAATCTGTTGATTCTCATTCTGGTTCCTCACACTGACCAGATCAATGTGATTCTGTCTGCAGAAACTCTGAGCGTCTCTCCAGTTCTTCATCTGATTGACAAAGACAAGTCCTGTGTTCACTTTAAGAAAATAAAATAAAAATCAGTTTGTTCATTATTCTTACGCTGTTTTATGGTTTGTATGTTAACAAGAGCAACAGTGGAAGCATCAGAAACATGTGACATTCTAAGACTGATTCTACAGCTGATGATATATTTAATAATCTCAGTATTTTCAGGATTATTTGAAAGATTTAACATGAAGCAACATTTCTGAACATTATTATGATTTTAAAGCGCATTAAGAGCCTGAAGAGAGAAACACAGGAAGATGTTACACTGCATCTAAATATGTTCCAGTGTTTCCCCTAGAAATTTTTCCAGCAGCGGTGCTGTCACGTGCCGGAGGATGTTACCAAGTCGCGCGCGGGGGTCCGGGGGCCCGGAAGAATTTTTTTTTTTTTTTAAATAACCCCTTAAAGGGGAAATGAAGCAGTCAGTCAAGTTTACATGATTTACAAGATGGATGTCTGCTATAATCAAAAATTATATAAGAAACATGACAAATGTTAACAAATAAAAGAAACACCGTTATATCTTTTGGGGCAAGGGCGCCACCATTGTGCAGTATTATAACCGGTGACGTCACGGGGTGGGTTTGCTCTGGGCTGAGTTCAGTAAAGTACAGTGAAAGATGCATGTAAGCTGGTTGAACCAGCGAACAACTAACGTTAGGTACAGTCATTGTTAGCTAACAGCTGTAAGCATGAACTAGCTAAGGCTAACTTAGTGTTTAGCTAGTGAACTTTATTAGTAGGCTACCAGACAAAAAGACGACGTCTTACATTAACAAACTGCACATGGAAACATTGTTCGCGATGTCTGCCATCATATTCCTGTCTCTTGTCAACACCATGGTTGCAATACATGGTTAAGATCAGCGTCTTGACAGCAAATGGATTGTGCTATCGTGGCGTAATAATCTGTTTGGTTGTAAAATGTATTACTTACCTGAATGAAATGAAATCGAATGTATCGACCTGTGGAATCATTCATTCACAGACAGCATACGAATCTTCCTGTTACGACTCCGAGTCGAGTGTGAATTGAAAACGCTTCAGTGCGTGCAGGAAACCGAACAGATCATTTAAACTGATTCGCGAACCGATTTAGACAGATCTGCCAACATGTTTGATGAAGTCTTTGAACAGAATCGACTAAAAAAAAAGAGTGATTCATTTGTAAATTGAGCATCGCTCATCATGCCCATAAAAAAGATACAGCGCGCTTGGAAAACTCATTCGCATTTATATACATGTTTGCATTAAAATAAAGTGCGCTGTTTGCATCCCTGCATATAACGAGATCTGGGCCATACAAATTACGGGAGTTTCACGGGAGCAATAACAAAACGGGAAGGGGGCGAGAGATGGATGTGAAATACGGGAGACTCCTGGGGAAAACGGTAGTGTTGACAGGTATGAGCTACACCTAATACACCATAACACCATAATTTGTATGGCCCTGCATATAACGAGATTTGGGAGATCTGTCTATATCGGTTCGCGAATCAGTTTGAATGATCTGTTCGGTTTCCTGCACGCACTGAATCACTGAAGCGCTTTCAATTCACACTCGACTCGGAGTCGTAACAGGAAGATTTAAGAACATCAACAGCGTTGAATGAAGTGGCCGTGGACCTACAGTACAGTCTAGTGAAAGCAAATCTGCAAATCTATATTGTTTGCCAGTGATGAAGATCTTTATTAGTTGAACATCTTCGTATGCTGTCTGTGAATGAATGATTCCATAGGACGATACATTCAATTTCATTTAATTCAGGTAAGTAGGCTAATACATGACAACCAAACAGATTATTACGCCACGATAGCACGATCCATCTGCTGTCAAGACGCATATCTTGACCATGAATTGAAACCATGGTGTTGACAAGAGACAGGAATATGATGGCAGACATCGCAAACAATGTTTCCATGTGCAGTTTGTTAACGTTAGACGTTGTCTTTTTGTATGGTACTAATAAAGTTCACTAGCTAAACACTAAGTTAGCGTTAGCTAGTTCATGCTTACAGCTGTTAGCTAATAATGACTGTACCTAACGTTAGTTGTTCGTTGGTTCAACCAGCTTACATGCATCTTTCACTGTATTTTACTGAACTCAGCCCAGAGCAAACCCACCCCGTGACGTCACCGGTTATAATACTGCACAATGGTGGCGCCCTTGCCTCGAAATATATAACGGTGTTTCTTTTATATGTTAACATTTGTCATCTTTCCTATATAATTTTTGATTATAGTGGAAATCCATCTTGTAAATCATGTAAACTTGACTGACCGCTTCATTTCCCCTTTAAACCATGACTTTTGGCAAGTTTTGTGGATAGAAATGGACATTTTGAGACATACAAATATGACATACCATCAGCAGATTCAAGGCATGATTATTGCAGCACGTACCTTGAACTGGTCACAAACAGAAATCTTCATTTTATAATTTTAGACAGGATTTTTCACGTTTTTGTTTTGTGTTACATTTCAGCTATAAGGTAGATATTGATAGGGGGAAAATGAAATGGCACAACCCAGAAAAAGATTATTTAGAATTTATTGAAAATTTTATCTTAATGGCAAAGGCCACACCCAATCTGTGAGCACTTAATTTTTCTAACATTTTTAAAATCAAAAGTTTTATGTTAACATTATTTAATGCAAAATGAATGAAGTGAACAAACATGAACAATCAAGTGTTTGTATTAAATAACATTCACAAACATTAATTCATGTTGTAAAAATATATTGTTCACTCAATGTTGATGTTAGATACAACAATACAGGAGATAAAACGTGTTTTATTTGACTTGACTGTACTTTTATTTAATCCAAAACTGTGTTCATATTTAATTTTAAAAGGCTTTTTAAACCTGCTAAGAGTTATCCAGCCAAGAATAAGCCTAGAACTGCTTTTCTGATGGACTAATAAACAGCATAAACAGTACTCGGGTGTCGGTCCGATACTGTGCTCATGTACTCCTACTTGTAAAACTACCCCGATACAACCGCACCCGAGTCCACTTTAGGCGCCGTTCACATATCACGTTTTTTGCGCGCAAATTCGTTATTTCAATTCTAGACGCGCGTGGGCGAGATGAAAACATCGTGACAAAAACCAACCGATCAGCTTCGGCCTTTCCGTAACAACATCAAAAGCTCGGCCGAACAGCTGATCATAGCTGTACAGGGCGGATTTTTATTTCTTATCTCCATAAATATATCTAGTAGTAAAGCTAATGCAAGGGCTAGAAATCAATTAATTCTTTGCTTATACTTCCTCGTCCTCATGGAGAGCGCCGCTTTCTCCTTTCCAAAAGCGCTTGCTCTCCCGTGCTATGAAACCATGAACAGAGGCGGCCTGGAAAAACGAGCCTACATTTGAAATAACGAATTTGCACGCGCAGAAAAACACGCTGTGTGAACGGCCCCTTTTGGCAACGTGACATTAGCCTAATCGAAAATATTTCCATATGTGGCTCTTTTCTCCTTTCTTGTCAACAAGTGGATTCAGAGCCACCGCATTAGCAGCGCCGGCGGTCGCCTTGTCTCAGGCTTTTTAGGTAAGTAAGTGAATGTCGTGATATTACTGATCATGTGAAGATTTTGCAGCGGCGCTGAAAATCCAGTGGCGGCGCTGTGCCGCCGCTAAATACATTGTAGGGGAAACACTGTTAACTGAACAGCTTCGGAGTTGTTGGAATGGTTATATGACTCTTTTCGGGTTGAATGGTGGCCGTCTCGCCCCCGCCTCGTGCCTGTGAGTGGAAAAACCGCACTTGCAACTTTGGGCCGGCGGACCGCCATCAGGAAGTATCGCATGATTTCAGTTCTCGCAATGTAACGAATTGCTTTACGGCACTGCACACATTACACGCATACACGCCCCCATCCAGGATCCGGCTAGCTATAAGAACAAGTATCGCCATGGCTAAGCCGGCATATAAGAAGCAGAAAACTAGAAAGGCATTGTCGGAGGAACGGAGAAAGAGGAAACGGCAGACTGACCGAGCGAGGAGTCAGACACGAGTAAACATCGGACCTGCGTTTTCAGAATGGAGAAAAAAACGAAGCGCCTGCGGTCGGAAGAGTCTAGGAAAAGGAAAGGAGAATCTGACAGCGCGAGGAACCGCACAAGAGTCCCACTCGCTCAGGCTTTCACTGTTAAAGTTGATTCCTGCGATTATCATGAGAACAGTTGTCAATATCTCACATAATTATCAGGACATAAATAAGCCTAGACGTTGTAATTAGTGTAAATGAGCACAATTTGCAAACTATTATTCCTCTGGGTGGTGATGGCGCAGTGGATAAGACGCATGCCTTTGGTGTGAGAGACCCGGGTTCAAATCCACTGTGAGACACCAATGTGTTCCTGAGCAAGACACTTAACCCCTAGTTGCTCCAGAGGCGTGCGACCTCTGACATATATAGCAATTGTAAGTTGCTTTGGATAAAAGCGTCAGCTAAATGAATAAATGTAAATGTGTTATGATAAATTGCAATAATCATGTCTAACAACATCATAAAGGACATTGTTACGAAATAATGCGACGTACATGATACACTTTATTGGTGTCATCTGGCATTTAGGCTCAGGTAAGCCTAACGCGGTAGGCTACTTTATTATTATGAAGTGCAGAGGCCGTGAGTGCAGATACGCTCTGCGTGAGTTGTATTTACGATAGTAACGTTAAATACAAGTACTCTACAGCGACTCTAGGGATCGCTGTTTGACAAAAACAGAAATTCTGCATAGTACCGCTTTAATGCACTGGTTTATTTTGACAAATGTTTTGTCCCGTCCATTGCTACGGATATCACTGTCAATCATAGCAATTTCAGGAGTGACTGAGGAACAATGTAATGGACTCATACCCGTAATTATATATTTTTTTCTTGGCTATTTGGCATGCAGTTTTCATACTCTGTAACCGGTCCACGGCTCACGGCTGTTACGTTTCTCTGTCTCTGCGTTGTGTACAAGAAGGACCAGGACACTTTCACTGTTGTTCACCAGAAGGGGGAGTTTATTAAATGTCACACTCAGCATGACTGCTCTCCATCTGTGGATCAACGTCAATAAACCTGATCAATCGTGTATGATATAACACTAGTTAGTTGATTAATGGCTCAAAACCCTGCTAATAAATATTATACGGCCCACACGATATATCTTCAAATTCTTATTCCACTCATGCATATAACACACAACAGAACGCAGCGTACAGTAGTGATGTTACATATGACACTGAAGCTTCCTAAGCGTGTATCGAGTTCGCAGCGCAATTTCTCATGATGCTTCGTGTCGGAGTGTGTATTGTTTTCAGAGAAACACGTGATCAACGAAAAACGAAGCCTCACTTTCTGTCCAGTCACGTGACTCACTTTGTTTGTGGGAATGTTTGAACACAGACCAATACTTTACAGGTTTTTGAGAGTTTAAGTCCATTTACATTTATATATATATATATATATATATATATATATATATATATATAAACAAGCCTATCACCTATGCTACATGATTATATATTTTGTCATATAAACAGCATAGAAACCATAAAATTATTAGAACACCATTTACTTGCATCAAACAACTCTTTTGGTATTTTTATAAGTAGTATTAATGTAATTGTTACATTTAATTTATTGCCACACTTTAATATGTTAATTATATTATCTGAAAACTGAACATTTAGCGTTGTCATGCTTTTATTTGTGTTTAATAGATAAATCAATGGCGCTGCGCCCTCGGGTTTATGGCTGCTATATATTTGACCTGCCACAAGATGGCGCTGTTTTCAACACTCTTGATGCTTCAAATCTTTTCCCGGAACAATCAGGGGAAAGCGGTGCTTCATGAGGATTCATTTGCCCATCAATAGCATACAGTCTCAGTACTGTTTACAAGATGATATTAAATCAATATATACTCTTTGCAAACTTAATTTGCTCATAAATTGAAGAGCTCTAAAAAACGCTTACGTGTGCAATGCGAACTTGAGGCGCACACGCTTCAAAATGACATCAGGACAGGAGCAGAAAGAAATGTAAAAAATAAAAGTCTCTAGAAGGTGAATAGCAGAATCAATGTTGCTTAAAAAAACAGAAATAAATCGGTAATAAAATAAGGATTTTAGTGTGTGTGTGTGTGTGTATGTGTGTGTGTGTTCGTGCACGTTCATGCGTGTGTGTGTGCGTGCGCGTGCATGCGTGTGCGCTTGCATGTGCGTGTTTTTAAGTTTCCTCGAAAATACTTCCATATTAATTGCAATTTTTTCCTTACAAATTGAGCGTCAGCGTCAGTTCTGGCAGGCCAAGTAGTCAAGACACTGCTAACGCTATTCGGCCAACAACACAGTCTCATCAGCTGATCTGCATCAGCACATCAGTGCTTCAGCTGTTCATCTCCCCTCGCTGCTAATGACCAGGCTCAAATCAGGGCACCCTATTTAAACAGATTCAGCTCCTAACTGCTTGCTGCTCGCTCTCTGCAGCCCGCCACCTCCCCAGCTCCTCCTTGTCGTGTATAACGTGGCATTTGCCATTGTCATCGTTGCTGCTCTGTTCATATGGGGGAATAGTTCTGCTCTCCCAGTACTAACTGTGAGCGTTCCCTAATGCTGCCGCTGTCCTCTGACTCTCTGCTATTTCATGGTGCTCATGAAAGGTCAGAGGACTCCCTGAACAGAGCCATACCGCCAAAAAAATTTAATTCAGAATTTATCAACTTGAATTGCAATTTACTCAATAAAATTTCCTAAATCATTTTTTGTCATGTGTTTTCTTGACTTAATGGAACTGACAGAAATTATATTATCAGCATTACAATTTGAGTAAATGTAACTGTGAAAAACGTAAGAACCTAATTCATGTAATTCATGTAATTTGATAGTGAATATAGAAGAGACTGTGGATAAATTTCACACTTTCAATGTTGTCAATTTCTGTATAGAAAATATTTTTCTGAAAAAAGTCCAGTCCATGTAATGATAATCCATTAAAATAAAATCAAGATTCAAGATACACTGTAACTATATTAATAATAAACTACCAGTCTACAGTTCAGGTTCATATTTCACTAGTTAATGAACATATTTAGATGCAGTGTAACATCTTCCTGTGTTTCTCTCTTCAGGCTCTTAATGCGCTTTAAAATCATAATAATGTTCAGAAATGTTGCTTCATGTTAAATCTTTAAAATAATCCTGAAAATACTGAGATTATTAAATATATCATCAGCTGTAGAATCAGTCTTAGAATGTCACGTGTTTCTGATGCTTCCACTGTTGCTCTTGTTAACATACAAACCATAAAACAGCGTAAGAATAATGAACAAACTGATTTTTATTTTATTTTCTTAAAGTGAACACAGGACTTGTCTTTGTCAATCAGATGAAGAACTGGAGAGACACTCAGAGTTTCTGCAGACAGAATCACATTGATCTGGTCAGTGTGAGGAACCAGAATGAGAATCAACAGATTCAGAAGTTCATCAATGATAATCTCATATCTAATGATGTCTGGATCGGTCTGTTCAGAGACTCATGGCAGTGGTCAGATCAGAGTAACTCCTCATTCAGATACTGGAATACTGGTGAACCTAATAATGGTGTAGGTGAAAACTGTATAGTTCTCGATCCGAATAATCCGACAACTCTGGGAAAATGGTATGACGGCTCTTGCTACAGCACACTTCCTTTTGTGTGTCATGAAGGTGAGCAGATCCTCACAAAACACACAGAATCTATCCATCACCTCCAGATATCTTAAAGTTCACGCTTCATGTCTGACATGACAAATTCCTCCACAGTGTTTGTTCTGCATGTTGTTTTTGATCAGTCTCTCTCTAGTTTTTGCTTGTGGTTTGTTTTGTGTCCAGATAAACTGATTCTGATCACTGAGAATCTGACGTGGACTGAAGCTATGAGATACTGCAGACAGAATTATACGGATCTGGTCTCGGTTCATTCAGTCGAGATGCAGAATAAGGTGATGAATGTGGTTAAACGTGCGTCTACTGAGGCGGTGTGGTTGGGTTTACACAACTACTGCAGCATGAACATGTGGCTCTGGTTGAGCGGAGAGATCGTGTGCTATCAGAACTGGGCTCCAGGGAACGGGACGACACCGGAAAACTGCAGCCTTGAGAAGAGAAAAGGAGCAGTTCAGTCTGGAGGAGATCAGCGCTGGATCAGCCGTCCTGAGACTCACAAACTCAACTTTATCTGCAGCAGATATTAGGAGTGAAGGATATATGTGTGTTCTTAGGGCTGGGCGATATATCGCACAATATTGTTATGCGTATCTCGTCAGTAAAGCCGGTTCCTTGATTAGTAGTAAATCACCTTCACCTGCTTTCAGATGGAGCGGCATTTACTACAAAGAGCCGTAGTTCACTGATAAGCTGAGCCATATCGCATCAATATCGCGGACGTATCGCCAGCGATAATTAATGCGATATGGCTCAGCTTATCAGTGAACTACGGCTCTTTGTACTCAGCAAAAACTCCAGTGTTAAATTAACACTCCTGGGAGTGTATATGAGTCCACTCAAGAGTGTTGAAGTTAATGAGATAATTAAGTGATTAATTGAGTGATGATTGGCTATAATTTATTGCTTCGCCCAATTCCATATATAGTAGAGCTGCCCAAACCCACTTTGCCACATATGTATATATATATATGTATATATGTATATATATATATATATATATATATATATATATATATATATATATATATATATATATATGTGGCAAAGTGGGTTTGGGCAGCTCTACTATATATGGAATTGGGCGAAGCAATAAATTATAGCCACGCCCAAAACTCTGGTTGAAATTATCTCCGACTACGCCACCTAGGAATTTCACCCCAAGAATTTAACAACCTCTAACTAAAAGGCACACGCAGATTCTAATCATGGGTGGAATCAGAAATAATGGTAGTCGTACAAAAGTTTATTAATGGTTAAAACACAATAGTTGTAAAAGGCATTGACCAGCAATCACTCACATGTTAGATTCTATCGTTGGCCGCAGAGGAACCTGGGCTTACCAACAGGGGCAGTCTCAAGATATCACCCTTATGTAAATCACTCTATTCACAGTGCACACACACACTAGCACACACTCAGCAACTCATGTCAGAGAAGACCACGACACACAGTGAGGATGCAACCACCAAAAGGTCACTTGTCTGCCCCCCGGGTGCCCAGGTCCTGCCAACAAACAAAAAAACAATAAGAGAGAGCATCGATATGCAAAGAAAAGAAAATACAAATATCACAAATTTATTAATACAATTCCCAGAAGGGACCAACCATTTGGTCCCAATCCAGTCGTTACAAATCAAAAACCCAAAGAAAACAACAAAAGACACGATATAAACTCAAATTAGATAAAGAGTCACTAAACAAAATAGTCAATTCACAAGTTCACACTTACAAATAAGTCAGATAGAATAAATGCGTATTTGGCGTGCTGTCCGAGGAGAGGGCTCCGAGCTAGGTATTCGGCCCGAACCCAGAGCACTCCCCCTGTATTCCTGGCTATGAAGATAAGCCAAGAGTGAGGAGTCGGGGTGGTGGAGGGATGCTGAAACTGTCAAGGAATGTTAGGTGAGTTGACAGAGAAATATTTATATGCTTCCTCTCGTGCTGATAGGGTAGACATGATAATTGTCTGATGACAAGTTGATTGGAATGATTATTTGAACGTGCTCCTCCCGAACTTTGTTTATAAAACATAATTTCACGAGTTCACACTTACAAATAAGTCAGATAGAATAAATGCGTATTTGGCGTGCTGTCCGAGGAGAGGGCTCCGAGCTAGGTATTCGGCCCGAACCCAGAGCACTCCCCCAAAATCTGCAAAATAAAATGCAGGACAGCTGCCAAAAAGAGGTTGATAACCTCCCAAAAACTTGCGGAGTGCAAAGCTTAAAGTATCAGCCGTGGGAAGGGGTTAGTTGCTGGAAGACTTATTTTACCATGGGACGGGAGTTGGTTGTCTTGAGGTTGGATAGGTGTGCCTCTCAGGTAGTAGGCTGGGGGAGGACTACTTGCGGAGCCGGAGGAGATGACACTGCTGCGGCAGTGGAGCAGACTTGCTTTTCAATCTTGCTTTTAAGAATCCAAAACAATTTTTGGAATATAGAACTGACCTCCTGCGGGAGTGGAGTAGATGGCACTGCTGCGGCAGTGGAGCAAGTTTGCACGGAGTAACGGAGCTCCTGCGGGAGCGGAGTAGAAGACACTGCTGCGGCAGTGGAGCAAGTTTGCATGGAGTAACGGAGCTCCTGCGGGAGCGGAGTAGATGACACTGCTGCGGCAGTGGAGTAAGTTTGCATGGAGTAACGGAGCTCCTGCAGGAGCAGAGTAGATGACACTGTTGCGGCAGTGGAGCAAGTTTGCACGGAGTAACGGAGCTCCTGCGGGAGCGGAGTAGAATACACTGCTGCGGCAGTGGAGCAAGTTTGCACGGAGTAACGGAGCACCTGCGGGAGCGGAGTAGAAGACACTGCTGCGACAGTGGACAAACTTGCTTTTGACTTGCTTTCCAGGTATCCTATGGTGAGTTGAGAGGAGAGTTGGGCACTTGCTGGAGCGGAAGAGATAATGATTCCGTGGGAAATGGAGCAAGTTGGAAGAAGAAAATGGAACTCCTGCGGGAGTGGAAAAGATGATACTGCTGCGGCAGTGGGCCGAACTTGCTTTCTGAACTCGACTGTTTAAAAGGTAAGTTGGACTAAAGACTGGGCTCCTGCGGGAGCGGAGTAGGTTGTGTTGTAGTTTTTTCTAACCGGTGGGCCAGTTGGATTGGGAACAAGCTCCTGCTGGAAAGGAAGAGATGATGCTGCTGCTGTGTTGGAACCAAACTTGCTTTGAAATAGCTTCCTGGCTATCCGAAAGGAAAGTTGGAAGGAGAGCTGAGCGGATATGGTACTGCTGTGGCAGTGGAACGAGTTGGAGTTGGGAAAAGTAGCTCCTGGGGGAGCAGAGTAGATGACGTTGCAGCGGGAGTGGAACCCGACTTGTTTCCGGCGGCCTAAGGCAGGTTGGTAGAGAAAAAGGTGAGCCCCTGCGAGAGCGGAGAGAAAGCACTGCTGTGGCAGTGGAGTGAGTTAGGATGGACGGGGCTCCTGCGGGGGTGGTGGGCCTGTAAGGTTGGTAGTATGAGAAAGTTGATAATGGAGAATTTTAGCTGATTAGGGTTCGTTGGGCTTCTTTGATATGGAAGCGGTTTGAACGGATGTAACTTTTAAAGGCCTCCGAAGACCAGCGGCCAAGCTCTTGAATCTGCTGCTGGGAGAGGCCTTTTTGGGCAGATGTGGTTGCTGCGCCTATACGGAATGAATGGCTGGAATAGTGGTCTGCTGGGAAGCCTGATTGGAGCAAAATGGACTTGAGGTGTTTTGGAACCAGAATCGTGTGACGGGGCGATTGGAATTGTCAGTGAAGAGTGGGTCGGAAGGGGACTTGGTCTGCGAGTTTCTGAAATGTAAGTATGCTAAGAGAGATTGGTACGGTTGGATTGGTGATGGGAGATTGAAGATGTATATGAAATGGCCTTTTTTCATTTGATCTGTCTTACTTTGCTTTATGAAGTAAGAGATGGTTTCGTTGTCAAGTACTGATAGATCTGAGATTGTGGGATGGACTTTTGGGTTAAAGCTGGAAGTGATGGTGAGTTCTGAGCAGCTGAGAAAACCGAAAAAAGCCAATATGAACATTGCGTCCAGTGTACGGGCGGTGTTGGTGGAGTGATGACCTCGGCTGAGGGTGGAGATGCACTTAGTGAGTATGTCTAAAGTTATTGGTTGTCTGGCATCTGGGCGGGTGGGTTGGGTTTTTTGGATGCCTTTGATGAGCATTGATGTTTGAGAATTTGCTATCTCTGGGGAAGGTGAACCAAAAAGAAGTTTGTGGAAGAATTGGAGTCCGCTTAGATAACCCTTGATGGAGCAGGCTTTAAGGTTCTTGATGCTGTTGAGATAGGATATGAATGAAGTGATGGTGAGCAGAGAAAAATTGGGAAAAGGCAAGTTGTATGTAGAGTGAAAAGACTTAAAACACTTCCATGCGGTTAAGTAGGATTGGAGGGTGCTGGGTGAAACGGCTTGAAGAATGGAATTAAGAGAGGCATCGAGAAGTGGTTTCAGTGGGTGGTTTATGGGAATATCAGCTCTGAATAGTGAGGTACTGGGGTTGGGAAAGGGTCCGCATCTGGTGCCAGCAGCCTGAATTTCTGGAAAGCAAAACGAGAGAGTCAGCTATTTGATTTCTGGACCCGGGAACATGTTTTGCAGTTAAGATGAATTGATCGCAAGCTGCGATCCAAATGAGGCGTCTTAGGAGAGGCATTAGTGCGGGGGAATTTGAGCGGCCTTTGTTGATGCAATGCACGGTTGCTTCATTGTCGCAGTGTACCATGATGCTGTTAGTTGAACATTCTTTACCCCACAGGAAGGCTGCTACCACTAAAGGATACAATTCGAACAGCGCTGAGGATGATTGTAATTGCGGTGAGTCTAACAGCTGGGCGGGCCATGTAGACGCAAACCAACGGCCTTGGTAGAATCCCCCGAAACCGACGGAGGGAGCAGTGTCGGTGAACAGTTGGATATCCACGGGGAGAGAAATCAGATTATTATAGAAAAAGGACAGGCCGTTCCATTGTTTAAGGAAGGTTATCCATTAACTGAGCTCGTTGCAACATGACGTAGTTAGGGAGATTTGGTCCTCTAGCGCGTGAACTGATGATGCGAGGAAGAGAAGATGTGAGATGAAAGGGCGGCCTTGCGGAATGATGCGCATCGCAAAGTTTAAGTGGCCGAGCAGAGGGAGTAGCTCTCGTTTAGAGCAATTTGGATTTTCTAGGAGGGTGGATGCGACCAGAATAATCCTGTCGATTTTTTTCCTTGGGCAGTGAGGCCTGGAAATTGACTGTGTCCAAATTAATGCCCAGAAATTCGATGGATGTGGCGGGGCCCATGGTTTTCTCTTGGGCGATTGGAATCCCGAGCTCAGCGAAGACTTTTTGGACTGTGAGAAGATGCGTGGCTGGGACGGTGTTGGGCGGTGAGATAATTAGGAAATCATCTAGCAGGTGGATTAAGTAGGGTATCGAGTAGTTATTGGAAAGAATCCAGCAAATGGCTTCTGATAGCATGTCGAAAATCTTGGGGCTGCTTTGCACCCGAAAGTTAAACGGACGGCAAAGTAAAATTATTCTTGCCAGCGTACGCCGAACAAATGCCATGAATCTGGATGAATGGGTATCACTTTAAAAGCAGAAGTGATGTCGACTTTAGCGAGCCAAGCGCCGTAGCCTGCGTCTTTAATCAAGGTTATGGCTTAGTCAATGGTGTGGTAATGAAGAGAAAATTGTTCAAGCGAGATAAGGCTGTTTATGCTTGGAAACTGAGAATTATGCGGGGCTGAGAGATCGATTATTAAACGTTTTTTGCCTGAAACTATCCTACACTCTAAAAAGAGATGTGTCAAAAAACAACACATGTGATGTGTAGATAGCATTTTGACACATGTTGTGTAGATTTTAGCACACAATGTGTGTTAAAATGTAACTCTGGATAGAATAGCACTGGGTGGAGGAGAGTTTGTGTTTATGAAAAATTATAGGTATATTTTATATGGTATCCAGAGGTGGGAAATCCAGGGGCCAATGAGTAGAAGTCCTGCCATATGTTTATTCCACCCATGAACTAAGTCAGTTGAGATTCATACGCTGATTGTTGATATCTGTGTGTGTCAGCATAAACCAACTTTTTATATCATGTTTGTTTAAAGATTTAAACCGATTGTTATATTGCTGGATCTCATGCTGCAGTAACACAGGGTTTGTATCGTGAAAAAAATATTAATGTGACAAAATAGTTGTTAGATTAAAATACCTCAGTGAATCAGTCTGTTTCATGATGATTATAAAACCATCAAAAGGAAACCATCATCACCTGATATCATTTCACTTTAGCTTTCTTTGCTGCTGCAAATGTGTTTAATAAACACACTGTCACAGCAGCAAAAAAAGATAAAAGATTTAATAAGAGTTTAGAGCCCAACTAATGGAAACACTAATCACTGTGATGGTGACTTCAAAGGAAACAGAGTTAAACCTCTGTTAATTCTCAATAAAACTTCTGTAGACGTCTGACATAAATAAAGTCAGTCTGGTTAGTAATAAGTGAAGCTGGTAATGCTGTTTGTGGAGTTGTTTAATCCTCCTCTGCTGAGATCTTCGCAGATTTAATGTCTTCTTTTCTCTTCAGTTAATTTCATCTGAGGCTGTGGCTGAAATTGCTCCATATTTAATATACACAGATTTTTTTTGGCTACGATAAGGTCCAGGTCTGGTTTATTTCTTTGCTCTTGGCTGACATGTGTCATTGCTATGCAGAGGTGTAAAGTCCAGGTTCAGAAAGTAAAAGTCCTCCTCAGTATTTTGTTCCAATCACCTGGATTTGCTAATTCAGACAGGAGACAGAACTAATTAGTGAAATCAGCTGACTGAGTTCATGGGTGGAATAAACATATGGCAGGACTTCTACTCATTGGCCCCTGGATCCCATAAAATGCTCTAAAATAAATAAAGCAATACATTCAAATAAATAAATGTAATCTTAATTCATGAAAACTTAAAGATTAACGGGTGTTTTTTGGCAGCCAATCACATCATGCCTCTTTTCAATGTCTTTTTCAAATGCTGCTTTCACTTGTTATTAATAACCAGATTAACTTTATTTCTGTCAGACTCCACAGAAGCTCTTATTGAGAATTAACAGGTTTTGTGTTGACGATTCATTGAATGTTTCATTTAAAGTCACCAGAATCGTGATTAGTGTCAGCTTTATCTGGGCTCTTGACCCTTGACTCTTTAATATTAGTTTTCTCTGATTGCTGTAAATGTGATTTGATTTCACACATTCGAAACAGCAGAGAAAATCATGGGTAAAATATGCTCAGATGATAATGTCATCATCATGGACATGTAAGATTGCTGAGCTCAGCAAGAATTTATTATATGAAAAATAAGTGTACTATATAAAAGATGATTTTTAACAAACGTGAGCTTATTGCAAATAACTTAATTAATTTTTAAAAACATAGTTAGCACAGAGTCTTGCAATATAAGGTATCAAACAGACTTCAAGAATCAGCGTATGAATCTCAACAATGGTGACAAATAAAAAAATCCTCTGTTAATTCTAAATAAAAGCTTCGTACCGCAATGCATGCTGGGTGTCACCATAGTACAAATCTCATCCATGACTCCCAGCATGCATTGCGGTATTAAGTATTTCGTTTATCACCATTGTTGAGATTCATACGCTGATTCTTGAGGTTTGTGTTTGAGTAGTTTCTGCTGTAGATTAAACATTTCAGGACACATATTTTTTATTCTGCACTGCTGGATATCATGGTGTAGTGTCACAAGATCATTATAATTAACAGCACATAAATAAATTAAATACACACCATCCATATACTCATAAACTTGATCAAAACAGCTCTTGCTGATTATGACATCATCAAGAAACATTTGATCAACTTATCTCTCTCCATAGCAAATGTATTTCATTAAAATACAATTAAAGCAGCCAGAGACAAACTAAAAGAAGAGTAAAGGGTAAAGAGCTCAAATAAAGGAGCCATTAATCACAATTCTGGTGACTTCAAATAAAACATTCAGTGAAACATCAACATCTAAACCTCAGTTAATTCTCAATAAGAGCTTGTCTATGTAGATTCATGATGTCTTAACCATCCAAATGTTCAAACAAACTCTTTATTAAATGTCACTGGACTACATAAACACAAGTTAACAATACGTTTCAGTGTTCATCCAAACACTCAGTTGTAAAAACACAGGAAGTAACTCTGGCAAATACACACCGACTACAGTCACATGTGACACATATCTGACACAAGTTGTGTAACTATAACACATTAGTGTGTAAAAGGTTTAAACACACTTCTGTGTAAGAGGAATAACACATTAGTTGTGTTAAAGGTAATACAAAATGTGTAGGTCTAAACACAGAGGTGTATTAAGATATAACACAGGTTGTGTGTTAAATTTGACACAACATGTGTTGTCCCTGAGCACACACACTACATGTGTTAAAATCTACACAACATGTGTTGTCCCTGAGCACACACACTACATGTGTTAAAATCTACACAACATGTGTTGTCCCTGAGCTGATTCAGCACATGTGTTAAAATCTACACAACATGTGTAATAGTTAACACATCTCTTTTTACAGGTTGTGTTGTTTTCAACTCATCATTTTATAAGAGCGTGCCGACACTCACCATCACTGTGAATGGTATGTAGTGTTTGCTATGTTCTCAAACATACAGGCCAGTGTAAATACAAGTTATTAATATAAAATATTTTGTCAGTTGTTACATTTTAAATAATTCAAAGTGGAAACTCTGTTAACTGTTATCTCTCATGAATTTTTGTCAAAAGCAGCATTATCAGTTATGGGTTGAAGTGTGAATAACTGAATAATGTCCAGTACAGTGAGTCTGTCCAGTCATTGAGCTTGAGACATTGTCTTGTACTTTGTGTGCACATGCGTTCTGTACTCGACTATTGATTAAACGGTTAATATTTTTGCATCTGGCCCTTTCGCTTTATTTTTTAAAATGACACAATGTGTGTGTTAAAATGACTTGCACATTTATTGTGTTAAATTTGACACAACATGTGTTGTCCCTGAGCACACTCACTATATGTGTTAAAACTGACACAACACATCTCTTTTTAGAGTGTACATTTTTAATTCCACATTAATCCATCAAAACACCAGTAAACACATCTTTGTGTAAAAATAACACATCTTTGTGTTGACCTAGTTGACACAATAGATGTGTTAAAGAAAGGGACACATAAGTTGTCAAATTTGACATAATATGTGTTGTCCCTGAGCTGATTCAGCACATGTGTTAAAATTTAACACATTATGTGTTGTTTTTAACACATCTGTTCTACGAGTGTAGTGGCCACTCCAATGGGGCCGATGCGGAAACATTCGAAAGGAGGAATGTTAAACGGACCAATCATAAAGCCTGATTCGATTTCTTTTTTAATCAGGGTGTTGACTCCCAGATAGCAACGTTGTTTCGGCCCAGATCCAGCCCACATCTGGCACTTGTGGGATGCGGATCTGGCCCACATGCAGGCGTGGATCGACGGCGCTTGCGTGGCCCACTCCTGTTTGCCAGATCTGGGCCACAAGCAGGCCATAGCAATGCCACATGTCAGCCAATTGCAAAGAAATAAACCAGAACTGGAATTTATCTGAGCCACAAAATCTGTGTATATTAAATATGGAGTCATCTCAACCTTAATAAGCCTGTTAACAAGCAGAATCACTGAAGGAAAGAAGAGAATAGAAAAAGAGACGAGCAGAAACACAAGAACAACAACTGACTTCAGACACAGACTTAGAAGAAATCAACTGAAGATAAAATAAGACATTAAATCTGTGAAGATCTCAGCAGAGGAGGATTAAACAACTCCACAAACAGCATTACCAGCTTCACTTATTACTAACTAGACTGACTTTATTTCTTTCAGACTTCTACAGAAGCTTTTATTTAGAATTAACAGAGGTTTAACACTAATGTCTTTCATTTGAAGTCACCATAACAGTGATTAGTGTTTCCATTAGTTGGGCTCTTAACTCTTAATATATCTTTTGTCTTCTTTTGGCCGTTGTTACAGTGTGTTTAGTCAAACACATTTGCAACAACAAAGAAAGCTAAAGTGAAATGAGATCAGGTTATAATGGTTACCTGTTGATGGTTTTATAATCATCATGAAATAACTTGAATCACTGATGCCTTTGGAATCTAACAGTTGTGTTGATCCATTAATACACAGCAAAATCCTCAGTGTAAAATTAACACTGCTTAGTGTCTAAACTAAACACCACTAAACTGCTGCCATCAAGTTAAACCAGATCATCTGAATGAGTTTCATTTTTCAGATCACAGCATGATTATGTCAAAACAAAACCAACACTATCAGATCACGCTTGGCTTTGTTCGTTTGACTGTAATAAATCAATAACAGCCAACAAACAAAATTTAAGCTTAAATTATAACGATCAAGAGCCCAACTAAAGCAAACACTTATCGCCATAACGGTGGCTTACAATTTTAGATTTTCTCCTTCAGTGATTCTGCTTGTTAACATCAGGTGTCTTCAATAATGCTCAATGATCACTAAATTAATCACTTAATCATCTCATTAACTTTAACACTCTTGAGTGTTAATTTAACACTCATATCTGCATCATATCGTCCATCTGAAAGCAGGTGAAGGTGATTTACTACTAATCAAGGTACCGGCTTTACTGATTAGATGCGCATAACAACATCGTGCGATTAATCGTGCAGCCCTAGAGATTGTCACATATGATACTTTGAGTGGGAAGGCTTTTGACGCCGGGTTTGAAGCCGTGTTCGAGACCAGACAGTAAATAGTCAGTAAAGTTAGTGTTAGGGTGGTGAGACAATTCAGAAGACAGACGAGAAAAATTCACAGGAGTCAACAAGTAATTTTTGGAATCTTTATTTATGGACCTTTTTACAGGGCATATAGTAGGGCTGGGCGGTATATCGCACGATATTGTTATGCGTATCTCGTCAGTAAAGCCGGTTCCTTGATTAGTAGTAAATCACCTTCACCTGCTTTCAGATGTAGCGGCATTTACTACAAAGAGTCGTAGTTCACTGACAAGCTGAGCCATATCGCATCAATATCGCGGACGTATCGCCAGCGATAATTAATGCGATATGGCTCAGCTTATCAGTGAACTACGGCTCTTTGTACTCAGCAAAAACTCCAGTGTTAAATTAACACTCCTGGGAGTGTATATGAGTCCACTCAAGAGTGTTGAAGTTAATGAGATAATTAAGTGATTAATTGAGTGATGATTGAGCATTATTGAAGACACCTAAAGCAGAATCACCGAAGGAGAATAACTCAAATTGTAAGCCACCGTTATGGCGATCATTGGTTGCTTTAGTTGGACTCTTGACCCTTATATTATTACCTTTAGATTTTGTTTGGCTGATGTATTAATTGTATATCTGAGATATAAGATTTTATTATATAAAATCTTATATAATAAAAGTTATATAAGCTTGCAGTTATTTCTGAAATATAACTGCCAGATGAACAAAGAAAAAAATTGAACTGATGGTGTTGGTTATATTATGACAATCATCATTTGAACTTTATGATTTATGTTGTTGGTTACAGCATAACTGTGATTCTGAATAAATATCCAGAATTTTAGCTATAATATAAAAAGGATTTCTTAAAAGTTGTTTCTAAAAAAAACAAAATCTTTCTTATAGGCACTCACAGACTTGAAGATTAAGTCTATGCATCTCAACAATGGTGACGAGCAGAATATTCAATTAGGAAAAGTAAATTACATACAAAAATTCAGATCATAATTTATTCATATCGCAATGCATGATGGGAGCCATTAATGAGTTGTGATTGGTGGCAGCCACTGCAACATGCTTTATTTTTGTCACCATTGTTGAGATTCACAGGCTGATTATTGATGTCTGTGTTTCTAAATAAATTTATTTGAAAGTGTTTTGATCAGAACAATATTTATTAAATATTTTTTGATTATAAGAAACATACTTGTATTCATATATGCTGTAGAATCAAAAAGTTGTTGCCAACAAGTTAAACCAAACTATCTCAATCAGATTCATTTTTCAGATCACAGCATGATTATGCCAGAACACAACCAACACTATCAGATCACACTTCTTTTTGTTCATTTGACTGTTATAAATAAATAACAGCAGACAAACAAGCTTTAAAACAATGTATAAAGGTTAAGAGCCCAACAAAAGCAAACACTTATCGCCATAACGGTGGCTTACAATTTGAGATTTTCTCCTTCAGTGATTCTGCTTGTTAAGTGTACAACTCTTAGCGGTGGATCACTCGGCTCGTGAGTCGATGAAGAACGCAGCCAGCTGCGAGAACTTAACATCAGGTGTCTTCAATAATGCTCAAACATCACTAAATTAATCACTTAATTATCTCATTAACTTTAACACTCTTGAGTGTTAATTTAACACTGGAGTTTGTGCTGTGTAGTAAATGCCGCTCCATCTGAAAGCAGGTGAAGGCGATTTACTACTAATCAAGGAACCGGCTTTACTGACGAGATGCGCATAACAATATCGTGCGATATATCGCCCAGCCCTACTTAGAAATATTATAAAACAAATAAAACACCAAAAATATGTATACTTTTCCAATTTTAGGTCAATCAGTAAGATTTTATGGTGATTTGTAAATTTGTCCATAGTCGTGCAGTGGGTATTCGGGATGTATAAGGGGTGGTGAGGGGTGGTGAGGGGTGGGGAGGGGTGGTGGTGAGTGGATGTCAACTTAAAAGGTTATTTAAGTAGTCAACAAAGATATAAATTACCTGAGACACAAACCTTTGTAAAAAAAAATTCATATTCTGGAGGTTTAAATTACTGGGGTCAAATTGACACCAGTGGGTAAAAGATGTTATCGGATTTGAGGGTAACAGGAGGGTTAACAAATGAACAAAATGAATGCTCTGAGTTAACTGGAGATGTTTTTATTTATTTGTATTGGTACATTCGTGCCGCGAGATGTTTCAAAAGGTGGTATTTTTTTTTTTTTTTTTGATCTGACGTAGTTGGTTCCTCAACTACATCAGATTCAGATTCAGATTATCTTATTTAATGCCATGTCAGCATTCAAAGTTATTTTCATGGCAGAAATTCAATTATAAAAATACAAATATCATATAAATACAATAAAACAAAACAAATATAAACAAGAAGTCATTTTATACAATATATATTTTTAAATGAACATATGATAAAAAATCCAAAACATTTTCAGGCATAATCTCATTAAATATGTCCTTTAATGAAGTAACTTCATAAAAGAGCATTCTGCTCAACTACAGACGTTCATAATAATAACAGAAAAAAACTATGGCAAGTTTTGTCCTTTTATCAGTAGCCAGTTTTGGTGTAAAAAGTTGTACATTTTGTTGCCAATTAGTAAATGTAGTGGGTGTATTAAGAGGCTACAATTTCCAAATATGCCTAAGTGTAACTTGATCCCCTCCCATTAGGCTGATCTGATGTGTGTTGGTCTGCCTGACCCCTCTTTGTTTGGAATAATTTAATGTTACTCTGCCTTAGGGATGGGCGATATATCGCACGATATTGTTATGCGCATCTCGTCAGTAAAGCCGGTTCCTTGATTAGTAGTAAATCACCATCACCTGCTTTCAGATGGAGCGGCATTTACTACAAAGAGCCGTAGTTCACTGACAAGCTGAGCCATATCGCATCAATATCGCGGACGAATCACCAGCGATAATTAATGCGATATGGCTCAGCTTGTCAGTTAACTACGGCTCTTTGTACACAGCACAAACTCCAGTGTTAAATTAACACTCAAGAGTGTTGAAGTTAATGAGATAATTAAGTGATTAATTGAGTGATGATTGAGCATTATTGAAGACACCTGAAGAATCACTGAAGGAGAAAATCTCAAATTGTAAGCCACCGTTATGGCGATCATTGTTTACTTTAGTTGGGCTCTTGACCCTTATATTATTAACGTTAGATTTTGTTTGTCTGCTTTATCTGAGTTATAGCCTAACTGCCAGATGAACAAGGAAAAAAAAGTGATCTGATGGTGTTGGTTATATTATGACAATCATCATTTGAACTTTATGTTTTTTATTTATGTTGTTTGTTATAGCATAACTGTGATTCTGCATGAATATCCAGAATTTTAGCTATAATACAAAGGATTTCTTAAAAGTTGTTTTCTAAAAAAAAAAATCTTTATTTTAGGCACACACAGACTTCAAGATTCAGTCTATGCATCTCAACAATGGTGACGAGCAGAATATTCAATTAGGAAAAGTAAATCACATAGAAAATTCAGATCATAATTTATTCATATCGCAATGCATGATGGGAGCCATTAATGAGTTGTGATTGGTGGCAGCCACTGCAACATGCTTTATTATTGTCACCACTGTTGAGATTCACAGGCTGACTATTGATGTATGTGTTTCTAAATAAATTTATTTGAAAGTGTTTTGATCAGAACAATGTTTATTAAATATTTTGCATTATAAAAAACATACCTATACTTATATATGCCTTAAAATCACAAAGTTGTTGCCAGTCAGTTAAACCAAACTATATCAATAAGACTCATTTTCAGATCACAGCATGATTATGCCAGAACATAACCAACACTAACAGATCATACTTTTCTTTGTTCATTTGACTGTTATAATTAAATAACAGTAGACAAACAAATTTAAAGTGAATGTATAAAGGTCAAGAGCCCAACTAAAGCAAACACTTATCGCCATAACGGTGGCTTACAATTTGTGATTTTCTCCTTCAGTGATTCTGCTTGTTAACATCAGGTGTCTTCAATAATGCTCAAACATCACTAAATTAATCACTTAATTATCTCATTTACTTTAACACTCTTGAGTGTTAATTTAACACTGGAGTTTGTGCTGTGTAGTAAATGCCGCTCCATCTGAAAGCAGGTGATGGTGATTTACTACTAATCAAGGAACCGACTTTACTGACGAGATGCACATAACAATATCGTGCGATATATCACCCATCCCTACTTGGGGTTAATTTAAAAATGTACTGTTTCAGATTCCCCAAAAAATGTACAATCTACACTATGCAAAGGATTCAGATGTGCTTTGTATCTGATTGTAGCTATTGCCCAATGTACAATCCGCCACTGCAAGTCACCTAATATTTTTTCGATGGGCTTCTTGTACAGGGACCTCCAACTACTTTTCAGGGAAGAGCCTGGCTCAGCAACTCATTTTGACTCTATAACTTTGTTAAGAGCTCTTAAGTTAAGAACTTTAACACAAATTATATATAGGGCTTTCTTGGAAAGAAGATCAAAGTTTCCAAGTTCAGGTGTTCTAAAAGTCAATAAACTTTCTTCAGTCTCCTCCCAATCTCCCACTTCTGCAGTCACACGCATTTCAGGGGATAGTCTATCAAAACTCTCCAGATGTAATGGTTGAAGACACAAAAGATTCTTTATCTCTTCCAGCAATCTTTGAAGAACTCGAAGAGACCGAATGTCTGTTTTAAGATGCAATTCTTACGCTGTAATCCACTAGTTGCCATTTTTAAATGTCCAATTTTACCAATGCCAGCTTCCATCAGATTATTCCGTAGACAAAAGTCCATTAAAAAACAAAGGCTCTTCCAAAGGCCAGACGTTTACTCTTTGAATCCTTATTTTCCCCATTTAACATTTTCAGAAATAAATGGTAAGACCTCTGTTGAATGTTCAATACACCACAAAACTTCCGTTTTACTCCAGTTAAATTTAGCAGATGACGCCTTTTCATATAAACAAAGACACTTCTTAATTGTGTTTACATCTTTTTGATTCTTAACAAATGCAGCAATATAATCTGCATATGCTGTCAATTTAATTGCATTATAAATAGTTTCCTACACAAACACCAGACACATTTTTCCTAAATAAATACAACAAAGGTTCAACTGCTATTAGATACAACTGACCAGACATCCTTGTCTGATTCCCCTTTGCAGTTGTATTGACTTATACCTCCTCCAATAATCCAGGAAAGAAAAACATCACCACAACCAAAAGCTTTTAGAGTTTTGAATAAATAATCATGATCTACACGATCAAATGCCTTCTCTTGATCTAATGATTGAAGACCTATGATTCCATTTAATTTACAATAATCTAGTAAATCTCTTACTAGAAACATATTATCATAAAGAGTTATATGATGTCATGTCTAAAGTTAACCAATCTTCCCCACTAGATATCGCTGTTTGCCATAGTTTTAGTTAAACTTTAGAAAAACTTTATTTGTTATGTTTCATAGCGACAATCACGCAAACCTCAGTAGCCATTATCCAGTTCTGCGCAGCATAGAGATCGCGTGCTGTTTACTCCGGATTCCAGTGTTGTTGTGTAAAGCCCCAGAGAAGCTTTGATTATTTCATATAATTGTAATTTTATATACTTTGTGTCTGTATCTTATTAAGATGGGTATATTCGACGCACGTTAGCGGTTCCACATGCTTTGGTCATTTCAAAGGTGCGGTTAAGTAGGTTTTATGTTGGACATTCGTTAGACATTCGCCACACTCTAAAAAATGCTGGGTTGAGTCTGTTGGGTAATTTTGTTGGGTTATTTTTATCACATTTTAAACACCTTTGGGTAGTTTTAATTTTCCAGTCGTTGGGTTAAACCTGCTGGGTCGCAACGCTGGGTTGTTTCTGGTCAGCTGGGTTGTTTACTTAGGTAAAGTTGGTTTTATATTCGCACATTCGCGGACTTCCGCGTTCAATAACTCGTGAACTAAACGTTGTTGCTACACACAACACCCATCACATATAACTACAGATAAAACACCAGAAGCTACAACATAAATTTCCTCAAAACGATCTTTCCTTCACACTGGACAAAATACATTGATCTCTATGCGCAGGCTGCTAAGAAGGGACCATCTGCAAAGTGCAAACCCGAAGGAAAGCTCGTTTTGAGGAGATTAAAAAACAATGTTATTTGTGTAGTAACAATATTCAGGTCACGAGATATTGAACGCGGAACTCCGCAAATATGCGAAGCGAATATAAAAAGCAACTGTACCCAAGTTGCAGACTTGATAGCCTACGTGGACAGCACCATGAACATAGTCAAGTTTAAAAAAAAAAAAAAACCAGGGTAAAAATAGTTTCAGGTTTGATATTTGCTGCATATTCACCTAGACTGCTTTAGTGTACTTTTGTGTAGGCTACTGTACATACAGTACGCAAAAATGTTTTATGTAAAAGTTACAGTAATTCACCAAAGGGATTTTTTCATGTTCCAAAGGTTGTAGTATGTTCCTACTGACCAGACTGACTTACTACAGGTGGAATTTTGACAGTACCTCCCTTACTGTACATTCAGTATATAAATATTAATTTAAAAAAATTACAGTAATTCCCCTAAAGTATTTTTTTCATGTTCCAAAGGCTGTAGTGCTTTCCTAGTGATCAGACTGACTTACTACAGGTGAAATTGACAATATCTCCCTTACTGTACCTACAATAAACTAATAAGTTCTAGAAAAAAAATACTGTAATTCCCCTAAAGTATTTTTTCCTGTTCCAAAGGCTGTAGTGCTTTCATTGTGACCACACTGACTTCCTACAGGTGAAATTTTGACAATACTTCCCTTACTGTATGTACAGTACACAAATATGTTCACAATCAAATTACAGTAATTCACCAAATTGGGTTTCCCATCTTCCAAATGTTGTAGTATGTTCATAGTGACCACACTGACTTTACTGTACATACAGTACACACATCATTTTATGAAAAAATACTGTAATTCACCAGCAGCAGCTCCCAGAAAGGGAGGAAAGTTAATGAGATACTTAAGTGATTAATTAAGTGATGATTGGGCATTAATGATGAACACCTGCTGTCAACAAGCAGAATTACTGAAGGAAAGAGAAACACAAGAACTACAACTGCCTTCTAGCCACAGCCTTAGATGAAATCAAATTAAGACAAAATATGTTAAATCTCTGAAGATCTCAGCAGAGGAGGATTAAACAACTCCACAAACAGCATTACCAGTTTAAATTATTACTAACCAGACTGACTTTATTTCTGTCAGACGTCTACAGAATGTTTTATTGAGAATTAACTGAGGTTTAGATGTTGACGATTTACTGAAAATGTTTGATCACCATTATGGTGATGAGTGGTACCTTTAGTTGGGCAGTTTGACTCTTGGCTGTATTTGCAAGTTTGTGGTTTTTGTAACAATTTAAACTAAAACACATAATCTGTTTCAAAGAAAGCCAGAAACAAAGATGATCAGGTGATATGGTTTTCATCAACATAAAATAGAATACTGTACTTATATCATCTCTTTCCAAAAGTGGTCATTTGATGTTAATAGATTATATTCACTAACAATATTCTTGCCACAGATCGGACATTCTGAATTTTGAGTTTTAAAATAATATATTTTTTTTTTTTTTCTGGAGACTCAGACATCAATAATCAGCATATGGATCTCAACAATGGTAACATGCTTCATGCCGCAATGCATGCTGGGAGCCACAATAGTATAAAACTCATGGCTCCCAGGATGCATTGCGGCATGAAACATGTCACCATTGTTGAGATTCATATGTTGATTGTTGATGTCTGTGTCTTAAATAAAATATTCCTATTATCTATTTAAAAAAATAAAAATGCCCATTATGTGGCAAGAGAGTATTGTTACTGAATATAATCTATTAACACCAAATGACCACTTTTGGACTGTGATGAGATAAATGCATCATTCTACTTTTTGTTGTTGAAAACTATATCACCTGATCATCTTTGCTTCTGGCTTTCTTTGCAACAAATTATGTGTTTTGGTAAAAAGCTGTTACAAAAACAACAAACTCTCCAAAAAAACGATAAGTCATATTGCCCAACTAAATGAAACACTAGTCACCATAATGGTGACCAACCATTTTCAAAAAATTGTCAACATCTAAACCTCTGTTAATTCTCAATAAGAAATTCTAGACGTCTGACAGAAATAAAGTCAGTCTGGTTAGTAATAAGTGAAGATGGTAATGCTGTTTGTGGAGTTGTTTAATCCTCCTCTGCTGAGATCTTCAGAGATTTAATGTCATCTTTTATCTTCAGTTGATTTCATCTAAGGCTGTGGCTGGAAGTCAATTGTAGTTCTTGTGAACTCTTTTTTCTGTTTTTGTTGTTACTCTTTCCTTCAGTGATTCTGCTTGTTGACAGCAGGTGTTCATCATTAATGCCCAATAATCACTTAATTAATCACTTAAGTATCTCATTAACTTTGACTCTGATTCAGAGTTATTTTAACTCTCTGTAGAGAGGGTCCAAATGTTCTCTGAGCCGAGTAAATTTTACTCTGGGGATTTTGCTGTGTACTCACGTATAAAATGTAGTAAAACATGGTTTTACTACAGTAATGTTGTAGTAGTAACTAAAAAATAACATTACAGAAGATCACTGTGAAATCTTTATATTTTATCATGCAGAATGTAATTCATGATTTAATTCATTGCAAGGCTTAATTTATTTGATCCAAAATACAGCAAAACAGTAGCCTAATATATTGTGAAATACTGTATTTTTACAATTTAAAATAACTGTTTTCTGTTTGAATATATTTTAAAATGTAATTTATGTCTGTGATCAAAGCTTTTCAGCATCATTACCCCAGTTCAGTACTCTTCAGTGTTACATGATCCTTCAGAAATGCTTTTCACTGCAACTGTACTTTTCACACTATTTTATATATATATTTTTTTTCATTGCTGGCTTATTTTAGGGAAAATGTAGTGAATAAGAGACCTTCAAGAGACCAACATCCCTGGTCCTCCACAGTATCAAATTTTTGCCAGGTAGGCGGATACATGTTGGATATGCTATAGTATAGTATAGTATGTCCAACTCAATTCCAGATTATAAGAAACTATAGCAATACCGTTTATGGCTATAGTTTCTTATAATCTGGAATTGAGTTGGACATAATTACTTAAATTATATTTAAAAATAGTTTGTCAAAAATACTTCACTCATTGCTCTTCCTTCCCCTCTTCTCAATGTCATATGTAACAGGGTTAAAAAGAACATTTGATTTAAAGTATTGTGTGAATTTCATAAAATAAGGCATTTGGCTGTATTTATTGATGTTAGAAGGCTCCCCTCCTGTGGCTATTAATGGTACTGCAGATATTGGATTTTGTCGCTCTTCTCTTGCCGTACCGCAGCAGATTCAAGTGTTGACGCTGTGGGTATGTATGGTTTTTCATGCTGTGACGCATTAACAAATTAATTGTGAAAATGATACGTTTCAAGTGAATGTTTTCGACGCAATATATTTCATACATATATGTGAACATATAGATAATGCATTTAGCACTTAAACATGGTTGTTGAGAGTATTATAAGATGTATTGAATTTCCATGTGCGTCACATGTGCGAGCACGGATTCATTTCTCGTGACGATTGCGTCTGTCTTATCTATCTGACGATTATTTGTATTATGAGTTGAGTGAATGTGTAATTTCTATCTTTCTAGTCCATATGAATGTCTGCAGTCTGTCATCAGCCAATGTAAATTGTCTTTCTTGTTGTTTCCCAAAAAAAGGTATGTTGCTTTCATGTTTATACTGTTATAATTGTTAACGAATGTTATTTGACAATTAATGAAGAATTACTGATGTTGTCTGCAATTAACTATTCTGTACATTTACAATGGGGTACTTATTATAAGTATCATAAGTATTATGTTAAGTTTTTCACATTGTATATCATTACTATGTGTTTAATGTGAATAATACGAGTTAGCTGTGAGCAGATTCAAGTGTCGACGCTGTGGTCCATATGAATGTCTGCAGTCTGTCATCAGCCAATGTAAATTGTCTTTCTTGTTGTTTCCCAAAAAAAGATAAATTCAAGCTTCAACCCCATTTGTGAGTGTATCCGTCCACATCCGTTACACTGGTGCCGTGACCCGGTGGATCCCTTGATCAGCTTGATGCAGATCGACCGTGTTTGCTGTGTGAAGATCGAGTTCATGGGTGGTTCGAGTCTTCATTGCTGTGTGCAGGTCAAGTTCGTCAGTGGGTCAAGTCTTCGATGCTTTGGATGAGGACAGTACATACTCACACTCACACTGTTATTGAGACTGTACATTTGTTTTTCAAACACACAACGCATGGACACATAACATAGTACTGCTTTAACTGTCGTCGAGTTCAAGACAACTTCAAATAGTGAACTTTCTCATTACGAATATTGTTTATATTTTTCTTGTTTTATTTCTACCCTTTTTCTTGCAAAATTTTTCTTGTTTTTTTTTCTTTTAATGCACAGCTTTTGATTTCATAATGGCTGAGAAACCTGAATATGATGGTGATCTGGATGCATCATGTTATGGTAACATGGGTTTCCCTAGAGGAAGGGGTGCATGGTTACTGAGTAGCGCCGAAGGTGGTACTTTCAGTGAAAACGTTAGTCGGGGGGTTGGACGATCACAGTTAGATGATGACAACGGCAGGGGTATTGGGTTGAGTCAGTTCCCGGGTGGTACTCCTGTTGGTCGGGTTCCTGGTGAGGGCCCATACACCTCGACACCTGGTGTTGATAGAGTTGCTTTTGACCACCTCACAGACATGGTAGGCCAGTTAGGTTCGCAGATTGGCGAGTCAATAGTTGCAAAACTAGTGTCTGCTGGCTTAGTTAATGCTAATGCTGATTGCCAAACCTATCCACTCAGTTACAATCAGACACCAGCACGTACAGAGCAGTGTACACAAATGGCTGCACCACAAGTTACAGTGCACATGAAGTCTGAACATGACTCATTTAGGGGCGATGGCTCTGATAAGTATGGCATTGAGGAGTGGGTGGAGAGGACAAAAGCTTACTTAAGAAAGCAAATGTGCCCTGTTCATGAGCATGCCGAGGAGATAATGAGTAGACTAGCTGGAAAGGCAAGGGATGTTGTCAGAATCAGCCTTCGCAGTGATGATACGCTCAATGCCAGACGGGAACCTGAGTTAATTTATGGCATTCTTATGCAGTACTTCAGTGAAGCGACCTCATGCCTGCCACTTGCAGACTTTTATGCCACTCTCCCCAGAGCCAAAGAGAATCCTGTGGACTACTGGATTCGAATTAACAAAGCGGCTGATCTGGCAGATGAGGAACTGCGGAGACAAGGAAAACGTTTCGGCAACATAGGAGAGGAGGTAACACGGATGTTTGTTAAATTCTGTCCTGATCCCAGTTTGGCGAGTGTGTTCAGATGCAAGCCTGTTCAAGAATGGACTGCAAAGGACATACAGAGCAGGATTGATGATTACCAGAGGGAATTTAGGAGTCGGGGGAATAATACAGTGAATCTGAGGAGTCAAACAACTGCAGTGTTCAACAATGAACATATTATGTACGATTGCCCAAAAACTGAGTCGCCTTCGGTTCCAGCCCAATCAGTCAGTTCTTTGCCTGATACTCAGGCACATTGCCAGTCAGAGCCTAGACCAGCACCAAATCAGGCACAGCATCAGCCCTTATTCTGCTCAACACCAGCCCCAGTGATATCTCAACACACACAACAGGCTGAGAGTCAGTTACTAACTCGAATGATGGAGATGATGGAGCAGCTCATGGGCAGGGTGCAATTTCGTGATGTTTCCAACCCAAGGCATGGCTCTAGACAACAGAGCAGTTTTGTCAGAAGTACCTGTCGAGTCTGTAATGACAGCAAACACACAACACTGACACACTGCATGACAGACAGACTGTGTTTTGCCTGCTTTTCCCAAGGGCACACAAAGAAGGATTTTCCTAAACAATCCTCTGCCCAGACACAGCATGAGGGAAACTAGCAGACCCGTATTTGGAGGGAGGCTGTGCGGGTCCTCATTGTAACTCCCAAGCCATTGATGATTGTGAGTCTGAGAATACATACCTTTTAGCCAAAGGAAGTCTTGATCATTCAGAAGTCATTTATCAGAACACGCATGTTGTGGGTGGACGTGACAGCCTCTTTTATACGCCAGTGAAGATTGGAGATACGGTGACGTTGAGTGCAATGTTGGGCAGCGGTTCGATGGCCTGCACTATAAATGAGTCTGCTGAGATGAAACTGAGATCAGCTGGTGCAGTGGATGAATCCAGTGAGTTCAAAACTGATGTTACCCTTGTAGGCTGCGGAGGGCTGCGTGTGAAACCAAAATCATCGTTCACTGTTACCATGGAAGTGTATGGTATAAAGATGGCAGTACCCACCTTAGTGGTGCCTGGACAACTTGATGAGCTGATAATTGGGACTAATGTCATTAAACACATTCTCAGATATTTCAAATTGTGCGATGGATTTTGGCAAGCTCTGTCTAGTCCAACTTCTTCTGACCCTGAGTGTGAAAGCTTCTTGTCGATGCTCGCTGGATTGAACCGCTGGAGAGGAGAAGAGATTCCTGGGAAGATAGGAACAGTCAGATGCAATTCAGCCGTCCAGCTCGAGCCAGGCCGTGAGTATTTGGTATGGGGAAAACTGCCCAAATCCACTGTTGTGTCCCCGGGAAGTGCGGTCATGACTGAACCTACATCTTTTCACTCAGCTCCCAGAGGTGTTATGGTGGCTAGACTAATCACGTCTTTGTGGGGAGATGGATGGGTCCCCTTGAAACTTATCAACACAGGTAGTCCAGTGTTATTGAGACGAAATGCAAAAATTGCAGATCTTTATCCTTGCATGGCGCTTGAAGATCTTGATCACAACAGTGCAGCCAATCCTCTTCTGGTAAACTGCTCTACGAGTTTGTCTGATGTGGCCGACATGTCACCTGTGAAAGAGCGACTGAAGTCACTTGGTCTGGACAGTCTTAACCTTGACTTGTGTGATATCTCGGATACCTGGAAGCAACGGCTGCTGGACCTGATAGTGAGTTACGGAGACATCTTTTCACGTGACCATTTTGATTGTGGGGAAGCAAGGGGTTTCATCCATAGAATACACCTCTCAGACACCAGACCGTTCAGGCTTCCGTTCAGGAGAGTGGCACCTAGTCAATATCAGACACTGAGACAAGTGCTATCTGAGATGGAGGAGAAGGAGATAATTCGGCGATCTACCAGCGAGTACGCTTCACCTCTCGTCTTGGTCTGGAAGAAGAATGGGGACCTGCGTGTGTGCACGGATTTCCGTTGGCTGAACAAGAGAACGCTGAAGGATGCATACCCTCTTCCACACCAGGCGGATTGTTTAGCAGCACTTGGCGGTAACGCCCTCTTTAGCACAATGGATTTGACGTCCGGATTTGATAATATGCCACTGCATGAGGAGGACCGCAAGTTTACCGCCTTTACTACGCCTATGGGCCTATTCGAATACAATCGATTACCCCAAGGTCTCTGCAACAGTCCTGGCAGCTTCATGCGTATGATGACCAACATATTCGGGGATGAAAACTTTCTCAGTCTGCTGTGTTATCTGGACTACCTGATTGTCTTCGGGCCAGATGAAAAAACAGCTCTTGATCGCTTGGAAATGGTGTTTGGCAGGCTTCGCACACACAATCTTAAGCTGGCTCCAAAGAAGTGTCACCTGATGAGAAAATCAGTGAAGTTCCTTGGGCATATGATTGATCAGACGGGTGTTTCTACGGACCCAAGCAAAGTTGAGAGCATCTCTAAGATGAACAGCTTAGATTTGATGGAGCTTGATGGAACAACCCCTTCTCAGAAGAAGATAAGATCATTCTTGGGAATGGTGAATTACTACCAGCACTTTATTCCAAACTATTCTGCCGTAGCCAAGCCACTTTTTAATCTTCTGAAGGGTCAAAAGACGAAAGTAAGGAATCTGAGGAAGCTGGGTCATGCTTGTCAGAATAGGAAGCTGAAATCTAGTGACTGGACACAAGCACAAGACCAGGCAGTCGAGCGGCTGAAAGCATCACTAGTTGAGAGCGTTGTCCTTGCCCATCCAGATTTTGAACGGCCTTTCATACTGGCAACGGATGCCTCCTTAGACGGTATTGGAGCTGTGCTCTCTCAGGTCACAGAGGGGGAGACAAAAGCCAGGCCTGTAGCCTTCGCCAGTAAGTCCCTTTCTCGGTCGCAGCAAAATTATCCAGCACATCGGTTGGAGTTTTTGGCCTTAAAATGGTCAGTATGTGATAAATTCAGTAATTGGCTCAAAGGACATGAATTCACTGTCTTAACTGACAATAATCCTTTGGCCCATATACTTACAAAATCCAAACTTGATTGCTGCGAACAACGTTGGGTGGCTAAGTTGGCTAGCTACAATTTCGACATAAAGTACGTGCCTGGTCCCCAAAACACAGTCGCTGATGCCCTGAGTCGGGTTCCATTTGTCAAAACTGATGTCATGCAGAGACTGCTCAAAGAGTCTTATGGAGGACTTCTGGCTGATTCCAGAGGGATGTCGACAGTTTCAGTGCAGGATGCTTTCAGACGTTCTTGTGCTTCAGATAAGGGGCAGAGCGTCCTTCATCAAGGTCAGTCATGCGACTTCAACATCCAACAGAACACAGACCTTATAACAGTTCCGAATGCAGATGTCTCTGCTATATTGAACTCACATGTTGAGTGGAACATCGGTGCCAGTGCACGAGCAATGTCTGTCATTGATCACTTACCTCAGTTGATGTCAGAAGGGCAGGACGTGTTGCCAACATATTCAGAACAGGAGCTGCGCGAAAAACAGCTCACAGACAAAATTTTGTCAAGAGTCTTGCATTATGTTGAGCGTCGGCGTAGGCCTTCAAGAAGAGAGAGGTCAAAGGAATCAATGAGTGTTCTTCAATACCTGAGGCACTGGGAGAAACTTGTTGTCAGAAGTGGTATCTTGTACAGAGTGTCCTGTGACCAACTATCAAGAAAAAAACGTTTTCAGTTTGTGGTCCCAGAGTCTTTAGTGAGTGTGATCTTGAAAGGAATCCATGACGACTGTGGTCACCAAGGTCAGTCACGGAGTATTAGCCTTGCAAGGCAGCGCTTCTTTTGGCTGAACATGGAGCGAAATGTGAGGGACTATGTGCACGTATGTCATCGCTGCACCGTGAGCAAAACGATTGATCCTTCTGGTAGAGCACCCCTGGAGAACATTTCAACAAGTAGGCCGTTAGAGCTTGTCTGCATAGACTTCTGGTCAGCTGAAGACTCTACTAACAAGTCTGTTGACGTTTTAGTGATAACCGACCACTTTACGAGGCTAGCACAAGCCTTTGTGTGTAGAGATCAATCTGCCAAACAGGTTGCCAGGACAATATGGGACAGGTATTTTTGCATCTACGGCCTGCCAGAACGCATCCATAGCGACCAGGGTCCGAGTTTTGAGAGTAAATTGATCCGAGAGCTTCTAAGGGTCTCTGGAGTAAACAAGTCGCGCACAACACCGTATCACCCTATGGGTAATGGAAGTGTGGAGCGCTTTAATAGAACCCTTGGAAATATGATTCGGGCTTTGTCACCAGATGTGAAGAGAGATTGGCCGAGACGGTTGCAGACACTGACATTTCTGTATAATTGCACAATCCATGAGACGACAGGATATGCTCCTTTTTATTTGATGTTCGGGCGTGTACCCCGTCTGCCCATTGACATTCTGTTTCGCTCTGTCTTGAATGATCCAGATGTGACCTGCTGTGACAAGTTCGTATCCACTCTGGTCAAAGATCTGAAAGAAGCATTACAGATCGCACAAGAGCATGCAATGAAAGAACAGAAAAGACATGCAGTGTTGTACAACCGAAGGGTAAAAGGACTACACATTGAAACAGGTGATCGGGTGCTCTTAGCTAATAAAACTGAAAGGGGTAAGAAGAAAGTTGCTGACAGGTGGGAGTCAACAGTTTACACTGTTGTGGATTGTAAACCAGATACTCATACTTACAGGATCAGTAATCCAGCCACAGGTCAGGAAAAAGTGGTTCATCGAAACTTGTTGATGTTGGTGAATTTCTTACCAGTGAATGTTGAGCACCCTCAGTCTGATCAACTTTCTGGTGTATCCACTTCTTGCCAGAGGTCATCTTCAGTCCTGTCATTGTGTGCAGTGGAGGATGAGTCTTTAAGAGGAGAAACGGCCGTGTCTGAGCACACAGAGGATAGCTACAGCAGTGTTACAATAGATGACTCTGTGATGACGGGAGGCAAGGTGATAACCTCATGTGAGGATGCTGATGTTAATTGTGAGGATGATTCTATGTCAGTTCAGGAATCTGATACCAGAAACAGAACGATAAGTTGGGTTTCGGAGCTGCCTGAGGGATCCCATCATGAGTCTGATCAATCCTCAAGTGGAGTTCTGGTAGATCCTGTAGCTGAGGCCTTCCTTTCTGCACCAAAAAGCCATGTCTTTGACATGTCAAGAGATGTAAGAACATCTGTTTCTGATGGAGACACAAGAGGCGGTTCAGATTCACATGAATCCGATTCTGAGACATTCCTGTCTGCCCAGCCACCCTCTCAAACTCTTACCAACACACATGTAGCTGAGACTGTACCACAAAGTTCTAGCTCAGTCACACAGGTTAGGACACGTTTTGGTCGAGTCGTTAGACCTGTTGAAAGATTAATACATGTAATGTCTACACAGGCTGTGATTCAGGATACAAAACACAATGTTCAAGCTGTTTGCAAGTCAGTGTTTAGGGCATTCTCTGCTTAGAACAAAACTTTTGGTTTCGTGCCTGTTGACATAATTGTCTAAAATAGTGTTAAGGCTGCTTTATAGTCTAAAAGCAGTAGTTCAGATTAAGCACATACCTGAAGAAATGGGTTGCCTTCACATCTTTGAGTACACCTTGTGCCTCTACATTTTTTTTTTTTTTTAGTTTGTTTTGGTGTGATGGTGAATAGAGTATGGAAGGGTATTGCGGAATGTATGTAGATGTTCTGCTGTCAGTAGCTGGTGAGAGAGCTTAGCGCTACTCTCTCATCACTTCGTCCTTAAGGGATAATTGGTTTTTGACTGTCCTCCTATAGGAGTTCCTTTCGTATTGTGAAGTTTATTATTGTGAACTGAAAGAAAAGTGTTCCGTTGTTGAAATTCCCCTGGTCATGCAGATATTTTATGTAATTCAGTGGGGGTGGATGTAACAGGGTTAAAAAGAACATTTGATTTAAAGTATTGTGTGAATTTCATAAAATAAGGCATTTGGCTGTATTTATTGATGTTAGAAGGCTCCCCTCCTGTGGCTATTAATGGTACTGCAGATATTGGATTTTGTCGCTCTTCTCTTGCCGTACCGCAGCAGATTCAAGTGTTGACGCTGTGGGTATGTATGGTTTTTCATGCTGTGACGCATTAACAAATTAATTGTGAAAATGATACGTTTCAAGTGAATGTTTTCGACGCAATATATTTCATACATATATGTGAACATATAGATAATGCATTTAGCACTTAAACATGGTTGTTGAGAGTATTATAAGATGTATTGAATTTCCATGTGCGTCACATGTGCGAGCACGGATTCATTTCTCGTGACGATTGCGTCTGTCTTATCTATCTGACGATTATTTGTATTATGAGTTGAGTGAATGTGTAATTTCTATCTTTCTAGTCCATATGAATGTCTGCAGTCTATCATCAGCCAATGTAAATTGTCTTTCTTGTTGTTTCCCAAAAAAAGGTATGTTGCTTTCATGTTTATACTGTTATAATTGTTAACGAATGTTATTTGACAATTAATGAAGGATTACTGATGTTGTCTAAAGGGGGGTGCCCTTTTTCAGTTTCAGCACATGCCCCTCAAAAGGTCTGTGCACGGCCCTGCTGCCGATAAAGCACCTAAAAGCTGTCACAAAGAACCGGCAAAAGCAATGATTATGAATATGTCAAATATAGCAAGGAGACATTTTAATTGTTTATTAATAAAGTCAAGACTCGCGATCTTCGCAGTAAGCTAGTGAATGCACCAGAGAGAAATGCACATTTCATTTCATAAGCAGAGAGCAGTCTGGTTTCTTTCGTTTTGAATTGTTCTGTTTACAAGTAGACATTTCAATATAGATATATTTTTCAGGTCCGTGAATAGGCTACCTTATACGCTGAGTTTCGGTTCATTTATTAGACGCGTTCCAGTTCACGCACCGGCGCCTCAGTCTCTTGATTATCTATAATTGTCTGCTATATTTAGCCTACTTCTTATTTATGAAATCCAGGCAAATGGTTGATGAAACATTGATTAAAATTAAGATACAATTAATACAAAACGAAATTCACTTTAAAGAAAGGCTTTGTGTCTTCTGTGTAAGGTCTCTATGAAAGTTTTAAAGCAGTCTTTTAGTGCCGCTTCAGAGCGGTCGCGTCCATAACGGAGAACTGTCACGTCTGTAACATTGTTTTTTCCTCATAAATGCGAACACGAAAAATAAAATAAAATGAATATTTTATGTTCTGTGGAGACCCAACCCTTCACTGTAAAAAAAAAAAATCCTAATTTTACAGAAAATAACTGTGATTTTTTGACGATCATTTTCTTTCATTTTAATTTGTACTTAAAACACTGTAAAATTACAAATAATATCTGTAAAATAAAAATTCAGCTGTTATTTTAGGTATTGTGACATTAATGACAAATTACAGTAATTCACATTTTTTATACAGAAAATTGATTGTATTTTTCATACAGTTTTTTTTCTGTTTTCTTAAATTACATAAAAATGTATGTAAAATTACAAGTATAATCTGTTATTTAACAGTAACAAAACAGTTAAATGATAAAATGGTCAAATGACTGTCAGCTCCCCAAAAAACTGTAAAACATCCTAAATTAAATAAACTGAAAAACACTGTTATTTTACAGGTATTTCCTGAATAATCACGATCATATACCTTCATTGTAAAAAAAATCGTAAAAAAAAGGGTCAAATGACTGGCAGCTACGACTGCCAAACAAAAACCATAAAATTAAAGTAAAATATGCTAATTTAAATAAACTGAAAAAACACTGTTATTTCACAGGTATTTCCTGCATTATTATGATCAAATACCTTCATTGTAAAAAAATCATAAAAAAGGGTCAAATGATTCGCAGCTGCGGCTGCCAAACAAAAACCATAAAATTAAAGTAAAATATGCTAATTTAAATAAAGTGTAAAGAACTTTAAAATAAATTTGATATCACCATGATTGGGATCAGTGTCTGCTTTAGTTGAGCTCATGACTCTTGAGATTTACCTTTTGCTTTTTTCTGGCTGCTTTAACTGTGTATTCAATACACATTTGTCATAGCAATAAATGCTGGAGAAAATATCAGATGATCTCAATCATTAATTGATGATGTCATAGTCATCATATGATGATCTGATTCACTGATATGACAGTCAAATCTCTGAATATGATAGCTTAGATTACAGAGTATGTAGATGGAATTTAGCTTTATACAAAGTCTTTAATGTCATAATTTATTACATGACCCTTGGAATATTATGATATCAGTATTATAACAATCTGCATTTAAAAATATATATGTATACTACACAAAACAAGTTGTCATTTTTTTAGTTGTATAGAGACATCAAGAATCAACATATGAATCTCAACAATGGTGACACCCAAAAAAGTTTTTTTTTTTTCATTGTCACCATTGTTGTGATTCATACGCTGATTCTTGATGTCTGAGTGAGTCTATATGATCCTGCCAAATATTTTCTGTTTCACAGCACTGGTGAAAGTTTTATAGAAGCTTTGTCATGCAAAATGAACAACTAATATTAATGACATAATCAGATATTATACTTCAGATGGTATCAATGGAGCCAGACTCTACATGATGACTATTATCACTACAAAGTGACAAACATTATCTGATCTGAGTTTCTCTTAGACTCTTACCATAATAATTATGCATCTGAAACACACAGTTAATACAGCCAGAGAACCATTAAAGTTCAACATTTAAAGTTCAGAGCCCAACTAAAGCAAACACTGATCTGCATCATGGTGACATCAAACTTTATTCTTTTCAATAAAACTTCAACTTCTAAATCTCTGTTAATTCTCAGTAATAATGTTAGTATGAAATAAAGTCTGGATTGTAATAAGTGAAGATGCTGAGATCCTGAGAGATCTGGTAGTGTTTAATGTTCTGTTGGGGTTTAAAGTGTTTCTGTATGGTGTTTCGTGTGTCACCATTGTGTTGAAGAGTAGAGCCTGAGCTTCAGTCCAGGATGAGCAAATGAACACTGTTGAAATGCTGCATGTTTCTTTATTTAACTGACAGTAACTGTGTAGTTTCTGATGCAGTGATGTATATAGTCAAAGCAAATCATGCATGTAAATAACTGCGTGTTTTTCAGTAAATAAATCAGAAAATAAATGTGAAGTAACTGTGTGTTTCTGTTAAAATTCAAGGAAAATCTCTGTAAAAGTTTTTTGCATTTCATTTAAATTACGATATTTTACTTTATTTTTACGGTTTTTGTTTGGCAGCCGCAGCTGCCAGTCATTGACCGTTTTTTTACGATTTTTTTTTTTACAGTGTTCTTCATCCGATTTGCGCAGTGTAATTCACAGAATTACAACAAAAAAATTGTTGCCTCCTAAAAGTTAAAGATTTTTTTTTGTCACGCATGACTGTCTATTTCCCTAATATTAAATATAAAACGCATGTGTAGACTGATATTTTTCTAATGTCTGGACTCCTTTCAGGGAGGAGCCTATGGATAAACAGACGTTTCAATATTTTGGTATTAATGCATTTTCTGAGAATTTATATTTCAAGTTTTGAATGCAAATGTCATGTCCATAACGCTGGAATTCCCAAATTTTAAATAATTTATCCTCAACTAGTTTTGTGGTGTAGGTCTAGGTATTTTATAATGTTAAGTTAACTTAAAACACACACACTGAACACACACACACACACACACACACACACACACACACACACACACACACAAACACACACACACACACACACACACACACACACACACACACACACACACACACACAATGGGCATAGCAGTGTGGAGCTTGAATTATTTAACCAATCACAATTACCTGTTCATGACTGCTCAACAATTGCTAGGCAGATTTACTAAATTTAGGTTATATGCAGCATTATGACTGGAGGAATGATATAAAATACAATTGTATAATATCACACAATCATAATATAATAATAACAGTGGCAGTTATTTTGAGGGGTTACATAAGCACAATTTATTGGTCTACAAAACTAATTTAAAGCATTTAAGAAGAAGCTTTTAGATAAAAAATATTGTAGGATTATGAGAAATAAATTCTGTCAGAAGTGTCCAATTTCAGGTGCATAAGTGCATAAATAGCATATTTATAATGCATTACATTTGCATTTATACAATGCATTTAATGTTATTTTACTGGATTATTTATTTCTCATGTGATCTGTATGTGATAGTTATGTGTTAATTCAACCCGATAGTGTACATACAGTTGGATTAGGGCTGGGCGATATATCGCACGATATTGTTATGCGCATCTCGTCAGTAAAGTCGGTTCCTTGATTAGTAGTAAATCACCTTCACCTGCTTTCAGATGGAGCGGCATTTACTACACAGCACAAACTCCAGTGTTAAATTAACACTCAAGAGTGTTAAAGTTAATGAGATAATTAAGTGATTAATTTAGTGATGTTTGAGCATTATTGAAGACACCTGATGTAAACAAGCAGAATCACTGAAGGAGAAAATCACAAATTGTAAGCCACCGTTATGGCGATAAGTGTTTGCTTTAGTTGGGCTCTTAACCTTTATACATTCACTTTTAATTTGTTTGTCTACTGTTATTTAATTATAACAGTCAAATGAACAAAGAAAAGTGTGATCTGTTAGTGTTGGTTATGTTCTGGCATAATCATGCTGTGATCTGAAAATGAGTCTTATTGAGATAGTTAGGTTTAACTTACTGGCAATAACTTTGTGATTTTAGAGCATATATGAGTACAGGTATGTTTTTTATAATGCAAAATAATTAATAAACATTGTTCTGATCAAAACACTTTGAAATAATTTTATTTAGAAACACAGACATCAATAATCAGCCTGTGAATCTCAACAGTGGTGACAATAATAAAGCATGTTGCAGTGGCTGCCACCAATCACAACTCATTAATGGCTCCCATCATGCATTGCGATATGAATAAATTATGATCTGAATTTTCTATGTAATTTACTTTTCCTAATTGAATATTCTGCTCGATACCATTGTTGAGATGCATAGACTGAATTTTGAAGTCTGTGTGTGCCTAAAAGAAAGATTTTTTTTTTTTTTAGAAAACAACTTTTAAGAAATCCTTAATATTATAGCTAAAATTCTGGATATTCATGCAGAATCACAGTTATGCTGTAACCAACAACGTAAATCTAATCATAAAGTTCAAATGATGATTGTCATAATATAACCAACACCATCAGATCACTTTTATTTCTTTGTTCATCTGGCAGTTAGGCTATAACTCAGATAAAGCAGACAAACAAAATCTAAAGTTAATAATATAAGGATCAAGAGCCCAACTAAAGCAACCAATGATCGCCATAACGGTGGCTTACAATTTGAGATTTTCTCCTTCAGTGATTCTGCTTTAGGTGTCTTCAATAATGCTCAATCATCACTAAATGAATCACTTAATTATCTCATTAACTTCAACACTCTTGAGTGTGGACTCATATACACTCGCAGGAGTGTTAATTTAACACTGAGTTTTTGCTGTGTACAAAGAGCCGTAGTTAACTGACAAGCTGAGCCATATCGCATTAATTATCGCTGGCGATACGTCCGCGATATTGATGCGATATGGCTCAGCTTGTCAGTGAACTACGGCTCTTTGTAGTAAATGCCGCTCCATCTGAAAGCAGGTGAAGGCGATTTACTACTAATCAAGGAACCGGCTTTACTGACGAGATGCGCATAACAATATCGAGCGATATATCGCCCATCCCTAAGTTGGATGATGATACTTTACGAAGAAGGCAATATTGGGTAATATGTATTAACATGGCTTTGAAAAAATAAACTCTGAACATTCAGAAAAAAAATATATATATATATTTGAGGTGGTAATGTTGCCCACTGCTCTTTGTGTTAAGTGACATGGCATATTGACTGAATTCATAATTTTCTGTGTCTTTAATCATCCTTAAAGATATTGCTTACACCGTATCCAGTAATGTGCGGTGAAATCTTGTCATGGGTAGGCTGTGACCTATCAATGTGGCATATATGTTCATATATTCATTCAGTTAATGTAGCAACCCAAGTTCATATCAGGCATCATCACATCGCTGCCTGCATACAGCAAAGTCAGTCATATGTGAGGCTAATGCACAATCAAATCTAATAATCAAATTAATGGACACATCGATCTTATGACTTATACAACAAACAAATGTTTTGTGCGGGACACAGTAAGAGAGGGAGGCGGCGCGTTGTCAGCGAACCGACAAGCAGCAATCATCCCTTCAAAATGCGCAAACGCGCACAGACAGCCACACACACACTATTGGTCTGGTCACTCTGGTGACGGCGCACCGGGATTTGAATAGGCTACAGTCTTGTTAAAAGAGTTTTGTTTGACCAGTTTGATTTCCTTTCTTTTCTTGTGCTTATTACTTGTAATACTCACTATCACAGAGCTTTCACCCAGTTCCCGAACTCTCTCAATTCAGATGATTTTACACATATAAAAAAATGTATATAGTCATTCACTATATCATAGCTACTTGTTCTATTGTCTGACAAAAATAATATAGGTAATGAGAACAGCTTTATTGGACATTCGGCTATATTATATTATATTATATTATATTAGCCTATATTCTATTCTATTCTATTCTATTCTATTCTATTCTATTCTATTGAAATACAGAATGTGACCATGAATTTAGAGAGAAAACACATTAGGCAGGCAGAACGCAAGTACGACACGATGACGTAATGAATATGCTAATTAGCGCGTGACGTCATCTAGCGACATTTAGCGACTTTTGGGGAAGGCGTTAGCTACTTTCCTTTGAAAATAGTTGGCAACAGTGCTAGGGGGCAGTGGTGAGTCGCGGGGCGTTTCAATTGTTCACATGAAGAAGTCACACTGCCAGCTATTTCAATGATACAGAATCGATAAGAATGACCGCATCGACGCGGTCGCGCTGTCGCAACTTGGAGATTAATTCCGTATAGAGTATAGAAGTACTTCTATACTCTTTGGTTTGAGTAGAGAGTTTACAGTTATAACGTTAAATAGTACTTAAAGTGAATGTATGGAGTCAGTATATGTTTAATGTTTAATTTGGTGGAATACACGGTTTTAATTGTCTGTGACCATACTGTATAACAGATAAATGTGTAATAAGTTTATTAAAAGAGAGAATCACTTGTTCACATGAAGAAGTCACACTGCCAGCTATTTCAACACTGTGGTACAGAAACTAACTGATTGTTGTCTTTGTTGAAATTTGCAGATCTTACTGTGTGTGACGGAAATAAAAACTATATGTGCCACCAGAAAACTTCTGTGTGTGCAACACAATCATATGAAAAAACACTCATGTTCCTTCAGGACTCCAAAAGGATTTTAGAAATATTTAAAGATGGGAACATCTAACATCAAAATATGCTGTATTTCATTCCATAAAAGCAGTTTTGCTAAACTCAGAATATAGGAACAAGATGGAGATCCTATAATTACAAGTAATATGATAAGAGATTACAGATATACCATTGAAGCAGGTAAACGCAATTGGTGCTTTACAAGTTCTTTCAGAAAATCCATACAACGCGAAGCAATTCTCTCCTTCGTGTCTGGGGCTAACCTACTTTTCTCCAGTTTGTCCATAAATGTGGTACCCAGGTCCGCATCCAGAGGGGATAGGAACATGCCAGACTGTGTGAGGTCAAGTTCACGGAGCTGCTTGTGATTACACAAGACACTCGGTTTCAGAATGCGTCTAACAGTTGTCATGTACAGCCTTTCCAAGTCTCTAAACACACCGAGATTGTTTCCTGTTTCTAATTGAAAGCATGTATTTACAGCTATGATTTATTATTATTATTTTTTTTATTACAGCGTAGAATAAGCAGATTGAAAAAAAAAAGCATATTATTTGTCAGGGAATTGAGGTAAACGGTCGCTTTAAAGTATGAACGGATTCCTCCTGAACTTACATTTAAAAAGTTCATAAATATATAGCTGCCATTTTACTAATCATAAACTATTAAATAAATATCCATGATTCCTATCTGAACTGTTAAGTAGATTAAAACAATGTTTAAAATAAACAAAATTTCAAATGTGAATTCTTGGTAAAACTGACTTATTGCATTTTTAAGGTCATATAATATGGATCACACTTAGCAGGCTTTATAAACATATGTCTGTGTAGTATTACACATTTTCTGTTTTTTTTTTTTTTTTATTGTTATAATGTAGTCATATGTGTTCCAGTGCAGTTTATTTGTTTGTAAACAATGTTTGTTAGAGGAAGTAATTTATGACCAATTCATGCAAAACCTTGTGTTGTTTTAAAGATGCAAAATGTTTCCGTCATTTTGTTTCAGATGCAAAATGTGTCAGACACAGACACTGATTTCCATTCAACTTTGTTTCTTTATTTAAATGTCATCGCTGAGCATGAAAATAACCAGTATCTGAGCGCGTCCAGATGTTTATTGTAACATTTGCTCTGTTGCAGCTTTTTTGATGAATTATTAGCTGTTAATGGTTTATGTTTGCTACACCCAGAAGTGACACAATACTTACAAGTACAGAAACAAAAAGCAATTCAATGTTTATACTTTTATAGGAAGAACGTGACCAAAAAAAAGCAACATTAAAAAAAAAAAGTTTTGGTGGCACATTTCAGCTAAAGTTTGTAGTTTCTTAAAAGTCAAGTTATATATAAACAATACTCAGCATAAAGGATATCTCCAATTTCTATTTACACTGCAAAAAAAATGCTTTGTGTTTTCCAGTAAAAACATCTAAATAAACTTAAATCAGAACACATTTACTGGAGAAGTGAAATTACTTTAGATATTAAGTTTTGTTAATCAAAATTAAGTTTTCCTTTTGAATTAAGTTTATTGGCAGATATTTATTCTTGTTTTGAGCTGAAACTAAGATTCCCTTTCGCGTCCCGAGGCACTTTGAGGAACGCCTCAGCGTGACTGATGACTGAAGAACATCTCGGTTACTATTGTAACCCTTGTTCCCTGAAGGAGGGAACGGGAGACGCAACGTCGATATGACGACGTAATTGGGATCACCTTGAGAGATGAATCTAGTTTGAGAGTATTAAAATGAGCCAATCAGGGCCGTGCACAGGAATTTTTAGGGGCAGTGGCCTAAACCAAAAAAAGTTGCACTAAGGGGATGGTTGCTTGTTAACACAAATTATCCAATTATTACAAAATATACAATTAAAAGTGAAACAGCACGCTTTTTTATGATTCACAATTACACATTGGTGATAATAACAGAAACCATTTACCGTTTTACATTTTGGTATTTTCCTTTTACAGCAAAAACTTTCTATTTTGGTACCATGTCCTGAAAGATCTAAATAACTTCATCGTTTATGATTGGGATGTCTTTTTCAATGACCAGAAGCAGTAGATCAGAGAGTCGTTCTTGTTCACACACATTAAGAAGTTTAGTTTTCACCAGCTTCAACTTCAATCATATTTTAAATACAATTGTTAGGCTTAGTGCTAATTTAATTTATGTTCTTGTAATATAATTAGTCTACTCTTCCATTCAAATAATTTAATGACTATCTTTCTTATCAAACTCTAGCTTATTTAGAATCCTTTACTGTCAGCCAGTTTAACAACACTTACCTGTGAGCACTTAACATAAATATATATATATATATATATATATATATATATATATATATATATATATATATACAGTGGGGCCAAAAAGTATTTAGTCAGCCACTGATTGTGCAAGTTCTCCTACTTAGAATGATGAGAGAGATCTGTAATTTTCATACACTTTAACTATGAGAGACAAAATGAGAAAAAAAAATCCAGAAAATCACATTGTAGGATTTTTAAAGAATTTATTTGTAAATTATGGTGGAAAATAACTATTTGGTCACCCGCAAACCAGCAAGATTTCTGGCTCTCACAGACCTGTAACTTGTTCTTTAAGAAGCTCTTTTGTCCTCCACTCGTTACCTGTATTAATGACACCTGTTTGAACCTGTTATCTGTATAAAAGACACCTGTCCACAGCCTCAAACAGTCACACTCCAAACTCAACCATGGCCAAGACCAAGGAACTGTCGAAGGACACCAGGAAGAAAATTGTAGACCTGCACCAGGCTGGGAAGAGTGAATCTACAATAGGCAAACAGCTTGGTGTGAAAAAATCAACTGTGGGAGCAATTGTAAGTAAATGGAAGACATACAAGACATTGATAATCTCCCTCGATCTGGGGCTCCACGCAAGATCTCAAAAATGATCATGAGAACGGTGAGCAAAAATCCCAGAACTGCACGGAGGGACCTGATGAATGACCTGCAGAGACCTGGGACCAAAGTAACAAAGGCTACCATAAGTAACACACTACGCCGAGAGGGACTCAAATCCTGCAGTGACAGGCGTGTCGCCCTGCTTAAGCCAGTACATGTCCAGGCCCGTCTGAAGTTTGCCAGAGAGCATATGGATGATCCAGAAGATGATTGGGAGAATATCATATGGTCAGATGAAACCAAAATAGAACTTTTTGGTAAAAACTCAACTCGTCGTGTTTGGAGGAAGAAGAATGCAGAGTTGCATCCCAAGAACACCATACCTACTGTGAAGCATGGGGGAGGAAACATTATGCTTTGGGGCTGTTTTTCTGCAAAGGGGACAGGAAAACGGATCCGTGTTAAGGGAAGAATGAACGGAGCCATGTATCGTGAGATTTTAAGCCAAAACCTCCTTCCATCAGTGAGAGCCTTGAAGATGAAACGTGGCTGGGTCTTTCAGCATGACAATGATCCCAAACACACCGCCCGGGCAACGAAGGAGTGGCTCGGTAAAAAGCATTTCAAGGTCCTGGAGTGGCCTAGCCAGTCTCCAGACCTTAACCCCATAGAAAATTTGTGGAGGGACAGCGGCCCAGCGACAGCCACGAAACATCACTGCTCTAGAGGAGATCTGGATGGAGGAATGGGCCAAAATACCAGCTACAGTGTGTGCAAACCTGGAGAAGACTTACAGGAAACGTTTGACCTCTGTCATTGCCAACAAAGGTTATGTTACAAAGTATTGAGTTGAACTTTTGTTATTGACCAAATACTTATTTTCCACCATAATTTACAAATAAATTCTTTAAAAATCCTACAATGTGATTTTTCTGGATTTTTTTTCTTCTCATTTTGTCTCTCATAGTTAAAGTGTACCTATGATGAAAATTACAGACCTCTCTCATCATTCTAAGCAGGAGAACTTGCACAATCAGTGGCTGACTAAATACTTTTTGGCCCCACTGTATGTGTATATATATATATATATATATATATATATATATATATATATATATATATATATATTCCTTTAAATCTTCCTTTGTCGGGCTTATGCTACTCTGAGCAAAGCCTGAACTTTGTATTTTGAGCACTTCTTGCGTTGTTTTTGCCTCTTCACAATGACTTGACTTGTCTTTAGTCCTCAGTTGTAAGTCGCTTTGGATAAAAGCATCTTCTATGACTAAATGTAATGTCTAAAATGTACCTGTAAGTGTCTGATTTGGCTGATGCTCAATGGGCTCTCCCTCACTCTCTGAGCCTAAGTAATAGACATTTAATTTCATATTTGCATATCATAAATCTACATACTATGCTAACATACAACTAATTTAGAGCCTATGATGCGTTAGTTTCAACTAAGACAAGTGATTATAATGGGAAATATACTTACAATAATTAAACTGACAAACTGTCTGCTAACTGTTCAATATGATTATTTACCTGCTGGCTTGCTGGAGCTTTCAATCCATGTTTACAGTGTTGAACTTTGTCTACAAAGTGTGCCAACAACAGAAAATGTAGTTGTATTAGATCTGATCGAGAGTACAATAATTTGATTAGTCAAGCAGGTACTAAGAACGTGGATGTTGTACAAGTTGTTTGAAGACCAAGAGCAAAACATTACCGATGTAAATACGCACACACACAAAAAAAAATAAAGAATAATTTCGCAGATTCAACCACTGTCTTGCATAGCCTACCTGTTAAATTTCGTGAACTGTCGTGTTCACTCAGTTTCAAGAGAGCGCCGCAGACACACATGAGTGATGCTGCGGAGCGAGCGGGAAAACCTGGAGCAGATTAGCGGAATCAGCGGAATGCTTTGAGCGGAGCGGTGGGGGTGGGGAAGAGGGGCACCTCAGTCGATGAGGGCAGAGGGGCAGTGGCTCTAGCCACCAGGCCTGCCCCCTGTGCACGGCCCTGGAGCCAATGCACATTGGCATGTGATAATTGCATCAGCTGCTCTGCTTGCAGTGTGAGCATATAACGAACAGTAGGTGCGTAGCATATTGTTTTACGCTGAGGAGGCGAGATGTATTCGGCCGTACAGCGATGGTCAGCAACCAATGGCAACGGGACGTTACATCTCCCGTTCCCTTCTTCAGGGAACGAGGGTTACATTAGTAACTGAGACATTCCCTTTCAGTCGCTCACGTTCGACGTAACTGAGACGTGACGACGTAATTGGGATCCCATGGAAAATGCCACGGTTGCTGCCACATCCAGCGCTCTACGCAAGACTCTCAGACCCCCAACTGGCTGGGGCGGAAGACCTGAAGGCCGTAGGGAAAGCGTGCCTTTCCAGGGGAGAGGGACGCTGGGGAAGCCACATCCTACCCGAAGGGAGGTAACATGGAGAATACACATATGGATTGGCCGGAGGGGCAGTGCAACATATGGAATGTCACTGGGGTGGCTCCAGCCTGAGAAGGGGGAGGCTACACCGGACAGTGACGGCAGAGCGGACTCTGCCAAGGGAAAGACATGGGCTCACCGCAGGGAGCTGGTCGTGGAAGAATACGGATATGGGATCACCGCAGGGATCACCACATGGAACACAGCCTAGCACAAGTTACACAAGCATACGAGCACTAGGCCTGGTGTCGGATGCTCCGCAACGTCCATGTGGAGGGGAGTGACGCAGCAAGCCGACACTAGAGCGGGAACTTCGGTGTTACTGGCTGGTTGAAGCGAGCACAGAGGAAGAAACCGGCTCAACACGTAGGCTATAAAACCTAGCGAACGTGTTAGGTGTCGCCCAGCCTGCAGCTTTACAGATATCTGTCAGCGAGGCGCCGTGTGCCAGCGCCCAAGAAGAAGCGACACTTTCAACCCGGGCGGGCAAGGCACGCCTTGGGCTTCGTAAGCCAAGGCGATGGCATCAACTATCCAGTGGGCCATCCTCTGCTTGGAGACAGCCTTTCCCTTCTGCTGGCCTCCATAACAGACGAAGAGCTGATCTGAGGTCCTGAGGATTTGCGTTCTGTCCACGTAATGGCGGGACAGAGAAAAGCCAGGGCTGGGTCTGCCTCCTCCGAAGGCAGCGCTTGCAGGTTCCCCACCTTGTCCCAGAAGGTAGTGGTGGGAACCTTGGGCACGTATCCAGGCCGGGGTCTCAGGATCACGTGAGAGTTAGCTGGGCCGAATTCTAGGCATGATTCGTTGACTGAAAATGCATGCATATCCCCTACCCTCTGATGGAGGCCAATGCAACCAGGAGTACTGTTTTACAAGACAGAATTTTTAACTCAGCTGATTCCAGAGGCTCAAAGGGTGGTCTCTGAAGAGCCGAAAGGACGAGAGACAATCCCAAGAGGGTGTAGAGAGCGGGCGAGGCAGATTTAGTCTCCTGGCCCCCCTCAGGAATCTGACGATCAGGTTGTGATTTCCAAGCGACTTACCTTCAACCGCATCGTGATGTGCGGTGATAGCAGCAACATACATTTTAAGGGTGAAGGGAGACAGACTTTGCTCCAACCCATCTTGCAGGAAGGAAAGCACAGCTCTGATCGAGCAAGTTAGTGGGTTCTCCTCGTGAGGAGAACACCAGGCAACGAATAGGTTCCACATCAACACATAGAGGCGCCTCGTTGAGGGGGCTCTAGCAGAAGTGATGGTGTCAACTACCGCTGGGGATAGGTCACCTAGAACCTCCGCGTCCTGTCCAGGGACCAGACATGGAGTTTCCAGAGGTCTGGACACGGGTGCCCCGTCTTCTCAGAGGAATGGGTCAGGGAGGGGCTGTCGCGAGGAGCACTAGTTCCGGGAACCAGGTCCGGTTGGGCCAATATGGCGCAACTAACAAGACCTGCTCCTTGTCCTCCCTGACCTTGCACAACGTCTGTGCAAGAAGGCTCACTGGGGGAAACGCATACTTGCGTAGACCCAGGGGCCAGCTGTCTGCCAGAGCATCCGTGCCGAGAGTCCCCTTGGTCAGGGAATAGAACAACTGGCAGTGAAACATGTCCGGGGCGGCAAACAGATCTACCTGTGCGGTCCCGAAGCGCCTGAAAATCAGCTGGGCCACCTGGGGATGGAGTCGCCATTCTCCCGGCAGCACCCGCTGCCGTGAGAGCTCGTCGGCTGCATGGTTGAGCAGGCCCAGAATAAAAATTGCACGAAGCGACCTCAGATGCATCTGACTCCAGAGGAGGAGATGGCGGGCGAGTTGTGACATGCAGCGGGATCGTAGACCACCCTGACGGTTGATGTACGCAACGGTCGCAGTTCTGTCAGTACGGACAAGTACATGCTTGCCTAGTAGCGGTGTTTTGAAGCGGCCCAGCGCAAGATGTACTGCTAACAACTCGAGGCAGTTGATGTGCCATTGCAGTTGTGGCCCCGTCCACAGACCTGAAGCTGCATGCCCGTTGTACGTGGCCCCAGCCGGTGGCAGAGGCATCCGTGGAGACCACAGAGTGCCTGGACACTTGTTCTAGAGGAACACCTGCCCGCAGGAACAAAGGGTCCGACCACAAGCTGAGAGTTTGGCGACAGTGCGGGGTTACTTGAACCCGGCCCGAGTCGCTCTGCCATGCCCATCTCGGGACTTGATCGTGGAGTCAGTGTTGGAGCAGCCTCATATGAAGTAATCTGAGCGGCGTTGTCGCGGCTGCAGATGCCATATGCCCCAGGAGCCTCTGAAAGTTTCAGTGGTGCCGCTGTTCTGCGTCTGAGCGAGCTCACGCAGTTCAAAGCTGACTGGACATGGACGCTGTTTATTCGTGATGCAGTGTTTGTATTTTATGCTTAATGGAGACTTGAGATTCTGCCGCTGGTTACGCACGCCTTTCATATAGGCTTCAAACCTCTTGTGTGATTCGCTGTTTAATCACGTTTGTTGTCCTTTTATGTTGTTATTTTTCTTGTAAACTCTAATGCGTTAATGTTTCAGACTTTGCATACAAATATGTGTGGCATATTTGGTCTCTATAAACTCCAATCTCCGTTTCCCATTTGTTAATTTACATTACATTTTGCTAACTTTGTGACGCATGGGTATTATAAGAATCTTGAACATTCTTTTCTTAAACACCCAATGAAATTACAGATTCAAATGTGCTGCCTGAACACAAAGAGTCGTAAAATCTCCCTCCAAAGGAACAACTTCTTATTGGCTCACACACCTCCAGGCCCGAGTCGCTCTGCCATGCCCATCTCGGGACTTGATCGTGGAGTCAGTGTTGGAGCAGCCTCATATGAAGTAATCTGAGCGGCGTTGTCGCGGCTGCAGATGCCATATGCCCCAGGAGCCTCTGAAAGTTTCAGTGGTGCCGCTGTTCTGCGTCTGAGCGAGCTCACGCAGTTCAAAGCTGACTGGACATGGACGCTGTTTATTCGTGATGCAGTGTTTGTATTTTATGCTTAATGGAGACTTGAGATTCTGCCGCTGGTTACGCACGCCTTTCATATAGGCTTCAAACCTCTTGTGTGATTCGCTGTTTAATCACGTTTGTTGTCCTTTTATGTTGTTATTTTTCTTGTAAACTCTAATGCGTTAATGTTTCAGACTTTGCATACAAATATGTGTGGCATATTTGGTCTCTATAAACTCCAATCTCCGTTTCCCATTTGTTAATTTACATTACATTTTGCTAACTTTGTGACGCATGGGTATTATAAGAATCTTGAAGATTCTTTTCTTAAACACCCAATGAAATTACAGATTCAAATGTGCTGCCTGAACACAAAGAGTCGTAAAATCTCCCTCCAAAGGAACAACTTCTTATTGGCTCACACACCTCCAGAGGGTGTGACATCTTCACCCTTTTAAAAATCACTGATCAAGATCAGTCTCTCTCTCTCTCTTGGCTTTTGGACTCTCTGGACACTCTTGGCTCTCTGAGTCCCCGTTGACTTTCTCTTGGTCCTTCCTGAGAAGTCCTGATGTGAAGATGATGCTAAATTAGAAGTTTTCTAAGGACCCCAAGCTTGTGCCAGGCTGCGGCCTTGTCTTTCCATTCACCAAAGATCCTCTGACTCCAACCGGTTCTCTCTCATCAATACAACATCAGCAAAGATCAACTGGAGCCTCAACAAATTGCATCAGGACAGTTTAATTCAAATGGGCGAAACATGCAATTATCAAACTTGGTCTCATTATTTGATACATTAAGTATCATTACACCTTTTAAAGGACGTGTTAGAACTAAACTGATGGTTTGCTCAAGGCTGTTGATCTGCTGAATTTCAAACAATGCTATAACTTCTTGCTTTAATGTATTCTTCTTCATCTCTCTTTCCCTTGCTAAACTGTATGCATGTATGTATGTGTATGTTAGAGTAGTTTAAATGTTTAGTCTAGTTAATAAAGTCTTGTTCATATCACATGTAAAGTTGTCCGTGTCTCAAGCTCATATCTGGAAGTCAATAATCATATCGATCCTAACTACTTGCTCTTAGTAGTACTTAGTAAGAAAAACATTCCCCATGCCCTGGAAATGTACATTTCTATTAATTAATTACCAATATTGAGGGTATTCATAGAGCTAATTTGCTACACTTGTAACATGTTCCTCTCACTTTATTTATTCTGGGACATTTTCTTTAATTCTTGACACTTCTGAAACAGACTTCTTTTGACACAAATGTGACCATTACAGGACGTTGTAGAGGAATCACGAGGAAGACGACGAGGAACAGGAATTTATTTAAAGAAAACTCAGGAGTCGCTACACACGTCATACATCAAACGAGAACGGACAAAGACCTAAAGAACTGAGGGAAACTAAATACAGAGACTGATGAGTAAGGTAAATTGAAGACAGGTGATACAGATGAGGATTATTAACTAAACACAGGTGAGACAACTGAAGGCAAACGAGGAGCGGGAAAACTGAACAGGAGTAAACCAAAAAACGGGGGGAAAACACAGTCACACTGTTACAGTGACACTGCTAAAGTCTTTTTTAGGGCTTCCATCCGCGGTTCTGCGGCTCTCCTCATTTCTTCCATAAAACAAAATTTATACGTAAAAAGTAATATATAAAAATGTGGAAAGCTAGATTTTTTTTTCAAGGCATCTTTAATGTGACTTTCATACAGGCCCGGAGTGGGTAATCGGGAGAATCGGGAGAATTCCCGGTGGGCCGCTTCACTTTTGGGCTGGTCAAGGATTTTTTATTTTTTCTATTTTTTTACATTTGTCATGTTAGTCTATCTTCTCTTTAATTAGGCTACACACATTCCGCATTATGACACTGCAGTGTGCAGCCTCTGCAAGGGTTGTACCATGTGACGGAGTTCTCCCCTCTCCTCCCAAATAGAGTTGGTTGGGTCCATAGCCCGTCTTTTCCAAAACGTTAGCTGTGTCCCAATGTGAAGGCTGCATCCTCCGAAGGACGCGTCCTTCGAAGGACCCAGCCTACCCAGCCTTCGAAGGACGCTCCGCATGTAGCCTTCGTATGATTCCCGAATTGCGCTGCAGGTGTTCCTGATTACCGCTCCTGGCGCCAAGCAACGGTGCGAGAGTAGCCTACGGCTGCCATCCTGATAAATCATTTTATATAATTGAATAAACATTATTTTGTTTATACTTTACTGGAGGACATGGTGAGGATGTTTCAGTCATGTATTTTCGGCTTTAATAGCCGGATCATGGCCAGAGGTTTTCTGCGTCCCAATTCAGAAGCTGCTTCCTGAATTGCCAGATTACACTTTAAACTGTTCAAGTATTGGGTGTTAACTTACGTAAATAGTGTAATGAAAAGAAAAGAAAACATACATGGGCATATGGTTCAAATGTTATATCTTACCTTGATGCGATTTTGTAGGCTAGTGTATTCTTTTTATTATGTAGCGTAAATGGACAATATAAATAATGAATATAAATATATTTTTAAACCCCATATCATGGAGGGAAAAAACCCTCCATCTGTGGGGAAAAAACAAAACCGTGGCGACGGTTGTGCAATCCGTCCCTTCAGTTTATAAACTGTACTCACAATATTTTTTTATGTGTAAATAAAAATACACAATTTTATTGGTGTAAACTCACAATAACAAGAAAACGTTGTGCTTTTGTAAAATAAAATAAAAAATCAGGCGCGCTTTCATGATCTCCGTGAACATGGAGCGCATCTCAAAAATGAACTGAAACAAAATATAGCCAGTATACAAGCTTGAAATGTCCACTTTTAAACGAACAAATTCGAATCTAATTTCCAGGTTCTAATTTGGCCTTAGAAAACCAGTAATATATAATTACTGCAATAATTTGTGAATATTTCAAATATTTAATAAAGGGGAAAAAAGTCATAAACAAAAATCTGAAAATACGTCAATATTTTTTTTTTTTTTTTTTTGCGCAGAATTTGGTGTGTACAGTTCAAATTCAAATTTTGGTGCTCAACTTGCGTTTTAAAAATAGCCTAACAACCGTTCATTTTTTCGTTTTTCAATTACCGTTTAAAAAAAGAAAAACGAATGGATGCAAAAGTACACGGACCTTATATTATTCATTATTTCAAATAATGTAGGCTATTTGTAGAAAAAGTTAGTGTTGGGTCCGTGTACTTTTGCGTCCGTTCGTTTTTGCACAAATACAAGTAGCTAGTTGCGAATGATGTATTATTATTTTCTGTATGACCAGAAATGATAGAGTAGGCCTAACCTATTTTAAGTTGTTTCCACTGTTGATAGAAAAATGCAAGTGTCCGCGCCCGCGCGCCTCCACACTCAACAAACACTTGGATATGCTCAAAATCTTGTTTATTTATGATAATCTTAGCCCTGTATTATTATTGTCTAACCTGTATTATGACTGACATTTGCCGAATTGCTTTGTTCCTTTTTTTGATAAAAGCGGCTTCTAAATATGTAGCCTAAATGTAGCCAAGGCCTACTACTAATAATAATGATAATTAGTATTATTATTATTTGTGTTTATAATTATAACTATAAATGAGTTCACTGAAGACAGTAGGCTAATATGTTAATCATAAAATAATTTATGAATGTTTTATTTTTATATAATAAAACCTAACCTTGTATTTGTGTTATATTTCTTTTTTATATGTGAAGTATTTTTTTGCTTATTCTATTATACTGAGCTTTTTTCTCCCAAAAATTGAGTTTTAGAAAATTGAAGAAATTACCCATTTAAAAAAATGAAGTTTAAACACAATGCAAAGCATCCCTCATAAACCGGTGGACTGGTTGAATCATCATGGGCACGATTTGTTAAAAGAATTTGTGAGTAGGCTACAGTTTATAAACTGAGGGGACGGACTGCACAACCGTCGCCACGGGTTGTTTTTTTCCCCACAGGAGACTTTCTGGGCTCCGTACTACGGGAATATAAAACCCAGTTGAATATAAAAAAGTGCAGTTCAAATGTTACTCCCGCTCGTCATCGGTAGCTGTCACAGTTGCTAGGCGACAAGAACAATTATCCATCATTTTTTAAAATAAAAGTGCTGTCGTCACCGGTGCGCAATGACTTATGGGGTAGGATCGGGGAGGATAGACCACGAAGGATCCATTTATGTATCCTTCCTTTCACAGGGAAACGAAGGGTGCATTTGGCGTCGCTTTTGAATCAGGGTAGCCTTCGTCACGCCGCGATGACGCAACCGGCCTTTGAATACGGCCTTCGAAGGATGCGGAATTGAATTGGGACAGCCTTCATCGCGCCGCGGTGACGCAATCGGCCTTCAAATGCTGCCTTCGAGGATGCAGCCTTTGCATTGGGACGGCCTTCGTCGCGCCGCTGTGACGCAATCGGCCTTCAAATGCGGCCAATCGGCCTTCAAATACGGCCTTCGGAGGACGCAGCCTTCACATTGGGACACAGCTACAGCCTCACACAGTTGCACCGGGAATGAGTGCTCAAGTGTAATCTTAAAACAAAAACAATTTTACAAAAAACAATTTTACAAAATAATCACATTACAGATAACCATTGCCATCTTAAATATAGTACAGGCACAGGAAATGGAACAAAATCAACATTTCAGATGGTTAGTCATGGTAGGCTTAACCATATCATATTAGTTAACAAATGACCAAAAATGGTATTACATATGTGAGATGTTACTGATACAGAACCTATCCTAGCGACACAAAATCCCCAGGACATGTTTGGAGCAGAACTGGCTAGAATAACTGAACTATCTTAGATCCTACTCTGAGGTCGTGAGGTTTCTCATTCTTCCTCAGTGACCTATGGCAGGTAGCGCGGACGCTCACTCTCCCTGTCTCTGGCTCTTTGTTTGACACTGAGTTAAGAATAATAACATGGTATGATCAAAACAATTAAAACAAGATAATATTCACCAGGCTCATTCAATGTTTAACGTTACCGGTTAGCAAGATAGCTCATAGGCTAGGCTACTAGACTAAAACAAAGCATAGTAAATTAACTTACACTGTAAAAAAATGTGTGTTGACTTAACTCATTATTTTGTGTTATCTTTTTGCATGGGTTTTTTTGAGTTTAACTAACTTATTTTGAAAAGTGTACCTGACAAATTTGGAAAGGTTTACCTGACATATTATAAAGTACAATGAACTGATTTAATTTAGTTAAGTAAACTTTGAATCTAAGTTTGGCCAACTAAAGTTAAGTTTTCTAAACTACATCCAATAAGTTTGGCCAACTAAAGTTAAGTTTTCTAAACTACATCCAATAAGTTCAGCCAACTAAAGTGGTGTTTTGAAAATCAAATTTTTAGCCACCATTATAGTGATCAGTGTTTGCTTTAGTTGGGCTCGTGACCCTTAAACTGTTTACATTAGATTTTGTTTGGCAGTTGTATCTGAGTTATAATTGCCAGATGATCAAAGAGAAAAGGTGATTCCGATGGTGTTGGTCATGTTTTAGCATACTCATTACTTGAGAGTTTTTTAGTGATTCTATAGCAAACGATATTCACACCTTTTTAATATAGTCCAAAATATTTGATCAAAGAGCAAAGAAATAAACCAGAACTGGACCTTATCTGAGCCACAAAATCTGTGTATATTAAATATGAAGTAATTGCAGCCTTAATAAAGCCTGTTAACAAGCAGAATCAGTGAAGGAAAGAAGAGAACAGAAAAAGAGACGAGCAGAAACACAAGAACTACAACTTACTTCAGACACAGATGAAATCCACTGAAGAGAAAAGAAGACATTAAATCTGTGAAGATCTCAGCAGAGAAGGAATAAACAACTCCACAAACAGCATTACCAGCTTCACTTATTACTAACCAGACTCACTTTATTTCTGTCAGACGTCTGCAGAAGTTTTATTGAGAATTAACAGAGGTTTAACTCTGTTTAATTTGAAGTTACCATAACAGTGATTAGTGTTTCCATTAGTTGGTCTATTAACTCTTATTATGGCTTTTGTCTTTTTTGGCTGCTGTGACAGTGTGTGTGTTAAGCACATTTGCAGCAGTAAAGAAAGCTTAAGTGAACTGGAATCAGGTGATGATGGTTTCCTGTTGATGGTTTTATAATCATCATGAAATAGACTAAATCACTGATGTCTTTCGAATCTAACAATTGTGTTGTTCCTTTAATATATTCATATCACAACCACTGTTACTGCAGCATGAGATCCAGTATTACAACAATCAGTTAGAAGATTTTAACAGCGAGCACAAAAACACTAATCTGCCATGACACACACAGACATCAAAAATCAGCATATGAATCTCAACAATGGTGACAATAATATTTAGGTAAACAGATCAATTCAGAACATCACTAAAAAGCTTGCAACAAAAACAACAGCAAAAAATAAAAGCAAATATTTCGAATTAAACAAAATAATAGGACAATTCAGCTGCATAATTTATTCATGTTGCAATGCATGCTGGGAGTTTTGTACTATGCTGGTACCCAGCATGCTTTGTAGCATTGTACTTTTTATTATCACCATTGTTGAGATTCATACGCTGATTGTTGATGTCTGTGTGTTATTGATAGATTGGATTTTTGTCCTCGTTTTTGTTAAAATCTTCTAACTGATTGTTGTAATATTGCCAAATCTCATGTGGCAGAAACACAGGGTTTAAGATATGAATATATAAATGGTACAACACAATTGTTAGAGTCAAAAGACATCAGTGAATAAGTCTATTTAATGATGATTATAAAACCATCAACAGGAAGCCATCATCACCTGATCTCATTTCACTTTAGCTTTCTTTACTGCTGCAAATGTATTTGCCGCACACACTGTCACAGCAGCCAAAAAAGACAAAAGCCATAATAAGAGTTAATAGACCAACTAATGGAAACGCTGATCACTGTCATGGTAACTTCAAATTAGAGTTAAGCCTCTGATAATTCTCAATAAAACTTATAAAATAAAATAAAGTGAGTCTGGTTAGTAATAAGTGAAGCTGGTAATGCTGTTTGTGGAGTTGTTTATTCCTCCTCTGCTGAGATCTTGACAGATTTAATGTCTTCTTTTCTCTTCAGTGGATTTCATCTAAGACTGTGTCTGAAGTAAGTTGTAGTTCTTGTGTTTCTGCTAGTCTCTTTTTCTGTTCTCTTCTTTCCTTCACTGATTCTGCTTGTTAACAGGCTTTATTAAGGCTGCAATTACTTCATATTTAATATACACAGATTTTGTCGCTCAGATAAGGTCCAGTTCTGGTTTATTTCTTTGCTCTTGGCTGACATGTGGCATTGCTATGGCCTGCTTGTGGCCCAGATCTGGCAAACAGGAGTGGGCCACCCAAGGGCCGTCATTCAACGCTGTATGTGGGCCAGATCCGCATTCCACAAGTGCCAGACTTGGGCCGGCTCTGGGCCGACACAATGTTGCTATGTGGGGAGGCTTGTCCATCAGCCTTACCACCAAGCTCGTTTACAGGTGCCTATTATTTCACAAAGTGTTGTCTGTCTTTTCAGTTTAATTGTGTAATAATGTATATAGTGTTTGATTAGTATGTGTATAGTAAAATTGGGGTATGAGGAATTAATACAATACTAACGTTAATCAAAGACTGCACAATTAAACTGAATAGAGAACACATTGTGTATGTTACATTATTAACCTCAATCAACTAGTAACTCATACATTTATTACCATTTAAATTCCCAGGGAGCTTGAAACTTAAACCCAGTTCCTTACAATGCTGAGTATTTTGGTCACAAATTACATATTGACCAAAACGAGAAACTCGTAATGTTTGGAGTTACGCATGTGATAGCAGTTGATGGGTACAGCTACAGAGTCGTTGGGCATGCAACCATGCCTGTCAAGAACAACCTTACTATCTATGAGGAGGTGTACAGGTTAGTTGGAAAACCCTCTGTAATAAGAAATCATTAGTAAAATGCAATACTAGTTGAGTTCTGGTGTTTATTAGATAGTCATTCAGCTCAACTAATAGATATGTGTTTTAATATCAACTGTATGCTTTTAGGATTTGAGCAATTTTTATGAACACTTTCCTTATTGTATTTCAGACCAGCTGTTCTGACCAATGGAATCTGGGACCAAGTACGTGTAGACCATGGGAAAGAATTTTATTTATGTCTCTTTATGCAAGAGATCCTAGCTGCATACAGATATAACACAGTAAGGAAGCCTTACAAGCAGACACCTTCAACAAAGGTGAGTAGTTTAAAAAAATGTTTTTTTATAATAAATAATTAATCAATTGTTTGAAACCTGTGGTTGGCCCTCTATAAGTTAATGTTTTTGATTCATATATTCAGTATGCTTAAAAGTGGTGGACTGCAATAATTTTAAGTTTTACATCAGAACCACAGGATTGAGCGAATGTGGCCGGAGATAAACAACCGGATCAATTACCCTATTAAGGAGGCTTTGATTCAGCTGACTGACCAAGAAATGATTGACATGGAGGAGCCCACCACTCGCTACTGTGTGTCTGATCTCACATGCCAGATAGGCCGTATTGGTGTAGGAAGAGTAGTGGACTCGTGGAATGCCCACAGAATACCAGGTATTCTTATTAGCAACCAGTTTTTTTTTTTTGAGAAACAAACTAAAAACACTTATTTTTTTGCAGGGAGAGGTGTCCCAAATGCCTTGGGAGAAGGCGGTTGCTTCAAAAAGTTAAGTGAAGACCTGCTACCCAATTCCATAGTCGCTGCAAACATGTACTTACAAGAGATGGGATCCTCTCTGACCACACCAACAACATTTGGCATCTACCCTTTCTTAACAGAAGAGGACTGTGCATATGCAGAGCAGTCCTTTAAGGATCAGTTTCCTGACCTGTCTGTCCTCTACAACAGTGTAATTAACAACAATTACAGAAATTTTCAGGAAGCAGTTATGTGCCTTATTAACATTACTCACCGATATTCAAATCCTTAAAGGCGGTGTATCTACATGCACTCTTCGTGAAGATAGTGGAATTTAATTTTTTATTGATTATATTTTTAAATAAGATTGTGGATCTCCTTTTGTGAACCAAATTTAGTGAATTAAGTCTTCTTAATGAACATTTATATTTTTTGTTAAGATTTGTACAACCAGTAGCTGTAATTTGAGCAAATTAAAGTTTATCAAGCAAGTACTTGTTTGAATAAAACATTTATTAAAACATTCATTGAACAACGTTAAATACAATTTTTATACCAATGAGGGAAGACAAATAAAACATCTTAAAGGTTAACACTCCTTCATTCTTTGCCCTGGAATGTATGCACAGCTCTGTGAATGTGTGGGATTTCACAACCTGGAACTTCTTCCCTGGAAAACAAACACCTTTACCAATTCTAGTACAACAACATAATCTATAAGTTGGGATACGTTTTTTTTTTTTTTTACGTAAAATTTTACAACCTTGAACACTGTTGTACTGAATTATTATTTTATAAACTCCACTGCAGAACAAAAAAAAAACTGTAGTTAAGGATTTTAAATTTGTGTGCAATTTCACACTCTGGAACACTTACAGGAACAATTTTACATGCTCCATATCAGAAAAAAATGTAGGTAAGGATTTTACATTTGTGTGAAATTTCACAACCTAGAACACCATGTCTATAAGAAAAAATGCTTCTTCAGAGAAGCATTGTACAACACATTTTTTCAAACTAACTCTTTCACAACATCTAGAACAGTTGACAGACCAGCCACCCTGATGATGTTTAGCACAGAGAACTCAGACCTGCACTTTAAGCATTGGTTTGATGTTAATGCCCATTCTTCAATGCAAGCTCTACACCCAATGATGCTCCGGCAACATTCGGACAGCATTGGCTCACTGATGATGTCTGTAAAAGCATGGAGGATATGCATTAAAACTATGTCATCAACATTTTTTGTTGACTACATTTTAGCATGTTGAGGTATACTGGAGTATATACTGATTGCAAAATAAAAATATATTTAAGAAGCACTATGCATTCTTTAGTAAAACTTAGTAAAAGAAAAGCTGGTAAAGGAAAAGTTGTTCCGTTTTGTTCATTGCTTAGCCATTTGGACTCACAAATTCACACACACATCCATAAAAAGAAAAGGTGTAGTGGAGTCCAGGGTGTGTGAATGATGCACACACATATGGCCAGTTATTTTTCATAAACCCTTAAAGGGATAGTCCACCCAAAAATGAAAATTATTTCATGATTTACTCACCGTCCATCCTAGGTGTATATGACTCTTCTTTCAGACAAAAACAATCAGACATACATTTAAAATATAATCCTTGAAGGACTAAGAATATTATGTTTGTGAATCGCAGCCTACATTTTGAAGACAAAAATAAAATGCATCCATCCATAAAAAAAATGTAATCCATACGACTCCAGGGGGATAATAAAGGCCTTCTGAAGCAAATCGATGCATTTGTGTAAGACAAAGATCCTCCTTTAAAACATTTGGGCTGTCATTCATAACTATTATAAACCTTGAAGGACTAAGGATATTTTTAAATACATCTCTGTTCATCTAAAACAGGGGTGCCCAACCCTGCTCCTGCCGATCCTAATTAAACACACCTGCCTTTAATTTTCAAGTGATCCTGAAGACCTTAATTGGTTGCTTCAGGTGTGTTTGATTAGGGTTGGAGATGAACTGTGCAGGACAGTCGATCGGCAGGAGCAGGGTTGGGCACACCTGATCTAAAAGATAGTCATATACACCAAGGATGGCTTGCAGGTGAATAAAGCTTGGGATAATTTTCATATTTGGGTGAACTATCCCTTTAAGTGTGTGGTAAATTGTGAAGTTAATACATTGGTGTCTCATACCTCTACAAACAAGGCAGGTGAAGGCCTCCTTGAGCTGTGATGCCTGCTGCATGCTGACTTGGTTTCTTTCCCTTGTGGCCAGTGTGGTGATCTCCCGGAGTCTGACAGCAACACTCTCCAGACCTTGAGATGCCTCAAACACCTCCTCAATCTTCTCCAAAATGTCCTGCAATCCAGAATCTTCTTCCCTACACACACATAATATATATATATCAGTGGTTCCCATCCCAACCACATTCCTGGAGGGTAGATAGATATGCTTGTTTGTAACTTGATCAATAATTATACATTCCAATAACATTTACCTGGATTAATAACAAACAAAATTAAAATAAACTTAATAGATCCAATAAAATAATATCAATCACCTCATCCTTTTTCGTCTGTGTTGAAGCCTGGAAAAATGGCTAATGAGCATTGCGTTAATTTTTCTAGAGGTTTGTCTCCAATACTGGGAACCTTAACACATACAGTACACACAAAGGACACTACGTCAGTAACAGAATTACTAAACAAATGACAATACAATATAATACAAATCGTTAGAGTTTTGTTACCTCGTGTTCCTTCTGAATCCATTATTTCGTTCCAGTTTGAATCCAGTAACACAGGAGATTCTGTAGTCCTTAGGTCAGCTTGAAGTTTCTGAACAATGCCTGTAACACTGGCCTCAGCTTCAGTAAACCTTACCACCACAACACTTTTGGGAACTGGTTTGCCATCTAGCACTTCTGCAATATTTATTGATCTGAAGTTTGGAAAAAGATTTAACATTTGATGAACTCTCTAGTAGTATTTAGTTTACATATAAACCCTGTTAAAAAAAACTTAGTTAAATGCAATAATATAAACTAATAAATAAAAAGAAGGTTTTCAAACCTTGTCCAACTTCGGCTTGCACGGGGAGTTGATGTGAGAACAGATCCAGATGATGCTGGTCTTGTGAAAGAGAAATGTCGCTGAACTGGTGTTGAAGCAAATGCTGAAGTTGATGGGGTGTTTTGCGGCATCTCAATTGGGTCACCATGGACTTCATAATGAGCCCTTAATGTCAAGTCCAACGAGCTGAAAGACCCTTCAGCATTGGGAAAGATTGCAACGTTTGAATCATCAGTCAAATAGAGACTGTCACTGCTGACCTACACCAGAAAGAACAAGAATTAGCAGAGTAAAATAGTGTCATTTCAAAGCCAGACATATTCAATTCAGTTTAATCAAGTTATGTAGCAGGCCAATGTTGCATCTATAACAGTTCTGTTAAGTAATATGATGGGAAATGTAAAACCTCTGTGCAACAGCAACTTAAAATGTTTTTCTCACCCTTACTTTCTTTATATAACTTATGGAAAATATGGGCTGGCATATGTTCTATGCCAATGCCAGTGCTTCTCATGCTTGGTCCTTGACTGTAGCACTGCACATGTTTCCCTTGTATGCCACATCCATTTTAGAGTACTAATGAGCTCATCAGGAAGCATTATGCAAGGGGTGTTTGTTGTTTTGGATGTCTCCCATATTTAACACACCTGACATAGTACTCAAAAAACTGAAATAGATGTGCCATAAAAGAATAATGTGCAGTGCTACATGGCATGCGAAACACTGGCATAAAACACATACCAGCCAGCCCATATGTTCCTATTAATAACTGAATGATGTTATTAATAACTGAAGGATGAGATATAAATTGATGTTGCACAGAGGTTTTACATTTACTGCCGAATCACATTACAAAACTTTTATAGATATACAATTTCACAGTTATAGAAATCGATTAAAGTGAATTGACAGCTGAGATATCAAATATATTAGAAGCAAATCTAAAAATCTTTAGTAGCTTTCGTACATACCGGTACATTAGCAAAAAGTGTTACAATGCATGTGTGGCTAGGGTTGCCAACCGTTCCGTATAATACGGAATCGTTCCGTATTTGACACATAAAAGGCTTGTTCCGTATTGAACTGATACGGAACGCACTTTGTTCCGTATTTTTGAAAATCAATCCAGTGTAAATCCATGACAGACGCATACCTTCTAATATATATGTCAGACAGACTATGAACGAAGACCCGCTGCTATAATGGCAAATTCGGGGACTTGGCGCCCCCTTGACGGGCTCTGACGTGTAATGACGTAGAGTTGGCTCATTGGTCGCACGTCAGAGGCGCCCGCGCCATTGGATGTGAAGCTGCCGCAGCACAGCCTATGAGCGAGCCAGACGCTCTGCAGCATAGATATACACACGGCTGTGCAGCTGCAAATGCGTTTTACAGGCTTCAGTAAATCGAGTAAAATGAGACATTTGTAGGCTATGATAAGAAAAACTACTACATTAAAAATATAATTTTTTTGCACTGGAAAAAACATTCTAGAAGTCTAATTCTATTGAATAAGTTTGCACAAGGCTACAGAAAACTGATGTGTTTATTTTTCTTCAAATGCAGTCTAAGCCGATTAGTTTTGAATGTTATGTTGTATTTGTTTAAGTTAAAAATAAAACATATTATGAACTAAACAAATAGATGGTTCATTTTTGGCAAAATGATCATGATAGCCTTTATATTTATGAGTTTTGAATGTTATGTTGTATTTGTTTCAGTTAAAAATAAAACGTATTATGAACTAAACAAATAGATGGTTAATTTTTGGCAAAATGATCATGATAGCCTTTCTGAGTGGTTAAGTCTTGTATATTGATTAGGCCTACTTTGTAATTCAAATTTTAGTGCAACTTATAAAATTCTAAAAAAATATATAATGCAACTTTGCCTAATAGGTTGCATTATAATGTGCTATAAAATGTATGAATTTCAGGGGTTATTTTTCCAAAATCCCCCCCCCCCCCCCGTTCCTTATTTCTAATTCAGAAAGTTGGCAACCCTATGTGTGGCTCTACATTTATTCATACTCACATGCTAATAGGTCGTTTACTATGAGCAAAGTATTAGTTTAGAACTATTCAATTTCGTTCCTGGAGGGCCATGACCAGCAGAGTTCAGTTCAACTTAATCAAATAAATCAGAACCGTCTAATCAAGCTCTTCAGGATTATTACATTGATTATTACAGGCAGGTGTGTTTGATTAGGGTTGTTAAACTCCAGGAAGTAACGTAAAGGAATAGACCTGTACTAGTTAACTTACCTTATTGCCATAGCATTTAACCCCCTTTAAAATGATCTTTCTGTGAGTCTTGCAAACCTACCAGAAATATGCGCGAAATTTTTTCAGCACGCATATCGTCATCTTTGAGGGTGACTCGTTTGTTCCCGTGAAAGAGCACGTATGTATCCATATCGCACGTGGAGGTGATGAACTAGAAGAAGAAGTGAAGTCTAATTGGGCGCGCGCGCGATTGGATACTTCCGGTGAACTAATACGCGCTTTGTGCATTAAAAACCTTCATTTTTCGTGTTTGGTTTTATTGTATTTTCATTTGATGCAGTAGAACAACGTGTGATGAAAACAAAATAAAAAATATAAATAAATTAAACTGAAACTTGTTTTTTATGTCCACGAGAATGTTTGAATATGCGATAAACTAACGGTTTCTTCGTTTTTCCCTTTTTTTAACAAAAACGAACAAACAAATTATCCGAAGGTACACGGATCTTGAACACACCTGCCGTCGTAAACACAACTTCCCACCTCGTAAGTACGAACTTCCCAGGAGGACTTGAACGCACCATATGTGCATCATTTTTCCATTTAGGCAGAATACGCGTATGATTTTGGATAACGGCTCCGTGATCTCGACTTGCATTTTACTTTGTATTTTGCTAAAACGTTGCACAAACACAGTCAATCGAACGTAGACCTATATGAAGGTTATATACAGGTAAAATTGTATAGGATTTCTCGTTAAAACAAATATCTTAACAAATATTTGTAACTTTGATTATTTTAAGATATAGGCCTACGGTCGACTGACTACATGTGCGTCATTTTTAATAACAGCTTGTCATCTCGACGTAAGTTAGGCCTACATTTTACTTTGCTTGAAAAATCCTTTGAATATGCCAAAACGTTGCACAAACATACTCGATCATATATGAAAATTATCTACATGCAAAGGTTTATAGGATTCCTTTAAGTGGAACATCCTTTCCTTTTTCATGCTGAATTGTAATTTCATTACAAACAAATGAAACTAGGACCAACTGGAAATACTACATGCAAATAACACAAGAACCGCAAATGACGTCAAGAGTCAAAACCACACCTTGGCTGATTAAACTATGAGAATAGGCTGATTTCAGAATAATATACTAGCATGCTACTCTCAATCCTGCCTTAGAAAAACAGCAATAGTATTTTAGTATGTTATTTCAAATTTAGCCACACAGTTTTAAACCCTGTGAAACTTATGGCAGCATGATTTGATAAGTATTTAGAGGGGCTTTACTGTTTAAAACAATGTATCTTGGAACATTATTATTATGGTTATTATGTTAAAAAATAATAAATTAAATGTTTACATTTTTCATATCTGAAGCCGGTCAAACTCCTAGCGGGATTCAAACCGGGGTTTCCGGGGTGGGAAGCAGGCGCACTAACAAGGACGCATAGACACACCCGTGCTCACGCATGCCCTCCACATTGGCCTAGTTTGAATGTTGGAAGCAGTGAATGCGAGAGGAGTACGGGGTTCTCTTACAAGAGTATCTCTCGTACTGCGTAATATCTTACGCTATGGGGAAAACCTCTTTTCCACGAGATATTGAAGCCAAAAATTCTCCTTAATTTCTAATTAATGTAAAACGCTGTGCGGCAGCATGCAGACATAGGCAAGACGGCTCGCGTGCCTATTGGCTGCCCTGCGGCAACAGCAGCAGCCTATCGAGAGAGGCCCTGCATGACGTGATACCCAATGGGGGCGCTTCGCGCCCATTTCGTCACGTCCCGCCAGAATAGGCGTGGCCTTGGCCTATAAATACGGCTCGACAGGCTGATACAAACTGATTTTCATCTCTTCAGCGAAGCTCACGCATCGCTGGATCCGGATTGAGAAGCCGCGCCGTCTGACTGTAAGCCTTCTGCGGGACGAGCCTTCGAGCCTGAAGCCGCTGGCCTTCATCTCGCCGCCTTTAGTCTAGGGCTGGGCGATATATCGCACGATATTGTTATGCGCATCTCGTCAGTAAAGCCGGTTCCTTGATTAGTAGTAAATCACCATCACCTGCTTTCAGATGGAGCGGCATTTACTACACAGCACAAACTCCAGTGTTAAATTAACACTCAAGAGTGTTAAAGACAAGTTAATGAGATAATTAAGTGATTAATTTAGTGATGTTTGAGCATTATTGAAGACACCTGATGTTAAGTTCTCGCAGCTGGCTGCGTTCTTCATCGACTCACGAGCCGAGTGATCCACCGCTAAGAGTTGTACACTTAACAAGCAGAATCACTGAAGGAGAAAATCTCAAATTGTAAGCCACCGTTATGGCGATAAGTGTTTGCTTTTGTTGGGCTCTTAACCTTTATACATTCACTTTAAATTTGTTTGTCTGCTGTTACTTATTTATAACAGTCAAATGAACAAAAAGAAGTGTGATCTGATAGTGTTGGTTGTGTTCTGGCATAATCATGCTGTGATCTGAAAATGAATCTTATTGCAATAGTTTGGTTTAACTTGTTGGCAACAACTTTTTGATTCTACAGCATATATGAATATAGGTATGTATCTTGTAATCAAAAATATTTAATTAACATTGTTCTGATCAAAATACTTTCAAGTAAATTTATTAAGAAACACAGACATCAATAATCAGCCTGTGAATCTCAACAATGGTGACAATAATAATGCATGTTGCAGTGGCTGCCACCAATCACAACTTATTAATGGCTCCCATCATGCATTGCGATATGAATAAATTATGATCTGAATTTTCTATGTAATTTACTTTTCCTAATTGAATATTCTGCTCGTCACCATTGTTGAGATGCATAGACTGAATCTTGACTTCTGTGTGTGCCTTAAAAATAGATTTTTTTTTTAAAAAACAACTTTTAAGAAAACCTTTATACTATACCTAAAATTCTGGATATTTATGCAGAATCACAGTTATGCTGTAACAAACAACATAATTCAAAAACATAAAGTTCAAATGATTACTGTCATAATATGACCAATACCATCAGAATATTTTTGTCTTTGTTCATCTGGCAGTTATAACTCAGATAAAGCAACCAAACAAAATCTAAAGTTAATAATATAAGGGTCAAGAGCCCAACTAAAGCAACCAATGATCGCCATAACGGTGGCTTACAATTTGAGTTTTTCTCCTTCGGTGATTCTGCTTTAGGTGTCTTCAATAATGCTCAATCATCACTAAATTAATCACTTAATTATCTCAGTAACTTCAACACTCTTGAGTGTGGACTCATATACACTCGCAGGAGTGTTAATTTAACACTGGAGTTTTTGCTGTGTACAAAGAGCCGTAGTTAACTGACAAGCTGAGCCATATCGCATTAATTATCGCTGGCGATACGTCCGCGATATTGATGCGATATGGCTCAGCTTGTCAGTGAACTACGGCTCTTTGTAGTAAATGCCGCTCCATCTGAAAGCAGGTGAAGGTGATTTACTACTAATCAAGGAACCGGCTTTACTGACGAGATGCGCATAACAATATCGTGCGATATATCGCCCAGCCCTACTTCAGTCGCCGTACCTGCTACGCTTTCCGGCGTCAATATCCTTTTACTCTGCTAAGAGTGTGTGTTCGCCGTCGCGACTCACACTCTCTCTCTCTCTCTCTCTTTATCTAAAAGAGCAGCGTCTTTTTAAAGATGCTTCGTTCCTGTGGCTCGTGCCGAGCCGCACTCAGCGACAGGGACCGCCATTTCTTCTGCGTTTACATCTCAGCATCTCGAGAATCTGGGTCCCACAGTCAATTGGGTGAAGAGTTCGCTGTTTCCCAGCCAGAAAATGTATTTTCTGGGAACAGTGCTGGACTCGCTGTATATGAGAGCACGTCCGTCGCCGGAGCGCGGACTGGACATTCAGTGCGCCGCGAAATCCTTCCGCCGCGGCTCTATAGTCCTGCTCAAAAAGTTTCAGAAAATGCTGGACCTCATGGCCTCAGCATCTTCGGAACTTCAGCTGGGCCTGCTTCGCATGCGCCCACTGCAGTTATGGCTGAAAGCGCGAGTTCCACCCCGGGCATGGACCTCTGGTCTGTTTCGCCTCAAGGTCGACATGGAATGCGTTTCGGCTCTGGAATTTTGGGAAATAGCCAACTGGTATCAGTCAGGTGTGAGTTTGGGGACTCCCTCGAGTGTGAAGGTGGTGTTCACGGACGCCTCCATCTCGGGATGGGGAGTGCTGCTCGAGGGCAGACCGTTCTTTGGCCAGTGGTCAGAACGGGAGAAGCTTCTACACATAAACTGTCAGTCAACAACGCGCTATGGCGCTATTGTCCCCAGTTAAAAGGCCACCACGTCTTGGTCCGGTCGGACAACATGTCAGTGGTGGCATACATAAATCGCCAGGGCGGCGTCAGGTCTCGAAACCTTTACAGGCTGACGGAACGCCTCCTGGTCTGGACTCAGCACAACCTGCTTTCACTGAAAGCAGCGCATGTGCCTGGTCGCCTGAATCTGGGACCAGACAGTCTGTCCAGAAACAATATCCCAGCAGGGGAATGGTCGCTACACCCGCAGACGATCCATCTGCTGTGGGAGACATTCGGCAGAGCACAAGTGGACCTGTTCGCGTCCCACGAGAACTCTCACTGTCTGAACTTTTTCTCCAAGAGCAGCGATGCGCTGGCCCACGTATGGCCCCGCTGCCCCCTCTATGCTCTTCCCCCCATCTCGCTCCTGCCTCAAGCGCTGGAACTAATCAGGGAAAACGGATGCCCAGTGCTGCTTGTGGCTCCGCTCTGGACAAACCAGATTTGGTTCCCAGTCCTAATGCGGCTGACCAGCACTCCCCCGTGGCCTATACCGGTGAGGAGAGACCTCCTCCCTCAGGCAAAGGGCTCGATTTGGCATCCTCGCCCGGAATCATGGTCCCTACATGCATGGGCCATCAACGGGTACCCGCTAACCTCCCGGAGGGAGTGTTAAACACGATCACGCAGGCTAGAGCACCGTCTACTAGACGGCTCTATTCCTCGAAATGGTCAGTGTTCTCTGCCTGGTGTCAAGCTCAGGGCTTTTCACCCGTAGACTGCGGGGTCACGGAAGTGCTCTCCTTCCTTCAGGAGCTGTTGGATAAGGGCAGAACCCCATCCACGCTCAAAGTATACGTGGCGGCCATAGCGGCGTTTGCAAAACCGACGTCTGGCCAGTCACTGGGGAAAAACGACCTGGTCGTGCGAGTCCCTGGGGAAAAACGACCTGGTCGTGCGATTCCTCAGGGGAGCTCAGAGGCTGAATCCTCCCAGACCCCCCTCAGTCCCTGTGTGGGACCTTTCTACGGTTTTGGAAGCCATGAAAGGTGCCCCATTCGAGCCAATCCATTTGTCAGACATGAAACATCTGTCTTTCAAAACGGTGTTTCTTATGGCTCTCACTTCAGTGAAGCGCATAGGGGACTTACAAGCGCTTTCGGTAAGCGCGTTATGCATGGAGTTTGGGCCTAATGACTCAAAAGTCATACTCAAACCAAGGCACGGGTGCGTGCCCAAATCCCTCAACACACCGTTCAGGGCCCAGGTTATTTCCCTGTGCGCCCTCCCGGTTCATGATGAGGAGGAGGATGCGAGTCTCCTTTGCCCTGTCAGGGCACTGAGAGCCTATGTATCCCGCTCGTCTGTCTTCAGACAGACCGAGCAGCTCTTTGTTTTGTTCGGCGGACCCTCCAAAGGATTGGCCGCATCAAAACAGAGCCTATCCAGATGGATAGTTGATGCCATAGCGCTGGCTTACACTTCTAAGGGCCTGCAGTGTCCTTTGGGTGTCAGAGCGCACTCCACGAGAGGCGTGGCCTCGTCGTGGGCGTGGTCTAGCGGGATTTCCTTGCAGGATATCTGTATGGCGGCAGGCTGCGCCTCGCCGTCTTCATTTATAAGGTTTTATAACCTAGAGGTTCCCGCCTTACAGGCCAAGCTGCTGTCGGTCTAGAATTCAGTACAATCTGCCCCGCTGCGCCGGCGCAGAATGCTGAGTTTTGCTTGTGCATCGCTCACTGATCGATAGAACAGCTCCATGGGTGTTGAATAACCCGTACTTATACCCAGTGCAGGCTGAACACGTTCACCCTGTCTGCGTGAAACACTGTTAACATAACTAGCTCCTGTGGGATGCTATTTCATGGGGAATGATGCTTGTAGCCTCTCTTCTCCGACTCTCTGTGAGTCTACGGTGATTATGCACTATATGAGCCCAGGGCTACTGCCCTTGGGACTTTGGTGTCGGATCCCAGTACGTACGGCCTGTTGCATTGTGTTCCCCATAGCGTAAGATATTACGCAGTACGAGAGATACTCTCGTAATAGAACGTACTCGGTTACTAACGTAACCTCGGTTCTCTCTAGAGAGGGAACGAGTACTGCGTATCTTGCCGTGCATAGTAGCCAGTACTCGAGCCGTATTTATAGGCCAAGGCCACGCCTATTCTGGCGGGATGTGACGAAATGGGCGCGAAGCGCCCCCATTGGGTATCATGTCACGCAGGGCCTCTCTCGATAGGCTGCTGCTGTTGCCACAGGTCAGCCAATAGGCACGCGAGCCGCCTTGCCTATGTCTGCATGCTGCCGCACAGCGTTTTACATTAATTCAAAATTAAGGATAATTTTTGGCTTCAATATTTCGTGGAAAAGAGGTTTTCCCCATAGCGTAAGATATTACGCAGTACTCGTTCCCTCTCTAGAGAGAACCAAGGTTACGTTAGTAACCAAGTACGTTTTCCTCGGGAAGGAAGAGCTGGAGGTTTATGGAGAAGAAGCAGTGCTTCAGTCATCAGTCACGCTGAGGCATTCCTCAAAGTGTCTCAGGACGCGAAAGGGAATCTTAGTTTCAGCTCAAAACAAGAATAAATATCTGCCAATAAACTTAATTCAAAAGGATAACAGATTATTGTCCATGCCAAACAAAAACTCACTTAATTTTGATACATTTTTCAGAAAACAAGACTTAATATCTAAAGTGATTTCACTTCTCTAGTAAATGTGTTCTGATTTAAGTATATTGATATGTTTACTGGAAAACACAAACAAATTTTTTGCAGTGTAAAGAGAAATTGGAGATGTCCTTTATGCTGTGTATTGTTTATATATAACTCGACTTTTAAGAAACTACAAACTTCAAACTGTTACAAGCTACTTTGATCAAGGAAACTGAAATGTGCCACCAAAACTTTTTTTTTTTTAAATGTTGCCTTTTTTTGGGTCACGTTCTTCCTATAAAAGTATAAACATTGAATAGATTTTTTGTTTCTGTACTTGTAAGTATTGTGTCACTTCAGGGTGTAGCAAACAAACCATTAACAGCTAATAATTCGTCAAAAAAGCTGCAACACAGAGCAAATGTTACAATAAACATATGCAATATAGTTAATATCGCCATCTGGACGAGCTCAGTTACTGGTTATTTTCATGCTCAGCGATGACATTTAAATAAAGAAACAAAGTTGAATGGAAATCAGTGTATGTGTGTGTCCAGACAGAAACATTTTGCATCTTTAAAACAACACAAGGTTTTGCATGAATTGGACATAAATGACTAACAAACACTGTTTACAATCAAATGAACTGCACTGGAACACATATAATTACATTATAACAATAAGACAACAGAAAATGTGTAAAACTACACAGACGTATCCCAGCGGGCACCTTGACGTCAATTTAACATCAATATGACATCAAACATTATGTCAAAATGACGTCACGAAATTGGTCAAAAATGAAAGTCATATTGACGTCAAAGTGTCGATGTCAATTTGATGCCAAGATTTTGACCTCTGCTGATGTGATTAATTGAGTGATGATTGAGCATTATTGAAGACACCTGATGTTAACAAGCAGAATCACTGAAGGAGAAAATCACAATTTTAAGTCACCATTTTGGTGATCAATGTTTGCTTTAGTTGGGGTCTTGACCCTAAACTTTTTAACTTTAGATTTTGTTTGGCTGCTGAAACTCAGTGGTGAACAGCCAGATGAACAAAGAGATCTGATGGTGTTGGTTATGTTTTGACATAATCATCATTTGACCGGAATCACTGAACTCATTTAGAGTCTAATCTCTGATTTAGATTTATATTAGTAATTACAGCATCACAGTATTCTACAGCATATAATCCTGAATTTTTAATTTAATCCAAAGGATTTTCTAAAAGTTGCTCTGATAAAACAAATATGTCTTTTAGGCACACACAGACATCTAGAATCAGTGTATGAATCTCAACAATGGTGACAAACAAAATATTCAATTAGGAAAAGGAAATTACTAAAACAAATCAGATCATAATTTATTCATACCACAAAGCATGATGGGAGCCATGAATGAGTTTTGATTGGTGGCACCCAGAATGCACTGCAACTTATTATAGTCACCCTTGTTGAGATTCACTGGTTGATTATTGATGTCAGTGTGTCTAAATAATTTTTTCTTCCGATCACAACAGCTTTTAAGAAATGTTTTGGAATATATTGAAAATGCTGATAATTGTTTGCTATAGAATCACAGTGTTCCTGTAATTAACAAGGTAAAGACACTCTATTTGACTCGAGTGATTTAGGTCATGTGATGCTTATGTGTCACCTGATCACCTTTACTCAATGTTCATCTGGCAGTGACATTTAGACCAGCCAAACAAACTTGAAATATTAGTAGCATAGGGGTCAAGAGCCCAACTAAAGCAAACACCGATCACCAAAATGGTGGCTTAAAAAAAATGTTTTCTCCTTTGGTGATTCTGCTTGTTAACATCAGGTGTCTTCAATTAATCACATCAGCAGAGGTCAAAATCTTGACATCAAATTGACATTGACACTTTGACGTCAATATGACTTTCATTTTTGACCTATTTTGTGACGTCATTTTGACATAATGTTTGATGTCATATTGATGTTAAATTGATGTCAAGGTGCCCGCTGGGATGTTTTTAAAGCCTGCAAAGTGAGATCCATATCATATGGCCTTGAAAATACAATAATAAGTCACTTCTATCAACAGTTCAAATAGGAATCATGAATAATTATTTATTTGGTTATGAATAGTAAAATGGCAGCTATAAAAACAAACATATTTAAATGAACTTTTTTAAATGCAAGTTCAGGAGGAATCAGTTCATGCAATCCTGTGAGTCACTTTAAAGCGACCGCTTACCTCGATTCCCTGACAAATTACATACATTGTTTCTGTACTTGTAAGTATTGTGCCACTTCAGGGTGTAGCAAAATTAACAGCTAATAATTCATCAAAAAAGCTGCAACACAGAGCAAATGTTACAATAAACATATCGTTAGCCTCATAGCATAATTGCCTAAGTCAAATTGGGTTTCTTCTTGTTTTCCAAAGACATTGAAATATGACTTAGGCAATTATGCTATGAGGCTAACGATATGCAATATAGTTAATATTGCCATCTGGACGCGCTCAGTTACTGGTTATTTTCATGCTCAGTGATTACATTTAAATAAAGAACCAAAGTTGAATGGAAATCAGTGTCTGTGTGTGTCCAGACGGAAACATTTTGCATCTTTAAAACACAAGGTTTTGCATGAATTGGATGACTTCCTCTAACAAACATTGTTTACAAACAAAAAAAAAATTAAAGAGAGAAGATGCAATACCTTGACATTATAGAATTCATGATGTGGAGTGTTTTGCGTATACACTTCGCATCACAGCTAATCTGGGTTACAGAAAACGCCCCAACCTCTAGTTTAATTTGATTATATACACAGACCTCATTTCAAATGTAAACATGAGTTAATTTGAAGTTGACTAGTTACCAACCCAGGCTCATTGGAAATACGTTACTCTGCCAACATTTTTGCAAAACCTGAAATACTGAGACTTTCCTCCAGGTGTTTCCCTGCACTTTTCGGGTGAAACGTCCACTAGAGGCGCGAAGTGGTATCAATCTCCGTTCCAGATGTGTGTTTATTAAAGGTTATAAAAGCGACAATATCAGTAAATGATGTTCAGACTTCTCAGTATACACTCATTTTAATATCAATTAGGATTTTTTCCACGCTTTTGAGGTGCCAAGGATGCGTGACTGTAGCCTAGAAATCCAGACGCACCCTAGCGGCAGCAAAAATTATTTTGCAGCCAGTGTGGTCTAGAAACTCTCCGTTGACATTAGAGCTGGAAAAAACAAAAACTGGTCAGGCCAATCAGATCGTGTATAGAGCCGGCGGGCGGGCTTAACATAATGATGACAGAGTTAGGACGGTTCACTGCTACTTGAAAACTAAGAATGGCTGCGGCTGCTGGCGAACAGCGGTCTTTCGATTCGGCTTTGGCCGTGACACTGGAGGATTTGAAGTTAAACTTTTCTTTGAAACAAGAACAAAGAAGCTCTGACTCTGACTACGTCACCTTCTTCGTTGCTCTGGTTGGTTGTAGCGCTATCCTATTGTGTGCAGAGGGAATTTGAAAGACAACCGTTTATCCCGCCCCTCGGATTGAGGCATGCCAATGGTGAGTTCCCAGACCTAACATCTTGATCTAGGTCTGGTATGCCAGGCGTGACTGAGGATTATGGAAGCTTGTTTCCGCCACAGAATGAAAAATAAAAAAGGTAATTGCGACTTTTTATCTCACAATTCTGACTTCTCAGAATTGCGAGATATAAAGTCAGAATTGCTGAAATAAAGTAGCAATTGCGTAAAATAAAGTCGCAATTGCGTGTTATAAAGTCAGAATTGCGAGATATAAAGTCAGAATTGTGTGAAATAAAGTTTATGGAAGTAAAATAATGCCAAATGTTTTTGAAACAAAAAGCATGTTGAATTGTACTACTTGAAAAAAATATGCATTGCATTAACCCTGCTTGTATTTTAATGCATTGTATTTTTAGGGCTTGCATTTTTATGGGCTGAAATTTAGCATGGTTGAATATTTAAGCTGTGAATATTTAAATTCACAACATTTCAAACACATTTTCATTAGTAAAATTTCAATAATCCATATTCACCTTTCATATTTCACTTCCAAAATATTCAAACTGATTAAAAATACAACCTAAAATATTCAACAGGCGGTTTTCGGTCCATTTTATTTCGCTTTGCAGATTCACTTCCACAAATTCGACAGTAAATTCAATGTTGACATCCAGGAACTGCAGGAAAAGCAGTAGATAACCGAGCATAATCTCCATCTGCTGTTAGTCGACCTCACCAGCAGGGGGTGCAAGCGCGTGTTGTTGACGAAGACCAGAGCAACAGTTAGAGCAAGCCATTCATTCATAAAAACTCATTTACAACAATTGAGCATGCATTATGTTTTTTGTTATGGTTATCTGGGTCAGTAGCCTTAAAGGTTTGGAAATCTCTTGAACTCTCGTCTCAGGCCCACAAGGAAGAAAAGGAATAGTCGAATAAAGTCGTTATTTATGTTTTTTTTTTCGGAAAAAAAGTAGTCTCGTCGCTTGATAAACTTATAGTTGAGCCACTGTAGGCACATGGAATATTTAAACATTTTCTTTAATGACTTTCTGGGCCGTCAAGTTTCATTCCCTTAGGCAGCCTATGTAGCAGAGATCCACCTCTCAGATTTAATCAGAAATATCTTCATTTGTGTTCCGAAGATGAACGAAGGTCTTACGGGGTTGGTACAGCATGGGGGTTAGTAATTAATGACTTAATTTTCATTTTTGGGTGAACTAACCCTTTAATATGCGGAAAAGATGATAAAGGCACAAAAGCTGTTTATGTTTCATTCATTAACTTCATTGTTACTTTCCCTGTGTAGCCTTACATGTTATCAGCTTTTTCTACCATGAACTGGATTATAATCAGTTTCCCTCAATATCTCATCATACTCAAGGATTCCCCTTCCATCAGGACAAAACGCTTAACTCGCACCTTATTGGGGAAGTATGCCTACATACATGCACTGCATTAGATTAAACTGGGAAGAGTCATAGCACTTTCATATTGTTGTCCTATATTGTTAGTTTAACTGTAAGTCGCTTTGGATAAAAGCGTCTGCTAAATGACATTGTCAAGCTAAATTGGCTTGACATTCGCACATTTAGGGACACTCTCTAAAGTAACATTGGTAGCCCTATAGGCCTAAACGTTTCTAACTTCAATAGCAAACTTCAGTTTATTTGAATAAATTGCGCATTATGCCTGACACCTACATGAACACTTTACAGTTGGTTTTATGACTGTAAGTCGTTTTCTTCAAATGCTATTGAAGTTAGAAACGTGTATACCAATGTCGTATGTAACTTTAGAGACGGTCCCTAAATGTGCGAATCTCAAGCCAAGATTCCAGATTCAAGATTATGCCAGTATCACAGAGAAACGCTGAGCATTAATCTTTGCGCGTTAAATTCATATTCTGAGTCCTTCTGCTTGCCTGCGAGTTTGGTCTTTTATATCACTGTATTAGTCCATTAAGCTACGTTAAGCGCTTTATATGTCCAGCAGGGGAATCATGACGTATTGAGGGAAACCCTAGTAGCTACTGCATGCAGCACAATCTCGTTCATGGTAGAGAAAGATGCATGTAGGCTACACAGTAAAAGTAATCGTGAAGACACGGAATTTCACATAAAACAGACGTCATAATAATCGCAGATACACTTGCATTGTTGTAAATGAGTTTTTATGAATGAATGGCTTGCTCTAACTGTTGCTCTGGTCTTCGTCAACAACACGCGCTTGCACCCCCTGCTGGTGAGGTCGACTAACAGCAGATGGAGATTATGCTCGGTAATCTACTGCTTTTCCTGCAGTTCCTGGATGTCAACGTTGGATTTACTGTCGAATTTGAACCACTGAATTTGTGGAAGCGAATTTGCAAAGCGAAATAAAATGGACCGAAAACCGCCTGCTGAATATTATAGGTTGTATTTTTAATCAGTTTGAATATTTTGGAAGTGAAATATGAAAGGTGAATATGGATTATTGAAATTTTACTAATGAAAATGTGTTTGAAATGTTTTGAATTTAAATATTCACAGCTTAAATATTCAACCATGCTAAATTTCAGCCCATAAAAATGCAAGCCCTAAAAATACAATGCATTAAAATACAAGCAGGGTTAATGCAATGCATATTTTTTTCAAGTAGTACAATTCAACATGCTTTTTGTTTCAAAAACATTTGGCATTATTTTACTTCCAAAGTCGCAATTGCGTGTTATAAAGTCAGAATTGCGAGATATAAAGTCAGAATTGCGTGATATAAAGTCGCAATTGCGTGTTATAAAGTCAGAATTGCGTGATATAAATATATATAAATATTCTGACTTTATAACACGCAATTGCGACTTTATATCTCACAATTCTGAGTTTATAACACGCAATTGCGACTTTATATTGCGCAATTCTGACTTTATAACACGCAATTGCGACTTTATATATCACAATTCTGACTTTATATCACACAATTCTGACTTTATATCTCGCAATTCACAATTATTATTATTATTTATTTATTTAGTGGTGGAAACAAGCTTCCATACCATACTTTACAGAACAACCATATAAGAAAATAAAATCTGCATAACGACACATAAAACACACATAAAAGCAGCAAAGCTAAGATCAACCTTAAAACAGGAGTAGCAAAACATTATCAGACTCAAATATCAGTTGTGCATGTTGGCTTAATTTTAAACACAGAATTATTTGAAGGTAATTGTTTTTTTGTATTTTTTTTAAAACAAATATTTAGATGATTTTAGAACAAAAAAGTAAATCGACTTACTTTAGACTAGGTTTTTCCTGCTCTGTGGCGGAATTGTTTTCTGGAACTGTAAAATAGCACTGTTATGTCTAAGTCCTGGTAATCTTGGAGAATTGAGAACTGTCTGGTCTCCAAGGTTTATTCAATACAACAGTATCGGGCATTTACATGATTTGGCAGCAGGTGCTCTCACTTCCATTCTTACTCTCAGTGGCGCAGATAGGATTTTTTAACTGGGGGGGACCAAGCTGTCAGCAAATGATTTAAACTCAATTCGTTATTTTGCGTAATTTGGGCTTTAACTAGTGCTCAAGTAGTTACTTTGCGTAATTTAGGCTAATGATTTGCACTAAAAAGCCATTGGGGGATTCTTATTTGAAATCATGGATAAACAACAATGAACAAAGGTAAACAAAGGCCTACCTCATCACCACTAGCAATGCATGATCAGACTGTTATTTGACTAGTATGCCAATCACCCACCAAAACTTCATGTCTTCAGCAAAGTATTTTTTGTGGCTGCCCTCCTGCAGATCCTCACTTGACTGACTAGGGCCTGCCTTACTGTCATCAGAAATTGCCTGCAGGCCAGGAGGACAACATTTTAAATCTTATAATTTCAGTTAACCCTCTATACCTCTAGAATTTCACAACAAAGTGAAATACAACATATTCCTGAGAATTAATGGCTAAAACTACTATTACAAAAATGTCTAAGAATAACTCAAAATTTTAAATTTAAGTGTTAATTACAAGTTTGTTGCAATTTATAGATTAGAAATATCTTTCAAATGATGTATGACATATTAAGAAATGTTTTTTATAGCCCATAATTTAAGAATCTATATCCTCCGTTGCTCCAGTCCGTACAATAAAAAAAACATGATTTCCTGCTATAAGAGGATGTCAAAAGTTTATGTAGGCCTTTATTTGTTGTTTGCATAAACCTTGCACCACACAAATTTACTTATAATTATTTTTATAGTGGCTTACACGTCAGTGAACATACCTCAGTCAATTTATACAGTACAATGGGTTAAATGATAAGATAAAACATTATTTCCTGACGACGATAAATTGTTTGATTTATCCAACCATTCTTTTTGTGTTCATTCATTATTTGCCTCTGTCCACTCACCTAAATGCATAGTTATGGTCTCCACATTTTGCTGTGTTTACTAAGTGCAAAAGCCTTCTTGCCATTATTGTCAGACTAGCTATTCCCCTTAACAAATCTAATCGGCCACATCTGGGAAAGTCAACAGGCATAGGATACTTACATTGTTTGGTTTTTGAAAAAACGAGGTGATTGTTTTTTGTCTCTTCATTGCTTTTATGTGGCATTTATACAGTCGATTTTTTCAGTTCAGAAAATCACCGACTCAGCTCAGTCATAGATGGGTCAATATCACTGTAGGGTGCCTTTTGGTGTCCTGAACATAAATAACTAATTTTCCATTATAACTTAACATACAAATGACTATGAAAGGGTTTGTTTTATAAGGCTAAGTTGTTTTATTCATAGCAGTAGCATTATTTGGCTCTTTAGATACGTTTTCAAGATTTTCTATAGTTTTGTATAAGAGGATGTATGTTATTTTGCAATGTCCCAGGCACTGCTCATCAAATTTGAATGAGAGTAAAATAGTCAAATCATATTTATTTTTTATTTATTTTTTCCTATTAATATTTTGTTTAATAAGATATTATTTAAATTGAGTGTATTGATCAGTTTATAATAAAAACAATATTTTTATTTAATAAAAAAGAAGAGTTTGTCCATGTCCCTTAAATGGTTGTCCACCCTGTCGTATTGTGGAATCTGCCCCCTTTAAGAATAGGCCACCCCCATTAGTAACATTAGGACAACAGATTTTTGTATCTCTATAGTGGTGGGAAATTCTTCAACTGCTGAGGCGAGTAGCTGCTGATTTTACAACTAACAAATTTTCTTCATATGAGTTTGCTTACTTGTTTTGCCAAAGCTTAACATGTCCACCCTGTCGGCATAAAATATACTGGAAGTGATTCAAATACAATAATTTCCAAATATGTACGTTTTAATATACCAAATTCTCTTCAACAACCAGACCTAGTCACAGTTTGTTGTAAGCTAATATGCTAATTGAAGCTCAAAATGTCCACCCTGTCGTTGTTCCAAAATGTCCACCCTGTCGGCCACTTAGACTCGACAGGGTGGACATACACATGACAGGGTGGACATAGCATTCATTTGTAGTTAATATTGCAATTTATAGAAATGTTATATTACATTTTATGGAAACATATAATATAATATAATATAACAAGATAATATTTTGTTATATAAAAAACATAAAATCATTGCTGTTCTCAGGACATGCCTCTGAGTGCGGCAGAAATTGCGGCAGAAAGTGCCCGGCAATACCAGTTTGGGGCAAGTTGTTCCACGTGTTGTAAATGTTACAAATTGACAGAATTTATTTACTACAATATTTCTTGGCCACAAATAAAAAACTAATTGTTACATTTAATGTACTTGCCTTGTCATGTTTTGTTATTATAATTTTCCTTATGTTTCCATTTTGCTGTAAAGACGGGCAGGTTTCTGAACTCCCTGCCTTTTTCATCTCAACCAGAGAGGCCATTCTAAATTCTCAGTTATATCAATGTGATTGAGAATGTAATTATATATTTATTTTTTTAAGTTGAATAAATGTTTCATAGTCATATTTTGTCATGCTTTTTGTGTTCTGCCTTATGTGTCCACTCCATCGTGTGCTTGTCCACCCTGTCGTGGGCTCGTCCACCCTGTCATCTTGGTATTTTTAAATAATATTTAAAATAATAATTTAATCATACCTATATAATCCATTGTGATAGGTGTGGGGGCAATAACATGCAAAAAAAAAACTGCATCCAAATAATCAAATATTTCTCCAAATAAGAAAAAATACATGTGCGAATTGTATGAGTTTCTTTAAAAACACAAGATTTACATAAAATATTTTATGTATTTATAATTTTAAAGCAAACAAATAACCCTGTTTAGGAAAGGGACATCATACCTTTCAGAAAGTATCATTTGTATCTTAATAATGCAATGAAAACATATTTAACAGTAATTTATTTGTCCACGACAGGGTGGACATATCTAACCGCCCGGGAGCACAAGTTTATTCCCCTTATTTACTGACTTGCGTCTGTGGAGGGAAAAGTCTGCAGTGCATCAGGTGCAAAATAGGAATGATACATGTGTCGGTGTACAAAGTCAATTGCGCTGGGTGCAAGATAGGGCCCTAAGGCTTTTTATATACATTTACTTAAAGTCTTGTAAAGGGAAATAGTAAAGACAATATTGTTAATGGATTTAATAGCCTTTATAATGTTGCCGGTTCAGAGTCTGATTCTAATAATTTAAAGGAACATAAAATAAAAGGAAGTGTTGAAGCTGACACATGTCGTCCTACTCAGCTTTTAACTGTTACTCCTATTCTAGTTGGACGAGTTCGCAAAACTTGATCAAATTTAGATTGTAAAGAATCAGTGTGGCCTGATAATATAGAGCCGGGAACCAATCACTTCTATTTTTAATTTAAGTTTAACTTCAAATGTCATTCCACATGCATGAAAATCAGCCATTGTTCTCTCTTTGCTAAAATCTGAAAGAGATAATTACCGACCTATATTTCAAGATTATCAGTGATGACAAAAGTTTTTGAATCTTTTTGAAATGATCAAGTAAAGCGTTTTTTTTTTTTTTTTTTTTATCAGAAAATAATATTTTAAACGCATCTCAATCAGGCTTCCAGTCAGGTCATAGTACTGTAACAGCCGCTATGCTGGTCACAAATTATATTATTACATGTTTAGATAATATTCAGCTATATTTGTCTATCTAACGATGAGGCAAGGACGAAGCGGAGAGAGAATCCAAATGCAAGCACTAATTTAATAAAACAAACAGGTAATCCAGGGCAAACAACATAACATGGAGCTCAGGACAGCAACAAGGAACAGTAAACAGCTACAAGCAACAACGACCGACAAACAACAACTGAAGCACAGAGGGTTAAATACACAGGCAAACAAGCTAAACAAGATAACAAGGGGGCGGGGCTAATTAGAAACACCTGGAGAGACTAATAAACAAGAAAAACTAAAAAAGAACTACAAAACATGGCACAGAACAGGAAATAACAAAAGTCCACACAAGACAGGGAGACCACCAGACAGGAATCATGACATAGCCCCCCACTTAAGGAGCGGATTCCAGACGCCAGGCCCTGGCCAGGCCCGTGGAGCGGAAGAGGGCCTGGAGACTGCGGTAGGACGGGAAGCCAGGGTGGAGCAGACGGCCAGGGTGGAGAAGACGGCCAGGGCGGAGCAGACGGCCAAGGCGGAGAAGACGGCCAGGGCGGAGCAGACGGCCAGGGCGGAGCAGACGGCCAGGGCGGAGAAGACGGCCAGGGCGGAGAAGACGGCCAGTGTGGAGCAGACGGCCAGGGCGGAGAAGACGGCCAGGGCGGAGAAGACGGCCAGGGCGGAGCAGACGGCCAGGGCGGAGCAGACGGCCAGGGTGGAGAAGACGGCCAGTGTGGAGCAGACGGCCAGGGCGGAGAAGACGGCCAGGGTGGAGCAGACGGCCAGGGCGGAGAAGACGGCCAGGGCGGAGAAGACGGCCAGGGCGGAGCAGACGGCCAGGGTGGAGAAGACGGCCAGTGTGGAGCAGACGGCCAGGGCGGAGAAGACGGCCAGTGTGGAGCAGACGGCCAGGGCGGAACAGAATGCCAGGGTGGAGCAGACGGCCAGGGCGGAGCAGACGGCCAGGGTGGAGAAGACGGCCAGTGTGGAGCAGACGGCCAGGGCGGAGCAGACGGCCAGGGTGGAGAAGACGGCCAGTGTGGAGCAGACGGCCAGGGCGGAGAAGACGGCCAGGGTGGAGAAGACGGCCAGTGTGGAGCAGACGGCCAGGGCGGAGCAGACGGCTAGGGCGGAGCAGACGGCCAGGGCGGAGCAGACGGCCAGGGTGGAGAAGACCGCCAGTGTGGAGCAGACGGCCAGGGCGGAGCAGACGGCCAGGGTGGAGAAGACGGCCAGTGTGGAGCAGACGGCCAGGGCGGAGCAGACGGCCAGGGTGGAGAAGACGGCCAGTGTGGAGCAGACGGCCAGGGCGGAGCAGACGGCCAGGGTGGAGAAGACGGCCAGTGTGGAGCAGACGGCCAGGGCGGAGAAGACGGCCAGTGTGGAGCAGACGGCCAGTGTGGAGCAGACGGCCAGGGCGGAGAAGACGGCCAGGGTGGAGAAGACGGCCAGTGTGGAGCAGACGGCCAGGGCGGAGCAGACGGCTAGGGCGGAGCAGACGGCCAGGGCGGAGCAGACGGCCAGGGTGGAGAAGACCGCCAGTGTGGAGCAGACGGCCAGGGCGGAGCAGACGGCCAGGGTGGAGAAGACGGCCAGTGTGGAGCAGACGGCCAGGGCGGAGCAGACGGCCAGGGTGGAGAAGACGGCCAGTGTGGAGCAGACGGCCAGGGCGGAGCAGACGGCCAGGGTGGAGAAGACGGCCAGTGTGGAGCAGACGGCCAGGGCGGAGAAGACGCCAGTGTGGAGCAGACGGCCAGGGCGGAGCAGACGGCCAGGGTGGAGAAGACCGCCAGTGTGGAGCAGACGGCCAGGGCGGAGCAGACGGCCAGGGTGGAGAAGACGGCCAGTGTGGAGCAGACGGCCAGGGTGGAGCAGACGGCCAGAGTGGAGAAGACGGCCAGTGTGGAGCAGACGGCCAGGGCGGAGCAGACGGCCAGGGTGGAGAAGACGGCAAGTGTGGAGCAGACGGCCAGGGTGGATAAAGATCATTTAATGATAGAAAATTGGATATCTATTACACACTTAAATATTGACTACAAAATTGTATCATTAATTTTTGCTAAAAGGTTAAAAAGAGGTCTTCATGAGATAATAAGTGAAACACAAACAGGTTTTCTGTCTAACCGTCACATTAGCTCTAATATAAGACTTGTTCTCGATCTACTTGGACTATTCTGATAACATCAATACTGATGCACTGATTTTTATAAAGCATTTGATACAGTAAAACATTATTTTTTACTCAAAGTACTTCAGATTTTTGATTTCGGACAAAATTTCATATCTACAGTTGAAATGCTTTATAAAAATATTGATAGTTCTGTAATATTATATCCAAACACCACAAAAAGATTTCCTGTACTGAGATCAGTTCGCGCCCTATTTCACCGTTTTTGTTCCTGCTGGTGGTTAAATTATTGTCATTACATTTTAGACAGAGTCCTATTATTAAAGGATTGTCTATTTTTGGCAAGGAAATTAGAGTAACTCAATTAGCGGATGATACAGATCTCTTTTTGAGTGAAAGACTCAAAGTTAGTCAGAAGGATGTCATTTTTACCTCACACAGCTGCTTTTTTTACAAACACCCTCACAGCAGTATTTACTAGTTTTTGTGTGTAATTTGATGCAAAGGGAATATAATACAAAGTATATAGTGTTATAAATGTACATAAATTAAAAAAAATAAAATATAAAAAAGTTTGCAGGATGCTAATCATAGCCTAGCCTGCTCATCAGTCCATGAATAGGATGTACATTTTGCATTTGCTTACATTCACTGATCTAGGCTATAACAAAAGAAAATATTCAAATATAACGTTATGCTGTAGAGATCAATTACATTTGAGCAGTTCGCCTCTGTTTGTATATGTTCAAATCTCCCAGTTTGAATTGCAGAGAAGAAAGCCTACTGAAAACAAAAGAACAGATCAATTTGAGATTATGGGGTCAATATAATATTTCATGTACCAGGGTTAATTGAAGTTGGGTGTCCACTGCTCACTAGTAAACTTGCTGTACATTTCACTGTGTACATAATCACCTGACTGAAACGTATAAGTCGTAACGTGCTTTCGATATCTTATTACATGTTCTGCTTACAGTTAACTCATAATCGGTAGTGAGACTCCAGAGACACATAGCTATACAAATTAGTCATCGCTCGCCGTTCAAGAATAGTTTGCCAACTAGTTTTGTGCAGTTTGGTACGTAATCAACACGGTCATTTTCTCGCGATTCTCTGCAGTTTAATTCCAATAAAACACAGAAAACTAAAACATAAGTTTTATGTTTTTTTTTATATAATTCATCGTTCCGTTTGTGAGGCAATATCATACTCTTTCGGTAAACACGTAAGTTACCTCGGAGAAGTGCGATCCAGAAGTAGCCTATGCTCATCGGAAGTCTATTCTCAGTCACGCATCTTTGGCACCTCAAAAATCCTAATTGATATGAAAATGAGTGTATACTGAGAAGTCTGAACATCATTTACTGATATTGTCGCTTTTATAACCTTTAATAAACACACATCTGGAACGGAGATTGATGCCACTTCGCGCCTCTAGTGGACGTTTCACCCGAAAAGTGCAGGGAAACACCTGGAGGAAAGTCTCAGTATTTCAGGTTTTGCAAAAATGTAGGCAGAGTAACGTATTTCCAATAAACACCACAGACAGTGTAAGAGTAAACTATATGCAAAATAAGATACACCGGTGTTTTAACAGATGAGAAGTTTATTCTATGTATGATCTTTTTACTATTTTAATTCATTTTACTCTGATTCATTGTATAACTGTATCATTTATCTCTTTTAATTCCCTTTATAACGGTTTTAATTTCCCTTGCTTTTATTGTGCTTATTTTCTATGCAAAACATTTTGAATTGCCATAGTGTGATATTTTAATTCCTTTCTATGTAAAAAATTTTGAATTGCCATAGTCTATGAAATGTCCTATAGCCTATAAATAAACTTGCCTTGCCTTCCTGACAAACACTAACGTCAAGTCGGCTGTCAAACTATTTACATACACAAATGAGCATCTATTCAACATACGATTTGATTAGTAAAGTAGATCTAAAAAATAAACTGAGAAATACTATCCTAGAGATTAAGTGACAAGCAACCCGTCAAAAGTTTGGAATCAGTAAAAACACTGAGAGACTGAAGACTGGAGTAATGATGCTGAAAATCCAGCTTTCATATCAGGAATAAATTAGGCTGCATTTTACAGTATATTCATACAGAAAACAGATATTTTAAATTGTAATATTTCTGTTTTCACTACTTTCTATCAAATAAAAGCCTTTAAAAGAGACTGAGAAAGGCAAGAAAAGTCGTGACGGGTGATCATCATCATCATTGTGTTCAGCACAGATTTTCAGGGTGTACAAATGCCTTTAAGTTTACATACACAGACTTCCAAATCAGCTGCAAAAACACAGACAAACAAATAAAATTCAAATCAGCTAACCCTGGTGTGTGTTACAGAAACCGGAGCCGTTGATGGGCTGATGTTCGGTGGGGAAAATACGAAGTGCAAACCTCAGACCGTCTTCTCATGTTTCTGATTTCTGCACGATGTCGGGACTGATGTACGCAGTGCGAGTTACCTTTCGAAAGGGAACTGAAACAATCATCCAAACATAATAATCTTAGATTATCCCTGAAAATATTACAATAAAGCAAATAAAATATCAAAATAACCATGAATAATAATTAAATGAAATATTAAAAGTGAATATGTGATATATGTTAAAAGTGATATGACCCAGCACCCAAATTGCTATCAAAACACGCCAACGCAGCCTCCATTCTCCACGAAAGATGGATTAAAAAGTGCACAGGAAACAAAAAACTTGAAAAAATTATATATGCCCCGCTAAATTACAGAGATGCCGATTCACACGGGATTAAGATCACAGACAACATCCGCAATTATTACAAATGACTAGAAGTCACCAGGTCATACTAATCCTGTGCGAATACGGCTAAAGACAGTCTCAAAAACACGGTTTGAAATCGCTGGTGTTTCTGACATCACAAACTACCTTGTAACCAATCAGATCAACGTGTGATTGTCAACGAGTGGATCTCTGAGTGAGTTAATGGAGGCGGGGCTCATTTGCAGGGCCAGCCCTGGCCAATTTGCTGTCCTAGGCAAGATTTTAAGGTAAAAATAACTACCATTAAATTATATATCTCACTACTATGCAATTAGATAAACTGTTCATTCATTACATTACCTCTGTCTTTATCCCCTTTTATCCTCTTCTCTTCCGTTTGGCACTGTATCTATTGCAGACTATAATGCTAATCTAAATATGTCATGTAAATTTGGCCATCCGTCAAAAGCAGGTAACTTTCACCATGTCTAGACCTGGCGCGAGCTGCCAGGCCCGTTTCTCACTGTAAAAAAAGATTAGTTGACTCAACTTAACTAAGTCAAGTAATCTTGTTGCTTTGACTGAGTTAAGTTGAGTCAACTTATAGTGTCAAGTGTATTGCACTTCAGAACACGAGTTGACTCAACTTCCTGTATCAAGTAATGTGGACTGGAAAACATTAGTTAAGAGAACTAAAAAAAATGTTGGTTGAACTTATGTTGGTAAATGGACTGCATTTATATAGTGCCATCCAGCTCGTCGGGAGCAGCTGGGGTTAGGTGTCTTGCTCATGGACACCTCGACACTTGGTCAGGTGGAACCGGGGATTGAACAACTAACCTTCTGGTTTGTAGACAACCTACATGAACCACTGAGCCACTGCCTCTCAGATTTTGTCAAGTTAGTTTACAAAAATTCCTAGATTTCAAAAATTTAAGCAAACTAATATCTACAAAGAATCTACCTGAGAATTGAGAATCGGCCAGTCAAACTTTGACACTGACACTCTGGCGGCGCTAGCCAGCTGAATTAACAGCGCTCAAAGTCGACACTCAGAGGCTGTGTTCAAAATCATATCCTATACCCTCATTCACTATTCCCTACATTAGTTCACTAATATAGTCAACTTGACTGAGTGAATAATTCAGTTAATTTTCAGTTAAGTTAATTAAGACCCTGATAAACACTTGCTGTTAACAATCAGAATCACTGAAGGAAATAGGAACAATTAGAACAGAAAAAAAGACGAAATCAAGATAAAAGACATTAAATCTTAGCAAAAGATCTCAGCAGAGGAGGATTAAACATCTCCACAAACAGCATTACCAGCTTCACTTATTACTAACCAGACTGACTTTATTTCTGTCAGACGTCAACAGAAGTTCTTATTAAAAGGTGACAGAGGTTTAGATGTCATTTTATTTTCATTTGATGTTACCATAATGGTGATCAGTGATTGCTTTAGTTGGGCTCTTGACCCTTGACTTTTGAACATTAGTTGTTCTTTGGCTGCTGTAGGTGTGTCTTTAAAATACATCAGCTATGGCACAAAGCCGAAGACAACAGGGTGACAATGACTGTTTGTTAATAGTCACAATCATCATATAATGGCCTGAGTTACTGATCTCATTTGCTGCCTGAAGTTGTTAAATGGTTTATGTCTTGTAGTTTTGATGTTGTTGTAATTGTGATTTTACAGATTGAGATCTAGCGTGGATTTGATGTAAAGAAAATAATGATTTTAAAAAGGTTATACTCATTTTGAACTTCTTGATCAGCCAGACACACACAGGCATCAATATTTGGTGTATGAATCTCAACAATGGTGACAATCAACAAAAAAGATAACATTAAATTTGAACATCCCAAAATACGCAACTAAAAGTCAACACAAAACCAAAAGCAAAAATAAAAACAAAAAGTAAAAATTAAAGCAAATAACCAGACAAATCAGCTGCATAATTTATTCATGCTGCAATGCATGCTGGGAGTCATGTTTTTTTTTTTTGGTACCCAACATGTATTGCAGCATAAAACTTATGATTGTCACCACTGTTGAGATTCATACACCAATTATTGATGCATGTGTGTGTCTGACTGATCAAGAAGTTCAAAATGTTCTAAGTATAACTTTTTTAAAATCATTATTTTCTTTACTTCAAATCCGCGATAGATCTCAGTCTGTAAATTCACAATGACAACAAAATCAAAACTACAAGACATCTCCATTTAACAACTTTAGACAGCAAATGAGATCAGTAAATCAGGCCATTATATGATGATTGTGACTATTAACAAACAGTCATTGTCATCCTGTTGTCTTCAACTTTATGCCATAGCTGATGTATTTTAAAGACACTGCTACAGCAGCCAAAGAACAACTAATGTTCAAAAGTCAAGGGTCAAGAGCCCAACTAAAGCGATCACTGATCACCATTATGGTAACATCAAATGAAAATAAAATGACATCTAAACCTCTGTCACCTTTTAATAAGAACTTCTGTTGACGTCTGACAGAAATAAAGTCAGTCTGGTTAGTAATAAGTGAAGCTGGTAATGCTGTTTGTGGAGATGTTTAATCTTCCTCTGCTGAGATCTTTTGCTAAGATTTAATGTCTTTTATCTTGATTTAGTCTTTTTTCTGTTCTTCTTGTTCCTATCTCCTTCAGTGATTCTGATTGTTAACAGCAGATGTTTATCAGGGTCTCAATTAACTTAATTAACTGAAAATTAACTGAATTATTCACTCAGTCAAGTGGAATATATTAGTGAACAAATGTAGGGAATAGTGAATGAGGGTATAGGATATGATTTTGAACACAGCCTCTGAGTGTCGACTTTGAGCGCTGTTAATTCAGCTGGCTAGCGCCGCCAGAGTGTCAGTGTTAAGTTTGACTGGCCAATTCTCAATTCTCATGGATATTAGTTTGCTTAAATTTTTGAAATCTAGTAATTTCTGTAAACTAACTTGATCAAATCTGAGCGGCAGTGGCTCAGTGGTTCATGTAGGTTGTCTACAAACCAGAAGGTTGGTTGTTCAATCCCCGGTTCCACCTGACCAAGTGTCGAGGTGTCCATGAGCAAGACACCTAACCCCAGCTGCTCCTGACGAGCTGGATGGTAAAGTTCAACCAACTTCTTTTTTTTAGTTCTCTTAATGTTTTCCAGTCCACATTACTTGATACAGGAAGTTGAGTCAACTCGTGTTTTGAAGTGCAATAAACTTGACACTATAAGTTGACTCAACTTAACTCAGTCAAAGCAACAAGATTACTTGACTTAGTTAAGTTGAGTCAACTAATCTTTTTTTACAGTGTACGGGGTGCTTGAGTGTGTTAAGTGCCCTCAAACGAAAGCACTGCTTTCTACATTGGATGCAGCGAGGGGCGACGCTACACAACAGATTACCAATAGTAAACTGATCGTGCGCGCTCTGTTTCTGACGCACTTCAAGCACTCGCTGGGCGGGGGAAGATTGATGCGCCGGACCGGAGTCGGGGGACTTAGTTAAGTTTTTGTAGAGTTTTTTTGCTTTATTTTGTAGTATTTTGAATTAATGTTTTTAAAATAGTATTAGTAAAAAAAAAATCAAAAAAAAAAAAAAAACTCCTTCACTCATTTTGGCGCCCCTATTGAGTGGCGCCCCTAGCATTTGCCTATTCCGCCTATGCCACGGGCCAGCCCTGCTCATTTGCATATTCATAGAACCGCGTATACTAAATGAGGCAACGGTGTTACATTCAAGCTTAAGGCATGATATATTTTTTTAAGGAAATTTTTTTAAATATATCATTTTGGTGATAAAAGATGAGTTTTAAGGGATACAATTATTGACTACAGGGTTTTTAAGAGTCTTTACACTGTAAACACGTAATTATGAAGACATTTAATTTTCTGTATTTAGAATCAGATCAATGTGAATGTAAATTTAGTGAGTCGAAGACAGTGTTGATTTCAAGGGGATTTTCTGTTTTCACAGTGACCTGTAAATGAAAATATTTTTGCTCATTACGCATTACAATAATTTTATAATCATTTCCATTTGTGCAGCTTATTTCATAGGTTATTGTACAGTTGTGAGAACTGACTCACGTTTATCATCGTTCACCTTCTGGATAACCCGTTTAGGAGTTTGAGACCATCGAAGTGTCACATCTGTGAATCCTCTATCAGCAAGAGCAGATCCCAGCTGAAAATAACATTCAGACTAAACTGATTAGATCAGAATGTAATGATAGACTCAAACCTTCCTCCCTAAAAAGCACAGTATGTCAATGTGACATCAGGAAGACGCTGGACTCCTATTTCGTCTGAAAATGAAAGTCTGGTTGACGTCTAAATCCAACGATTGTTTGACGTCAAGCTCCAACGTCAGATGATATTGTTTACTTGATGATGAAGATAAAATCATCATTTAGTGGTCTGTTTCACTGGTGTCATCCAGAGTCTATTCTTTTGATACACAATTATTCTGTACTATTAATTATAGCAAACCTATAATTCTGCATCGTCCACTAAAGTATTTTCAGCATCTATTAGACTCACTCAGTCAGACTCACACCGGACAGAAATGTGAACTTCTATCACTTGCTCTTTCTCCTGTGGCCAGTCAAGCTGTAATCTGGTCACTGCACGAGAGACCAAATAGAGTCACTCCTCATGCACTTTATTATCACGAGAGGAGCGCTTGGAGGCGGCGTATAAATAGATGTGAAACAGAATTAGAATTACAGTAAATGTACTCCTCAGAATTAAATGTAGCCAAAGAATAGCCAGACTAGATATTAATACAATCATTTAACTTCTCAAATCCGATGAGTATTTAAATCATTGAATTCCTCAAAATTAATTAATTAAGACATTTCTGCACACTTACAGCTGTAACTCTAACTCCAAACAAAGTGGACAGATAGATGTGTAGCACACACACACACACACACACACACACACACACACACACACACACACACACACACACACACACTATGGTTTTCTGAAAACAAAGAAACCTGAAAGTTCACATGTTTCACGTCTATTTATAGCCTTTCACGAGTGTGCATTCTAATGATATCATCATCAGAGGTTATTTAAAGCCATGTTCTTGGCATGTTTTCCACACATACTTCACAACCGGTCAAACAAAGATGTTTTCCCATAGCGCTGTCAGTGCAGCACTGAGATTTTATAGCAGTTTACCTCTATAAAGAACATTTTGAGTAATGCAAAGATTCCATGAATGTTAAAGGTTCTTAATGGAACAATCAATGCCAGTAAATAACCTTTTTATGTTTTACTACAGGGATTAAAGTTCTCCGTCGCTACGACGGATTTCCGTTAATTACAGCGAGTCTATGACGGATTTCCGTCAATTGCAGGGTTCCCGTCTGTCCTTAATGTTTCTTAATGTCCTAAATTCACTTTTCATAATTTTAAGGCCGTAAATAGGCTTTCATTTCTCAAATAGTGTGATAAATGTCTTAATTTCAGTTTGAATAGGTCTTAAATTAGGAAAGACGAGGTGTATTCACCCTGCTGAGGGGGATGTGATAAAGCCTGGATTGGAGTGAAAGCACGTTCCTCTCTCCACTCTAGCATTCTGTAATCACTTCGCTTATGGTCCAGTCCGGGTTTTCAATTCCCGCTCACGGAAAAACTGCTCGTGTTCACTCAATTAATCTTTTTGGATAAGTGCATGTCAGGCTACAGCTAGTCTCAGCCTCAGACGTCACGCCCACGGAACGTTGGCTAAATGTCTGATGCATATGGCACACTTTTCTGGAAACACTTCAGGAGTTTCGAAGTCGCAACCTGATTGGTTGAATTCTACAGGATGTCCGCGAGACGTGTGTGTCGCGTTCTTTAACAGTCCGCCTGGAAACAAATGCCGTGACGCCAAAACCCCTCGTGGAAGATGAAAGCCGTTGTGTTTACAACTGTGACAAATGAGCGCTTACCAGGATCAACTAAACGCTGTTTTTTCAAATGTATGTGAAGTTCGCGGCTCCATTGTTGCAGTAAACTTGCACAACGTTCTTGAATGAATAATTTATTAAGACGCATGCCGGTCTGTTATTGTAGTGACATCGACATTATATTGGCACGTCCCTAAACATGAAGCGGAACAAAACGACCTGTGATTGGTTGCGTTACATGTCAGTCAAACGTCCTCTCGACCAAGAAAAGCTGCGATAGAGTCCAGACCTTCTGCCGTCAGTCTGAAGGTCTGGCTACGCGAGACTAGGCTACAGCTGGTTTGCTGCGGTCCGAATCCGAGTGCATTTGTCCCCCGCAGCGTTGGTCTGGTTTCACACTCAACTTGATTCTATCCAACCCTGGTGCGTTTGCGTGCATATTACATCATCGCAAACGTGCACGGCGCATGATAGAAAACAGAACGCGGGTCAATATTGGCCGTTTCTCAATACCAAGTACGCAAACTTCGGACTTGTCAAGTTCGACTCAGGAGAAAAACGACTCGGTTACTAACGTAACCTCGGTTCCCTGAGAGGAGGGAACGAGTATTGCGTAAGTAGCTTACGCTATGGGAAAACTCCTTTTCTCGAGAATATTGAAGTCTTTATGTAAAACGCATTGCAGCTGCACAGCTGACAGCAATGAACGAAGGAACTCGGTCATTGGCTGTGCTGCGGCAACTTGCTTGAACCAATGACGGGGCGACTCTGAATGCGCGACCAATGAGCGCGCTTCGCGCCCGCGCGTGTCAGAGCCCGCCAAGATGGGCGTGGCCAAGCTATATATTGGGCGCCCCGTCATGAGAGTTCTTTAGGTTAAAACGACTGAAGCGAACTAACCAAGCACAAGCACGGCAGCTTACGCAATACTCGTTCCCTCCTCTCAGGGAACCGAGGTTACGTTAGTAACCGAGTCGTTCCCTTTCGAGAGGTCTCTCCTATTGCGTAAGTAGCTTACGCTATGGGAACACCATGCAAAACGCCGTGCGTGCTGAACTTCGCCTTATGATAGCCAGAGGCAGGTGCCTGAGCTAAAAAGCAAAGTTATCATCCAACTAGCCGGCAGAGGCGAGCTTTATATGTGGGAAAAAATACAGAGCGGCTAGAAGGCGCTCAGTGTGACACAAGCACATACATAATCTAGATACGAACTCGCAGTTCAACTAGCATTATGCTGATAGCACATTGGAATGCAATGTCGGGACCTGTAGGTTGTAGAATCTGATAAATGTGGACGGTGAGGCCCAGCCTGCCGCCGCACAAATATCCTCGATCGGTATCCCGCTCGACCATGCCCAGGAAGAAGCCACACTCCTGGTGGAGTGTGCTTTGACTCCCCAGGGGCATTGAAGTCCCTTAGCTTCATAAGCCAGAGCTATAGCTTCGACTATCCAGTGAGAGATTCTCTGCTTTGAAACAGCGGAACCTTTCGTACGGCCGCCAAAGCATACAAACAGTTGTTCTGTCTGTCTGAATAGGGCAGAACGCTCCAAATACACTCTGAGAGCCCTAACGGGGCAGAGTAGATTAGCGTCGTGTTCGTCTGCTGGAGACGAAAGCGCAGTTAGGGAGATAACCTGTGCTCTGAAGGGAGTGGTGAGCACTTTAGGAATATACCCATGTTTCGGTCTAAGGACGACCCTGCAGTCGTTAGGTCCGAATTCTAGGCAGGCAGCGCTTGTTGAAAGCGCGTGCAGGTCGCCCACTCTCTTGACCGAGGCGAGTGCCAGCAAGAGCGCCGTCTTGAGCGAGAGCTGTTTAAGGTGCACGGTTCGGAGTGGTTCAAACGGGGGCCCTTTAAGAGCGTCTAGGACCGTAGCTAGGTCCCAGATCGGCACTGAGGGGGGGCGTGAAGGGTTCATCCTCCTGGCGCCCCTTAGGAAACGAATAATTAGGTCGTTTCTTCCCAATGGACGTTCCATTACAAGGTCGTGTGACGCTGTGATGGCAGCCACATATACTTTGAGCGTGGAGGGGGTGCGGCCCGCCTCCAGAAGCCCTTGTAGGAAAACGAGTACACTCGTAATCTCGCATGTTACAGGGTTCAGGCCCTTGGTATTACACCAGTCACCGAACACTTTCCATTTCTGGGCATATAAGCGTCTCGTGGAGGGCGCCCGCGCCTCAGCGATGGTTTTTAGTGCTCCGCTCGCGAGGTTCCTGGGAACCCGTTGAGGGGCCATGCATGAAGGGCCCACAGATCGGGGCGGGGATGAAATATCATCCCGCTGGCCTGACTGAGGAGGTCTGGCCTCAGTGGAATCGGCCGTGGTGCAGATTGCATTTGCATCAGATCTGGAAACCATGTTTGGTTCTTCCAGAGTGGGGCTATCAGCAGCACTGCGTTTCCCTCCTCTCTGACCCGACTGATGACCTGTGGCAGCATCGCGATCGGGGGAAAGGCATATAAGGGGCGGCTTGGCCAGCTCTGGGCGAGCGCGTCCATGCTTTTCGTGAAGAAAAGAGAGCAGTGCGCGTTCTCCTTGGAGGCGAAGAGGTCGATCTCCGCTTTGCCAAAGGTTTTCCATAACCACTGAATCGTCAGAGGGTTGAGAGCCCATTCTCCTGGGAGAATCTTGTCTCTGGATAACATGTCTGCCCCCTGGTTCAGGGCGCCTGGCACATGCGCTGCTCTCAGCGAGCGCAAGTTGTGCTGGGACCATAAAATGAGTCTCCTGGCCATTGAATGCATGGAGCTCGACCTGAGTCCACCCTGGCGATTTATGTACGACACTACCGTCATGTTGTCCGTTCGGACCAGGACGTGTTAGTTTTTTAGATGTGGGAGCAGGGCTCTGAGAGCCAAAGCGACCGCTTTCATTTCCAGACAGTTTATGTGTAGGCGCTTCTCCGGGTTTGACCAAAAGCCGGAGACAGGCCTGCCCTCGTAAAGGGCCCCCCAACCTATTTTGGAGGCATCTGTCGTTATCATCTTTCTCCTTGTGTTCACACCCAGACTCACGCCTGACTGGTACCAGTCGGCGGCTTTCCAGTGCGTCAGGGCTTTTATACAGCCGTGGTTCGCTCTGATTAAAAAGTGGCCCGAACGCCACGCGTGAGTAGGGACGCGGCTCTTGAGCCAGCGTTGGAGAGGGCGCATATGCAACAATCCTAGCTGGAGTACGGCCGATGCTGAGGCCATGAGACAGAGCATCCTCTGAAACCGTTTGACGGGGGCGCGCGCGCCCGCTCTGAATGATGTTGCAAGGCGCCGGATGGTGAGCGCGCGCTCCGATGAGAGACGCGCTGTCATTTGCATCGAGTCTAGAACTATTCCCAGGAAAGAAATTCTCTGGCTGGGAGATAGTATGCTTTTTGCAAAATTGATTCTTAGACCCAGGCATTCTAAATGGCTGATAATCCAAGATCTGTGTGTTATTAGCTGACTCTCTGATTGTGCTAGAACCAGCCAATCGTCGAGATAATTCAGTATTCGCACTCCCCTTTGTCTTAGGGGGGAAAGTGCTGCATCCATACATTTCGTGAATGTACGGGGAGCCAGGGACAGGCCGAACGGGAGTACTGTGTACTGGTATGACTGTCCCTCGAAAGCGAATCTCAGAAACGGCCTGTGATGAGGCGCTATTGGAATGTGAAAGTAAGCATCTTTCAGATCCACTGAGAGAAACCAATCTCCTGGGCGCACTTGCGCGAGGATATGCTTGGTTGTTAACATTCTGAACGAGCGAATCATTAGTGCTTTGTTCAGGTGTCTGAGATCTAGGATGGGGCGGAGACCGCCATCCATTTGCGGGACGAGAAAATAGCGGCTGTAAAAACCTGTCCCGCTCAGAGAGGGGGAAACAGTTTCCACAGCGCCCTTTTCTATTAGTTTGCGCACCTCGGTGCGTAGAACATGTGAACACTCTTTTCTCACTTTCGTCTCGACCACAGTCGTAAAACGTGGTGGCCTGCGAGCGAACTGGAGCGAGTATCCGTGCTTTACTATATTTAATACCCATTTCGGCATATCTGGAATGTTTTCCCATGCCGCTGCGTGTACAGATATGGGCTGAATACAGGCTAGGGGCGGGCCGCTGTGACGTAGGGACCCGGCTAGCGAATCGCCTGAGCTCATAGCTCTCAGAGGTGCGGGCGCGCGCTGAGCAGCTGAGTGAATGGGCGCGTGTGTGATTACAACAGTGCGCGCTGTGTTTGTAAAACTCGCAGCCTGAGCTGAGGTTTTGTTTGACACTGTAAGGGCAGTGTTTATAAGTGGGGGTGCATAAACAGTGGTAGGCACACGCGTCACTTTTATAATGTTTCCCGCTTTTACTGGGGATGAATTTATAACTGTGTGAACAGTGCTTGTGTGTAGTGGTGCGTACATGACCGTAGGCACGTGATCTACATTCATGGGAAGCGCAGCCTGAGCTGGGAATGAATTTGGCACTGTTTTGACAGTATCTGGGAATGCACACTTTGTGGACATGTGAACCCTTAGTGATGCAGGCAGAAAAAGACTCTTTTTGTGTTTTCTGTGCGTCGCCGTAAAAACGGCGTTTGTTTGCAGGTGAGCGAGCTCTGTGACTGGCCCATTGACTGCTGTATGGACATATCCAGCCGCCTGTAAGGGGACTGGGTAATGTTTGAGCTTTTGCGGAGAGAGTGGTCCGGCTTTTGCGAGACACGTACTCTCTCTTCTCATTTCTGTGGCTAGGACGGCTTTCGAGGCTCAGGGTTCAGCACAATCTTGGGCCGAGGACCCCGTCGCTCAGGAGGCGGCTTGCGGTTGTGAGAGCGCGAGCGACGTCGAGCGTCAGCCTGAGGCGCGGGCTGAGAGGCGGTGGGGGCTGTTCTAGCCCGCTGCGGCTGCGGCGGTCTCTGTCTGCTCTGCGATGAGCTGGAGCGCTTTGGCAGGAAATGACGCATAGCTTGTGAAGCGTTCTGTGCCTCAGTGAAGCGTTCGGCGAAACCTTTAACCGCCGGTCCAAACAGCCCGCTGGTGGAGATAGGCGCATCTAGAAATGGCGCCTTATCCGCGTCCTTCATTTCAGTCAGAGTCAGCCACAGATGGCGCTCGAGAACAGTCAAATTAGCCATAGCACGGCCGATGGACTGGGCGGTGGCCTTCGTGGCTCGCAGAGCTATATCAGTCGCGCTGCGTAAGTCCCTGAAGGCTTCGGGTTCGGGGCCAGACTCGTCCATAGAGCGGAGAAGCTTGGCTTGGAACACTTGAAGTACCGCCATTGAGTGAAGCGCTGATGCAGCTTGGCCGGCGGCGGCGTAGGCGCGACCGGCGAGAGCAGAGGTAGTGCGGCAGGGTTTCGAGGGGTGGGAAGCTTTGGCTTTCCATCCGGAGGTGGAGGGCGGGCAGAGATGATTGGCCACGGCCTCCTCGAGGGGCGGCGTTCCCTCGTAGCCTCTTTCCTTCGCGCCGTCCACTGAGGAGAGCGAAGAAGAAAAAGAAGGCTTTAGGCGCGCAGAGTGGGGGGCTTTCCACGACTTGGTGAGTTTGTCGTGAACTTCCGGGAAGAAGGGAGAAGGCCTTTGCCGAGGGGCCTGCTGGCGCCCCTGCAGAAACCACTCATCCAGTCGGCTCCGGGTTGGCTCTTCGGGAGAAGACCAATCGAGCCCGAGGTCTTCCACGGCCTTAGAGAGGACACGGATAATCTCAGTATCCATAGTGGAGCCCCCGCTCGTGCTAGCTAGCGTCGACGGGGCGGGGTCGAGAGTCTAGCCCGGCCAGTCGTCCGATGCAGCGTCGATGGACAAGCTGTCGTCCATTCCCCCGTCGTCCTCGGACGCGCCGAAAGTCACAAGGCCCACCGCTCTGCCAGAGGGGTGTGGGTCCGGCTGGGTGAACTGAACCGGCGGTGGGAAGGCAAGAGCGGCGGTGAAGCACGCGGAGACTGGCTCGGCGTGACGTCACTGAGCTCAGGTTCAGGAAGCCTCTGTGAGCGGCGCTTTTTCTTAGTGCGCGGCTCAAACAGAGGGGTGGCGATGGGCTCGCTCACGGCGAAAGCGGCGAGGCGAGCCCGTAGTGCGGAGAGACCCAGGTCATCACATTCCGGGCATCCGCCCTTGGTCAATGCAGCTTCTGCGTGGTCACGGCCCAGGCAGCGAGCGCAGATGATGTGACGATCCCCGTCCAGGAGAAGGTCTCTGCACGACGCGCAGGAAGGCATTTGAAACAACGCCTTAATGGAAATTTGCTCTTTCACAAATGTCGCGGGGCGGACAGATGTAAAATACTTGCGTATATGGCGCGCCGGATGGCTCAGTAGGAGGTGCTTGAAGGCGGCTGAAGGTGCCGACGTCCTCGTAGCAATCCCGCTGGTATGCTTTTCCACGGCGGCGAAGGCTTCCAATAATCTGGAGGATCCAGCGAAGAAGGTGTTCGCTGAAGGAGATTAAATCTAAAGAACTCTCATGACGGGGCGCCCAATATATAGCTTGGCCACGCCCATCTTGGCGGGCTCTGACGCGCGCGGGCGCGAAGCGCGCTCATTGGTCGCGCATTCAGAGTCGCCCCGTCATTGGTTCAAGCAAGTTGCCGCAGCACAGCCAATGACCGAGTTCCTTCGTTCATTGCTGTCAGCTGTGCAGCTGCAATGCGTTTTACATAAAGACTTCAATATTCTCGAGAAAAGGTGGTTTCCCATAGCGTAAGCTACTTACGCAATAGGAGAGACCTCTCGAAAGGGAACTCCCGAGGACGCGAGTCCGGTTATTCTGCAAATGGAACAGCGCGTTCTTGATCGCGTCACTCAGCTCGCTCCGGCTACTCCGGTTATCTTTATGTATATTTTAGACAACAATAAAATGAAATATGGTATAAAATACAACTCTGCCTCTTTTCATCAACAATAAAACGAAATATAAAACACCTCTTTTCATTTATAAATGAACATATTATCATAAACAAACATGGCCACACAAATGTTGTTCAGGCAACGCACATTGATTATCTTCACTGCATATATTTATAACAACACGAAATATAAAACACAACCCTGCTTATTTTTGTTTTCATTTCAAAAATATGAAACATTATTTATCATTAAAACTGACATTTAACAAACATAGACAGGGTTGTATCGTTTTATTTTATTGTGCATATAGCCTACACATACAGTAAAGAGAATGCATAGTAAAATATATATATAAAGAATATTTTATATATTTTAGAATATATAACATTACAAAACCCTGTCTCTTTTTGTTAAATGTCAGTTTTAATGATCAATAATATCCAGTATAAAAGTATAAGTAGCCTAATAGGTATAAGAAGCTATACAATGAGAAATAAAGCAAACAATTCAGTCAAACATAAGTCAGCTCTCTAATAGGCTACAAAGTTAAAGTTAAATCGCCTAAATATATAAAGTTATGAAACTTCACTTTGCCCTCAGCCAAAACGATTTGCCATGGAACAAACTATAGATTAATATTGTTTAGCATTGTTTGGTCTTATAAGATAAATAAAAAACATGCACTGAAAAGTTATGTAGATGGTTGATTATTTGTCAAGCTAATTAAAAATTTTTCATAGATTAAAATAGCTTTTAAAATACGCAAACTGGCAATATTAAAGCGGTTTAAAACATCTCCCCTTAAAACGCTATTGGTCTCGACTATTTAAATAAAGTTAAAGGAATATGACTTGGCCTGAAAAAAAATTCAGTCAGAAGAATTTTTTTCACTTTAATACCTGTTACTATAAAATGCAGCAAAAATCAAATGACGTGAGAACAATTTGGCCTAATATAAAATATTTTTGCTTCTCACAGTAATCATTAAGGTTGAATTGGTTTCTTTCTCTCACCTGTTTCAGAACATTTTCTCTCATTGAAGGGTCAGTCAAATCATTGCTGGAGTTAAACTGCATTTTTACAAATGATCTTTTTAAACAGGGACCTAAACAAACACAGTCATACATGTAAATACATAAAACTTTGAATTCAATTAACAATGAAATATTAGAAATATTGGAACCTACACATTGGCATTTATTAAAACATTCCTCTGTTCCTCACTGTGTCTTGTTGATAAAAATATATGATGATGTGAAGACATTATTATTATCTGATATTATAAAGCAATATGAGTGTTGTACCTTCTCCATAGACCTTCACCTCACAGAGAGTGAGTGTCTTCATGTCTCCAGGAATGATCAGATTCACATAACGTCCCTCCATCCCACCACATGAGTAGTTGTAGGACTCGCCAGCTGGAATAGCAGGAATAACAGCACATCTACAGACAGAGAGATAAACTGATGAAGGAGATCAAGATACTGTCATATATTCAAATTCACATTTGTACTCAAACTCTCATGTTCTTTCAACCTCAAGAGTCTCACATGGGATTGTTGTTGCCGTTGTTCTTCAAAGAGTTCCCGATGCGAATCTCCGCTCCGTTTATTTGTTCTGCACAGCAGTCTCGTCTGTTAGTGACGACCACTATACTAACTCTGTAAACATCACGTAGATCCAGCCTCCACCACGGGTTAGTCTGACTAGTGGTTGAGGAGCATCCCGTGTACAACTGCAGGAGACCTCGATCAACGGCCTTTTCAGCAAACCCGTCCCCAGATGTTGATGACTGTGTAGCAACTCCAGCTACTGCCAGATTTTCTAGAAAATGTATGAAAAAAGGCATTTACATTGATGCACAAAGTTTGTAGCAGAAGTGAAGATTATTAGTGAACAATGACTTGAGGTGAAGTGAGTCATTTCTGATAGGTATTTGATCAGTTGTCAACTCGGAGGGCAGATTTTGCTTTATTTAAGGCAAGACAAAGACTTTACGAATCAGGAAATTAGTAAGGGTGTCTTCGAGCAAGGTTGTGAAACCGAGAACAAGCACTAATATTATTGCAGCTCTTAAAGGCTGAGTTTACACTGGCACAATAAATCTGATCTTTAACTCACATCTGACACAGATCAGAATTTGTTGGCACATGTGTAAACACAAAAATCGCCACAAGATCCGATTATTTCGCATCAGATCTGAGCCACTTCCAAATGTGGTTTTAAATCAGATACAAATCCGATATCTGGACCTATCTGATATCAGATTTTAAGGTCTGAATCTTTTTTTTTGTTTTTTGTTGGTTTTGTTTTTTGCTCTTGGCTGACGTGTGGCATTGCTATGGCCTGCTTATGGCCCAGATCTGGCAAACAGGAGCGGTCCGCCCAAGCGGCGTCATTCCACGCGGTATGTGCCAGATGTGGGCCGGATCTGGGCCGACACAACGTTGCTATCTGGGTACGCTTCCACAAAAAAACGTTTAGCAAAAAAAAAAAAAAAATCTCTATGGAGAATAGGCCAGGATTCTGCTAAAATGCTTCACACTTCAAAACAAATCTACACCTTTGATATGGTATTATATACTGAATATAATTGTCTACAACAATGAATTACCTGCCAAATACCCGTAGACTTCAACCTCACAAAGACTAAGTCTCTTTTGATCTCCAGGAATATGAACAATCACATAACGTCCATCCATCCCATCACATGAGTAGTTGTAGGACTCACCAGCTGGAATAGCAGGAATAACAGCACATCTACAGACAGAGAGAGAAACTGATAGAGATAAAGATACTGTCATATAATCTTCACATTCACATTAATCCTTCTCATTTGTACACAAACTCTCGTGTTCTTTCAACCTCAAGAGTCTCACATGGGATTGTTGTTGCCGTTGTTCTCCAAAGAGTTCCCGATGTGAATCTCCGCTCCGTTTATTTGTTCTGCACAGCAGTCTCGTCTGTTAGTGACGACCACTATACTAACTCTGTACATATGTTGCAGATCCAGCCTCCACCACGGGTTAGTCTCATTAAGGGTTGAGGAGCATCCCGTGTACGACTGCTGGAGACCTCGATTACCATCAATGGCCTTTTCCGCAAACCAGTCCCCAGATGTTGACGACTGTGTAGCGGCGCCGTCTAATGCCCGGTTTCCTGGGAAAAGAATAAAGTTCTGACACTCAAAGTTTGAACATGCACTTGTGTGAATGAGATTTGAGAACTACAGGATTATTGATGAACAACAACTTGACGTGAATTTAGTCATTTCCGCACCAACTTTTTTTGTACTTCTATGTTAATATTTTCCCCACTTCCTGTGGTTAGTTAGGTAAGTTAGGTAGTTATTAAACAAATACTGATCTTCCTCAAAACAGGGAAACATGCATTTATCTTAATAATTTGACTGTAAGATGCCAATAGAGTTTGAATATCGTCCTACTGGTTTGGGAGGATATGTGTAACAATTTTTAGTTTTGTATGGCATGATATATTGAAAAGTGTTCTACAACAATGAATTACCTGATAAATACCCATAGACTTCAACCTCAGCAAGACTAAGAATCTTCCGATTTCCAGGAATATGGACAATCACGTAACGTCCCTCCATCCCACCGCATGAGAAAGTGTCCGTGGCTCCAGATGGAATAGTAGAAATTACAGCACATCTACAGATAGAGAGATCATCTGTTATTAGTTTCTGTTCATCTGAAGCTTTATTAATCAAAACAATCAAAGAAAGCCTCACATGGTGTTGCTGTAAACGTTCAGAAAGTTCCCGACTCGAATCACTGCCCCGTTTATCCTGCTATAATGATAGGCGTCCAGTCTATTAGTGATGGCTACTCTGTTCACTCTGTATATTTTCATCAGATCCACTCTCCACCACGGGTCAGTCTCCGGGTTAGTGTCGGAAAAGCTGTCACGTACACCATCGACTGCATATTCGGCATATCTGGTCCCGTATGTGGACCACTGGGTGGATTTTTTCCTTAATGCTACGTTCTCTGAAAGAAGAGCAGTAAAATACAATTTTAATCATTCTTATTGAGGAAAGCGGGTCTTTAAAAGCATTTCATTTAAATAAAAGGCCTTAGTGTTTTTATCTGTTATCCTTATCTGGGGTTATCATCATTAACTAAAACTAAAACCATTAAAAATAATATTACTTGAAAATAGGGCTGGGCGATATATCGCATCACATTGTTATGCGCATCTCGTCAGTAAAGCCGGTTCCTTGATTAGTAGTAAATCACCTTCACCTGCTTTCAGATGGAGCGGCATTTACTACACAGCACAAACTCCAGTGCTAAAAAAAAAAAATAAAAAAAAAAACATCTTTCTTATAGGCACTCACAGACTTCAAGATTCAGTCTATGCATCTCAACAATGGTGACGATTAGAATATTCAATTAGGAAAAGTAAATTACATAGAAAATTCAGATCATAATTTATTCATATCGCAATGCATGATGGGAGCCATTAATGAGTTGTGATTGGTTGCAACATGCTTTATTATTGTCACCATTGTTGAGATTCACAGGCTGATTATTGATCTCTGTGTTTCTAAATACATTTATTTGAAAGTGTTTTGATCAGAACAATGTTTATTAAATATTTTGGATTAAAAGAAACATATCTATATTCATATATGTTGTAGAATCAAAAAGTTGTTGCCAACAAGTTAAACCAAACTATCTCAACAAGATTCATTTTCAGATCACAGCATGATTAAGCTCGACCACAATCAACACTATCAGATCACACTTTTTTTTGTTCATTTGACTGTTATAAATAAATAACAGCAGACAAACAAATTTAAAGAGAATGTATAAAGGTTAAGAGCCCAACTAAAGCAAACACTTATCGCCATAACGGTGGCTTACAATTTGAGATTTTCTTCTTCAGTGATTCTGCTTGTTAACATCAGGTGTCTTCAATAATGCTCAATGATCACTAAATTAATCACTTAATTATCTCATTGTCTTTAACACTCTTGAGTGTTAATTTAACACTGGAGTTTGTGCTGTGTAGTAAATGCCGCTCCATCTGAAAGCAGGTGAAGGTGATTTACTACTAATCAAGGAACCGGCTTTACTGACGAGATGCGCATAACAATATCGTGCGATATATCGACCAGCCCTACTTGAAAAGAAATAAACAGCTGGATAGTGGATATAATAAAATAACTAAAACTTAAAAACTATATTGACATATAAAAAAATATATATTACAAAACCAACAAAATTACTAAAACTGTCAAATTAGAGTGAAAACAGAAAATATAAAAATACTGGTGTTTTATGTGGTTTGGGAAGAAAAAGTCCAGATTATAACTAGCAGTTCAAACAAAAAGAATAGAATAAAGATAAAAACCTATTTGAAACCAAAGAGATCTTACCTTCTGCTCCATTCACCATTTCTTGAATCAATAAAAGCCCTGGGTAAAAAACAGATTCAAATGAGTTCACATAACCAGGTTCTGCCGCACTGTGAATTAAAGTAAAACTTTTTCTCCAAATAATTCACTTTAATAGTCACTAATAAATCACACATCATCTGAATGATAAAGGCATTGTAAAACATTGATCTGTGTATTAATGGCCAAGCTGGAGGAAACTACTGACACATTAACAAAAATCTGCAGCATACAAAATACTGTCATCTGAAGTGTGACCAGAAGACACTCCTGTGAATCACGACTTTCTGGAGAAATCATTCGCATACACAAATGATCACCGATTTCAAGATTTATTTTGTAAAGCAGAATCAGAATAACAAAGTAACAAAAAACACTACAGAGATCAAGTGATGAAGTGAATTTACAATCTATACATTGAGAGAGGTATTTTATGTTAACCATGATAAAAGTAACATGCTTGGAAAGAAAATGTGCAGTAAATCCACAGCAGAGAGCGAGATGAGCGCAAACTATACTAGAAACATTGTTTAATACAGTGTTAATATTAGTGTGAATCTAGTAAAATAGCAGATCATGTATGTTGTACTTTACCCAGTAAGATCCACAGGGACTTGAAGAGCTTCTTCATGGTTGATCAAAGGCGTCTGTCTTTCTTTAGTGATGGAGAGTGTGTGTGAGTTATATACTTGTTATGGAGGATGAGCCGTTTAAATGTGCATCACATGATCAACATTGTCTCTCCTCCTTTCTCTCTCTCTCTCTCTCTCTCTCTCTCTCTCTCTCTCTCTCTCTCTCACACACACACACACACACACACAGACACACACACACACACACACACACTCACACAAAACATAGAACATGTAGTTTTGAGTTCAAATTTAAATCTATAGTACACAATTTGATAAAAAAAAATTGTTTGCTATTCTAAATAAACATTTTCCTTTTTGCATGACAAATATTATTTGTATCATAATGGACCTTTATGTTGGACTGAATAGACTATCAGCAACTGTGATTCAGCCACAGCTAATCGCATATTAATATTTATCTTATTTAAAAGTTATTAAAATAATCTTAACTTTCCATTAAAAAGGAACTAATTAAATCTAAATGGCTGAAATGCACCGAAAGAAGAGCAAGAATGGTCTAAGATACATACAGACTAAAAACAACAAACAGAATAAATTAAAATTGCATCCGTCGATGGATATAATGGCTATCAGGTGTAGAAGTAATTTAAATAATTAAAAAAATATTACAATAAAATATAGCAGCAAGCTATATTTTGGGTTTGATCAAAATGTATATGGTGTATGTGTGGACTCATATTCAACATTTAATTTTAGATTAAAAGCATCTTAAACAAGAATTTAGATTCTGTCACACACGGTTACGGAGTTATAAGCTAAAATGTAAAGTTTCTTATTATAGTGCCACCTTGAGGTGGATTTTCAAAAGATGTAGTACATATGTTCATTTTCACACAATATGCACATATACCCATTTTTTTGTAAAGGTGGGCCGTTCAGATACTGTGTAATTAGCCGCTGACATTTTTTTTAAGCATACAAATCATATTAGAGGATATGTTAGGGCGTCCACCGAAAGATGTATACAGATTTACAACTTCATGGACCATACGGTTGCAGAGTTATAATGATTTTTCAGTTGTAAAGCCCCCTAGAGGCAGAATTGTACAACACTTGGTGTGCATCCTCAGAATGTCCTGTTGTCTATGTGTGCCAAGTTTCGTTAAGCTTGGACATTGTGTTCAGCAGCTTTAGGTCAACGTGTAAAAATGGGCGTTACCTGACCGATTAATGAACTCATAACTTTGCAATACTTCCACAAATCAAAGCAATATTCACTGGACGTTTAGAACTGCTCAGGATTTCATGGAGATCGTGTGTAGCTTTGGCTTAACGCTTGTCTTCATCGTCTGAATGAATGGAAGGTAGATGTTCTCTCAAGTATCACGTGTCTGTAATGTAAGCCATTCTCTTCTCTTTTTTAAACCAACCTGCTTGGTGTAGATTGTTGTATTACAAATGTATTAAATGTTTAATTTAGGTTCCAATACAATAGTATATAAACTGAGAAAGTTTAGTACACAGCAAAATCCCCAGTGTTAAATTAACACTCTGAGTGTGGACTCATATAAACACTGAAGCAGTGTTAAAGTTAATGAGATAATTAAGTGAATTATTGAGTGATGATTGAGCATTATTGAAGACACCTGATGTTAACAAGCAGAATTACTGAAGGAGAAAACCGTAATTTTAAGTCACCATTATGGAGATCAGTGTTTGCTTTAGTTGGGCTCTTAACCTTTATACATTCTTTTTAAATTTGTTTGTCTGCTGTTATTTATTTATAACAGTCAAATAAACAAAAAAAAAGTGTGATCTGATAGTGTTGGTTGTGTTCTGGCATAATCATGCTGTGATCTGAAAATGAATCTTATTGAGATAGTTTGGTTTAACTTGTTGGCAACAACTTTTTAAATTCTACAACATATATGAATAGAGGTATGTTTCTTATAATCCAAAATATTTAATAAACATTGTTCTGATCAAAACACTTTCAAATAAATTTATTTAGTAACACAGACATCAATAATCAGCCTGTGAATCTCAACAATGGTGACAATAATAAAGCATTTTGCTGTGGCTGCCACCAATCACAACTCATTAATGGCTCCCATCATGCATTGCGATATGAATAAATTATGATCTGAATTTTCTATGTAATTTACTTTTCCTAATTGAATATTCTACTCGTCACCATTGTTGAGATGCATAGACTGAATCTTGAAGTCTGTGAGTGCCTATAAGATTTTTTTTTTTAAACAACTTTTAAGAAACCCTTTTTATTATAGCTAAAATTCTGGATATGTATTCAGAATCACAGTTATGATGTAACCAACAACATAAATCAAAATCATAAAGTTCAAATGATGATTGTCATAATATAACCAACACCATCAGATCACTTTATTCTTTGTTCATCTGGCAGTTATAACTCAGATACATCAGCCAAACAAAATCTAAAGTTAATAATATAAGTGTCAAGAGCCCAACTAAAGCAACCAATGATCGCCATAACGGTGGCTTACAATTTGAGTTTTTCTCCTTCAGTGATTCTGCTTTAGGTGTCTTCAATAATGCTCAATCATCACTCAATTAATCACTTAATTATCTCATTAACTTCAACACTCTTGAGTGTGGACTCATATACACTCCCAGGAGTGTTAATTTAACACTGGAGTTTTTGCTGTGTACAAAGAGCCGTAGTTAACTGACAAGCTGAGCCATATCGCATTAATTATCGCTGGCGATACGTCCGCGATATTGATGCGATATGGCTCAGCTTGTCAGTGAACTACGGCTCTTTGTAGTAAATGTCGCTCCATCTGAAAGCAGGTGAAGGCGATTTACTACTAATCAAGGAACCGGCTTTACTGACGAGATGCGCATAACAATATCGTGCAATATATCGCCCAGCCCTACTATTGACCCTTAAATCATTAACTTCAGATTTTGTTTGGCTGCTGTACGTGAGTTATTACAGCCAGATGAACAAATAGAAAAGGTGGTCTGATGTTGTTGGTTGTGTTTAAACATGATCATTACTTAACATTCATATGACCTGAACTCATAGAGAGCCCAAATTAGGTTTAATTTATCAATTATAGCAGCACTATTCTTGTACAGCATAGTGTTTTAAACTTTTATAAAGTAATGCAAATAATTTTTTATACACGTCTGAAATACAAAATAATATTTTTTTTAATCGATTCAGTTTTTTTTAGACACAAAGACATCAAGAATCAGCCTGTGAATCTCAACAATGGTGACAATTATAAAGCATGTTGCAGTGCATTCTGGCTGCCACCAATAAAAACTCATTCATGGCTCCCATCATGCATTGCTTCATGAATAAATAATGAGCTTATGTTCAGAGGTGATCTGTTTGTCACCATTGCTGAGATTCATACACTAATTCCTGATGTCTGTGTGTGCCAACATAAATTTTTTTTAAGTTTTATTTTTTCGATCATTTGGTTTAATTGAAAGGCCAAAAATATGGTGCCATACAAGGGCAGTGCTGTTATAATCAATTAATGCGAACCTAACTGAGAAATTAGCCTATATATGAGTACAGCGATACAGATCATATGACAATGTTATAATGATTATGTAAAACACAACCACCACCATCAGATCACCTTATCAATATGTTCATATGGCTGTCATAACTCACGTACAGTAGCCAGACATAATCTAAAGTTAATGATTTAAGGGTCAAGATCCCATCTAAAGCAAACACTGATCTCTATAATGGTAACTTAAAATTACGGTTTTCTCCTTCAGTGATTCTGTTTGTTAACATCAGGTGTCTTCAATAATGATCAATAATCACTCAATAATTCACTTAATTATCTCATTAACTTTAACACTGCTTCAGTGTTACTTTAACACTGCTTCAGTGTTTATATGAGTCCACACTCAGAGTGTTAATTTAACACTGGAGGTTTTGCTGTGTAGACTGAATTTAGCCTGCCTGTCCTGTTCTCTCTATTGTAAGTTAAATTAATCAGATTACTGAGACTATCACTCTTTGTCTTTAATGGCTTTTGGAGCCCCCTGTCCCAGTCATTGAATAGTTAGGCTGATTGGATTATCACCTTTGCATTTGAATCACACCGTTATGCTGATGAGATCAGGGCTGGGGAATTTCCAGTAACAGGCTGACTCCTGTACTTCATTTACATGCTTTGTTCAGATTGTCTCCACCTCTATGTAATCCCTCCCCATTGAAAGGTATAAACTCCACTGTGCTGAGTTATTTGTTAGACTTGGATGACTACAGCGACACACAGCAAAGTCCTCAATAAAGAGTAACTTCTGCTTGAAAGATATCCCAACGCCTCCTGGTCTTTGAAGAAAAATTTCCAACAAGATCTACAATCTCTCTCCATTTGCACTGGACTCATTTAACTGCACTACAATAGAAGCAGTTAAACTAACAGTTGGACAACAATATGCAAGTGATATGACCCCTCACAGTTTAATCTAAAAAAAATAATTTATTTATTATAAATTAAAAAAAAAAAAAAAATAGAATAGAAGAGAAAGTGTTAGTATTACTGGATCAAGTGTTGCCGAAAAAGATGCGTCTTCAGCAGTTTCTTGAAAGTGGCTCCGGACTCAGCGGCTCTCTGGTTGAGTTAGGCAGATCATTCCTCCAGCAGCGAGCAGTCATGGTGAAAGTCCGAGAAAGAGATTTTCTGCCTCTTTTAGATGATGCACCACAAGACGACATTAGCTTGTAGAGCGCAAGTTTCTGGATGGCACATAAGTCTGAAGTAATGAGTTTAGGTAAAAGGGAGTAGAGCCAGTGGTTGTTCTGTAGGCAATCGTCAGTGACTTGAATTTAATGCGAGCAGCAACTGGCAACCAGTGCAGGTTTATGAGGAGAGGAGTGACGTGTGCTCTTTTCGGCTCATTAAAGACCACTCTGGCTGCAGCATTCTGGATTAGTTGCAGAGGTTTGACAGATGCTGGAAGACCAACCAGGAGAACATTACAATAGTCCAGTCTGGATAGAACAAGCGCTTGGACAAGGAGTTGTGTAGCGTGCTCTGATAGGAAGGGCCTGATCCTCCTAATGTTGTGCAAGGCAAATCTACATGACCGGGCAGTTCCAGCAATGTGGTCTGTGAAGTTCAATTGATCATCAATTACAACCCCAAGGTTCCTGGCTGACCTTGATGGAGTTCTCTTACGAGAGGTTCTCTCGTATTGCGTAAGTTTAGCTTACGCTACGGGAAAGATTCATCTTCTCGAGATACTGAAGCCAAAAATTATCCTTAATTTTGTATACTTGTCAACGCAGTGCAGCAGCTAGCAGACCTAGAGCAGGCCATCTTGCGTGCTCATTGGCTGCCATGCGGGCAACTGCTGCAGCCTACCAGTGAGCCCGTGGTGACGTCGCGCCTTCATAGCGTCACAGCTCGCCAGAATAGCCGTGGCTTAGCCTATAAAGGTAGGGGGCTGTAGGCTGCTTCCCTGATTTTTTGTCTCTTCAGCGAGCTCTTCGCATCGCTGGATCTGAGAGAAGCCACCCCCGCCGTCGAACAGCGAACAGCCAGCTGAGGACAGCGCTGAGGAAGCCGGCCGTCTTCGCCACCTTCAGCCATCCGTGCGAGCTACGCTATCCGGCGATGTATCCTTTTGCCTAGCTAATTTTTATATATATATATTTTCTAAAAGAGCAGCGAGTGTCTTTTTCAAGATGCCTCGCACTTCCTGCGGCTCGTGTAGAGCCCCGCTCAGCCCGGAGACCGCCACCTGATCTGCGCTCTCTGCCTGGGCCTGGAACACGCAGAGCTCGCCCTCGCTTCCGGGGGCTGCGAGCTCTGTGAGGAGCTTCCGTTGGCGACCCTGCAAGCTCGACTCGAAGCTCTCAACTCCACAGCAGTCACTCCGCCCTCTGTGAGACCGCGCAGGAAGAAGCGCCGTTCCCTGAGACAGCCGGAACCTGTAGCCACAGCGACGCGCTCGCCGGAGAATCTCCCTCGAGCCTCGCTTTCGCCCTCCCCGCCTCTCCTCACCGACGCGCAGCTGCCGCTCACGAGCCTCACTGCTGTCGCTTCGGAGGATGAGGCCGAGGGACACGCCACGAGGGACTGCTGCTCTATCCTGGCATCGGACAGCGAGGAATGGTCATTTCATTCCGCCGCCTCGTCGATCCAGGAATCCACCCGTACCCGCGCTGGAGCTGACGCTGAGCTAATGCGCCTGCTAACACAGGCTGTTGACCGTCTTGGGCTCGAGTGGTCGCCGTCAGAGGAACCCGCGCCGAACAGGCTCGACGGATGCTTCCTTCAGAGTCGCCGCCGCTCAGCTTCAGCAACGAGGCCCGCTCCATTCCTACCGGAACTTCATACGGAGCTGACGAAGTCGTGGAGTTCCCCTTTTTCTTCTCGACTACAGTCACAGGCCTCCGCGTCGCTCTCCCGAGTGGACGGCGCCGCCGAGAAAGGGTACATGGCTATTCCACCTGTGGAAGAGGCTGTTGCAGCGCACCTTTGTCCGCCCTCCGCGAGATGGCGGTCACGGTCAGCCCTCCCGTCTAAAGCCTGCAGAGCCACGTCCGCCTTGGTCGGCCGCGCTTATGCTGCCTCCGGCCAGGCCGCGTCTGCTTTACATTCTATGGCTGTGCTTCAGATCCTACAAGCCAACCTCCTCCGTGAATGGGATGAGAAGGGCCGGGATCCAGCTGCTGTTACGGATTTGTACGGATTTCAGTAGCCCAAGCCATCGGACGAGCCATGGCCGTGTTAACTGTGACGGAGAGCCACCTCTGGTTAACGCTCGAGGATATGAGGAAATCTGAGCGAGCCACGTTTCTGAACACGCCTCTTACCCCCACTGGTCTCTTCGGCCCAGCGGTGAACGGGATCGTTGATCGCTTCTCTGAGGTACAGAAGACCACACAGGCCATGAACCTCTTCCTGCCGCGACGCTCGAGTTTCGCCACAGGCCGCTCTCGCGAGAGACAAAGCCAGCCTCCTGTGCGAACCAGCACCCAGCGTCCAGCACAGCCCCAGCCTCAGCCTTCGCAGCGCCGTCAGGGCGGCCGCCCTAGATCGCGCTCAGACAGCCAACACAGACCGCCGCCTCACAGAGGGCCTCGGCAAAGAATCACGCTGAAATCTGAGCACGCGAAGCCCTCCTAACAGTAAGAGAAAAAAGACGCGCGTGTCCCGCTGTGGCCGGACCGCCGTCAAAGTTAATTTCCCTGTCAGTCCCCTTCAAACAGGCTACTGCAGTGGTTCAACTAGCAGCCAACGAGCCGGTTTATTCACCCTCTCGCCTGCACACAAACGCCGTTTTCACGGTGACCCAGAGAAATCTCAAAAAGAGTGTAATGTCTGGTCCGGCTCACGCCGTCAATGTTTTAAGTGTAGTGAAAGTGCCCACGCCCCAGTGTTCACCCCTACACATAAGCACTCAAAATTCTGTGTCACTCACAGAGCACACTCTCATAAAGCGCAGAAAAGCCGCTCGAGTGTTGAATGTAAGAAATGTGTCCACAAATCTGTGCCCACTATCTGCCCGCTCTGTTACACGGTCAAAAAAGCAGGTTATAAATGTAAGTCTCGTGCCCGCCAGAGAGCGCTCACGCTTACTAACACAAACCTCTCCCCGGGCCCCGCCCGCGCGCTTAAGCGTTATCACAAAACGCAGGGCGTTAATAAAACGCTCCCCATCTATTATGATCGGGGCGTCAGATACAGTTGTAAGTCTCGTGCCCGCGTTCACGCACTCACGCTTACAGAGAGCTCTTTCGCCCGGAGCGCTGCTCGCGCGTCAAAATTTGGTAGAAGTTTGTTCCCCATCCCTTATGATTGGGACATCTCACATAAATCAGCCGGTTTCGGCTGTCAGCGAGCTGCCATTGCCCAGAACCGACAGCGCGCGTGCCGTGCTCTCGGCTCCGGTTCAGTTTCACAAGCCAGCAAATGGCGGTCTGAACCCGGAGGCCATTCGCCCTCTAGCGGCTCACATAGCTGCGTGGGAAACCATCCCAGGGATTTCAGAATGGTTGTTGAGCACAATAAAGCAGGGCTATAGTAGGGCTAAACTGTAGTAAACAAAGCGCGCGCGCCTGTGCCGTTCATTCATCATTTAGCCCACACACAGACACGCAATTCATATTTAAACAGGCTTTTATGCGGTTTACACAGACACTATTCAATATCGTGATTAGAACAAAGCACTTAAGAATAAATGACTTACTACATCAGCTGGATCCGTTGCTCCTCAAAAATGAAACTATACCAGCACTTCTGGTACATTTTCCAGGGTTATTAGATTGTATTATTCCTGACAGTGTAGAGATACGCAGTACAGCTGTAGTAAGATACTACTGAACACGATGTGTTTTATAATCCAGCTGGTGGGCGTTGGCATGTTTGAATGGCTTGCCTTAGATCATTTGCGTTTAAATACGGCGCGCTCTCCGTGGGCATGGCACATTAACGCGTAATCAGGATAATGAGCTGGAAAGAAAAAGACTGACATCCCTCTCTTTTCATACAGCCCAGATAGCACACTTCTATTTGATGTGATATTTACATCTGGAAGACGTATTTTTAAGAGTGTTTGCTCATCTGCAATACGTCTATAGGACGTTTCCTGTCAGATGTAAAATAGACGTTTAGAAGATGTCTTCAAGATGTAATGATTTAGAATGCATGTTAAACTGACATCTTCTAAAAGTCTATTTGACATCTGACAGGAAACGTCCTATAGACGTATTGCAGATGAGCAAACACTCTTAAAAATACGTCTTCCAGATGTAAATATCACATCAAATAGAAGTGTGCTATCTGGGAGATTACATAAACTGAGAATATTTGTTTTTTTATATAAATTAATTCATTTAAAAGAAGAGAGTTCAAGCTTCATTATGGAAAAACACTCGTGCCTGTATGACAAGTATTCGCGGAATTACCGTTAATTTTCGGACGCGTTTCAGAATGGACTTAACTGACAGAGAGAAGGCAGAACGCGCATCATGTTTGTTTTTCTTTATTTGGCGAAAAGCACAACACTTTGTTTTTATTGTGAGTATTCACAAAAAAAATAGACACTTATCAGGATCTAATGATGTACAACACTTAATATGTAAGATCAAAATCAACAGAGTATTTTGAGTTTCTTTTGCACTGATAAAAAAAAAGCGAGACTATCGCGGAGGGTTTTAAGGCCATTGAAAAGTTTATTTAGATCTGCTCACGTTGTAGTAGATGCATTTTTGTTGCGATTAGTTTTATAACTAATCATACTTCATATTGCGGTTAGCAATGGCCAATAGGCTTGTTGCATAAACAGAACGTTCGATATTTCCGGGTTGTCACAGTAGGCCGCACAACTTCTGGTTACTCCTGTCAGAGCGAGTCTGACAGCAACCCACATAGCAACATTGTGTCGGCCCAGAGCCGGCCCAAGTCTGGCACTTGTGGAATGCGGATCTGGCCCACATACAGCGTTGAATGACGGCCCTTGGGTGGCCCACTCCTGTTTGCCAGATCTGGGCCACAAGCAGGCCATAGCAATGCCACATGTCACCCAAGAGCAAAGAAATAAACCAGAACTGGACCTTATCTGAGCCACAAAATCTGTGTATATTAAATATGAAGTAATTGCAGCCTTAATAAAGCCTGTTAACAAGCAGAATCAGTGAAGGAAAGAAGAGAACAGAAAAAGAGACGAGCAGAAACACAAGAACTACAACTTACTTCAGACACAGTCTTAGATGAAATCCACTGAAGAGAAAAGAAGACATTAAATCTGTGAAGATCTCAGCAGAGAAGGAATAAACAACTCCACAAACAGCATTACCAGCTTCACTTATTACTAACCAGACTCACTTTATTTCTGTCAGACGTCTGCAGAAGTTTTATTGAGAATTAACAGAGGTTTAACTCTGTTTAATTTGAAGTTACCATAACAGTGATTAGTGTTTCCATTAGTTGGTCTATTAACTCTTATTACAGCTTTTGTCTTTTTTGGCTGCTGTGACAGTATGTGTTAAGCACATTTGCAGCAGTAAAGAAAGCTTAAGTGAATTGAAATCAGGTGATGATGGTTTCCTGTTGATGGTTTTATAATCATCATGAAATAGACTGAATCACTGCTGTCTTTCGAATCTAACAATTGTGTTGTTCCATTAATATATTCATATCACAACCACTGTTACTGCAGCATAAGATCCAGTATTACAACAATCAGTTAGAAGATTTTAACAGCGAGCACAAAAACACTAATCTGCCATGACACACACAGACATCAAAAATCAGCATATGCATCTCAACAATGGTGACAATAATATTTAGGTAAACAGATCAATTCAGAACATCACTAAAAAGCTTGCAACAAAAACAACAGCAAAAAATAAAAGCAAATATTTCGAATTAAACAAAATAATAGGACAATTCAGCTGCATAATTTATTCATGTTGCAATGCATGCTGGGAGTTTTGTACTATGCTGGTACCCAGCATGCATTGTAGCATTGTACTTTTTATTATCACCATTGTTGAGATTCATACGCTGATTGTTGATGTCTGTGTGTTATTGATAGATTGGATTTTTGTCCTCGTTTTTGTTAAAATCTTCTAACTGATTGTTGTAATATTGCCAAATCTCATGTGGCAGAAACACAGGGTTTAAGATATGAATATATAAATGGTACAACACAATTGTTAGAGTCGGAAGACATCAGTGAATAAGTCTATTTAATGATGATTATAAAACCATCAATAGGAAGCCATCATCACCTGATCTCATTTCACTTTAGCTTTCCTTACTGCTGCAAATGTATTTGACACACACACACTGTCACAGCAGCCAAAAAAGACAAAAGCCATAATAAGAGTTAATAGACCAACTAATGGAAACGCTGATCACTGTCGTGGTAACTTCAAATTAGAGTTAAGCCTCTGATAATTCTCAATAAAACTTATAAAATAAAATAAAGTGAGTCTGGTTAGTAATAAGTGAAGCTGGTATTGCTGTTTGTGGAGTTGTTTATTCCTTCTCTGCTGAGATCTTGACAGATTTAATGTCTTCTTTTCTCTTCAGTGGATTTCATCTAAGACTGTGTCTGAAGTAAGTTGTAGTTCTTGTGTTTCTGCTAGTCTCTTTTTCTGTTCTCTTCTTTCCTTCACTGATTCTGCTTGTTAACAGGCTTTATTAAGGCTGCAATTACTTCATATTTAATATACACAGATTTTGTCGCTCAGATAAGGTCCAGTTCTGGTTTATTTCTTTGCTCTTGGCTGACATGTGGCATTGCTATGGCCTGCTTGTGGCCCAGATCTGGCAAACAGGAGTGGGCCACCCAAGGGCCATCATTCAACGCTGTATGTGGGCCAGATCCGCATTCCACAAGTGCCAGACTTGGGCCGGCTCTGGGCCGACACAATGTTGCTATGTGGGAAGCAGCTGCTTGTCAGAGCGAGAACGCTAACGTTAACTTTAGTTAGTCAACGGATTTAATTTTCAGGGGCATTTTTATCTTTTTCAGGGACTTTTTCTTCCCCAACCACATAAAACACCAGTATTTTTATATTTTCTGTTTTTACTCTAATTTGAAAGTTTTAAGAATTGTGTTGTTTTTGTAATATTTGTCTTTATATATAGTTTTAATTTTAGTTTTCTTACATCCACTATCCAGTTGTTTATTTCTTTTCAAGTAATATTTTTTTAAATGGTTTTAGTTTTAGTTAATGATGATAACCCCAGATAAGGATAATAGATAAAAACACTAAGGTGTTTTATTTCAGTGAAATGCTTTTAAAGACCCGGTTTCCTAATGTTCAACAAGAATTAATTAAACTGTATTTTACTGCTCTTCTTTCAGAGAACGTAGCATTAGGGCAAACATCCACCCAGTCGTCCACATACGGGACCAGATATGCCGAATATGCAGTCGATGGTGTACGTGACAGCTATTCCGACACTTACACGCAGACTGACCCGTGGTGGAGAGTGGATCTGATGAAAGTATACAGAGTGAACAGAGTAGCCATCACTAACATACTGAACAACCAGGCTTATAGCAAGATAAACGGGGCAGTGATTCGAGTCGGGAACTTCCTGAAAGTTTACAGCAACACCATGTGAGGCTTTCTTTGACTGTTTTGATTAATAAAGCTTCAGATGAACTGAAACTGATAACAGATTATCTCTCTATCTCTAGATGTTCTGTAATTTCTTCTATTCCATCTGGAGCCACGGCCATTTTCTCATGCGGTGGGATGGAGGGACGTTACGTGATTGTCCATATTCCTGGAGATCAGAAGTCTCTTATTCTTGCTGAGGTTGAAGTCTATGGGTATTTATCAGGTAATTCATTGTTGTAGAACACTTTTCAATATATCATGCCATACAAAACTGAAAATTGTTACACTTTATTCATATCCTCCCAAACCAGTATGACAATATTCAAACTCTATTGGCATGTAAGATTATTCAGATAAATGCATGTTTCCCTGTTGTGAAGAAGGTCAGTATTTGTTTAATAACTACCTAACTTATCTAACTAACTACAGGAAGTGGGGAAAATATTAACATAGAAAGTACAAAAACAGTTTGGGCAGAAATGACTAAATTCACGTCAAGTTGTTGTTCATCAATAATCCTGTAGTTCTCAAATCTCATTCACACAAGTGCATGTTCAAACTTTGAGTGTCAGAACTTTATTCTTTTCCCAGGAAACCGGGCAGTAGATGGCGCCGCTACACAGTCGTCAACATCTGGGGACTGGTTTGCTGTAAAGGCCATTGATGGTAATCGAGGTCTCCAGCAGTTGTACACGGGATGCTCCTCAACCTTTCATGAGACTAACCCGTGGTGGAGACTGGATCTGCGTGATGTTTACAGAGTTAGTAGAGTGGTCGTCACTAACAGACGAGACTGCTGTGCAGAACAAATAAACGGAGCGGAGATTCACATCGGGAACTCTTTGGAGAACAACGGCAACAACAATCCCATGTGAGACTCTTGAGGTTGAAAAAACATGAGAGTTTGTGTACAAATGAGAAGGATTAATGTGAATGTGAAGATTATATGACAGTATCTTTATCTCTATCAGTTTCTCTCTCTGTCTGTAGATGTGCTGTTATTCCTGCTATTCCAGCTGGTGAGTCCTACAACTACTCATGTGATGGGATGGATGGACGTTATGTGATTGTTCATATTCCTGGAGATCAAAAGAGACTTAGTCTTTGTGAGGTTGAAGTCTACGGGTATTTGGCAGGTAATTCATTGTTGTAGAGAATTATATTTGGTATATAATACCATATCAAGGGTGTAGATTTGTTTTGAAGTGTGAAGCATTTTAGCAGAATCCTGGCCTATTCTCCATAGAGATTTTTTTATTTTTTTTTGCTAAACGTTTTTTTGTGGAAGCGTACCCAGATAGCAACGTTGTGTCGGCCCAGATCCGGCCCACATCTGGCACATACCGCGTGGAATGACGGCGCTTGGGCGGACCGCTCCTGTTTGCCAGATCTGGGCCATAAGCAGGCCATAGCAATGCCACACGTCAGCCAAGAGCAAAAAAAAAAAAAAAGATTTGGACCTTAAAATCTGATATCAGATAGGTCCAGATATCGGATTTGTATCTGATTTAAAGCCACATTTGGAAGTGGCTCAGATCTGATGCGAAATAATCGGATCTTGTGGCGATTTTTGTGTTTACACATGTGCCAACAAATTCTGATCTGTGTCAGATGTGAGTTAAAGATCAGATTTATTGTGCCAGTGTAAACTCAGCCTTTAAAGGCTGCAATAATATTAGTGCTTGTTCAATGTTTCACAACCTTGCTAGAAGACACCTTTACTAATTTCCTGATTCGTAAAGACTTTGTCTTGTGTTAAATAAAGCAAAATCTGCCCTCTGAGTTAACAACTGATCCAATGCCTCTCAGAAATGACTCACTTCACCTCAAGTCATTGTTCACTAATAATCTTCACTTCTGCTACAAACTTTGTGCATCAATGTAAATGCCTTGTTTTCATCCATTTTCTAGAAAATCTGGCAGTAGCTGGAGTTGCTACACAGTCGTCAACATCTGGGGACGGGTTTGCTGAAAAGGCCGTTGATCGAGGTCTCCAGCAGTTGTACACGGGATGCTCCTCAACCACTAGTCAGAAACCCGTGGTGGAGGCTGGATCTGCAACATATGTACAGAGTTAGTATAGTGGTCGTCACTAACAGACGAGACTGCTGTGCAGAACAAATAAACGGAGCGGAGATTCGCATCGGGAACTCTTTGAAGAACAGCGGCAACAACAATCCCATGTGAGACTCTTGAGGTTGAAAGAACATGAGTTTGAGTACAAATGTGAATTTGAATATATGACAGTATCTTGATCTCCTTCATCAGTTTATCTCTCTGTCTGTAGATGTGCTGTTATTCCTGCTATTCCAGCTGGCGAGTCCTACAACTACTCATGTGGTGGGATGGAGGGACGTTATGTAAATCTGATCATTCCTGGAGACATGAAGACACTCACTCTCTGTGAGGTGAAGGTCTATGGAGAAGGTACAACACTCATATTGCTTTATAATATCAGATAATAATAATGTCTTCACATCATCATATATTTTTATCAACAAGACACAGTGAGGAACAGGGGAATGTTTTAATAAATGCCAATGTGTAGGTTCCAATATTTCTAATATTTCATTGTTAATTGAATTTGAAGTTTTATGTAATTACATGTATGACTGTGTTTGTTTAGGTCCCTGTTTAAAAAGGACATTTGTAAAAATGCAGTTTAACAGCAATGATTTGATTGACCCTTCAATGAGAGAAAATGTTCTGAAACAGGTGAGAGAAAGAAACAAATTCAACCTTAATGATTACTGTGAGAAGCAGAAATATTGTATATTAGGCCAAATTGTTCTTAAGTCATTTAATTTTTGCTGCATTTTATAGTAAACATAAAAAGGTTATTTATTGGCATTGATTGTTCCATTAAGAACCTTTAACATTCATGGAATCTTTGCATTACTCAAAATGTTCTTTATAGTGGTAAACGTACTCGGTTACTAACGTAACCTCGGTTCTCTCTAGAGAGGGAACGAGTACTGCGTAATATCTTACGCTATGGGGAAAACCTCTTTTCCACGAGATATTGAAGCCAAAAATTATCCTTAATTTTGAATTAATGTAAAACGCTGTGCAGCAGCATGCAGACATAGGCAAGATGGCTCGCGCGCCTATTGGCTGCCCTGCGGCAACAGCAGCAGCCTATCGAGAGAGGCGCTGCGTGACACCGTATCCAATGGGGGCATTTCGCGCCCATTTTGTCACGTCCCGCCAGAAAGGGCGTGGTCTCGCCCTATAAATATTGCTCGATAAGGCAGCTACACTGTTTTCATCGCCGAAGCGAGCCAGAGCTGTGTATGCACAGCAAGATACGCAGTACTCGTTCCCTATCTAGAGAGAACCGAGGTTACGTTAGTAACCGAGTACGTTCTCTTGCGAGAGTATCTCTCGTACTGCGTAATATCTTACGCTATGGGGAACACAATGCAAAACGCTGTGCGTACTGGGATCCGACACCAAAGTCCCAAGGGCAGTAGCCCGGGGCTCATATAGTGCATAATCACCATAGACTCACAGAGAGTCGGAGAAGAGAGGCTGCAAGCATCATTCCCCATGAAATAGCATCCCACAGGAGCTAGTTATGTAACAGTGTTTCATGCAGACAGGGTGAACGTGTTCAGCCTGAACTGGGTAATAGTATGGGTTATTCAACACCCTTGGAGCTGTTATATTGCTCAGTGAGCGATGCACAAGAAAAACTCAGCATCTGGGCCGGCACAGCGGGGCAGATAGCACTGAATTCTATACCGACAGAAGCTTGGCTTGTAAGGCGGGAACCTCTAGGTTATAAAACCTTATAAATGTAGACGGCGAGGCCCAGCCCGCGGCCGTACAGATATCTTGCAGGGTAACCCCACTATACCACGCCCACGACGAGGCCACGCCTCTCGTGGAGTGCGCTCTGACACCCAAAGGACACTGCAGGCCCTTAGAAGTGTAAGCCAGTGCTATGGCGTCGACTATCCATCTGGATAGGCTCTGTTTTGATGCGGCCAGTCCCTTGGAGCGTCCGCCAAACAAAATGAAGAGCTGCTCGGTCTGTCTGAAGACAGACGAGCGGGACACATATGCTCTCAGTGCCCTGACAGGGCAAAGGAGACTCGCATCCTCCTCCTCATCATGAACCGAGAGGGCGCACAGGGAAATAACCTGGGCCCTGAACGGTGTGTTGAGGGATTTGGGCACGTACCCGTGCCTTGGTTTGAGTATGACTTTTGAGTCATTAGGCCCAAACTCCATACATGACGCGTTTACTGAAAGCTCTTGTAAGTCCCCTACGCGCTTCACTGAAGCGAGAGCCAAGAGAAACACCGTTTTGAAAGACAGATACTTCATGTCTGACAAATGGATTGGCTCGAACGGGGCACCTTTCATGGCTTCCAAAACCGTAGAAAGGTCCCACACCGGGACTGAAGGAGGTCTGGGAGGGTTCAGCCTCCGAGCTCCCTTGAGGAATCGCACGACTAGGTCGTTTTTCCCCAGTGACTGGCCAGACACAGGTTTTGTAAACGTTGCTATGGCCGCCACGTACACTTTGAGTGTGGATGGGGTCCTGCCCTTATCCAGCAGCTCTTGAAGGAAGGAGAGTACTTCCGTGACCCCGCAGTCTATGGGTGAAAAGCCCTGGGCTTGACACCAGGCAGAGAATACAGACCATTTCGAGGAGTAGAGCCGTCTAGTAGACGGGGCCCTCGCGTGCGTGATCGTGTTTAACACTCCCTCCGGGAGGTTAGCGGGTACCCGTTGATGGCCCATGCATGTAGGGACCATAGTTGCGGGCGAGGATGCCAAATCGAGCCCTTGGCCTGAGAGAGGAGGTCTTTCCTCAACGGTATTGGCCACGGGGCAGTGCTGGTCAGCCGCATCAGGACTGGGAACCAAGTTTGGTTTGTCCAGAGCGGAGCCACAAGCAGCGCTGGGCATCCGTTTTCCCTGATTCGTTCCAGCACTTGAGGCAGGAGCGAGACGGGGGGAAAAGCATAGAGGGGACAGCGGGGCCAGACATGGGCCAGCGCCTCCTTGCTCTTGGAGAAATATTTCGGACAGTGAGCGTTCTCGTGGGACGCGAACAGGTCCACCTGCGCTCTGCCGAATGTCTCCCACAGCAGTTGGATCGTCTGCGGGTGCAGCGACCATTCCCCTGCTGGAACATTTTTTCTGGACAGTCTGTCTGGTCCCAGATTCAGGTGACCAGGCACATACGCCGCTCTCAGTGAAAGCAGGTTGTGCTGAGCCCAGACCAGGAGGCGTTCCGTTAGCCTCTAAAGGTTTCGGGACTTGATGCCGCCCTGGCGATTTATGTATGCCACCACTGACATGTTGTCCGAACGGACCAAGACGTGGTGACCTTTTATCTGGGGACAGAAGCGCCGTAGCGCGTTGTCGACTGTTATCATTTCCAGACAGTTTATATGTAGGAGCTTTTCCCGTTCTGACCACTGGCCAAAGAACGGTCTGCCCTCGAGCAGCGCTCCCCATCCCAAGGTAGAGGCATCCGTAGACACCACCTTCACACTCGAGGGAGTCCCCAGACTCACACCTGACTGATACCAGTCGGTTACTTTCCAAGGTTCCAAAAGCTGAAACGCATTTTAGATCGACCCGGAGGCGAAACCAGCCAGCGGTCCATGCCCGGGGCGGAACTCGCGCTTTCAGCCACAGCTGCAGTGGGCGCATGCGAAGCAGACCCAGCTGGAGTACTGAAGCTGCTGAGGCCATGAGGCCCAGCATTTTCTGAAACCTTTTAAGCTGGACTATCGAGCCGCGGCGGAAGGATTTCACGGCGAGCTGAATGTCCAGCTCGCGCTCTGGCGACAGACGTGCTGTCATGGATAGCAAGTCCAGCACTGTTCCCAGAAAAGAAATTTTCTGGCTGGGAGACAGCGAACTTTTCGCCCAATTGACTGTGAGACCCAGATTCTCGAGATGCTCGAGTAATGTGGTCCTGTGTTCTATGAGCTCTGATTGTGATCGAGCTAGAATCAGCCAATCGTCCAAGTAGTTCAAAATTCGCATGCCCTGGAGTCTCAGGGGTGCGAGAGCCGCGTTCATGCACTTCGTAAATGTACGGGGTGCCAGGGACAGGCCGAACGGCAGGGCTTTGTATTGGTATGCCTGGCCCGCGAAGGCGAATCTCAAGAATTGCCTGTGACGTGACGCTATTTGTATTTGGAAATAGGCGTCTTTCAGATCTATTGAATAAACCAGTCCTCCTGGCGACCTTGCGCGAAGATTTTCCTGGTTGTAATCATTCTGAACTGGTGCTTCGAGAGCTTTGTTCAGCTGTCGCAGATCTAGAATGGGTCTGAGACCCCCGTCTTTTTTCGGTACCAGAAAATACCTGCTGTATAGACCCCCTTTGCTCTGAGCCTGAGATAAAGGTTCTATAGCCCCTTTGCTCAGCAGTTTCGCTATCTCGGCTCGAAGTAGATGAGATACTTCGTTTTTTACCGTCGTTTCGACTCGCGCCGCGCAACGGCGGGGGCGTCGAGCGAACTGCAGCGAATAGCCTCTTTTTATAGTATTCAGCACCCATTCTGATACCCCGGGAAGCTTCGCCCACGCATCTGCGTGAATAGCTAGAGGTAGAATGAAATCTGGGCTCTGGCCGCGGCATAACGGCGGCCGGAGAGCTCCGGTGTGCTGAGAAATAAACACTGTGTTTGCAGTGTGCGAGGTGGGGGGTGGGCCGCGCTCAGCTTCTCTCTGACAGGTTGTGGAGAGAATGCGAGCGGGACGAGCCCCGTGGGGTTGTGGGCACGTACACTACATTTATTGCACAATCAACATGAGTCGATTTTATTTGTGCTAGCCCTGTATTGTGGCGGGCTGTGTCTGTGTGTGGGAATGGGCACTGAGACGTGGGCATTCTTACAACACTTATAACACCATCGGCCGTGGCCAGAATTCCAGAAAATACACTCTTTTTGGGATTTATCTGGGTCGCCGTAAAATTGGCGTTTGTGTGCAGGCAAGCGGGCTGTGGTACCGGCTTGTTTACTGCAAAATACACTGGAACAGTCACATTGTTTGGAACTGAACGAGCGAGAAGTTTCGGTAGAGTCTGGCCGCGGCGAGACTTAAACACCATGGGCCTTAGCTGACTGTATGTGTGTTGGTTTCTTTTACAGAAAACGTGGCACATGCAGTGTGTAGTGTTTGTGGGCACTGGGTTGTGGGCACATTCACTATAATTAATGCGAATTAAGTCGAACTCATTTGTGCGAGCCCTGCACTGTGGCGGGCTGTGTTTGTGTGTAGAAATGAACACTGGGCTGTGGCATTTTTAATACACTCATAACACCATCGGCTGTGGCCGGAATCCCTGAAAATACACTGCTTATATGATTTTTCTGGGTCGCCGTGGAAACGGCATTTGTGTGCAGGCAAGCGCGCCATGGTACCGGCTTGTTTACTGCAAAATACACTGGAACAGTCGCATTTTCTCGGAACTGAATGAGTGAAAAGTTTGGGTGTAAGTCTGGCTGCGGCGAGACTACATTTTTATCTGCTGCAAGAGCTGGGATCGAACACGGGTCTCCCGTGCGAAGGCTTTGGGTTTCGCCACTGAGCCACAGGGGGAAACAACAACAGCTTAAAATAGCCCGAGCGGCCACAGTTTTGTGTGTGTCGGCGTTTGTTTGCAGGCGTGCGTGTTATACAACAGGCTCATTGCTGCAATATTGACATTTTCAGCCGCTCAAACTAAGAGGAGCTGAGAAATGTTTGATAAATGGAGATTGGTCCGGCCTCGGCGGGACTAAAACACACTCTTTCCTTATTTCGCCGGTGACGCACGCCCACGGGGGGCGTCGAGCAGATAAGAGAGCGTCATCACAGTTCTTTGTGTGTCGGTGTTTGTTTGCAGGCGTGCGTGTTATACAACAGGCTCACTGCTGCAATATTGACATTTTCAGCCGCTCAAACTAAGAGGGGCTGAGAAATGTTTGATAAATGGAGATTGGTCCGGCCTCGGCGGGACTAAAACACACTCTTTCCTTATTTCGCCGGTGACGCACGCCCACGGGGGGCGTCGAGCAGATAAGAGAGCGTCATCACAGTTCTTTGTGTGTCGGTGTTTGTTTGCAGGCGTGCGTGTTATACAACAGGCTCACTGCTGCAATATTGACATTTTCAGCCGCTCAAACTAAGAGGGGCTGAGAAATGTTTGATAAATGGAGATTGGTCCGGCCTCGGCGGGACTAAAACACACTCTTTCCTCATTTCGCCGGTGACGCACGCCCACGGAGGGCGGGGTAGCTTTCTTATAGCGTAAAGAAAGCTAGCCGCGGTTTTGATGCTGGCCCGTTTGCCTGACGACTCGCGGGCAGAAGGGGGAGGTCCACAGAGCTCGCCCCATCCTCACTGTCCGACGCCAGGATAGAGTAGCTGGTCTTCTCTACAGATGCAGCTATCTCGTCGTCAAAATGGCGGAGGCGGCGGCGTGCGGCGGCCGTTGTCCGTCAGTGAGCGACTCGACTGAAGCTGGTGAAGCTGGCGGGCGAACCGACGAGCTTTCACGGGCTGGAGAAGGCTCGGGGACCCGCTGAGTACGGTGCTTTACGGCTCGGCACTACAGCGGGCAGGAGTGCAGACTCGGAGAAAAAAATGCCAGGCGAGTCCTCAGAGTCACCATGGCAATAGCTCGCTCAGCGAGCGCGAGAGCTGCATGATCCTTACCCAGGCGGGAAACGCAGATAAAATGGCGGTCCCCGTCACTGAGTGCGCCTCGGCACGAGCCACAGGAACGAAGCATCTTTTAAAAAGACGCTGCTCTTTTAGATAAAGAGAGAGAGAGTGTGAGTCGCGACGGCGAACACACACTCTCAGCAGAGTAAAAGGATACTCTCGTAAGAGAACTGCTATCAAAAGCTACTCTCAGTGCTGTGCTGACAGTGCTATGGGAAAACATCTTTGTTTGACCGGTTGTGAAGTATGTGTGGAAAACAGGCCAAGAACATGGCTTTAAATAACCTCTGATGATGATATCATTAGAATGCACACTCGTGAAAGGCTATGAATAAACGTGAAACGTGAACTTTCAGGTTTCTCTGTCTTCAGAGAACCGTATTGCACTGTGAGTTGTTCTCCATTAAAGTGCTTTGTGCTCATCTTGCGGTTTGTTTTTCCATATCGCGAGTTGATCTGGCTGAGGAGATGGGTCCTTCCCTTTCTCTCGTTCTCTATCCAGATCATGACATCCTCCAGTCTGCTGCTAAAGACAGTGCCGCTTCAGAGCGGGCTGAGCACAGATTACGGCTCTGCTATATATAAATATATCCCTTTCTCTCTTGTTCAACTGGACCGTTTTTAATTATATGGTTAATATTTGGCTGCATTTATTTTTGAGGAATTAAATTATTTAAATACTCATCAGATTTGAGAAGTTAGATGATTGTATTAATATCTTGTCTGACTGTTCTTTGGCTACATTTAATTCTGAGGAGTTAAATGGTGAAATAGCCATCTGGAGATGGACTTTCAGAACGCCGCCTCCAAGCGCTCCTCTCGTGATAATAAAGTGCATGAGGAGTGACTCTATGTGGTCTCTCATGCAGTGGCCAGATTACAGCTTGACTGGCCACAGGAGAAAGAGCAAGTGATAGAAGTTCACATTTCTGTCCGGTGGCAAGGGGGAGGAACCTCAGCAACGGTCTCTCAGATCTGCAAGGACCTTCATGATGAGCTTCCTAAATCATTCTTGGGGGAAACCTTATTTTTCACATGGCTCTGCACTCTCAGAAAAAAAGGTACGAAAGCTGTCACTGGGGCTGTACCTTTTCAAAAGGTACATTTTAGTACCTAAAGGGTGCATATTGGTACCTAAATGGTACATATTAGCACCTGAAATCAGAGGTGGGTAATCCCGGGGTCAAAGAGTAAAAGTCCTGCCATATGTTTATTCCACCCATCAGCTGATTTCACTAATTAGTTCCATCTCCTGTCTGAATTAGCAAATCCAGGTGATTGGAATAAAATACTAAGGAGGACTTTTACTTTCTGAACCAGGACTTTACACCTCTGCATAGCAATGCCACATGTCAGCCAAGAGCAAAGAAATAAACCAGAACTGGACCTTATCGTAGCCAAAACATATGTGTATATTAAATATGGAGTAATTTCAGCTACAGCCTTAGATGAAATCAATTGGAAGAGAAATGAAGACATTAAATCTGTGAAGATCTCAGCAGAGGAGGATTAAACAACTACACAAACAGCATTACCAGCTTCCCTTATTACTAACCGGATTGACTTTATTTCTGTCAGATGTCTACAGAAGTTTTATTGAGAATTAACAGAGGTTTAACTCTGTTTCATTTGAAGTCACCATAACAGTGATTAGTGTTTCCATTAGTTGGGCTCTTAACTCTTATTATATATTTTGTCTTTTTTGGCTGCTGTGACAGTGTGTTTGTCGAACACATCTGAAACAGCAACGGAAGCTAAAGTTAAATGAGATCAGGTGATGATGGTTACCTAGTGATGGTTTAATTATCATCATGAAGTAGACTGATTTACTGAGATTTTTATAATCTAACAATTATCTTGTTCCACTAATATGATCACATCACAAACCCTGTATTACTGCAGCAAGAGATCCAGCAATGTAACAGTCAGTTTAGACATTTTCCCAAAAATGAATGAAAAAAAAAATGGCTTACGCTGACACACACAGATATCAACAATCAGCGTATGAATCTCAACAATGGTGACAATCACAAATATTTAGATAAACAGATTAATTCAGAACATCACTGAAAAGCTACTAATTCACAACAAAAACAACAGAAAAAAATAATAGTAAATATTTAGAATCAAACAAAATTATAGGACAATTCAGCTAAATTTATTCATGTTGCAATGCATGCTGGGAGTTTTGTACTATGGTGGTATCCAGCATGCATTGCAGCATAGTACTTTTGATTGTCACCATTGTTGAGATTTATATGCTAATTGTTTATGTCTGTGTGTGTCATTACAAACTGACTTTTTTGTGCTCATGTTCGTTAAGGTCTTCTAACTTATTGTTATATTGCTTGATCTCATGTTGCAGTAACACAAGGTATGTGATGTGAAAAAAACAATTGTTAGATTAAAATATCTCAGTAAATCAGTCTGTTTTATGATGATTATAAAACCATCAACGGGTAACCATCATCACCTGATCTCATTTCACTTTCGCTTTCTTTGCTGCTCCAAATGTGTTTGACAAACACACTATCACAGCAGCCAAAAAAAAACACAATATATAATAAGAGTTAAGAGCCCAACTAATGGAAACACAAATCACTGTTATGGTGACTTCAAATGAAAAACATTAGAGTTAAACCTCTGTTAATTCTCAATAAAAACTTCTGTAGACGTCTGCCAGAAATAAAGTCAATCTGGTTAGTAATAAGTGAATCTGGTAATGCTGTTTGTGGAGTTGTTTATTATTGGCTACGATAAGGTCCAGGTCTGGTTTATTTCTTTGCTCTTGGCTGACATGTGGCATTGCTATGCAGAGGTGTAAAGTCCAGGCTCAGAAAGTAAAAGTCCTCCTTAGTATTTTGTTCCAATCACTTGACCTGGATTTGCTAATTCAGACAGGAGATATAACTAATTAGTGAAATCAGCTGACTGAGTTCATGGGTGGAATAAACTATGGCAGGACTTTTACTTTCTGACCCCTGGATTACCCACCTCTGATTTCAGGTGCTAATATGTACCAAGTCCACACAGCAAAAACTCCAGTGTTAAATTAACTCTCCTGGGAGTTTATATGGCTCCAGACTCAAGAGTGTAAAGTGTTAAAATATGAGTGTTAAATTAACACTCAAGAGTGTTAAAGTTAATGAGATAATTACGTGATTAATTGAGGGATGATTGAGCATTATTGAAGACACCTGATGTTAATAAGCAGAATCACTGAAGGAGAAAATCACAAATTGTACGTCACCATTATGGAGATCAGTGTGTGCTTTAGTTGGGCTTTTGACCCTTTTATTTTTAACATTATATTTTGTTTGTCTGTTGTTACTTAGTTATAACAGCCAGATGAATAAAGGAAAAAAGTGATTTGACGTTGTTGATTATGTTATGATGTAATCATCATATGAACTTGATCACTGAGCTCATTAAGAATCTTGTGACATAGATACATATTGTTAATTACAATATCATTGATTATACGTCAAAGATCTAGAATTTTCTATATAATACAAAGGATTTCTTTAAAGTTGTTTTCAAAAATAAAAAAGTCTTTTTTTAGGCACACACAGACATCAAGATTCAATCTATGCATCTCAACAATGGTAACGGTCTGAATATTAAATTAGGAAAAGTAAATTATATAGACAATTCAGATCATAATTTATTCATACCGCAATGCATGATGGGAGCCATTAATGAGTTGTGATTGGTGGCAGCCACTGCAACATGCTTTATTATTGTCACCATTGTTGAGATTCACAGTCTGATTATTGATGTCTGTGTTTCTAAATGAATTTATGTTTTTTAGATATTTTTGATTATATTAAAAGCACTGAAAGTCCTATGCTGTAGAATCACAGAGCAATTGTTATTAACAAGTTGAACTATCTCAGTAAATTTAGATTTTCAAATCACAACATGATTATGTCAAAACATAACCAACACCATCCAATCACTTTTTGTCTTTGTTCATCTGGCTGCTATAACTCAATAACAGCAGACAAACAAAATTACAAAAAATAAAAGGGTCAAAAGCCCAACTAAAGCAAACACTGATCTATATAATGGTGACGTACAATTTGAGTTTTTCTCCTTCAGTGATTCTGCTTGTTAACATCAGGTGTCTTCAATAATGCTCAATTATCACTCAAGTAATCACTTAATTATCTCATTAACTTTAACACTCTTGAGTGTTAATTTAACACTCATATTTTAACACTTTACACTCTTGAGTCTGGAGCCATATAAACTCCCAGGAGAGTTAATTTAACACTGGAGTTTTTGCTGTGCATTAAGGTACCAATATGCACCCTTTAGGTACTAAAGTGTACCTTTTGAAAAGGTACAGCCCCAGTGACAGCTTTCGTACCTTTTTTTCTGAGAGTGTGCTCCCTCAACGTTGGCTTATTTGACTATCGTGGGTGCAAGGGCACGTGGTTATATGATGATGCCCCAGTTTGAAGAGACGCTCGTGGGCAGCAAGTAGCTCGTGAGCACTTCGGAAAACTGATCAGTAGACACATGCCCCGCTAATCTCAGGGTATTTGTGGCTGTCATATCGGCTTGCCACATCCTGATTGAGTCGGGAAGCACTCTCTGATTGTCCGCTTCATCAATGGAGTGAGGCGGCTAAGGCCTCCGATTAGAGCAAAGATCTCTCTTGGCCATAGTTCTTGAGGAGCTAGTCCCTTTTTGAACCATTAGAGTCAGCTCCTGACAAGCTTCTGACTTCAGGATTATGGCAAGAGGCGCTTCCTTGCAAACAGTATGTGATGTGGCAGGCTGGTCCTCTCCACAAACATTTATCAGATTTTGTGGTTTGGATGTTCTTGTTACTCCAGGCTCACATGCCCTTGACTCGACATCCCATGCTCATATCTGAGGCCATTCTTGTGTTTGTGCCACACACTACACAACCTTGTGGGGTCCAGACACTTCCAGTGCAGCAGCGTTGGTATTCTCAATCCCATAGCGCTGTCAGCGCAGCATTAAGAGTAGCTTTTGATAGGGAATGTCTCGGGTTACTTGACTGTAACCCTGTTTCTGGAAAAGAGGGAACGAGATGCTGCACTGCATTGCTGCACTGGGGCGTTCAAGACGTCTCTTCAGACAAACTGACTTGAGAGCGCAGCTGTTTCACATCTATTTATAGCCTCTCATCAGCACGGGTTCTAATGACGTCATCGTCAGAGGTTATTTAAAGCCAAGTTCTTGTTTGCCACACATACTTCAGAACCGGTCAAAAAAAAAAGTCCCATAGCGCTAACTTATGTCATTCCCACTTTTTCAGAGAACAGGGTTGCAGTCAGGACGTTCTTCAAATTAAGAAAAAAAAATTAAGAACGGTTTTCTGAAAGGTTCTTTGAGGAATCAAATAGGTTCTTCTATGGTATCGCTGCGAAATAAAACACCTTTTGGAACCTTTAGTTTTTGAGTGTAGATTTATTTTGGTTAATTTTAGTGCTGGGCAACGATTAAAATTTTTAATCGCGATTAATCGCATGGTTTTCTTGCGATTAATCGCGATTAATCGCATTGTTATGCGCAAAATTGAATAATGACTTCTAAAGTAGTGTATTGCGCACTTTTGATTTAAATGTACTGCTATATACACAAAAGTGCAATAACTTTAAACAAATAAGGTGCTTTTATACCAGCAGTATTCCCTTTACACAGTAATCTCAAATCTCAACTTAAACATTAATGTAATCAAATCAAATATTTAAACAAAGCTATTTGCCACTGCCAGGGCATTACCTTTTATCTAGTTTGTTAAAACGAGTCCAGTTTTCTTGTTTTTTTTTTCTGAACAGGTATCAACAGGTATCTTTTATCAGGGAGCAGCAGAAACAGTCTACACAGCAAAAACTCCAGTGTTAAATTAACTCTCCTGGGAGTTTATATGGCTCCAGACTCAAGAGTGTAAAGTGTTAAAATATGAGTGTTAAATTAACACTCAAGAGTGTTAAAGTTAATGAGATAATTAAGTGATTACTTGAGTGATAATTGAGCATTATTGAAGACACCTGATGTTAACAAGCAGAATCACTGAAGGAGAAAAACTCAAATTGTACGTCACCATTATATAGATCAGTGTTTGCTTTAGTTGGGTTCTTGACCCTTTTATTTTTTGTAATTTTGTTTGTCTGCTGTTATTGAGTTATAGCAGCCAGATGAACAAAGACAAAAAGTGATTGGATGGTGTTGGTTATGTTTTGACATAATCATGTTGTGATTTGAAAATCTAAATTTACTGAGATAGTTCAACTTGTTAATTACAATTGCTCTGTGATTCTACAGCATAGGACTTTCAGTGCTTTTAATATAATCAAAAATATCTAAAAAACATAAATTCATTTAGAAACACAGACATCAATAATCAGACTGTGAATCTCAACAATGGTGACAATAATAAAGCATGTTGCAGTGGCTGCCACCAATCACAACTCATTAATGGCTCCCATCATGCATTGCGGTATGAATAAATTATGATCTGAATTGTCTATATAATTTACTTTTCCTAATTTAATATTCAGATCGTCACCATTGTTGAGATGCATAGATTGAATCTTGATGTCTGTGTGTGCCTAAAATAAAGACTTTTTTATTTTTGAAAACAACTTTAAAGAAATCCTTTGTATTATATAGAAATTTCTAGATCTTTGACGTATAATCAATGATATTGTAATTAACAATATGTATCTATGTCACAAGATTCTTAATGAGTTCAGTGATCAAGTTCATATGATGATTACATCATAACATAATCAACAACATCAAATCACTTTTTTCCTTTATTCATCTGGCTGTTATAACTAAGTAACAACAGACAAACAAAATATAATGTTAAAAATAAAAGGGTCAAAAGCCCAACTAAAGCACACACTGATCTCCATAATGGTGACGTACAATTTGTGATTTTCTCCTTCAGTGATTCTGCTTATTAACATCAGGTGTCTTCAATAATGCTCAATCATCCCTCAATTAATCACGTAATTATCTCATTAACTTTAACACTCTTGAGTGTTAATTTAACACTCATATTTTAACACTTTACACTCTTGAGTCTGGAGCCATATAAACTCCCAGGAGAGTTAATTTAACACTGGAGTTTTTGCTGTGTATGTAGTAGTCAGAGGTCATGATCACTACTATATAAGTCGACCAACGTTACTTATAGTAGCTTAGGTTTGGTCATGCCATGGTTTCCCACGTAAGATTACATTAAACAGAGTAAAAAAAAACAATTTATACTTTATACTTACGCTGTTGTTGTGTAGCGCGCGTACACTTCGGCGTACCCTGACGTGCACCTCTCCAAAAATGTAACGTCAATTCTACGTGTACCGCAAGCGCTGTGATTGCTACAACCGCTCCCCGGGTTTCACATGCTCCCTCTGCATGTGTAATTGCGCGTCAACGCGGACAACGACGCAGAGATATAAATGAAAACCAACGCGTAGTCTATAGCGTATTGTCTTCGGCGTAAGTCCGACGCATTAGTATAAATCAGCCAAGAGTGAGGTGAAGTGGTCGAGCACAAGGTGCAGCGACAAGCGGGTGCGTTCCTGTGAAACCTTTGCGGTCATGCTCGCCTCAAGCACGCGCCCGCGCCCGCTCGTTGCCGAAGTTGAATTGTCTATAACTTTTTATAAAAGGACGCGCAGCACAAATCATTAGAAGAGAGACTGATCCTCGGCTCGCTGTTAGTGAGTTTCCAGAATCTAAATAGTTATTATCTATAGGTTTTATAGGTAATATCCATAGAGCGCCTGTCATTCACTCGCGGAGCGCAACCCTTTAACTGTTCACCAGAGAGAACCTGCCTCTCTCCACTGCTTGTTTGGGTGGGTTATTTGCTGGCTGACCAACATCCCACCCCTCCTGTGATCATGGTTTGACTGTAGGCCTATGTGTATTCAGAGCCAGTGAGCAACGGACTTTCAAAATAATAATAATAAAAAAAAAACTGCGTTAACGTGCGATAAAAAAATTGTCGGCATTAATTAATAAATGCGTTAACGCGATAATAACACGTTAACTTGCCCAGCCCTAGTTAATTTACATGGAAACATTTTTAAAATACTTCAGAACCGGTCAAAAAAATATGTTTTCCCATAGCGCTAACTCAGTTCATCATGTCATTACCGCTTTTTCAGAGAACAGGTTTGCAGTCAAGTAACCCGAGACGTTAAAAAAATATTTTAAGAACAGATCTCTGAAAGGTTCTTTGAGGAACCAAATATGGTTCTTCTATGGTATTGCTGTGAAATAAACACCTTTTGGAACCTTAAGGCTGTGTGTCCACCAAAGCGTTTTTTCACGCACCTGACGTAAAATTCTAATTGTTTTCAATGTGAGCGCCGCGTTTTTTAAATGCCATGAGCGTAACGAGGCGCTGAGCGTGTTTTTAACACTCAAACGCTGAGCGCCCGGCGTTTTTTACTGGTCGCCGAAAGATAAAAAAATTTCAACTTTGGGTAAAAATCTGCGCTCATCACTGTCACTTTTTACCCAGCCGTCCAATCACAGTAGAGGAGGGGCGGGACAAATGTCACATCGACCAACTGTCACAAGATTCTTTCTGTACAACAACGTCAACCAGCAGAGCTAACCGAACAAAATGGATGAAAAATAAATTTGTAGTATGAAACAAATTATCTGCGAAATCAGTTACAACTAAACTGTGCTGCGGATATTCTGTATCATAGCAACGAATCGTCTCAACTGAAAAAACGCAGCGCTGCCAAAACGCTCTCAAGCGCCCACAGCTAGGCATTTTCAGCAGAGCGTCCAGCGTTTTCAGCTGGCTAAAAACACTTTGGTGGACACACGGCCTTAGTTTTTGAGTGTAGATTTATTTTGTGTTTTGAAAAATAATAATTTTAGTTAATTTACATAGAAACATTTTAAAACATTTTCAACTAATCTGTGTGTTGCTTGAAAGTTCAAATCCTGAACGACTTTACTCACATTATTGTATTGTTAAATATTATGACCTCAAAGTAATGAAAGAAAGGCACTGCTTTTTCTGCTCCCATGAAACTTTAATAAATTGCAACAAAAGGCTCTTCGTCAAGCAGTAAGAAGAATAAATATAAATAGATTTTATATTCACATAGTAAATCCACACCTGATAAAAGACATCAGGCAATCAGCAAACTAACCAATTATGCAATAGGCAAAAAGAAGACATCAAACAATTATTGAACAGGAAGACATCTAAATATCTAATTCAGACAACCCAAGTTTTGGATGTGCACATAGTACATCAAATTATTATATATTATGACCTGGAGTTATTAAGAGCAACATCAGTTGATGTTTTACTGCAATGCATTTGCACTTACAAAAAGAGAACTGGTTTAAATTAAAACGGCACTCTTGCTCCTCAAGCTCTAACATTGGGCAGACGTTGAATTCTGGAAAAAAAAAAAAAAAGACACTTAAAAAAACGTAACATGCATGTGATCATTTTGTGATTATTGTGTGCTTTAGTTGGGCAGTTTAACTCTTGACTTTTTAACATTAGTTTTTCTCTTGTTGCTGTACCTGTGTTTATGGCAAGAACTGCAAGAGAAATTGTGATCAGATGATGTTGGCTGATAAAGATATGATCATCATGTAGTGTTTGATTCACTGATCATTTTCAGAGTCTATTCGCTGTTTAGATATCATGTTATTAATTGTACATTATTGATTGTAATAGTTCTGTGACTGTCCAGCAGTGTTTTAATCTGAGGGTTTTTACAGCAAAACGTTTTAAAGATACACACAGACATTAAAGAATCAGTGTATGAATCTCAATAACAGTGACATGCTTCATGCAGCAATGCTTTCTGGGTGCATCATACAAAACTAATCTATGGCTCCCAAAATGCATTGTGGCATTAAGCATGTCACCATTGTTGAGATTCATGTGCTGATTTTGATGTCTGAGTGAGTCTAATAGATGCTGAAGATACTTTAGTGGACAACGCAGAATTATAGGTTTGCTGTTATTAATAATACAAAATGATTGTGTATCAAAAGAATAGACTCTGGATGACACCAGTGAAACAGACCACTAAATGATGATTTTATCTTCATCATCAAGTAAACAATATCATCTGACGTTGGAGCTTGACGTCAAACAATCGTTGGGTTTAGACGTCAACCAGACTTTCCTTTTCAAACGAAATAGGAGTCCAGCGTCTTCCTCGTGTCACATTGACATACTTTGCTTTTTAGGGAGGAAGGTTTGAGTCTATCATTACATTCTGATCTAATCAGTTTAGTCTGAATGTTATTTTCAGTTGGGATCTGCTCTTGCTGATAGAGGATTCACCGATGTGAAACTTCGATGGTCTCAAACTCCTAAACGGGTTATCCAGAAGGTGAACGATGATAAACGTGAGTCTGTTCTCACAACTGTACAATAACCTATGAAATAAGCTGCACAAATGGAAATGATTATAAAATTATTGTAATGCGTAATGAGCAAAAATATTTTCATTTACAGGTCACTGTGAGAAAAGAAAATCCCCTTGAAATCAACACTGTCTTCGACTCACTAAATTCACATTCACATTGATCTGATTCTATTAATTTCTTCATTATTATCTTTAATAATGTGTTTACAGTGTAAAGACTCTTAAAAACCCTGTAGTCAATAATTGTATCCCTTGAAACTCATCTTTTATCACCAAAATGATATATTTTTTCCTTAAAAAAATGTATCATGCCTTAAGCTTGAATGTAACACCATTGCCTCATTTAGTATGCGCGGTTCTATGAATATGCAAATGAGCCCCGCCTCCACTCACTCAGCTCAGAGATCCACTAGTTGACGATCACACGTTGATCTGATTGGTTACAAGGTAGTTTGTGACGTCAGAAACACCAGCGATTTCAAACCGTGTTTTTGAGACTGTCTTTAGCCGTATTCGCACAGGATTAGTATGACCTGGTGACTTCTAGTCATTTGTAATAATTGCGGATGTTGTCTGTGATCTTAATCCCGTGCGAATCGGCATCTCTGTAATTTGGCGGAGCGTATATAATTTTTTCAAGGTTTTTGTTTCCTGTGCGCTTTTTAATCCATCTTTCGTGAAGAATGGAGGCTGCGTTGGCGTGTTTTGATAGTAATTTGGGTGCTGGGTCATATCGCTATACCTACACAGCAAAACCCCCAGTGTTAAATTAACACTCTGAGTGTGGACTCATATAAACACTGAAGCAGTGTTAAAGTTAATGAGATAATTAGGTGAAAAATTGAGCGATGATTGAGCATCATTGAAGACACCTGATGATAACAAGCAGAATCACTGAAGGAGAAAAATGTAATTTAAAGTCGCCGTTATGGTGATCAGTGTTTGGTTTAGTTGGGCTCTTGACCCATAAATCATTAACTTTAGATTTTGTTTGGCTGCTGTACATGAGTTATAACAGCCATATGGACATATAGAAAAGGTGATCTGATGGTGTTGGTTGTGTTTTAACATAATCATTATTTCACAATCATTTGACCTGAATCACTGAACTCATTTAAAGGTCAGTTTCTGAGTTAGGTTTACTTTAATTATAGCAGCACTGTTCTTGTATGGCATCATATGTTTAGCCTTTTCAATGAAACCAAATGATAAAAAAAAAAAAAAAAATATTTATGTTGGCACACACAGACATCAATAATTAGCATATGAATCTCAGCAGTGGTGACAAACAGATCACTTCTGAACATAAGTTCATTATTTATTCATGCAGCAATGTATATTTGGAGCCATGAATGAGTTTTTATTGGTGGCACCCAGAATGCACTGCAACATGCTTTATAATTGTCACCATTGTTGAGATTCACAGGCTGATTCTTGATGTCTTTGTGTCTAAAACTCCATCAAATTAATAAAAAAACAAGGTTTTTTTTGTATATGAGACGTGAATAAAAATGTATTTTGGATTACTTTGTAAAAGTTTAAAATACTATGCTGTGCAAGAATAGTGCTGCTATAAATGACGGTTTTCTCCTTCAGTGATTCTGCTTGTTAACATCAGGTGTCTTCAATAATGCTCAATCATCACTCAATTAAGCACTTAATTATCTCATTAACTTTAACACTGCTTCAGTGTTACTTTAACACTGCTTCAGTGTTTATATGAGTCCACACTCAGAGTGTTAATTTAACACTGGGGATTTTGCTGTGTAGGCAAGGCAAGTTTATTTATAGGCTATATTTCATACACTATGGCAATTCAAAGTGCTTTAAGTTTACATATATGAAAGGAATTAAAATATAACACTATGGCAATTCAAAATGCTTTACATAGGAATTAATAAAAAATAAGCACAATAAAAGCAAGGGAAATTAAAACAGTTATAAAAGGAAAGTGTTACCAATTCAATAATAAATAAGTTTCCTTAAAGTGGATACATCAATCTAAAGACAATGGACACTGGTCATTATCCATGAAAAACAGGGAAGAAATATTTTCTTTTAATGTAAACTTTTACATGCAATGAAATGGCTTAATTAATTATTGAAACAGATATCCCCCTTCTTGTGTTTCTTGAGCAAGATCCACTGTCTCTATTACAAAATGTTACTTATTATAACATTTAACATTTTACTGACATGTAACAACCCAAAGTATTATATAGAAAATTCTAGATCTTTGACGTATAATCAATGATATTGTAATTAACAATATGTATCTATGTCACAAGATTCTTAATGAGTTCAGTGATCAAGTTCATATGATGATTACATCATAACATAATCAACAACATCAAATCACTTTTTTCCTTTATTCATCTGGCTGTTATAACTAAGTAACAACAGACAAACAAAATATAATGTTAAAAATAAAAGGGTCAAAAGCCCAACTAAAGCACACACTGATCTCCATAATGGTGACGTACAATTTGTGATTTTCTCCTTCAGTGATTCTGCTTATTAACATCAGGTGTCTTCAATAATGCTCAATCATCCCTCAATTAATCGCGTAATTATCTCATTAACTTTAACACTCTTGAGTGTTAATTTAACACTCATATTTTAACACTTTACACTCTTGAGTCTGGAGCCATATAAACTCCCAGGAGAGTTAATTTAACACTGGAGTTTTTGCTGTGTATGTAGTAGTCAGAGGTCATGATCACTACTATATAAGTCGACCAACGTTACTTATAGTAGCTTAGGTTTGGTCATGCCATGGTTTCCCACGTAAGATTACATTAAACAGAGTAAAAAAAAACAATTTATACTTTATACTTACGCTGTTGTTGTGTAGCGCGCGTACACTTCGGCGTACCCTGACGTGCACCTCTCCAAAAATGTAACGTCAATTCTACGTGTACCGCAAGCGCTGTGATTGCTACAACCGCTCCCCGGGTTTCACATGCTCCCTCTGCATGTGTAATTGCGCGTCAACGCGGACAACGACGCAGAGATATAAATGAAAACCAACGCGTAGTCTATAGCGTATTGTCTTCGGCGTAAGTCCGACGCATTAGTATAAATCAGCCAAGAGTGAGGTGAAGTGGTCGAGCACAAGGTGCAGCGACAAGCGGGTGCGTTCCTGTGAAACCTTTGCGGTCATGCTCGCCTCAAGCACGCGCCCGCGCCCGCTCGTTGCCGAAGTTGAATTGTCTATAACTTTTTATAAAAGGACGCGCAGCACAAATCATTAGAAGAGAGACTGATCCTCGGCTCGCTGTTAGTGAGTTTCCAGAATCTAAATAGTTATTATCTATAGGTTTTATAGGTAATATCCATAGAGCGCCTGTCATTCACTCGCGGAGCGCAACCCTTTAACTGTTCACCAGAGAGAACCTGCCTCTCTCCACTGCTTGTTTGGGTGGGTTATTTGCTGGCTGACCAACATCCCACCCCTCCTGTGATCATGGTTTGACTGTAGGCCTATGTGTATTCAGAGCCAGTGAGCAACGGACTTTCAAAATAATAATAATAAAAAAAAAACTGCGTTAACGTGCGATAAAAAAATTGTCGGCATTAATTAATAAATGCGTTAACGCGATAATAACACGTTAACTTGCCCAGCCCTAGTTAATTTACATGGAAACATTTTTAAAATACTTCAGAACCGGTCAAAAAAATATGTTTTCCCATAGCGCTAACTCAGTTCATCATGTCATTACCGCTTTTTCAGAGAACAGGTTTGCAGTCAAGTAACCCGAGACGTTAAAAAAATATTTTAAGAACAGATCTCTGAAAGGTTCTTTGAGGAACCAAATATGGTTCTTCTATGGTATTGCTGTGAAATAAACACCTTTTGGAACCTTAAGGCTGTGTGTCCACCAAAGCGTTTTTTCACGCACCTGACGTAAAATTCTAATTGTTTTCAATGTGAGCGCCGCGTTTTTTAAATGCCATGAGCGTAACGAGGCGCTGAGCGTGTTTTTAACACTCAAACGCTGAGCGCCCGGCGTTTTTTACTGGTCGCCGAAAGATAAAAAAATTTCAACTTTGGGTAAAAATCTGCGCTCATCACTGTCACTTTTTACCCAGCCGTCCAATCACAGTAGAGGAGGGGCGGGACAAATGTCACATCGACCAACTGTCACAAGATTCTTTCTGTACAACAACGTCAACCAGCAGAGCTAACCGAACAAAATGGATGAAAAATAAATTTGTAGTATGAAACAAATTATCTGCGAAATCAGTTACAACTAAACTGTGCTGCGGATATTCTGTATCATAGCAACGAATCGTCTCAACTGAAAAAACGCAGCGCTGCCAAAACGCTCTCAAGCGCCCACAGCTAGGCATTTTCAGCAGAGCGTCCAGCGTTTTCAGCTGGCTAAAAACACTTTGGTGGACACACGGCCTTAGTTTTTGAGTGTAGATTTATTTTGTGTTTTGAAAAATAATAATTTTAGTTAATTTACATAGAAACATTTTAAAACATTTTCAACTAATCTGTGTGTTGCTTGAAAGTTCAAATCCTGAACGACTTTACTCACATTATTGTATTGTTAAATATTATGACCTCAAAGTAATGAAAGAAAGGCACTGCTTTTTCTGCTCCCATGAAACTTTAATAAATTGCAACAAAAGGCTCTTCGTCAAGCAGTAAGAAGAATAAATATAAATAGATTTTATATTCACATAGTAAATCCACACCTGATAAAAGACATCAGGCAATCAGCAAACTAACCAATTATGCAATAGGCAAAAAGAAGACATCAAACAATTATTGAACAGGAAGACATCTAAATATCTAATTCAGACAACCCAAGTTTTGGATGTGCACATAGTACATCAAATTATTATATATTATGACCTGGAGTTATTAAGAGCAACATCAGTTGATGTTTTACTGCAATGCATTTGCACTTACAAAAAGAGAACTGGTTTAAATTAAAACGGCACTCTTGCTCCTCAAGCTCTAACATTGGGCAGACGTTGAATTCTGGAAAAAAAAAAAAAAAGACACTTAAAAAAACGTAACATGCATGTGATCATTTTGTGATTATTGTGTGCTTTAGTTGGGCAGTTTAACTCTTGACTTTTTAACATTAGTTTTTCTCTTGTTGCTGTACCTGTGTTTATGGCAAGAACTGCAAGAGAAATTGTGATCAGATGATGTTGGCTGATAAAGATATGATCATCATGTAGTGTTTGATTCACTGATCATTTTCAGAGTCTATTCGCTGTTTAGATATCATGTTATTAATTGTACATTATTGATTGTAATAGTTCTGTGACTGTCCAGCAGTGTTTTAATCTGAGGGTTTTTACAGCAAAACGTTTTAAAGATACACACAGACATTAAAGAATCAGTGTATGAATCTCAATAACAGTGACATGCTTCATGCAGCAATGCTTTCTGGGTGCATCATACAAAACTAATCTATGGCTCCCAAAATGCATTGTGGCATTAAGCATGTCACCATTGTTGAGATTCATGTGCTGATTTTGATGTCTGAGTGAGTCTAATAGATGCTGAAGATACTTTAGTGGACAACGCAGAATTATAGGTTTGCTGTTATTAATAATACAAAATGATTGTGTATCAAAAGAATAGACTCTGGATGACACCAGTGAAACAGACCACTAAATGATGATTTTATCTTCATCATCAAGTAAACAATATCATCTGACGTTGGAGCTTGACGTCAAACAATCGTTGGGTTTAGACGTCAACCAGACTTTCCTTTTCAAACGAAATAGGAGTCCAGCGTCTTCCTCGTGTCACATTGACATACTTTGCTTTTTAGGGAGGAAGGTTTGAGTCTATCATTACATTCTGATCTAATCAGTTTAGTCTGAATGTTATTTTCAGTTGGGATCTGCTCTTGCTGATAGAGGATTCACCGATGTGAAACTTCGATGGTCTCAAACTCCTAAACGGGTTATCCAGAAGGTGAACGATGATAAACGTGAGTCTGTTCTCACAACTGTACAATAACCTATGAAATAAGCTGCACAAATGGAAATGATTATAAAATTATTGTAATGCGTAATGAGCAAAAATATTTTCATTTACAGGTCACTGTGAGAAAAGAAAATCCCCTTGAAATCAACACTGTCTTCGACTCACTAAATTCACATTCACATTGATCTGATTCTATTAATTTCTTCATTATTATCTTTAATAATGTGTTTACAGTGTAAAGACTCTTAAAAACCCTGTAGTCAATAATTGTATCCCTTGAAACTCATCTTTTATCACCAAAATGATATATTTTTTCCTTAAAAAAATGTATCATGCCTTAAGCTTGAATGTAACACCATTGCCTCATTTAGTATGCGCGGTTCTATGAATATGCAAATGAGCCCCGCCTCCACTCACTCAGCTCAGAGATCCACTAGTTGACGATCACACGTTGATCTGATTGGTTACAAGGTAGTTTGTGACGTCAGAAACACCAGCGATTTCAAACCGTGTTTTTGAGACTGTCTTTAGCCGTATTCGCACAGGATTAGTATGACCTGGTGACTTCTAGTCATTTGTAATAATTGCGGATGTTGTCTGTGATCTTAATCCCGTGCGAATCGGCATCTCTGTAATTTGGCGGAGCGTATATAATTTTTTCAAGGTTTTTGTTTCCTGTGCGCTTTTTAATCCATCTTTCGTGAAGAATGGAGGCTGCGTTGGCGTGTTTTGATAGTAATTTGGGTGCTGGGTCATATCGCTATACCTACACAGCAAAACCCCCAGTGTTAAATTAACACTCTGAGTGTGGACTCATATAAACACTGAAGCAGTGTTAAAGTTAATGAGATAATTAGGTGAAAAATTGAGCGATGATTGAGCATCATTGAAGACACCTGATGATAACAAGCAGAATCACTGAAGGAGAAAAATGTAATTTAAAGTCGCCGTTATGGTGATCAGTGTTTGGTTTAGTTGGGCTCTTGACCCATAAATCATTAACTTTAGATTTTGTTTGGCTGCTGTACATGAGTTATAACAGCCATATGGACATATAGAAAAGGTGATCTGATGGTGTTGGTTGTGTTTTAACATAATCATTATTTCACAATCATTTGACCTGAATCACTGAACTCATTTAAAGGTCAGTTTCTGAGTTAGGTTTACTTTAATTATAGCAGCACTGTTCTTGTATGGCATCATATGTTTAGCCTTTTCAATGAAACCAAATGATAAAAAAAAAAAAAAAAATATTTATGTTGGCACACACAGACATCAATAATTAGCATATGAATCTCAGCAGTGGTGACAAACAGATCACTTCTGAACATAAGTTCATTATTTATTCATGCAGCAATGTATATTTGGAGCCATGAATGAGTTTTTATTGGTGGCACCCAGAATGCACTGCAACATGCTTTATAATTGTCACCATTGTTGAGATTCACAGGCTGATTCTTGATGTCTTTGTGTCTAAAACTCCATCAAATTAATAAAAAAACAAGGTTTTTTTTGTATATGAGACGTGAATAAAAATGTATTTTGGATTACTTTGTAAAAGTTTAAAATACTATGCTGTGCAAGAATAGTGCTGCTATAAATGACGGTTTTCTCCTTCAGTGATTCTGCTTGTTAACATCAGGTGTCTTCAATAATGCTCAATCATCACTCAATTAAGCACTTAATTATCTCATTAACTTTAACACTGCTTCAGTGTTACTTTAACACTGCTTCAGTGTTTATATGAGTCCACACTCAGAGTGTTAATTTAACACTGGGGATTTTGCTGTGTAGGCAAGGCAAGTTTATTTATAGGCTATATTTCATACACTATGGCAATTCAAAGTGCTTTAAGTTTACATATATGAAAGGAATTAAAATATAACACTATGGCAATTCAAAATGCTTTACATAGGAATTAATAAAAAATAAGCACAATAAAAGCAAGGGAAATTAAAACAGTTATAAAAGGAAAGTGTTACCAATTCAATAATAAATAAGTTTCCTTAAAGTGGATACATCAATCTAAAGACAATGGACACTGGTCATTATCCATGAAAAACAGGGAAGAAATATTTTCTTTTAATGTAAACTTTTACATGCAATGAAATGGCTTAATTAATTATTGAAACAGATATCCCCCTTCTTGTGTTTCTTGAGCAAGATCCACTGTCTCTATTACAAAATGTTACTTATTATAACATTTAACATTTTACTGACATGTAACAACCCAAAGCTGTCTGCTAACATGTAGGCTTATATATACACAGCAAAAACTCCAGTGTTAAATTAACTCTCCTGGGAGTTTATATGGCTCCAGACTCAAGAGTGTAAAGTGTTAAAATATGAGTGTTAAATTAACATTAAAACATGTACCTATACAATTGTTTTCAAAATTTCGTCTTTGTCCGAGTTATAGCCTAAATAAATGAATAAAATGTAGAGTTAGCATTACTCGCGTGCAGATTAAAGAGACGATTGTGAACGTTATTACGCAACTACACAGCAAAAACTCCAGTGTTAAATTAACTCTCCTGGGAGTTTATATGGCTCCAGACTCAAGAGTGTAAAGTGTTAAAATATGAGTGTTAAATTAACACTCAAGAGTGTTAAAGTTAATGAGATAATTACGTGATTAATTGAGGGATGATTGAGCATTATTGAAGACACCTGATGTTAATAAGCAGAATCACTGAAGGAGAAAATCACAAATTGTACGTCACCATTATGGAGATCAGTGTGTGCTTTAGTTGGGCTTTTGACCCTTTTATTTTTAACATTATATTTTGTTTGTCTGTTGTTACTTAGTTATAACAGCCAGATGAATAAAGGAAAAAAGTGATTTGACGTTGTTGATTATGTTATGATGTAATCATCATATGAACTTGATCACTGAACTCATTAAGAATCTTGTGACATAGATACATATTGTTAATTACAATATCATTGATTATACGTCAAAGATCTAGAATTTTCTATATAATACAAAGGATTTCTTTAAAGTTGTTTTCAAAAATAAAAAACTCTTTTTTTAGGCACACACAGACATCAAGATTCAATCTATGCATCTCAACAATGGTGACGGTCTGAATATTAAATTAGGAAAAGTAAATTATATAGACAATTCAGATCATAATTTATTCATACCGCAATGCAGGATGGGAGCCATTAATGAGTTGTGATTGGTGGCAGCCACTGCAACATGCTTTATTATTGTCACCATTGTTGAGATTCACAGTCTGATTATTGATGTCTGTGTTTCTAAATGAATTTATGTTTTTTAGATATTTTTGATTATATTAAAAGCACTGAAAGTCCTATGCTGTAGAATCACAGAGCAATTGTTATTAACAAGTTGAACTATCTCAGTAAATTTAGATTTTCAAATCACAACATGATTATGTCAAAACATAACCAACACCATCCAATCACTTTTTGTCTTTGTTCATCTGGCTGCTATAACTCAATAACAGCAGACAAACAAAATTACAAAAAATAAAAGGGTCAAAAGCCCAACTAAAGCAAACACTGATCTATATAATGGTGACGTACAATTTGAGTTTTTCTCCTTCAGTGATTCTGCTTGTTAACATCAGGTGTCTTCAATAATGCTCAATTATCACTCAAGTAATCACTTAATTATCTCATTAACTTTAACACTCTTGAGTGTTAATTTAACACTCATATTTTAACACTTTACACTCTTGAGTCTGGAGCCATATAAACTCCCAGGAGAGTTAATTTAACACTGGAGTTTTTGCTGTGTACTCACGACAAGACGTTTTCCCGACCCATGCATTAAACCTGAGCTGTGACGTCAAACAAATACGCTTTTGTTACATTTTGCCCTTAGAATCCCCTCAAATAAATAAATAAAATATTTGACAAAAAACTTTACTACAACAATTGCAGGCTTCACAAGTTTCAAGACACTAATAATAAAAATTGTTATACGAGTTTTCTCTTTTAGAATCTTTATTTTTTAAATAGTTATAAACACAAATCAAGTATGAAAGACCAAATTATTTATGGTTGACAATACAATCACCCATAGATAGCCATGTATAACGATATAACACATTATGATAGTTGTTATAATCATTATCATTTACTATTACTAAACCGGCTATACGTTACAGAATAAAAGTACTTTTGTGACCACGTTGTTTCTTCCACAGATCCAGCTCTCCGACGCAAGATCATCGTCCAAATTCGCTCACAGCCATACACATTTATTAACAGATTTCGGCAAGTTTAACCTTCAACAGAGGTTTAGATGAAGATGATTTATTGAGTTTCATTTAAAGACACCATGATAGTGGTCAGTGTTTGCTTTAGTTGGGCTCTTGACCCTTGACTTTATAACACCAGTTTTTCCTCTGGCTGCTGTAACTGAGTGTTTATATAACACATTTGTTATTGCACAAAAGCCAAAAGAAAATTTTGTATTGATGATGATTTATGGAATGATGGATCAACATTTGGTGTCTTGATTCTCTGATCTTTTCTAGAGAGTAATCTCTGATAAACAGGTGATATATAACTTGTAGTATTCATTATAAAATAACTGTGATTCTGCTGCAAGGCCCTTTCAATCAGATTTTAAAAACCTCTATGGTATCATGCTGACTTATACAGACATCAAGAATCAGTATATGAATCTCAACAATGGTGACCATTAAAAAACGATTCATGCTGCAATGCATGCCGGGAGCCATGGGTAAGGTTTGTATTATGGTAGTACCCAGCATGCATTGCAGTATGAATAGTTTTTTTAATGGTCACCATTGTTGAGATTCATATGCTGATTCTTGATATCTGTGTTAGTTTTGGTAATGAATCACATTTTCTGTAAAATTCTTCATACTATCTGAAATTCATAACATTGCTAGTTCTAATGATGTAGAATCTATTTTCAAATACAACTAATAATATAATCATAGATTAGACTCTGAATGAGATCAGTGAATAAAGTCATTCAGTGATGATTGTCATCATCAAACCTTGACCTTTATCACCCGATCATACTTTTCCTTGACTTTTGTGCCATAACAAATGTTTTATAAATACCCAATAACAGCAGCCAAAGAAAAACTTGTACTCAAATGTTGAGGGTCAAGAGCCCAACTAAAGCAAACGCTGATCTCCATCATGGTGACCTTAAACCTTGTATTTCTTGTGTTTCTCTTTCCTTCAGTGATTCTGCTTGTTAACAGCAGGTGTTAATCACTAATGAACAATCATCACTTAATTGATGATTAATTAACTTAACTATACAATTATTATTCAATTATCATTCTGGGATCTAGAAATGTTCTATAACTCATTCAGTTTGAGTTCTGTTTCAGTCATTCAAGACACTTCAAGTTTCTGTATTATTTGAGTGCAGTGACCTCAATTTAATTGAGTAAATAGTACTGTTAGGTTTTACAGTGTACTGTTATTATTGAAGAAAGAATTACACTTCTACACATATACAACTTATCTCTTTTTTAGGGTATGGTTTCTGCCAATGCAGTGTCATATAAGCTGGCATGTGCACTGAACAAAAAAAAAATTAAACAATTTATCATTTAAAAAATAAGCATTTCATTTATTACACCTAGATTCTAGGTATAGTAAGTAACACAAGATAAATTTCCAAAATGTGCAGAGAAGCAAGCTTACTGAAAACAAAATAACAGATCAATTTGAGATTATGGGGTCAATATAATATTTTATGTACCAGGGTTAATTGAAGTTGGGTGTCCACTGCTCATACACAGCAAAATCCCCAGTGTTAAATTAACACTCTGAGTGTGGACTCATATAAACACTGAAGCAGTGTTAAATTTAATGAGATAATTAATTTAATAATTGAGTGATGATTGAGCATTATTGAAGACACCTGATGATAACAAGCAGAATCACTGAAGGAGAAAACCGTCATTTTAATCCACCATTATGGTGATCAGTGTTTGCTTTAGTTGGGTGCTTCACCCTTAAATCATTTACTTTAGATTTTGTTTGGCTGCTATACGAGAGTTGTAACAGCCAGATGAACAAATAGAAAAGGTGATCTGATTGTGTTGGTTGTGTTTAAACAATCATTATTTAACAATCATTTGACCTGAATTACTGAACTCATATAGAGTCCAAATTAGGTTTACTCTATCAATTATAGCAGCACTATTCTTGCACAGCAGAGTTTTTTTTTATTTTTACAACGTAATCCAATTAACTTTTTATACACGTCTCATATACAAAAAAACTTTTTTTTATTTATTTGATACAGTTTTTAGACACAAAGACATCAAGAATCAGCCTGTGAATCTCAACAATGGTGACAATTATAAAGCAGGTTGCAGTGCATTCTGGCTGCCACCAATAAAAACTAATTCATGGCTCTAATCATGCATGCTGCATGAATAAATAATGAGCTTATGTTCAGAAGTGATCTGTTTGTCACCATTGCTGAGATTCATACACTAATTATTGATGTCTGTGTGTGCCAACATAAATAATTTTTAATTTTTTTTTTTTTTTTTTTTTGGTTTCATTGAAAAGGCTAAAATATATGATGCCATACAAGGACAGTGCTACTATAATTAATAAAGTAAACTTAACTCAGAAATTGGCCTATATATGAGTTCAGTGATTCAGGTCAAATGATTGTGAAATAATGAGTATGTTATAACCCATCCAACACCATCAGATCACCTTTTCTATTTGTTTATCTGGCTGTATAACTCACTACAGCAGCCAAACAAAATCTAAAGTTATTGATTTAAGGGTCAAGTGCCCAACTAAAGCAAACACTGATCACCCATAACGGTGACTTAAAATTACGGCTTCCTCCTTCAGTGATTCTGCTTGTTAACATCAGGTGTCTTCAATAATGCTCAATCATCACTCAATTATTCACTTCATTATCTCATTAACTTTAACACTGCTTCAGTGTTACTTTAACACTGCTTCAGTGTTTATATGAGTCCACACTCAGAGTGTTAATTTAACACTGGGGGTTTTGCTGTGTAGTGACACGCGATTCCCTGCCGTTTAATTTCAATAAAACACAGAAAATTAAAACATACAAATGCATTTTTAAATATAATTCATTGTTCCGTTTGCGAGGCAATACCATACTCTTTCGGTAAACAGGTAAGTTATGTCGGAGAACCGCGATCCAGAAGTTGCCTATGCTCATCGGACGTCTATCCTCCTCAGTCACGCATCCTTGGCATTTTGAATGAAACTTCATCTTATGGTGCTTGTACAATAACAAATATTATTCTACTCTATTAGCTAATGCTCTCTCTGCATGTAACAAGCCATTGTTCAGACAAATTCAATATTATCGTTCAAATCAATGATGGACTTTGTCAAAGATGAGAGCTTTAGTGAGGAAATGCTATTTTCATATCATAATGATTTAAAGAAAGGAGTAAAATATATTTGTGGCTTTCATAACACTTCATAATAGGTTGCACATGTTTCATGTTTACACCTTTGGATGCAGATAATTCGAGTTTAGGGCACATGGAAACATGGGGTTACAGTACACATGCACGTACCATGATACACCCCACTAAAATGTCACGATTGCAACAACACATGATAACAAATAATTTAGCTAAAACATGAGCACTTCAAAACGAAGATAAAAGTAGAAATGTCTTTTACCTGTTCTCTTCGACCGACAGCTGAATGCAATGCTCTGGCTCGTTTAAATGTTTCAAAAAAGGTGGAAATGTGTTTGTCGCGAGATCGCGACTATCAAGTCTCGCGTTGCCAGTAGTCATGTATTTACTTAGTTAACATGTACAGTATGTGTGCATTAAAAGTACCATTTCGGCAATGAGAACATTTCTGAGCCAAATAAAGATAAAGATGTGTTCTGGTGACTGGCGTGTTTATTGAACCAATCAGATCAGAGTAAATCGAGTGTCAGCGAGAAGCTCATCTGATTGGCTACATGATGAAAGTGGACCCGCCCTCCTCTTCCCGCTTGCAAAACTCAGTGATTGAGAGAATCTGCCAAAACTGTAAGCGCAGGAAAAAGAAAGACGCAACTGTACACATCGGATTATTTCGGGAACTTTTTTGCCTCATGCACACAACAAGTCATTTAGACATTTGCAACAGTTTATTTTTTTACACAGAGTTTGATTTTACACAATTAATCTGTTTTGCAGTTCCTGCCTCTGTTGTTTTCGCTTGTAAATTGCTGTTCACAGGCTTGCAGTGCTTTTGGCCGCATTTGAGCGCAAAAATCATGCCAAAAGCATAAGCGCGGAAAAATGAAAGTCTGAAGAATACAGATCCTATTTATTTTGGATTAGCATGAAGCTGCAGCTTCAAAATACATGAATTACACTTATGAATAAGTGAATGAACTTATGTTCTCTTGCGCATGCAAATTTAATTTACGCTTGCAATCTTATGTACACTTTCACAAATCTTACCCTGCGCATGCGATTCTTTATGGCATCATTTTACCTTCATAATTTACCTGACATAATAAATTGTAAACACTTGTTGACTTATTCTCATTATTTTCAGTAAAGAGTTAAAAAGAATAATCAAACATTCGCACACACTTAATAATGTAGAGATATCATTAACACCTTTTTCATTTATGGAGTCAGATGAAAAATAATGAGTTAAACATATGAGAAAATGTATTTCATTTAATCAAATTACTTTGCCACGCGGGAAAACGGTAACGCGCAGAGACCTTCACCCGATCCAGCCGGACTTTACAATACTACTGAATACATTTTATTAATCTTAATTTCAACATTTACTAATATATTATTGGGGGTGTCAATATTGAAGGGTCAGTGAAACAACTAACATTGTTAAAGATCATTAAAAATTGTTACAAATGTAGGCCAATTGTTCATTCTTTATTTGTTTTTAATTATTTATATTTTATTTTACCAGGAATAATCCCATTTAGATATAAATCTCCAAAATGGCAGTACAAAAAGTTTCACATTTAAACAGATTACAAACACATTAAACCAAAGATATAAGGGGGGGGGGGGGGGTTCAGATACTCTTCAGATACTCATATAGATTCAGATACTCTTATGTATTGTTATTCATATGTGTTATTGTTATTATGTATTGTTGGTTAACATTTATTAAGTATAGATGTCCGTCAACATCACTTAAACCTGTGTATACTGGCGAGTGACACTAGGGGGCAGTGGGGAGTCGCGGGGCGTTTCAATTGTTCACATGAAGAAGTCACACTGCCAGCTGTTTCAACCAAGGGGGTAATCCATCAGCCGGAAGTTGAAGCCTCGCGGGAGCCCCCATTGTAGCAGAACTTGTTAGCATTCCATTGACTCCCATTCATTTTGCCGTCACTTTGACAGCGAATAACTTTACATCTGAGGCGTCCAAAGACTTCATTTGTCCATTATTTATTTCTCAATAAACACGAAAATGTATAAAAGGCTCCATTACTTTGTATCTTACGTTATGGCCCCGTAGAAGCTGTTTTTGTTAAAAACAGGCTAACGATTGCGTCATAACCACGCGACTTTATCGTCATAACCAAACGAGACATCCAAGATAATATCATCGTGCTCATCCTGATCCGGCTAATTAGGTTCTTTGAACACTCCTGCCGGTTATGATTAGTATAGCTGGATTGAGTTATCTGAGATAATTGCGCGTACATGCGCTGGTTTAAAAGGGGATATGTATCGATCATAGAAACATTGATCAGCAACTCTGCTATACATACAGTCGGCAACGCATCATAGTTGGGGGGCGTGGTCGGCGTGGGGGAAAACACCGCGAACATCATGTGTATTTGAATGACAAAATGTCGAAGCATTGACACCTGCCGACCGGCAACGATATATTGCTAAATTAACTGCAATAGGGTACGATTGCCCATATTAATTAAAAACTGGGTCAATGACCCGACCAAATGGCCGGAGGTGTCGTTTCCAGACATATTTTGCTATCTGGTTGAATCTCCAGGTAAGACATCGCGGTAGCTACCGGTAACATTAGCCTATACGTTAACTCAATCATATGTTGCATACTATAACTCCATAAAACCTTGTCACTTACCAATTGTACGTATGCTTCACTCCAAACTATTAATCCTTTTGTAAAACGGTGATCAGTAGTACGAGGTTGCCGAGGGACTGTGCTGACAGACTGCAGTCTGTATTGAGTGTAGACCGTAGCGATTGGCCTATCAAGCGAGCCTTTAGCTGATTACGCTAATGTTAATGAGACATCCCTTATGAAAAACAACTACAGGAATCTTGTATTATTTTAGGACAAAATATTATAGTAATCCTATAAGAATACTTTAGTATTTTGGGACATACTATAGAAGTACTAGAGAGGTATTATAGAACATCACAGAAGTATTACACTACTATTTATTGCTTGTAGCCATTTTGTCCTCCTTTCCGGTTCTGTGTGTTTATAAGGAAGGATGTAGAACTTCAATTCATAATTTGTTTGTTTATTGGCGGTACAGAAAACGACACAGCACCTCTTCGGCATGATTGTCGCGTGCATTTCAATGAGCGCCAAGGTAATGTTTTCCCCCACGGGCTAAATTCACATCACGTGACGGGGCGTTCCCGGGGGCGTTCCCAGACCAACCGACTGTATCTATTGGCTGCTCACCGTGGCCAAAGAGCGCGCTCAGTTGTTCTCCGTAGCAGACCAAGAAGTAGTCCAAGTTTATGCTGAATTTTAATGTTTAATTAAAACGGCAGGGAACACCTCAAAGTCTGCAAAAGCCAGGAGAGAGGGCTGGGAAAAAGTAGCTGGCAAATTTAATGCGTTTGTGGTGGCCATGTTAAATGTTTTTATAACTTGTTACAGTATATATTTTTGTATTATAATAATTTCATAATTACTTTGTCCATTTGTCATGTCAGAGTCTCCACACTAGAACATGGTGAAAGTGAAGTACAAGAATATTCTACATAATGGTCATTTTGACTAGGCCTACTTATGCCTACTAGTCTCTTTTAAAAGGGCACTGTTAAATAAATGTTTGTCTGTTTATAAAAGCAACCAAGAAAAAGGCTGAGAATTTTTATTTTATTTTTTACAAGAAAAAAAAAAAAAAAAGAGCTGGCCCTTGGGTTGAATGTGAATTGACCCATTGTGAAGGACATCCCTGCGTTCAGCTCTTCCAGACACACATCCAGGGACCAGTAGCAGCAACTCCTTCATTACTGGTAAAGGAGATTTAAATGATCTTACTACACTGTAAGATGAGAGACCGGCGTTTAGCTCTTGAAACATCACGCGCTGATGCACACGGATCAGTGATTAACGTTAGTAACCCGCTGACGCTGACCTCGTCTACTCAGTGCGTTTCTCAGCATTGGTCCCGAGCGTCCAGGTCACGATCAGCCATGATTTCATTCACTCCGGCTCCAACACACCACCACGAAGCCTGGGTGGTTCCGCGGAAGCCGCGAGCCAGGACAAAAATCTTTTCGCCCCTCCCGGTTTTCGAGATCTCCACTCAGAACCGCTTCTCGATATATCAATCCAAGATGGCGCCGCAGACGGCTGCCTCTGTGTGGGGCTCTCCAGCTATTGTGTTGTTTTTGTTTGTTTGTTCTGCGTTTAGTCATTCTTTTCCTATCAGTTTCACCAAAGACGAACTACTGGACATTAGGAAACACACACCAAATAACTTTTCTACAGTTTTTGATTATTCGGACGTCTTGCAGGACATTCTCGTCGGAGGGGCAGCGTTGTTGTTCAAACGCGCGTTCAGACGCAAACGCGGGAAGCGAGCCGGCGCGCTGGTTAAACTCTGTGAGCGCGGCCTGCGCACTGCACTCCCCAGTATTCATCTCGCGAATCTCCGATCCCTTCCTAACAAAACGGACGAACTTCTTCTCCTCACCCGCACTAACAAGGATTTTTTAAACTCTGCTGTTCTGTGCTTCACTGAAACCTTGCTGAGTAAAGCCATACCGGACAACGCAATACATCTGCCGGGCTTCCAGCTGTTCCGAGCCGATCGCATTCATGGAGCTAACGGGGAAAACAAGAGGTGGTGGATTGTGTTTCTACATTAACGAAAGTTGGTGTTCAGATGTAACAACACTGAAGAAGATGTGCTCTCCTAATTTAGAGGCACATTTGTGACCAGTCACGGAAGCTAGGGACACAAGTCGGTTCTGGGGCATTTTGAGTTATTCATAGATTCTGAAAGTGTAGTCTCCAAGCTTTCCAACGATGTGTAACATGTGGAAATATGATAATATTTGGAGAAGTTGTGGCCATTTTAAGGTAGGCACTTAAAAAAGCTCAAAGATGAGAAAACGACCTCGAAAGATTGTGCAGTTCTCACCTCTCTCTGCTGCTAGGAGTGACCATAGGGCTCATTTACATCTCATTTAGATAAGCCATACCCCCTGTAAAGCTCCCCCCTGTGCTTTACAGCTTTTTTTTGCACTTCGAATGAGTGCACTTCTGCAGCAGCTCTAGACGAAAATAGAGAGATGCCCCTCTATTTGCAACGTACCAGCAACAACACACAAAGACCAATATGCCATATAGCCTACATATAACGCAAAACCAGCAACAACACACAAAGACCAATATGCCATATAGCCTACATATAACGCAAAACCAGCAACAACACACAAAGACCAATATGCCATATACATATAACGCAAAACCAGCAACAACACACAAAAACCAATATGCCATACATATAACGCAAAACCAGCAACAAGACACAAAGACCAATAAGCCATAGGCCTACATATAACGCAAATAGTGCGCAACGCGCGTGTGCCCAAAATGTCAACAATATTAAAGTTTATGCAGGAGGCAAATGCCTGCTGGCATTTTTCTTTAAGCAGTCATGACAGGAATTTTCCAAATAATCACATTTCACCTCCTCAAATTACTGTTGCAAATCTCTTTACACCACTTTCTTATGTGCGTATACTATACACACACAAATGAAATGTCCGCAAGCACATTATATCATCAGCAGGTTCAGCATCTTAAATAACGACTAAAGAGCAAATGAAGCTTAACTTACGTTTCAGAAACGCGCACGGCAGGCCTTCATCGCCTTCATCGCAGCAAAGGTCTTAACTGCATCCTCTATTTCGATTCTCTGTGCCAGTTCATGTTCTATGGAGATTCCCACATAGCTGCCACTTCAAATTAAACAGAGTTAAACCTCTGTTAATTCTCAATAAAACTTCTGCAGACGTCTGACAGAAATAAAGTGAGTCTGGTTAGTAATAAGTGAAGCTGGTAATCCTGTTTGTGGAGTTGTTTATTCCTCCTCTGCTGAGATCTTCACAGATTTAATGTCTTCTTTTCTCTTCAGTGGATTTCATCTAAGACTGTGTCTGAAGTCAGTTGTAGTTCTTGTGTTTCTGCTCGTCTCTTTTTCTGTTCTCTTCTTTCCTTCAGTGATTCTGCTTGTTAACAGGCTTTATTATGGCTGAAATTACTTCATATTAAATATACACAGATTTTGTGGTTCAGATAAGGTCCAGTTCTGGTTTATTTCTTTGCTCTTGGCTGACATGTGGCATTGCTATGGCCTGCTTGTGGCCCAGATCTGGCAAACAGGAGTGGGCCACCCAAGGGCCGTCATTCAACGCTGTATGTGGGCCAGATCCGCATTCCACAAGTGCCAGACTTGGGCCGGCTCTGGGCCGACACAATGTTGCTATGTGGGTTGTTGCCAGTCCATTAAGTCTGTTCAGTTCACAAAACTTTCCCCATTCAAAGCAATCGGGACGTCACATATGAAACAGCCAGCCACCTCTGTCAGCGAGCCGAGCCGCCATATTCAACACCGAGGGCGCGCGCGCCGCGCCCATACCTCCGGTTCAGTTTCCCGAGCGGCGAAAACATTTTCGGTGTAACTGCCACGGTTCAGCTCGTCTGCGACAATCTTTGCGGCGTCCATCTTCATTGAATTTTGATATCAGATAGAGCCTAACAGAGCACAGCATAATAAGTAGCCATGTGGTTCACTTGGAGGGCGGGGACAAAAGCGCCATATTCAGTATGGAAATACACACAGACAATAATACGCCACGCCCCTACTGCTTGCTAGAATCTCCGAAAACAAGCCGATTTCAACCTCAAAATGTAAGCTTTTAAATATACCAATACTGCTACCTCAACCTTCGAGAGGCTTCTTCGTGATTTCAACTAACAGATTCTGCAAAAAAATTAAATTCACCAATTTTGAAAAAAAAACTCTTCTTTCTCATTTTGCTCGAAAGTTGTGCTGCCGACTTGTGTCCCTGGTTTCTGTGACGGGTCACATTTCATAAACTGTAAACCTTTCTACTCGCCTCTGGAGTTTTCCTCTTTCATTCTCGTGAATGTTTACATCCCTCCAGACGTGTGCGTGAGCGCGGCACTACAACAGCTGGCTGAACAAATAGCTGAAACAGAACAAAGGTATCCTGACTCTATTTTAATCATTCTTGGGGATTTTAACAAAGCAAATCTTTCCCGTGAACTACCAAAATACAGACAGCACGTTACATGTCCCACCAGAGACAGTAATATACTGGACCACTGTTACACCACAATAAAAGATGCGTATCACTCCGTTTCACGAGCAGCGTTGGGGCTCTCTGATCACTGTTTGGTTCATCTCATACCGACCTACAGGCAGAAACTGAAATCAGCTAAACCTGTAATAAGGACTGTAAAAAGATGGACTAATGAAGCAGAGCAGAATCTACAGGCCTGCTTTGATTGCACTGATTGGACTGTTTTTGAAGCTGCTACCAACGATCTGGATGAGCTCACAGATACTGTAACATCATATATAAGTTTCTGTGAGGATACATGCATTCCTACCAGGACATTCTTATCATTTACTAATGATAAACCATGGTTTACTGGGAAACTCAAACACCTTCGTCATGCCAAAGAGGATGCCTACAGAAGTGGGGATAACATCTTGTATAACCAGGCCAGAAACAGACTGACAAAGGAGATCAGAGTTGCTAAAAGAAGCTACTCTGATAAACTGAAAAAACAGTTTTCATCCAACGACCCATCATCAGTCTGGAATGGCCTGAGGAACATCACCAACTACAAGTCACCATCCCCCCGATCTGTGGACAATCAACACCTGGCTGATGATTTAAACTCATTTTATTGCAGGTTTGAAAAGCCCTCATTCACACCACACACCGACTCTGACCTGCACTTCACACATTCACCATCACCTCCTGCACTCCCATTACTCCCCCCTCCTGCCATCCAACCTGAGCTTAAGGTCTGTGTGGAGGACGTGAGCCGAGTCTTCAAAAAACAGAAGTCTAGGAAACCCTCAGGCCCAGACGGCATCTCATCTGCTTGTTTAAAAGCCTGCGCTGACCAACTGGCCCCGGTCTTCACGCAGATCTTCAATAGATCTTTGGAGCAGTGTGAAGTTCCCTGCTGCTTCAAACGCTCCACTATCATTCCTGTCCCCAAAAAACCCAAAATCACTGGACTTAATGACTACAGACCTGTCGCTCTCACGTCTGTGGTCATGAAGTCGTTTGAAAGACTGGTGCTGGCCCACCTGAAGGACATCACTGGACCCCTGCTGGATCCCTTTCAGTTTGCTTACAGAGCAAACAGGTCTGTGGATGATGCAGTCAACATGGGACTGCATTATATCCTGCAACATCTCGACAGACCAGGGACTTATGCAAGGATCCTCTTTGTGAACTTCAGTTCGGCCTTCAATACCATCATGCCTGGTCTTCTCACAGCCAAACTGACCCAGCTCTCCATACTATCCTCGATCTGTCAGTGGATCACCAGCTTCCTGACGGACCGGCAGCAGCGAGTGAGACTGGGGAAACTCAAATCCAGGACTCTCACCACCAGCACTGGCGCCCCTCAAGGGTGCGTTCTCTCCCCACTGCTCTTCTCCCTGTACACTAATGACTGCACTTCTAAAGACCCCACTGTCAAGCTCCTGAAATTTGCCGACGACACCACTGTCATCGGTCTCATCTGAAACGGTGACGAGTCTGCTTACAGACTGGAGGTTGAACAGCTGGCTGTCTGGTGCAGTTACAACAACCTTGAGCTGAACACGCTCAAAACAGTGGAGATGATCGTGGACTTCAGGAGGAACAGCCCAGCACTCCCCCCACTCACCATCATGAACAGCACTGTGGAAGCAGTGGAGTCATTCAGGTTCCTGGGCACTTCCATCTCTCAGGACCTGAAGTGGGACAATCACATTGACTCCATTGTGAAAAAGGCCCAGCAGAGACTGTACTTCCTTTGCCAGCTGAGGAAGTTCAACTTGCCACAGGAGCTGCTGATTCAGTTCTACTCAGCCGTCATTAAGTCTGTTTTATGCACTTCCATCACTGTCTGGTTTGGTTCAGCTACCAAATCAGACATCAGGAGACTACAACGGACAGTCCGGACTGCGGAGAGGATCATTGGTGCCCCCCTGCCAACCCTCCAGGACCTGTACTCTTCCAGAGTGAGGAAGAGAGCAGGTAAAATCATTACAGACTCCACTCACCCTGGACACCTCCTGTTTGAACTGTTACCGTCAAGACGGCGACTCAGATCACTTACCACAAGAACATCTCGGCACAGGAACAGTTTCTTCCCACAGGCCATTTCCCTCCTGAACAGTTAACACTCCTCCCAAGGCATATGCCTTAAGTGCAATACTCCCACTGTTTAGTGCAATACCCTACAACTCAGGTGATACTTATATGTATATTTATTTATTTATAATATTCAAAACACTGTAAATATGTTCATAATCTGTAAATCTGAAAATGTCTATTCTGACTAAACCCAACTGTGATACTTTTATTCTCATATATTTATATTTTTATTTTTTATTCTTATAATTTGTAGTATTATGTTTCTTGTTGTATTTGTATTTGTATATGTCCACTGGAAGCCTCAGTACCAAAAACAAATTCCTTGTGTGTGCAAGCACACTTGGCAATAAAGCTTTTTCTGATTCTGATCCTCCCCTCTTCGCGAAACGGAACGCGATGCTGTGATCATCGGCGATTCCACTGTCCAACACGTCCACGCTACGTTAGGTAAAAGTAAGGTGCACAGTCACTGCTTTCCTGGTGCTCGTGTTCTCGATATCACTGCGCGGGTAACTGAGATTTTGCGGGTAACCGAGCGCGTCTGAGCTGTTGTGCTGCACGTGGGAGCTAACGACATTAGGCTGCGACAGACGGAGGTTCTGAAGAAAGACTTCAGGAGCCTTCGGTACGGAAAGACTCAGAAAGACTCAGAAAGACTTCAGGAGCCTTCGATACGGTACGCAGCACATCGCCTGAAACATCAATTATTGTGTCTGGACCGCTTCCTACGTACCGACGAGGGCATGAAAAGTTCAGTAGATTATTCGCGCTAAATGAATGGTTATTGTCATGGTGCAATGAGCAGAAACTGATCTTTGTAAATAATTGGAATCTGTTTTGGGAGCGACCAAGGCTCTTCCGCGCTGATGGCTTACACCCAAGTAGAATCGGGGCAGATCTTCTGTCGGATAACATCTCCAAGATGTTAAATACCATTTGACTAGTAACCAAAAATCCAAATCACAGTCTCTACTGCACCAATTTAATTGATGTTAATACTAGTGTAGAAGATTGCATAGAAACTGTGTCTATTCCTCGTTTACTAAGATCAAATAATAAATCTACTGCGGGATCTAGAAAAAATCTAATTGTTATTAAAACAAAAAATCTCGCTATTAGTGAACAAAAACAATTTCTAAAGCTAGGCCTTCTAAACATTAGATCGTTCACACCTGAGGCGGTTATTGTAAATGAAATGGTCACAGATAATAATTTCGATGTTCTGTGCCTTACTGAAACCTGGCTTAAACCAAATGATTATTTCGGTCTAAATGAGTCTACTCCGCCAGGATACTGTTATAAGCATGAGCCCCGTCTGATCGGTCGTGGCGGCGGTGTTGCAACAATCTACAAAGATATCCTTAATGTTACTCAGAAAACTCGTCATAGGTTTAATTCGTTTGAAGAACTTGTGCTAAATGTTACGCTCTTAGATGTAAGAAAAAAATCCCTATTATCTCTAGCATTGGCTACCGTATATAGACCTCCAGGGCCTTACGCCAATTTCCTAAAAGAGTTTGCTGACTTTCTATCAGATCTTTTGGTCAACGTCGATAAAGCATTAATTGTTGGAGATTTTAACATACACGTAGATAATTTAAATGATGCGTCAGGGGCTGCGTTTACAGATTTATTAAACTCCTTCGGGGTCAAGCAAAACGTCACCGGACCAACTCTTCGTCTTAATCATACACTCGATTTAATTATATCATATGGAACCGATCCAACTGATATAGATATCATTCCACAAAGTGATGATGTCACTGACCACTACTTGGTAACTTGCATATTATGCACTGCTGTAATATGTCATGCTGCGCCACGTTATCGACCAGGTAGAACAATTCGTCCATCCACCATTGATAATTTCTCAAATAGTTTATCTGATCTGTCTCAGCTGCTGCCTGAACCCAAACAAACAGATGAATTAGACGAACTAACTAGCACTATGAGGACCATTCTCTCTAGAACATTGGATATTGTTGCACCCATTAGATTAAAAAAGGTCAGAGAAAAAAGTATAGCACCATGGTACAATAATACTACGTATGTTTTAAAGAGAGAAACCTGTAATTTAGAGCGTAAATGGAAAAAAAAACTAATTTAGAGGTCTTTAGAATCGCGTGGAAAGACAGTATGTCACTTTATAAAAAGGCACTTAAAACGGCCAGTGCTGAGCACCTCAGCAAATGAATAGAAAACAACCGAAATAATCCAAGGTTTTTATTTAATACCGTGGCTAGACTAACAAATAAACAGACGTCGTCTGAACAAAATACCTCGTTACAGTTTAGTTGTAATGATTTCATGAAATTCTTCACCTAGAAAATTTTAAGCATCAGAATCAAAATCGTAAACGTTCGATCTTTGCTCGCGCCTTATAATTCGGCCACAATTATCACCCTGCAAGAACAATTACAATGCTTTACAACCATAGAACAAAAATAGTTAAATAAACTTATCACTTCATCTAAAACAACAACATGTTTATTAGATCCTATACCAACTGAACTACTGAAAGAAGTGTTACCTATAGTGGAAGAGCCTCTTCTCAATATTATTAACTCATCTTTATCTTTAGGTCATGTTCCAAGAACGTTCAAGCTGGCAGTTATAAAACCTCTTATTAAGAAACCACAATTAGATCCAAATAACCTAGCAAATTACAGACCCATTTCAAATCTTCCATTTATGTCAAAAATATTAGAAGTTGTGTCCGCTCAACTCGGCTCTTTCTTGCAAGAAAACGACATCTATGAAAAGTTTCAGTCTGGATTCAGGCCACATCATAGCACTGAAACTGCGCTTGTTAGAATCACAAATGATTTACTTTTAGCTTCGGACCAAGGCTGTATCTCAGTACTAGTTTTACTTGATCTTAGTGCTGCATTCGATATTATAGATCACACAATACTCTTAGATCGACTACAAAATTACACTGGTGTTCAAGGACAAGCATTAAGCTGGTTCAGGTCATACTTATCTGACCGCTACCATTTCGTCTACTTAAATGGAGAAAAATCGATTATAACTTGACTTATTATAACTAGGCAAACTATGGAGTGCCGCTGGGATCTGTGTTAGGCCCTTTATTATTCTCAATATATATGCTGACACTTGGTAATATTCTAAGGAAACATGGAATTAGTTTCCATTGTTATGCTGATGACACTCAAATATATATTTCATCACGGCCAGATGAATACGCTAAATTATCCAAATTGACAGATTGTGTTAAAGATATAAAAGATTGGATGACGCGTAATTTTCTTTTATTAAATCCAGACAAGACAGAGGTAATACTTATCGGTTCTAAAAACCGTCCACAAAACCTTTCACAGCACGACTTTAACATAGTAGGATGCCCTGTTACTTTATCCACTACAGTAAAAGACCTGTGTGTTACATTAGACTGCAACCTGTCTTTTGAAAAGCATATTTCATATGTTACAAAAACTGCCTTTTTCCACCTTAGAAACATTGCTAAGCTACGTAATATGCTATCAGTCTCTGTGGTATGATTGGTTAATTAATTTGAATATCCCCAACTGAGCAAGCCAAAGGCAACAGTGGCAAGGAACCGAAAAACTCCATCTAGTGACCTAATGGTGTCCTAACACCCCATCAGATGACCCAATGGAGAAAAAAAAAACCTTGGGAGAACCCAGGCTCAGTTGGAAGCCAGTTCTCCTCTGGCGTTTATGAACTAAAGGCCGAATTTACAGTAACTATAAGATAAAAAATTTATATGAATGCCTGGCTAAATAGATGCGTCTTCAGTCTAGTTTTAAACTGGGAGAGCGAGTCTGAGCTACGAACAATTTCAGGAAGGCTATTCCAGAGCTTCGGAGCTAAATGTGAAAATGCTCTGCCTCCTTTGGTGGATCTGGATATCCTAGGAATGACCAGAAGCCTCGAATTTAGTGATCTTAAAGAGCGCGATGGATTGTAAGGCGATAGAAGATCCGTTAAATAGACTGGAGCTAAACCATTTAGAGCTTTATAAGTCAAAAGCAATACCTTGTATTTAATTCGGAACTTTATAGGTAACCAATGAAGTGAATGGGATCATTAAACACCTGTCTCCAAGCAGGATCCTGTTGTAATCGCCTGTATAATGGAAAAATGCAGTTCTGTTAGGATCAGCATAAGTGTATGTAATACAGTGAGCTTGATATTTATCATTTTCCTTACCATGTTCAAATAATGTGCATAAATGAATCTCTGAAAATTACAGATCCTGGCCATTTTGCTTCCACATTTGTGATATGGAACATAGTCACACACCATCTAAGAGATTTTAGTCAGTCAACTGCCTTTTTTTAAAAAAAGAAATTTGGTATAATATTACTAATCTGGAATATTAAGAATCACAATAGTAACTTGGCTGCACAATTACATTGTGATCCCCCTTTCTGTTCACAAAATTCCCTTCAATGAGGCCTTGATGGGACCGTGTGTGCAGTCTATGGCACCAATCATGTTAGAGAAGCCTGAGGGACATACTGTAGGCCTAAGTCATAATGCCATGGTCACGGTTGCATAATCTTCATACAAAATTATAATAGCCCACCTGCGTTGGCAAACAACAAAACAAAAAAAACTGCATTACAATATTGTGTCTGAAGTGGCTTAAAAATGGCAAAAAAAACTAAAAAAAACTGCTTGAGCGCCAGCTGCGAATGGCACGACAGACAGCACTTTAACAAGTTCTCTGCATCTCCAATAGTGTAAAGGAAACTTTGTACAGCCTTACCAAGTCTCTAAACACACAGAGAGTGTTTCCTGTTTCTAATTGAAATCATGCATTTACAGCTTTGATTTCCATCAGAACAGGTTGAAGAAAGTACATGTAAAGGATATTACTTTTGTCATTGCACATTTCCTTTAAAAGCCGGGCAGTATAACAGTGTTCTGTACTTGAAGCTAGGGCTGCACGATTAATCGCACGATGTTGTTATGCGCATCTAATCAGTAAAGTCGGTTCCTTGATTAGTAGTAAATCGCCTTCACCTGCTTTCAGATGGAGCGGCATTTACTACAAAGAGCCGTAGTTAACTGACAAGCTGAGCCAAATCGCGTTAAAATCGAGGACATATCGCCAGCGATAATTAATGGGATATGGCTCAGCTTGTCAGTTAACTACGGCTCTTTGTACACAGCAAAAACTCCAGTGTTAAATTAACACTCCTGCTGCGAGTGTATATGAGTCCACACTCAAGAGTGTTAAAGTTAATGAGATATTTAAGTGATTAATTAAGTGATCATTGAGCATTATTGAAGACACCTAAAGCAGAATCACTGAAGGAGAAAACCGGAATTTCAGGTCACCATTATGGAGATGAGTGTTTGCTTTAGTTGATCTCTTGACCCTTAGGTTTGTTTAGATTTTGTTCGGCTGTTGTATCCGAGACTTATACCTGCCAAATGAACAAAGATAACAATTGAAATAATTGTGTTGGTTATATTTTGACATTTATCATTTGAACTATACGTTTGTGATTAATGCTGTTGGTTACAGCATCACAGTGATTCCTCATTAATATCCAGAATTTGAGATAGAATATAAAGGAGTTCTGAAAAGTTGTAAAAAAAAAAAAAAAAAACTTTCTTTTAGGCACACACAGATATCAAGATTCAGTCAATGCATCTCAACAAGGGTGACGAGCAGAATATTAAATTAGGAAAAGTAAATTACACAGAAAATTCAGATAATTTATTCATATTGCAATGCATAATGGAAGCCATTAATGAGTTGTGATTGGTGGCAACAAGGATTATTATTGTCACACCGTTGAGATTCACAGGCTGATTATTGATGTCTGTGTTTCTAAATAAATGTATCAGAAAGTGTTTTGATCAGGACAATTTTTATTAAATGTTTAGGATTATAAGACAAAGACAATTATCATATGCTGCAGAACCACTAAGCTGTTGCCATCAAATTAAACCAGATCATCTGAATGAATTTCACTTTTCAGAGCACAGTATGATTATGTCTAAACATAACCAACACTATCAGATCTCACTTGTCTTTGTTTGTTTGACAGTAATAAATCAATAACAGCTGACAAACAAAATTTAAGCTTAAATTATAAGGATCAAGAGCCCAACTAAACACTTATCGCCATAACGGTGGCTTACAATTTTAGATTTTCTCCTTCAGTGATTCTGCTCGTTAACATCAGGTGTCTTCAATAATGCTCAATGATCACTAAATGAATCACTTAATCATCTCATTAACTTTAACACTCTTGAGTGTTAATTTAACACTCATATCTGCATCATATCGTCCATCTGAAAGCAGGTGAAGGTGATTTACTACTAATCAAGGAACCGGCTTTTCTGATTAGCTGCGCATAACAACATCGTACGATTAATCGTGCAGCCCTACTTGAAGCCATGTTAAAGTGCAATGTGAGGGCATCTTTTTGATCCACAATGCGGTTAATGCAGTCAGCCATCACAAGCCAACGGATACAGCTTGGACTTATTAATTTTAAGGGGCAGCCCCCGTTATTAATAGTCTCGTGTATGTTCTTGTATTCATACTGCCGCTTTGCTGAATGAGCGAACCAGTTGTAGGTTTCTCCAACCATGTATTCTATGTTGCTTTATTTGCAACAATGCCAAGTGAATGGCAAACACAGCAAATAAGCTGCAGGTTTGGCTGTATTTGTTTAAGTAGGGTGAAAACCGAGTGTTTTTTTCCAACCACTACGCTGGCACCATCTGTGGCAATGCCCATCATGTTTTAAATCTGCAGGCTGTTCTTTAATAGAAAAACAACAACAGTGTCTGATATGGCTTTAGCATCAGCATCTGTCAGCTCCACAAGTCCAAGATATGTACTGACAAACTTGCTGTGTTTTTTTTTTTTTTTTTGAGTGGTATTTCACACAAATGCAAAGAAGTTTGTTCACGGATATGTCAGTGCTTTCATTGAGATACAGAAATATGGAGACTCACCAATATCCTCCACAAGTGTGGCGCGAGGACAGATTTGATAATAGCTGTGCACTTTGTCCGGTGCATTTGGAATGTTCCCATCTCATCTTTCAAAATGTCTGACAAATCGTCCACCGCATTTATTGAACTGTGACAAGCAATGTAGGCAGCGATTCTAATTTCACGGCGCTTTTGGTCATCTTTGATCGGACACTGCCCTGCGGCTCCCGCTGGCACAGTAAAAGTTTTTACACTTGGTGCACAGCGCAATTTGTGTTTTTTTGTGTTAGCATGCCCTTTCAAATCGTTTAACTGTGCTCTGATTTCTGATTGACAGTATTTGGGTCAATGACTTGGCGTGTCAATTTCGGTGTCCAAAGCATATTAATTAAATTAAAAATGTATACATTTTTAAATGCACTTCATTGAATGACTCAACTTCCCCCTCTTTAATTACTCATGTGAGAATTCAATATAAATAATTAATCTTGAAGGAACTATTGAGCTAAAAAGTCCCAAAATGTCATTCCGGGTAACTTTTCACATTTTAAATCCTTATCCGTCATTCTCCCATTTACAAAATGCCTTTGACTCATCGCCTACCACGGGTGCAATCCTTGTTTTCAGAGACGGGTCGCTCTCCCACTCCTTTCTGTAGGACTTTTTATATTTACCCCACTTTGGCATGATGATGATGAATGATGATGATAAATGTAGTTTTGACGATATAACGAATAGGACGATTAGCCTACAACAACCCTTGAAATCAAGCTTGAAGTCCGATTGGACAGGATTCCCCTGAACCTATTGGCTAACCTGAACCATACCTAATTTAAACATCATCCTACATTATATAATTAATTTTATAGTTCGTTTCATTAAATATATATAAAAAAATACTATTTATAGTTAAAAATAAAAACCCGCCCGTTGCATCAAAAACCAGCCCAAATTTTAGAGACGAGCCCAATGCATTTTTTACCGGTCGGACGCAGTAGTATGTTCCTGCACAACCGGAGGCTGCAGTTTCAGGACCCCAGTTTTAGGACCGCAGATTCAGGACCCTAGCGCCACCTACCGAACTGGGCGATATAGCGGCGGCAGCGGTTTCAGGACCGCAGTTCTAGGATCCAGGTGGTTTAGTTTGTACATAGTAGGGATGGGCGATATATCGCACGATATTGTTATGCGCATCTCGTCAGTAAAGCCGGTTCCTTGATTAGCAGTAAATCGCCTTCACCTGCTTTCAGATGGAGCGGCATTAACTACAAAGAGCCATAGTTCACTGACAAGCTGAGCCATATCGCATCAATATCGCGGACGTATCGCCAGCGATAATTAATGCGATATGGCTCAGCTTGTCAGTTAAATACGGCTCTTTGTACACAGCAAAAACTCCAGTGTTAAATTAACACTCATGGGAGTGTATATGAGTCCACACTCAAGAGTGTTAAAGTTAATGAGATAATTAAGTGATTAATTTAGTGATGATTGAGCATTATTGAACACACCTGAAGAATCACTGAAGGAGAAAAACTCAAATTGTAAGCCACCGTTATGGCGATCATTGTTTACTTTAGTTGGGCTCTTGACCCTTATATTATTAACGTTAGATTTTGTTTGTCTGCTTTTTCTGAGTTATAGCCTAACTGCCAGATGAACAAGGAAAAAAAAGTGATCTGATGGTGTTGGTTATATTATGACAATCATCATTTGAACTTTATGTTTTTTATTTATGTTGTTTGTTATAGCATAACTGTGATTCTGCATGAATATCCAGAATTTTAGCTATAATACAAAGGATTTCTTAAAAGTTGTTTTCTAAAAAAAAATCTTTCTTTTAGGCACTCACAGACTTCAAGATTCAGTCTATGCATCTCAACAATGGTGACGAGCAGAATATTCAATTAGGAAAAGTAAATCACATAGAAAATTCAGATCATAATTTATTCATATCGCAATGCATGATGGGAGCCATTAATGAGTTGTGATTGGTGGCAGCCACTGCAACATGCTTTATTATTGTCACCACTGTTGAGATTCATAGGCTGATTATTGATGTATGTGTTTCTAAATAAATTTATTTTAAAGGGTTTTGATCAGAACAATGTTTATTAAATATTTTGCATTATAAAAAACATACCTATACTCATATATGCCTTAAAATCACAAAGTTGTTGCCAGTCAGTTAAACCAAACTATCTCAATAAGACTCATTTTCAGATCACAGCATGATTATGCCAGAACATAACCAACACTATCAGATCACACTTTTCTTTGTTCATTAGACTGTTATAATTCAATAACAGTAGACAAACAAATTTAAAGTGAATGTATAAAGGTTAAGAGCCCAACTAAAGCAAACACTTATCGCCATAACGGTTGCTTACAATTTGTGATTTTCGCCTTCAATGATTCTGCTTGTTAACATCAGGTGTCTTCAATAATGCTCAAACATCACTAAATTAATCACTTAATTATCTCATTGACTTTAACACTCTTGAGTGTTAATTTAACACTGGAGTTTGTGCTGTAGAGTAAATGCCGCTCCATCTGAAAGCAGGTGAAGGCTATTTACTACTAATCAAGGAACCGGCTTTACTGACGAGATGCGCATAACAATATCGTGCGATATATCGCCCATCCGTAGTACATAGTATCAAGATCCACCTATTATCTTAAGTCTTGTTAGAAAAAAAAAAAAAAAGAAAAGAAAAAAAAAATATATATATATATATATATATATATATATATATATAAATATATTAACAAAGACGATTATGGATTAGAAAAGCTCCTACAGCAGGTGGATTAGAGCAAGTAGCATTAAGCTACATGACACAATTTAAAATATTAATATTACACTTTTACTTAAAGCTCACTTTAAACCACCATCGAGTATTTGTATCATATTCCGGTCGCGGTTTAAAATGGTTTTAAGTTAAAAAAAAGATGTTGAAATATGTTATATAGCATTTTATATGCAGCTAATGGCTACACCTTGCTTAGCAATACTGTAAACATTCTTTATTCATATGAAAATATCGAAAATCACACACAAACCACATATACTCGAAATCGTGCATTTAATAGCTTCTTGTTTCAGGTGAAGAGATGTGTCTTAGCTTTGTTATCACGGAGGTCAGAATGAGGCGGGTCATGCAGAAGTGCAGTATTATTGTCACGTTCAACCACGTGAGATGATTGACAGCTCTGTAACGAATAAGAGAGCACAGAGAACTGACGCAAATCAGGAAGAGGAGAGATAGATGCATAGGCATATCTCACTGTGTTCGCTGTTTGAGCTTCAGATCGCATAATTTAGTGGAACATGAAAATCATTATTTCTCCAAATATGTGCACCATGGACTAAGAGCCCTGGGCTGGTGGATGCTGTATGTATGTGAACACAAATAAACCGGAGAAGACGTGAATGACTGCTTTATGAGTGATGATTTCTATTAAAAATAACGAACGTTACAGATTAATAATTTTGCACTCCTGTCATAAATTAAGAAATTAATGTCACTGCAAACCAGTTTTATCATAAACAGTGGTCAACTATCGAAGCTGGAGTTTTAAATATTTCTAATGATGCTCAGTTTGTCCAGATCAAATAAGTAAGAGTGTGATGTTTTAACGAATAATGAATGTTGAACAATAATCTGGGGCCGTCTGTGATCTTTGCCACGAAAGGGGTTAAATGATGAGTGTTTTCGGTGATCCAGTTCAGTAGGTGGCACTGTAACAGAAAACTAGGGTCCTGAAACTGCGGTCCTAAAACTGGGGTCCTGAAACTGCAGCCTCCGGTTGTGCAGGAATACCCTTCTCGTCGGACGTGACCAAAAGGAGCCCAATCTGGCAACACTGCTTGCGCTCCGTGGCGGTTCAGGAAAAGAGGAGGCGTGTTCCGGCGCAAACGTTCCCTGGTGGTATTTTGCAGTTTCAGAAAACAGTTCCGCCACAGACCAGGAAAAACCTAGTCTAAAGTCAGTGGTGCGTTATTCAGGTGCTATTTTAAGGGCGCATGCTTGTCCATAATGTAGCGTGTGCACAACGCACACACACTTTGCTTCTCTCATTTACACAGACGCACCAGTTCCTATTTTTGCAAACCATACATAATTACTAGGAAAAATATTACCACACGAGAGAAATCATTGTGGTGTCCATGAAGAAGTGAAAAATATGCATAAATCTAGGGGGGGGGGGGGGGGTACAATGTCACTTCTCTGTCTTTTACGGCCCTGATGAATAAGTCGGTCTCCTCGGCTGTGAACCGCTCCTGGTGCGCGTCTGGCAAATCCGCCGTTATAATAGCAATCCGCCATGGAACAAGCGCGCCTGCTTTTAAAGGGAATGTGAGATGACGCTGTGATTGGTTTATTTCACGTTACGCCCAAACCACACATATGAGTGATACTACTAGCTACTTCAGACCAACCCACTTTAGATTTGCAGAGGTCCGGCCACAAAGTTACTTGCGTATCGCATTTGATACTTGCGTTTCAGATCGTTAAAATAGGGCCCAAAAGCTGTCTGTGCATGTTTTTAGAGAAGGATTAGACACCCTGAAAGTGGTGAGTTTTGTAGCTTTAAGATCAGTTTTGTAAATAAAGTTTCTTTTTATTTTTAGAACATAATCACATTTAAAATGTATTACCCTGTTCTTTTTAAGTTGTTAAAGTGAAATATTTGATAAATAACTTTTAAACAAATTGTTATTTATGGTTACACTTAGAGTCCACTTTAGACATACTAACTATAAGTGACTTTGCAACTACATGTCAACTAGCAGTGATTAGAGTGTTAGGTTAGGGTTTGTGTAAGTTGACATCTAGTTAGTCGAATGTCTGTGGAGCATCAAAATAAAGTGTAACCTTATTTCATGAGTCAGGTTTTTCTTCCCTTTTATTCTCCTTTTATTCTCTCTCTCTCTCTCTCTCTCTCTCTCTCTCTCTCTCTCTCACACACACACACACACACACACTTTATCTGCTCATTATAGAATTACACTTTCTCTCTTTCTCTCTCCTGCTCCCATTCTGCAGGCCTCTCTCTCTCTCTCTCTCTCTCTCTCTCTCTCTCTCTCTCTCTCTCTCTCTCTCTCTCTGTACCTGCACCTGTTAGTCATTGCAATCAGCGCTTGCTTTGACACCTGTTTCTACTTTTCCCTGTGTGTTCACCCTTTATCATGGTGTTTGTTCTGGTATATTCTTTGTTGGATTATTGTTGCATGTCATACGTTACGTCTTCTGCGACCGTCATGTCGCTACAGTTAAGTGCTTACCCTGTCTTGTCTCATTTGTCTGGAACAGTAGCATCAAAGTAATATCTGTGCCCTGCTGTTGCTGCTGCATGTGTGAACCACTTCGGTTCTCTCTCCCTGACTGAGATTCACTCCTGTTCTTCAAGTCTGCTCCAGTGGAGTCCTGATCTGCTTCTCATCGTGACAGGAGTCTGCTCTTCTTTTTGAGTTATTCTCTCCAGTTCTGTGTGCATTAAGACAGGCTGCCTTTGTTTATATTACGACATTAAAGACTGTCATTCCTGTCATATTTATTCTGTTTTTTCTTCTACCTGAAGGAAGATGACAGCACGGATACGGAAGCTAACTGAGTTCATTTAAGAATATTTTTAGAGAAAAATGGTTACACAAGATTTTTTCAGAAGTTTCCAAATGTGTGTCATCAGTCTTGAAAACTAGTTTGCATGTGGATGATGTGTATGTGGGGTGAAATATAACCAATTCAGCTTGGCCGATTTACTTTTCTTTTTGTTCTAAAAAATCATCTGAATATTTTAAAAAACATTTATACCTTCAAATAATTCTGTTTAAAATGAAGCTGACATGCACAACTGATTATTGTCTAAACATTTAGCAGTTGCCATATGTATGTTACAAACTTCTCTCTCTTAAAGCTCCAGTAGGTAGCTTTTGTAAACAAATATTTGTTAAAACTGTCATTATGTCCTGACAGTAGAATATGAGACAGACAATCTGTGGAAAAAATCAAGCTCCTCTGGCTCCTCCCTGTGGTCCTATTGCCATTTGCAGAAATACACGCTCCCGGTCAGAAACAACCAATCAGAGCCAGGAGGAATGTCTTAGCAGTGTCAATCAGGCTCGTGTACGCGCTGATCACCCCTCTCTTGCACAGCGCGAGCGCGTACCGTCGTTCGTGACTCTCCTGTTCGAACTCGTTCATCCAAATGAACGAATCTTTTTTCGAGTCATTTCGTTCATTCAACGAACGAAATGACTCGAAAAAAGATTTGTTCACTTTGAACGAGTCTTTTTCGGAGTCATTTCGTTCATTCAACGAACGAAATGACTCGAAAAAAGATTTGTTCATTTTGAACGAGTCTTTTTCGGAGTCATTTCGTTCATTCAAGGAATGAAATGACTCGAAAAAAGATTTGTTCATTTTGATGAACGAGTTCGAACAGGATCACGAACGTGCATCACAGAACAGAGCAAGGCGAGCATTTGTGCTTATAAAACTTAAAGTTTTGTATTTATTTTTGAAATGACCGATCATTTCGCTAGATAAGACCCTTATTCATCGTCTGGTATCGTTTAAAGCCCTTTGAAGCTGCACTGAAACTGTCATTTGGTCCTTGAAACGTTTGTGTCCTATTGAAGTCCATATGGAGAAAAAGCCTGGAATGTTTTCATCAAAAACCTTAATTTCTTTTCGACTGAAGAAAGAAAGACATGGACATCTTGGATGACATGGGGGTGAGTAAATTATCAGCAAAAGTTTTTTTTAAAGTGAACTAATCCTTTAACGTTATCTTACTAGCTATTTATAACTTATAGAAAGAGTGCAACGTTATAAAGTTATATGTATTGCAAAATACATAATGATTTGAGGACCAAGTTTGTAGTCAAAGTATGGGCAGGCCATAGTCAATGTAAAGCATATTGTTGATGTTTCGTCCCTATTAGTGAATGTTCCATAACTGTTTATAATCCGCCGTCATCGGTGGTCATGTTTACTAGTCTGCGCGTTCACGGCAGGCTCCGCTGTGGGGGAGGAGCTGTGGAGGGAGGGCTGTAGCGCAGCAGAGAGCAAGGGGGTTGGACCTGGAAGTTGTGCTTGTTCAAATTTTCAGGCTAAGTCAACATTTTCTCAAAACTCCCTACTGCAACTTTAATGTATTAAGAGAAATTTTCCATATTTCATAACATACACTCCATAAATAACATTTCAGCGATCAGTTCTAAAATAACCTTTTTTTTTTTTTTTTTTATGTGAAGAACAAATTTTTCCCTGATGTTAAAGGTTCTTAAAGGAACTATTGATTCAAATAAAGAACTTTTATTTTTAACAGCGTAGAATAAGGGACCGTTTGGTATTTATGGAAAGGTCCACCGGAGGAAAATAGGGGAGAGTCATGTCTTTTTATTCTGTGTGGAGGGGAGGGTCATTCAACTTTTTTTAGTCTAGGGGGAGGGTCACCCAACTTTTGTATTCATGAAAACAGGTACATTTCAAAGTGGCTTGTTTGGTGCATATTTTTTCCATGTAGCTACAGCTCTCTCGGTCTCGGCCCCCCGTCGCTATCAGATTGGTCTGACCCAACAAAAATCCAGTTTGGCGCTGTCTGACAGTGCGCGCGCGCTCCAGTACACACTCAGAACAAGTGCATCATGTCAGAACTGAACACCAACGAAATGTTTACCCGGCGAGCAAATAATGAACTTTTGTGATTGCGAATAACAAGGTCACTGTCCTGTGAGTGTAACTCTACCGATGCATTAACATGTGATGTGAATGTACGTCGAGTTTTACAGTAATGGGACTGAGGCGCCAGAACTGCAGCTGATGTGCGCTGTATTTTAGTTTTCATTCTTATTGTGTTTCCATAACAATGTTTAGTGAGTAAATCTACTGAAATTGCCACCATAAGTGGAGTGTGATGTGTAAGACGTAGGGCTACCAATTTTTTTAATTACTATTAGTATTATTTGAAGTTAACATAATAAAATACGTAGACCTACACCAAAAAATTAGTTGAGGATAAATTATTTCAAATTGGGCAATTCCAGCGTTATGGAAGTGACATTTCCAGTCAAAACCTGAAATATAAATGATCAGAAAATGCATTTAATACTGAAACGTCTGTTTATATATCCATACTCCCTTCATAAAGGAGTCAAGACATTAGACAAATATCAGTCTACACATGCGTTTTATATTTAATATGAGCGAAATACACATGTGCTGTGACACAAAAATCTTTAACTTTTAGATGGCAAAATATTTTTTCAGTAATTCTACGAATTACACTGCGCAAAACAAAAGTAGGCTAATACCATAGACTGTAATATATACTAACCGTATGAAGAAGGGTCGGCTTCCACAGAACATAAAATATTCATTTTATTTTATCTTTCGTGTTCGCATTTTAACTTTTAAACAGAACATTTAAAAACGAAAGAAAGCGGATTGCTCTCTGCTTATGTAGTCATCCGAGAAATCTGCATTTCTCTCCGGCGCGTTCACTACTGCGAAGATCGCGAGTCAGCATGGTCAACTTCATCTTTCCAGCCGACACACTGGCTGAAAACACTTGTTTATTAATAAACAATTAAAATGTCTCCATGCTATATTTTATATAAAGGCCTATATAATCATTACTTTTACCGGTTCTTTGTGGCAGCTTTTAGATACTTACAGCATGAACGCGTCACCACCGCATCAGCACAGAAAACATGATTTTTAATTTATTTTTTCAAAAATCAAAAATCGTGATACGAAACGAATTGTAGGTTTGGTTTATCGATCGTTAGCATTAGTAAGATGAGAAATGTTACGATTCTTCTTAAAGATCGCAACAAAAGATCGCAAACGCCACACAATTGCTACATAAACCATAAGATTTATTTACATAAAGTAATTAACATGTGGTGTCAAGGGATCAGTATAACATGTGGTGTCAAGGGATCAGTATAAATGTTAGTTAGTGTGTCAGCATGTATTTGTACGTGGCAAGCTCAAGTGATGTCAGTTCAACCAAACATAACCAAAACATAATAAAAAAAGTCCAAATCAGAAGATCGTCATCAGGGGAAGTACATCACATCAGCTCTCCGAAGCGATTGTGCTCTCCCGTGACCCATATGTCCTGTGAGCTCTCTGGAAGTTCCCAGAGCTGCAACAACACCCGCGAGCCATCGACCTCCCGTGTCTTTTAAAACACCATAATCTGTTTCAGGTGTAAAGCCACGCCCCCCAGCAATCAGCCTATAACTCAGGGACAAAACACACGAGCACTCACTGCACAAACACTCATTGAACCGTCACAGAAAGCAGGAGTTTGTTCGTTTGTCGTGGTTGTAAAAAAACAATGGCTATCTGAACATCTTTGCCAAGCGCAAACCAGTAGGCTACGTAATCAATAAATTATCGGGGAGGGTTATGACTTTTTTCACAATCATTTTGGAGGGTCATAGAAAAATTTATTACTGGCTAAGGGAGGGTCAAGTCTTTTTTGACTACAGATCTCAAAACTCCTCCGGTAGCGCCTTAAATAAAAAATGAACAGTCCCTAAGTGGATTGAAAAAAAAAATGCATATAATTTGTCAGGGAATCGAGGTAAGCGGTCGCTTTGAAGTATTAACTGATTCCTCCTGAACTTACATGTAAAAAGTTCATAAATATATAGCTGCCATTTTACTAATCATAAACTATTAAATAAATATCCATGATTCCTATCTGAACTGTTCAAATTAAAACAACGTTTAAAATAAACAATAATTCAAAGGTGAATTCTTGGTAAAACTGGCTTATTGCATTTTTAAAGGGTAACTAAACACTAAAACAACGTTTTTTTAGTTAATGATCTGTAAGAATGGAGCTTCATAAATGCTGTTCATTGATTCGAGTACAATTTTTGACATTTGGGTTTAAAGTGTTTTAATTCTACAATATGTGTAAAAACGTCTGAGTGCTGCCCTCTTCAGGTTGAACAGTGGCTACTGCAGTTGAATTTTCCTATTGGAAGTTGTGGTACCCTTTGACGCCAGAGGGTACTAGCTAACCACGCCCTTGCCTACAGAGAGATGCGTCTCAGGTGCACGCCCCCCCTCTCTGGCCACTTTTCCAGCATTTTTCAAACATTGTCAGTGGGTGGAGTCAGGCTCTGACCAGGGGTTTAGTTACCTTTTAAGGTCATATAATATGGATCACACTTAGCAGGCTTTATAAACATATGTCTGTGTAGTTTTACACATTTTCTGTTTTTTTTTTTATTGTTAAAATGTAGTTATATGTGTTCCAGTGCAGTTTATTTGTTTGTAAACAATGTTTGTTAGAGGAAGTCATTTATGACCAATTCATGCGAAACCTTGTGTTGTTTTAAAGATGCAAAATGTTTCCGTCATTTTGTTTCAGATGCAAAATGTGTCAGACACAGACACTGATTTCCATTCAACTTTGTTTCTTTATTTAAATGTCATCGCTGAGCATGAAAATAACCAGTAACTGAGCTCGTCCAGATGGTGATATTAACTATATTGCATTTGTTTATTGTAACATTTGCTCTGTTGCAGCTTTTTTGATGAATTATTAGCTGTTAATGGTTTGTTTGCTACACCCAGAAGTGACACAATACTTACAAGTACAGAAACAAAATGCAATTCAATGTTTATACTTTTATAGGAAGAACTTGACCAAAAAAAAGGCAACATTTATAAAAAAAAAAAAGTTTTGGTGGCACATTTCAGCTCCTTGATCACAGTAGCTTGTAACAGTTTGAAGTTTGTGGTTTCCTAAAAGTTGAGTTATATATAAACAATACACAGCATAAAGGACATCTCCAATTTCTCTTTACACTGCAAAAAAAATGCTTTGTGTTTTCCAGTGAAAATATCTAAATAAACTTAAATCAGAACACATTTACTGGAGAAGTGAAATGACTTTAGAAATTAAGTTTTGTTATTAAGTTTTCCTTTTGAAATAAGTTTATTGGCAGATATTTATTCTTGTTTTGAGCTGAAACTAAGATTCTCTTTCGCATCCCGAGACACTTTGAGGAACGCCTCAGCGTGACTCAGGGACGATTCCAGGATTTTATAAATGGGGGGCACAGGGGGGACCAAGAACCATTGGAAATCAGAAAATTCAACTGGAAATAAATACTTGTTTAGAAAATATTAAACACGATTTAAAAAATCTTTGCAATACCCAGTGCAAATTATATAGATTAATATATAGATGGTATTAAAGCTCCAGTAGGTAACTTTTGTAAACAAATATTTGTTAAAACTGTCATTATGTCCTGATAGTTGAATATGAGACAGACAATCTGTGAACAAATCAAGCTCCTCTGGCTCCTCCCTGTGGTCCTATTGCCATTTGCAGAAATACACCGCTCCCGGTCAGAAACAACCAATCAGAGCCAGGAGGAATGTCTTAGCAGTGTCAATCACGCTCGTGTACGCGCTGATCACACCTCTCTTGCACAGCGCGAGCGCGTACCGTCGTTCGTGACTCTCCTGTTCGAACTCGTTCATTTGGATGTCATTTTGTTCATTCAACAGCGAAATAACTCGCAAAAAAGATTCGTTCATTTCGAACGAGTCTTTTTCGGAGTCATTTCGTTCATTCAACGAACGAAATGATTCGAAAAAAAGATTTGTTCATTTTGAAACAGGAGAGTCACGAACGTGCATCACAGAACAGAGCAAGGCGAGCATTTGTGCTTATAAAACTTAAAGTTTTTTATTTATTTTTGAAATGATCGATCGTTTCGCTAGATAAGACCCTTACTCATCGTCTGGTATCGTTTAAAGCCCTTTGAAGCTGCACTGAAACTGTCATTTGGTCCTTGAAACGTTTTTGTCCCATTGAAGTACATTATATGGAGAAAAAGCCTGGAATGTTTTCATCAAAAACCTTAATTTCTTTTCGACTGAAGAAAGAAAGACATGGACATCTTGGTTGACATGGGGGTGAGTAAATTATCAGCAAGTTTTTTTAAAAGTGAACTAATCCTTTAACGTTAGCTATTTATAACTTATAGAGTGCAACGTTATAAAGTTACATGTATTGCAAAATACATAATGATTTGAGGACCAAGTTTGTAGTCAAAGTATGGGCAAGCCATAGTCAATGTAAAGCATATTGTTGATGTTTCGTCCCTATTAGTGAATGTTCCATAACTGTTTATAATCCGCCGTCATCGGTGGTCATGTTTACTAGTCTGCGCGTTCACGGCAGGCTCCGCTGTGGGGGAGGAGCTGTGGAGGGAGGGCTGTAGCGCAGCAGAGAGCAAGGGGGTTGGACCTGGAAGTTGTGCTTGTTCAAATTTTCAGGCTAAGTCAACATTTTCTCAAAACTCCCTACTGCAACTTTAAATGTGGCACTGAACAAGAGCCTGAAAATCATTTTGTATTTTACATGGATTGGACCACACAGTTTTATTCTAATAATGGAAAACATCACCTAGGCATTAATTAGTAATTTAACATGCTTTATTCTCAACACAAACATTGAATGTGAATGTGTGTGTGTGTGTGTGTGTGTGTGTGTGTGTGTGTGTGTGTGTGTGTTTGTGTGTGTGTGTCGGCGAACGTTCTCTGCATGAAATCTGTCTCTGACATGGTTTCTTCTTAAAGAAACCTTGGATGTCCTGTTGCTGTGTAAAAATAAACCAAAACCCATTAAGTATCTAAATTACACAGAGTTGCATAGCTATGGTGTTAGTTAACGTTCTCACATTTCAATGTTTACCACGGCACGGCTTTTTTGGAAAAAGGTTATTGAGCCTTTAGTCTTTAAAACAACAGATAAAGTAATATTTATCTATTTTATGTGGTCGTGTGCGCTGCCGCTGAACAACACTGACAAGTCATCTCTATAGACCTTATGTAGCCCCGCCCCTTTTCAGCGCTGCGCTCGTTGTCTTTTGTCTTCCGGTCTGTATTTTCACAGCGATTCTGCGTATTCATGAATGAACGGCTCATTTTAAAATCTTCCCGGTCTACTGAAATTTGTTAAGACATCTGCTTTAAACATTACAATCCTCATGATAAGTTTCTTTAACTTTAAATTAAGTAAATCCACTTCAAAAGCTAATTACTCCTGGACAGCAATCCCATAGAAATATACAGAGCGACCGCAAAAACGGAAGTTCAAAGACAATATTCTAAAGATGGTGGCGCCCTCGTTTCTCTGGCGCATAAGGTCTATACAGTCTGCCGGGTACCATAGGGTGCCCCGTCTTCTCAGAGGAATGGGCCAGGGAGGGGCTGTCGCGAGGAGCACTAGTTCTGGGAACCAGGTCCGGTTGGGTCAATATGGCGCAACTAACAAGACCTGCTCCTCGTCCTCCCTGACCTTGCACAACGTCTGTGCAAGAAGGCTCACTGGGGGAAACGCATACTTGCGTAGGCCCGGGGGCCAGCTGTGTGCCAGAGCATCCGTGCCGAGGGTCCCCTCGGTCAGGGAATAGAACAACTGGCAGTGAAACATGTCCGGGGTGGCAAACAGATCTACCTGTGCGGTCCCGAAGCGCCTGAAAATCAGCTGGACCACCTGGGGATGGAGTCGCCATTCTCCTGGCAGCACCCGCTGCCGTGAGAGCTCGTCGGCTGCATGGTTGAGCAGGCCCAGAATAAAAATTGCACAAAGCGACCTCAAATGCTTCTGACTCCAGAGGAGGAGATGGCGGGCGAGTTGTGACATGCGGCGGGAGCGTAGACCACCCTGACGGTTGATGTACGCAACGGTCGCAGTTCTGTCAGTACGGACAAGTACATGCTTGCCTAGTAGTGGTGTTTTGAAGCGGCCCAACGCAAGATGTACTGCTAACAACTCGAGGCAGTTGATGTGCCAATGCAGTTGTGGCCCCGTCCACAGACCTGAAGCTGCATGCCCGTTGTATGTGCCCCCCCAGCCGGTGCCAGAGGCATCCGTGGAGACCACAGAGTGCCTGGACACTTGTTCTAGAGGAACGAAGGTTTATGTGAACTCATTTGAATCTGTTTTTTACCCAGGGCTTTTATTGATTCAAGAAATGGTGAATGGAGCAGAAGGTAAGCGTCCTTTGGTTTCAAATAGGTTTTTAACTTTATTCTATTCTTTTAGTTTGAACTGCCAGATATAACAGTAATATGCCAGACATAATTTTAGTATGCCATTTGGATTTAATTTTCAGGGGCATTTTTATCTTTTTCAGGGACTTTTTCTTCCCAAACCACATTAAAACACCAGCAATTTTATATTTTCTGTTTTCACTCTAATTTGAAAGTTTTAGTAATTTTGTTTTTGTAATTTTTTTTTTATATGTCTATATAGTTTTTACATTTTAGTTATTTAATTACTTCCACTATTCAGTTGTTTATTTCCTTTCAAGTAGTATATTTTTTTAATGGTTTTAGTTTTAGTTAATGATGATAACCCCAGATAAGGATAATAGATAAAAACACTAAGGTGTTTTATTTCAGTGAAATGCTTTTAAAGACTCACTTTCCTAATGTTCAACAAGAATGAATTAAACTGTATTTTACTGCTCTTCTTTCAGAGAACGTAGCATTGGGGCAAACATCCACCCAATCGTCCACATATGGGATCGGATATGCCGAATATGCAGTCGATGGTGTACGTGACAGCTATTCCCACAGTAACACGCAGACTGACCCGTGGTGGAGAGTGGATCTGATGAAAATATACAGAGTGAACAGAGTAGCCATCACTAACAGAGTGACCGCATATTATTATTTCAGGATAAACGGGGCAGTGATTCGTGTCGGGAACTTTCTGAACGTTTAAAGCAACACCATGTGAGGCTTTCTTTGACTGTTTTGATTAATAAAGCTTCAGATGAACAGAAACTGATAACAGATTATCTCTCTATCTGTAGATGTGCTGTAATTTCTACTATTCCATCTGGAGCCACGGCCACTTTCTCATGCGGTGGGATGGAGGGACGTTACGTGATTGTCCATATTCCTGGAAATCAGAAGATTCTTACTCTTGCTGAGGTTGAAGTCTATGGGTATTTATCAGGTAATTCATTGTTATAGAACACTTTTCAGTATATCATGCCATACAAAACTGAAAATTGTTACACTTTATTCATATCCTCCCAAACCAGTATGACGATATTCAAACTCTATTGGCATCTTACAGTCAGATAATTCAGATAAATGCATGTTTCCCTGTTGTGAGGAAGATCAGTATTTGTTTAATTCTAACTACAGGAAGTGGGGAAAATATTAACATAGAAGTACAAAAAAAGTTGGTGCGGAAATGACTAAATTCACGTCAAGTTGTTGTTCATCAATAATCCTGTAGTTCTCAAATCTCATTCACACAAGTGCATGTTAAACTTTGAGTGTCAAAACTTTATTCTTTTCCCTGGAAATCTGGCAGTAGATGGCGCCGCTACACAGTCGTCAACATCTGGGGACTGGTTTGCTGAAAAGGCCATTGATGGTAATCGAGGTCTCCAGCAGTCGTACACGGGATGCTCCTCAACCCTTAATGAGACTAACCCGTGGTGGAGACTGGATCTGCGTGATGTTTACAGAGTTAGTAGAGTGGTCGTCACTAACAGACTGTAAAAAAAAAATCGTAAAAAAAACGGTCAATGACTGACAGCTGCGGCTGCCAAACAAAAAACGTAAAAATAAAGTAAAATATCGTAATTTAAATGAAATGCAAAAAACTTTTACAGAGATTTTCCTTAAATTTTCTACAGAACAACACTGTTATTTTACAACTATTTCCTGAATTATTACGATCAAACACATTCATTGTAAAAAAATCCCATAAAAAAAACAGTCAAATGACTGTCAGCACCGGCTGCCATACAAAAACCATAAAATTAATGTAAAATATCTTAATTTAAATAAGTGCAAAAAACTTCTACAGAAATCTTCATTAATCTTTTTTAACAGAAACACACAGTTAAAACACAGTTACTTCACATTTATTTTTTGATTTATTTACTGAAAAACACACAGTTAATTACATGCATGATTTGCTTTGACTATGTACATCACTGCATCAGAAACTACACAGTTACTGTCAGTTAAATAAAGAAACATGCAGCATTTCAACAGTGTTCATTTGCTCATCCTGGACTGAAGCTCAGGCTCTACTCTTCAACACAATGGTGACACACGAAATACACCATACAGAAACACTTTAAACCCCAACAGAACATTAAACACAACCAGATCTCTCAGGATCTAAGCATCTTCACTTATTACAATCCAGACTTTATTTCATACTAACATTATTACTGAGAATTAGCAGAGGTTTAGAAGTTGAAGCTTTATTGAAAAGAATAAAGTTTGATGTCACCATGATGCAGATCAGTGTTTGCTTTAGTTGGGCTCTGAACTTTAAGTGTTGAACTTTAATGGTTCTCTGGCTGTATTAACTGTATTTCTTTGATGCATATTTGTTATGGTAAGAGTCTAAGAGAAACTTGGATCAGATCATGTTAGTCGCTTTGTAGTGATAATAGCCATCATGTAGAGTCCTGCTCCATTGATACTATCTGAAGTATAATATATGATTATGTCATTAAATATTAGTTATTCATTTTGCATGACAAAGCTTCTATAAAACATTCTCCAGTGCTGTGATACTCAGATTTTATTAAGTCATTATACAGAAAATAATTGACAGGATCATATAGACTCACTCAGACATCGAAAATCAGCGTATGAATCACAACAATGGGGACAATGAAAAAAAAAAAATTTTGCTAGTCACCATTGTTGAGATTCATATGTTGATTCTTGATGTCTCTATACAACTAAAAAAATGACAAAACTTTTTTTGTGTAGTATATATATATATTTATTAAATGCAGATTGTTATAAAACTGATATCAAAATATTCCAAGGGTCATGTGAAAAATTATGACATTAATTAAAGACTTTGTATAAAGCTAAATTCCACCTACATACCCTGTAATCTAAGCTATCATATTCAGAGATTTGACTGTCATATCAGTGAATCAGATCATCTTATGATGACTATGACATCATCAATTAATGATTAAGATCATCTGATATTTTCTCCAGCATTTATTGCTATGACAAACGTGAATCAAATACACAGTAAAAGCAGCCAGAGAAAAGCAAAAGGTAAATCTCAAGGGTCATGAGCTCAACTAAAGCAGACACTGATCCCAATCATGGCGACATCAAATTTATTTTAAAGTTTTTTACACTTTATTTAAATTAGCATATTTTACTTTAATTTTATGTTTTTTGTTTGGCAGCCGCAGCTGCCAGTCATTTGACCCTTTTTTTTACAATTTTTTTACAATGAAGGTATTTGATCATAATAATGCAGGAAATACCTGTGAAATAACAGTGTTTTTTCGGTTTATTTAAATTAGCATATTTTACTTTAATTTTATGGTTTTTGTTTGGCAGCCACAGCTCCCAGTCATTTGACCCTTTTTTTACGATTTTTTTTACAATGAAGGTATATGATTGTGATTATTCAGGAAATACCTGTAAAATAACAGTGTTTTTCAGTTTATTTAATTTAGGATGTTTTACAGTTTTTTGGGGAGCTGACAGTCATTTGACCATTTTATCATTTAACTGTTTTGTTACTGTTAAATAACAGATTATATTTGTAATTTTACATACATTTTTATGTAATTTAAGAAAACAGAAAAAAAACTGTATGAAAAATACAATCAATTTTCTGTATAAAAAATGTGAATTACTGTAATTTGTCATTAATGTCACAATACCTAAAATAACAGCTGAATTTTTATTTTACAGATATTATTTGTAATTTTACAGTGTTTTGAGTACAAATTAAAATGAAAGAAAATGATCGTCAAAAAAACACAGTTATTTTCTGTAAAATTAGGATTTTTTTTTTACAGTGTATATGACAGTATCTTGATCTCCTTCATCAGTTTCTCTCTCTGTTTGTAGATGTGCTGTTATTCCTGCTATTCCAGCTGGCGAGTCCTACAGCTATTCATGTGGTGGGATGGACGGACATTTCGTGAATCTGATCATTCCTGGAGACATGAAGACACTCACTCTCTGTGAGCTGGAGGTTTATGGAAAAGGTACATCACTCATATTGCTTTATAATTTCATAATGTCTTCACATTGGCATATACTTTTCTCAACAAGACAGTGAGGAACAGGGAAATGTTTTAATAAATGCCAATGTGTAGGTTCCAATATTTCTAATATTTCATTGTTAATTAAATTCGAAGTTTCATGTATTTACATGTATGACTGTGTTTGTTTAGGTCCCTGTTTAAAAAGGACATTTGTAAAAATGCAGTTTAACTCCAGCAATGATTTGACTGACCCTTCAATGAGAGAAAATGTTCTGAAACAGGTGAGAGAAAGAAACCAGTTCAACCTTAATGATTACTGTGAGAAGCAGAAATATTGTACAGGTCCTTCTCAAAAAATTAGCATATTGTGATAAAGTTCATTATTTTCCATAATGTAATTGTAACCCCTTTCACCCGGGTCCCACTCGACCCGCTCCGAGCAGGCCTTGAACCCGGGTCTCCGGCATGAGAGTCAGGCGCTCTAACAAGGAGGCTAAAGACTGCAGCCTCTAGCATCTGTCGCTAGAGCGCCTATTGAGATCAGAGGAGTGAGGTTTACTTGCACAGCAACTACTAGCTGGCCTCCGTTACATAATGATAAAAATTAAACTTTCATATATTTTAGATTCATTGCACACCAACTGAAATATTTCAGGTCTTTTATTGTTTTAATACTGATGATTTTGGCATACAGCTCATGAAAACCCAAAATTCCTATCTCAAAAAATTAGCATATCATGAAAAGGTTCTCTAAACGAGCTATTAACCTAATCATCTGAATCAACTAATTAACTCTAAACACCTGCAAAAGATTCCTGAGGCTTTTAAAAACTCCCAGCCTGTTTCATTACTCAAAACCGCAATCATGGGTAAGACTGCCGACCTGACTGCTGTCCAGAAGGCCATCATTGACACCCTCAAGCAAGAGGGTAAGACACAGAAAGAAATTTCTGAACAAATAGGCTGTTCCCAGAGTGCTGTATCAAGGCACCTCAGTGGGAAGTCTGTGGGAAGGAAGAAGTGTGGCAAAAAACGCTGCACAACGAGAAGAGGTGACCGGACCCTGAGGAAGATTGTGGAGAAGGACCGATTCCAGACCTTGGGGGACCTGCGGAAGCAGTGGACTGAGTCTGGAGTAGAAAGATCCAGAGCCACCGTGCACAGGCGTGTGCAGGAAATGGGCTACAGGTGCCGCATTCCCCAGGTCAAGCCACTTTTGAACCAGAAACAGCGGCAGAAGCGCCTGACCTGGGCTACAGAGAAGCAGCACTGGAGTACCCACAGTCAGTGATGGTCTGGGGTGCCATGTCAGCTGCTGGTGTTGGTCCACTGTGTTTTATCAAGGGCAGGGTCAATGCAGCTAGCTATCAGGAGATTTTGGAGCACTTCATGCTTCCATCTGCTGAAAAGCTTTATGGAGATGAAGATTTCATTTTTCAGCACAACCTGGCACCTGCTCACAGTGCCAAAACCACTGGTAAATGGTTTACTGACCATGGTATTACTGTGCTCAATTGGCCTGCCAACTCTCCTGACCTGAACCCCATAGAGAATCTGTGGGATATTGTGAAAAGAAAGTTGAGAGACGCAAGACCCAACACTCTGGATGAGCTTAAGGCCGCTATCGAAGCATCCTGGGCCTCCATAACACCTCAGCAGTGCCACAGGCTGATTGCCTCCATGCCATGCCGCAATTTCTTTCTGTGTCTTACCCTCTTGCTTGAGGGTGTCAATGATGGCCTTCTGGACAGCAGTCAGGTCGGTAGTCTTACCCATGGTTGCAGTTTTGAGTAATGAAACAGGCTGGGAGTTTTTAAAAGCCTCAGGAATCTTTTGCAGGTGTTTAGAGTTAATTAGTTGATTCAGATGATTAGGTTAATAGCTCGTTTAGAGAACCTTTTCATGATATGCTGATTTTTTGAGATAGGAATTTTGGGTTTTCATGAGCTGTATGCCAAAATCATCAGTATTAAAACAATTAAAGACCTGAAATATTTCAGTTGGTGTGCAATCCCACATAGCAACATTGTGTCGGCCCAGATCCGGTCCACATCTGGCACTTGTGGAAAGATGATCTGGCCCACATGCAGCGTGGAATGACGGCCCTTGGGTGGCCCTCTCCTGTTTGCCAGATCTGGACCACAAGCAAGCCATAGCAATGTCACATGTCAGCCAAGAGCAAAGAAATAAACCAGAACTGGACCTTATCTGAGCCACAAAATTTGTGTATATTAAATATGAAGTCATTTCAGCCTTAATAAGCCTCTTAACAAGCAGAATCACTGAAGGAAAGAAGAGAACAGAAAAAGAGACGAGCAGAAACACAAGAACTACAACTGACTTTAGACACAGTCTTAGATGAAATCCACTGAAGAGAATAGAAGACATTAAATCTGTGAAGATCTCAGCAGAGGAGGATTAAACAACTCCACAAACAGCATTACCAGCTTCACTTATTACTAACCAGACTGACTGTGACAGTGTGTGTGTTAAACACATTTGCAGCAGCAAAGAAAACTAAAGTGAATTGAGATCAGGTGATGATGGTTTTATAATCATCATTAAATAGACTGATTCACGTATGTCTTTAAAATCTAACAATTGTGTTATACCATTAATATATTCATATCTTAAAACCTGTGTTTCTGCAGCATGAGATCTGGCAATATTACAACAATCAGTGAGACAGTTTTAACAAAAATTAGGACAAAAATTGAGTCTACCATGACACACACAGACATCAACAATCAGCGTATGAATCTCAACAATGGTGACAATCAAAAGTACCTTGCTACAATGCATGCTGGGTACCAGCATAGTACAAAACTCCCAGCATGCATTGCAACATTAATAAATTATGCAGCTGAATTGTCCTATTATTTTGTTTAATTCAAAATATTTGCTTTTATTTTTGCTGTTGTTTTTGTTGCAAGCTTTCCAGTGCTGTTCTGAATTGATCTGTTTACCTAAATATTTTTGATTGTCACCATTGTTGAGATTCATACGCTGATTTTTGATGTCTGTGAGTGTCATGGTAGATTAGTTTTTTTGTGCTGGTTTTTGTTAAAATCTTCTAACTGATTGTTGTAATATTGCTGGATCTCATTCTCGTGCTGCAGTAACAAGAGTTGTGATGTGAATATATTAATGAAACAACACAATTATTAGATTCAATAGTCATCAATGAATCAGTCTATTTCATGATGATTATAAAACCATCAACAGGAAACCATCATCACCTGATCTTTACTTCAGCTTTTTTTGCTGCTGCAAATGTGTTTGACTCACACACGGTCACAGCAGCCAAAAAAGATAAACAACATAATAAGAGTTAAGAGCTAGGGCTGGGCGATTTATCGCATCACATTGTTATGCGCATCTCGTCAGTAAAGCCGGTTCCTTGATTAGTAGTAAATCGCCTTCACCTGCTTTCAGATGGAGCGGCATTTACTACACAGCACAAACTCCAGTGTTAAATTAACACTCAAGAGTGTTGAAGTTAATGAGATAATTAAGTGATTCATTTAGTTATGTTTGAGCATTATTGAAGATACCTGATGTTAACAAGCAGAATCACTGAAGGAGAAAATCTCAAATTGTAAGCCAACGTTATGGCGATAAGTGTTTGCTTTAGTTGGGCTCTTAACCGTTATACATTCACTTTAAATTTGTTTGTGTGCTGTTATTTATTTATAACAGTCAAATAAACAAAAAGAAGTGTGATCTGATAGTGTTGGTTGTGTTCTGGCATAATCATGCTGTGATCTGAAAATTAATCTTATTGAGATAGTTTGGCTTAACTTGTTGGCAACAACTTTTTGATTCTACAGCATATATGAACATAGGTATTTTTCTTATAATCCAAAATATTTATTAAACATTGTTCTGATCAAAAGACTTTCGAATAAATTTAATTAGAAACACAGACATCAATAATCAGCCTGTGAATCTCAACAATGGTGACAATAATAAAGTATGTTGCAGTGGCTGCCACCACTCACAACTCATTAATGGCTCCCATCATGCATTGCGATATGAATAAATTATGATCTGAATTGTCTATGTAATTTACTTTTCCTAATTGAATATTCTGCTCGTCACCATTGTTGAGATGCATAGACTGAATCTTGAAGTCTGTGAGTGCCTATAAGAAATGTTTTTTGCTTTTTTTTTTAGAAACAACTTTCAAGAAATCCTTTCTATTATAGCTAAAATTCTGGATATTTATTCAGAATCACAGTTATGCTGTAACCAACAACATAAATCAAAATCATAAAGTTCAAATGATGATTGTCATAATATACCCAACACCATAAGATCACTTTTCTTTGTTCATCTGGCAATTATAACTCAGATACATCAGCCAAATAAAATCTACAGTTAATAATATAAGGGTCAAGAGCCCAACTAAAGCAACCAATGATCGCCATAACGGTGGCTTACAATTTGAGTTCTCTTACGAGAGTATCTCTCGTACTGCGTAATAGCTTACGCTAGGGGAAAACTCTTTTCCGCGAGATATTGAAGCCAAAAATTATCCTTAATTTTTTTTTAATGTAAAACGCTTTGCAGCAGCAAGCAAACATAGGCAAAACAGCTCGCGCGCCTATTGGTTGCTCTGCAGCAAATGCAGCAGCCTATCGAGAGAGACTCTGCGTGACGTAATGACCAATGGGGGCAATTCGCGCCCATATCGTCACGTCCTGCCAGAAGGGGCGTGGTCTCGCCCTATAAATATGCTCGTTAGGCTGATACAAGCTGATTTTTACCTCTTCAGCGAAGCACACGCATCGCTGGATCCGGAGTGAGAAGCCGCGCCGTCGAAGCAAGCTTTTCAGCGGGACGAGCTCTGGAGTCGCTGGCCTCGCCGCCTTCAACTGCCGTACCTGCTGCGCTTTCCGGCGTTATATATCCTTTTCAACACTCTGTGTATTTCTCTGTTGAGAAGTGTTTGTTCGCTTACTTGACGCGACTTACACTTCTCTCTCAAAAGAGCAGCGTCTTTTTAAAGATGCCTTCCTGTGGCTCGTGCCGCGCCCCGCTCAGCGATGGAGACCGACACGTCATCTGTGTTTCCTGCCTGGGTGAGGATCACGCGGCTATCGCGCTCACTGACGGCGGATGCCCTCATTGCGAGCTTTTGTCCATGGTGACTCTGAGGACGCGCCTGGCATCATTCTCCGAGCCTTCACCGCAGCCCGCCGTGGTGCCGCGCCGCAAGAAGCGCCGCGCCCAGCGCGCTCCCGAGCTTTCTCCAGCCCGCCAAAGCTCGCCGGTTCACCCGCCAGCTTCGCCGGCTTCGCTCGAGTCGCTCACTGACGGACAACGGCCGCCGCCTGCCGCCGCGTCCATCCACGAGCTTGACGAACCCTCCGAGGCGTGTTCTCTTCTGGCGTCCGATAGTGAGGATTGGGCGAGCTCTGTGGATCTCCCCTCTGCTAGCGTTTCCCGCCAGACCACTGGTAAGAGAGCCGGCATTGAGACTGAGCTGATGCGTCTGCTCTCTCAGGCCGTTGAAAGCATCGGCCTCGATTGGGAGGCGCCCGCGCAGCCGCCGCGCAACAGAATGGACGGACGCTTTCTCGGAAATGACGAGGCTCCGACGAAATCGCGGCCCGCGCCCTTCCTCCCGGAACTTCACGAGGAAGTGACGAAATCGTGGAACGCCCCCTTCTCCGCCAGGCTGCGTACCTCTGCTTCTGCTGCCTTCTCCTCTGTGGATGGCGCGAAGGAAAGAGGATACCTTTCTGTTCCTCCTGTGGAACCAGCTGTAGCGTCTCATCTCTGCCCGCCCTCCGCTGGACGGCGCGCGCACACGACGCTTCCTTCTAAAGCCTGCCGAGTGACGTCATCCATGCACGGTCGCGCTTACACCGCCGCCGGGCAAGCAGTTTCAGCGCTGCACACTATGGCTATCCTGGAGATTTTCCAGGCCAACCTTCTCCTTAAACTGGACGAGGAAGGACCCGGAGCGATCTGCGTGGCGGACCTGAGAAGCGCTACAGACCCTCGCTCTTCGCGCTACTAAAGCCGCTGCACAGGCCATAGGACGAAACATGGCCTCTCTCAGCGTGGCTGAGAGACACTTATGGTTGACGCTGTCCGAGATGACGGAAGCCGAGCGCTCTGTGTTCCTCGACGCGCCCATTTCCCAAGCGGGCCTTTTCGGATCTGCCGCCACAGACTTCGCGGACAGATTCATGGAGGTGCAAAAAACTTCGCAGGCCATGAAGCACTTCCTTCCGAAGCGCTCGAGCTCCGCTGCAGGTCGCTCTAAACCGCCGCCTGCTCGCAGCTCTCAGCCGCAGCCTGCACCGCCCGCCGCCGCCGCTTCACAGCGCCGCCACGCCCGAGGCCAAAGACCGCGCTCTCGCTCTGCTGGACGCCGCCCCCCTCAGCGCGGGCCCCGGCCGAGGATTGAGATCAAGCCCGAGGCCTCAAAATCTTCCTAGCCATTCTAGGAAAACGACGGTGTTCAGATCCCGCTGCGGCCGGATTTTCACTGAAACTTCTCGCTCGGTCAGTTCCAAACATCGCGACTGTCCCAGTGTATTTCGCAGAGAGTCAGCCGGTGTCACAGCCCGTTTGGCTGCGCACAAAAGCTGTTCTAACGGCTACCCAGATAAATCCAATAAAGAGTGCATTTTCTGGTGTTCCGGCCACGGCCGAAGGTGTTATGAGTGTTGTAAGAATGCCCACCCAGTGCCCATTCCCACACACAAACACAGCCCGCCACGGTGCAGGGCTTGCACAAATAAAATCGACTCCGGTCGATTGTGCAAACAATGTAGTGCAAGCGCCCATGTCACCATGCCCGCTCACACTACATGCTGCGTGTCCCATGGTTTCTGTAAAAACGAAACCAACACACATTCAGTCGGCCATGAACGACAGTGTTTTCAGTGTATTAAATGTGCCCGCTGCCCCGTGCCCACATTTTCTCACAGACACGCCGATTCCCACGGGATCTTCCCCGCTCGCTTTTTCTGCACAATCTGCCATAAAGAAGCTGAGCGCGGCCAGGTCGCCCGCTGTGATCAGCGCGCCCCCCGCCTCGAACGCTGTAAACACGGTGTTGTGTTCCCAGTATGCCCGGGCTCTCGAGCTGCCGTTTTGTCGCGGCCAGAGCCCGGATTTCATTCTGCCTCTAGCTATTCACGCAGATGCGTGGTCAAAGCTTCCCGGGGTATCAGAATGGGTGCTGAACACTATAAAGAGAGGCTACTCGCTACAATTCGCACGGCGCCCACGCCGTTATACGGCGCGCGTCGAAACTACGGTGAAAAACGAAGTATCTCATCTTCTTCGTGCCGAAATAGCGAAACTACTGAGCAAAGGGGCTATAGAACCTTTATCTCAGGCTCAGAGCGAAGGGGGCCTATACAGCAGATATTTTCTGGTACCGAAAAAGGATGGGGGTCTCAGACCCATTTTAGATCTGCGACAGCTGAACAGAGTGCTTGTGAAACGCCAGTTCAGAATGCTTACGACCAGGAAAATCCTCGCGCAGGTGCGCTACGGGGACTGGTTTGTGTCGATAGATCTGAAAGACGCCTATTTCCAAATACAAATAGCGTCCCATCACAGGCGATTCTTGAGATTCGCCTTCAAGGGCCAGGCATATCAATACACAGTCCTGCCGTTCGGCCTGTCCCTAGCACCTCGTACATTTACGAAGTGCATGGACGCGGCGCTCGCACCCCTGAGACTTCAGGGCATGCGAGTCCTGAACTACTTGGACGATTGGCTGATTCTAGCTCGATCGCGATCGGAGCTCATAGAACACAGGGCCGCATTACTCGAGCACCTCGAGAAGCTGGGCCTCACAGTCAATTGGGCGAAGAGCTCACTGTCTCCCAGTCAGAAAATTTCCTTTCTGGGAACCGTGTTGGACTCGCTGTCCATGACAGCACGCCTGTCACCAGAGCGCTTACTAAATATTCAGCGCGGCGTGAAATCCTTCCGCCACGGCGCGATAGTCCCGCTCAAAAGGTTTCAGAAAATGTTGGGGCTGATGGCCTCAGCAGCCTCTGTACTCCAGTTGTACTCCATCTGCCCACTGCAGATGTGGCTGAAAGCGCGGGTTCCACCCAGGGCATGGACAGCGGGTCTGTTTCGCCTCAGGGTCGACCTTCAGTGTGTGTCAGCTCTGGAACCTTGGAGAAAAACCGACTGGTATCAGTCAGGTGTGAGCCTGGGGACCGCTTCGAGTGTGAAGGTGGTGTCTACGGACGCCTCCACCTCGGGGTGGGGAGCGCTGCTCGAGGGCAGACCGCTAGCTGGCCTGTGGTCAGAACGGGAAAAGCTCCTTCACATAAACTGCTTGGAGATGATAGCAGTCAACAAAGCGCTACGGCGTTTTTGTCCCCAGATAACAGGCCACCACGTCTTGGTCCGGTCGGACAACATGTCGGTGGTGGCATACATAAATCGCCAGGGTGGCGTCAGGTCACGAAACCTTTACAGGTTGACGGAACGCCTCCTGGTTTGGGCTCAGCACAACCTGCTCTCACTGAGAGCAGCGCACGTGCCTGGTCACCTGAATGTGGGACCAGACAGACTGTCCAGGAACAATGTTCCAGCAGGGGAATGGTCGCTGCACCCGCAGACGGTCCAGCTGCTGTGGAAAACGTTCGGCAGAGCTCAGGTGGACCTATTCGCGTCCCACTAAAACGCTCATTGCCCGGAGTTTTTCTCGAAAAGCAAGGACGCGCTGGCTCATGTTTGGCCCCGCTGCCCCCTATATGCTTTTCCTTCCTGTCTCGCTCCTGCCTCAGGTGTTGGAACGAATCAGGGAGAACGGATGCCCAGTGCTGCTTGTAGCCCCGCTCTGGACGAACCAGACGTGGTTCCCTGCCCTGATGCAGCTGGCCAGCACTGCCCCATGGCCTGTACCATTGAGGAGAGACCTCCTCTCTCAGGCGGAGGGCTCGATTTGGCACCCTCGCCCGGAGTTATGGTCCCTGCACGCATGGGCCATCAACGGGTACCCGCTAGCCTCCCAGAGGGAGTGTTAAACACGATCGCGCAGGCTAGAGCTCCGTCTACCAGGCGGCTCTACTCCTCGAAATGGTCTGTTTTCTCTGCATGGTGTCAGGCCCAGAGCCGTTCACCTGTGGAGTGCGGGGTTTCGGAAGTGCTTTCCTTCCTTCAAGAGCTACTGGATAAGGGCAGGACCCCATCCACGCTCAAAGTATATGTGGCGGCCATAGCAACGTTTGCAAAACCGGTGTCTGGCCAGTCGCTGGGGAAAAACGACTTAGTCGTGCGTTTCCTTAGGGGAGCTCGGAGGCTGAACCCTCCAAGGCCCCCTTCAGTCCCGACGTGGGACCTTTCCACGGTCCTGGAGGCCATGAAAGGTGCCCCGTTCGAGCCAATCCAGCTGGTGGACATGAAACACCTGTCGTTCAAGACAGTGTTTCTCATGGCTCTCGCTTCAGTGAAGCGCATAGGGGACTTACAGGCGCTTTCAGTGAGCGCGTCATGTATGGAGTTTGGGCCTAATGACTCGAAGGTCATTCTCAAACCAAAGCACGGGTATGTCCCGAAATCCCTCAATACGCCGTTCAGGGCCCAGGTAATTTCCCTGTCTGCCCTTCCGGTTCTCAGTGAGGAGGAGGATGCAAGTCTCCTTTGCCCCGTCAGGGCATTAAGAGCTTATGTGTCACGCTCGTCTGTTTTCAGACAGACGGAGCAGCTTTTTGTTTTGTTCGGCGGGCGTTCCAAGGGACTCGCCGCCTCAAAACAGAGCCTATCCAGATGGATAGTGGATGCCATTGCGCTCGCTTACTCTGTGAAGGGCTTACAGTGCCCCTTGGGTGTCAGGGCGCACTCCACGAGAGGCGTGGCCTCTTCGTGGGCATGGTCTAGCGGGGTTTCCCTGCAAGATATCTGTACGGCCGCGGGCTGGGCCTCGCCGTCTACATTTATAAAATACTATAACCTGGAGGTACCCGCCTTACAAGCTAAGCTTTTGGCGGTCTAAATTCAGTGCTATCTGCCCCACTGTGCGGCCCAGATGCTGAGTTTACTGCAGCCCCATGAGTATTGACTCACGTATGGCCACCCAGATCAGGCTGAATGCTTTCACCCTGGCTGCGCGTTTGATTGTCATATAATAGCCCCGCTGGGTGCTTTTTTATAGGGAATGACGCTTCCAGCCTCTCTTCCTCTACTCTATGTGAGTTTATGGTGATTATGCACTACATGAGCCCTGGGCTTCGGCCCCTGGGACTTTGGTGTTGGATCCCTGTACGCACGGCGTGTTGCATTGTGTTCCCCTAGCGTAAGCTATTACGCAGTACGAGAGATACTCTCGTAAGAGAACGTACTCGGTTACTAACGTAACCTCGGTTCTCTCTAGAGAGGGAACGAGTACTGCGTATCTTGCCGTGCGTGGAATACGCTCTGGTTCGCTTCAGCGATAAAAACCAGCTTGTATCAGCCTAACGAGCATATTTATAGGGCGAGACCACGCCCCTTCTGGCGGGACGTGACGATATGGGCGCGAATTGCCCCCATTGGTCATTACGTCACGCAGAGTCTCTCGATAGGCTGCTGCATTTGCTGCAGAGCAACCAATAGGCGCGCGAGCTGTTTCGCCTATGTTTGCTTGCTGCTGCAAAGCGTTTTACAATAATAAAAAATTAAGGATAATTTTTGGCTTCAATATCTCGCGGAAAAGAGTTTTCCCCTAGCGTAAGCTATTACGCAGTACTCGTTCCCTCTCTAGAGAGAACCGAGGTTACGTTAGTAACCGAGTACGTTTTTCTCCTTCAGTGATTCTGCTTGTTAACATCAGGTGTCTTCAATAATGCTCAATCATCACTCAATTAATCACTTAATTATCTCATTAACTTCAACACTCTTGAGTGTGGACTCATATCCCAGGAGTGTTAATTTAACACTGGAGTTTTTGCTGTGTACAAAGAGCCGTAGTTAACTGACAAGCTGAGCCATATCGCATTAATTATCGCTGGCGATACGTCCGCGATATTGATGCGATATGGCTCAGCTTGTCAGTGAACTACGGCTCTTTGTAGTAAATGCCGCTCCATCTGAAAGCAGGTGAAGGCGATTTACTACTAATCAAGGAACTGGCTTTACTGACGAGATGCGCATAACAATATCGTGCGATATATCAGTGGATTTCATCTAAGACTGTTGAGTTGTTCTCCATTAAAGTGCTTTGTGCTCATCTTGTGTTTTTTTTTTTTCTTCATATCGCGAGTCGATCTGGCTGAGGAGATGTGTCCTTCCCTTTCTCTCGTTCTCTCTCCAGATCACGACATCCTCCAGTCTGCTGCTAAAGACAGTGCCGCTTCAGAGCGGGCTGAGGACAAATATATCTCTTTCTCTCTTGTTCAACTGGACCGTAGTTAATTGTCTGGTTAATATTTGGCTGTATTTAATTGAGGATTTAAATGATTTAAACACTCATCGGATTTGAGAAGTTTTCAATCCTGGTCCTGGGGACCCACAGCTCTGGGATTGAAAACCACTGAGTTAGTATTTTGATGATTGTATTAATATGTTGTCTGGCTGTTTTTTTGGCTACATTTAATTCTGAGGAGTTAATTTAATTTCATCTGGAGATGGACTTTGAGAACACCGCCTCCAAGCGCTCCTCTCGCGATAATAAAGTGCATGAGGAGTGACTCTATGTGGTCTCTCGTGCAGTGGCCAGATTACAGCTTGACTGCCCACAGGAGAAAGAGCAAGTGATAGAAGTTCACATTTCTGTCCGGTGGCAACAGGGAGGAAACTCAGCGACGGTCTCTCAGATCTGCAAGGACCTTCATGACGAGTTAAATCATTCTTGGGGGAAACCTTATTTTTCACATGGCTCTGTGCCCTCAACGTCGGCTTATTTGACTATCGTGGGTGCGAGGGCACGTGGTTATATGATGATGCCCCAGTTTGAAGAGACGCTCGAAGAGTGTCTTGAAGAGTAGCTTGTGAGCACTTCGGAAAAATGATCAGTAGACACATGCCCCGCTACTCTCAGGGTATTTGTGGCTGTCATATCGGCTTGTGATGCCCTGATAGAGTCGGGAAGCACTCTCTGAAGGCACTGCTTTTTCTGCTCCCATGAAACTTTAATAAATTGCAACAAAAGGCTCTTCGTCAAGCAGTAAGAAGAATAAATATAAAGGGATTTTATATTCACATAGTAAATCCACACACCTGATAAAAGACATCAGGCAATCAGCAAACTAACCAATTATGCAATAGGCAAAAAGAAGCCATAAAATAATTATTGAACAGGAAGACATCTAAATATCTAATTCAGACAACCCAAGTTTTGGATGTGCACATAGTACATCAAATTATTATATATTATGAGCTGAAGTTATTAAGAACAAAATCAGTTAGTGTTTTACTGCAATGCATTTGCACTTACAAAAAGAGAACTGGTTTAAATTAAAACAGCACTCTTTCTCCTCAAGCTCTAACATTGGGCAGATGTTGAATTTTGGTTGGAAAAACACACACACACAAAAAAAAGAAACTTAAAAAAAAAGGTGAAATGCATGGCAATACACTTATTATCAGCTTCACTTATTACTAACCAGAGTGACATTATTTCTGTCAGATGTCTACAGAAGTTCGTATTGAGAATTAACAGAGGTTTAGATGTTAATGTTTGGAAAATGTTTGCTTTGAAGTCACCATCATTGTGATCATTGTGTGCTTTAGTTGGGCAGTTTGACTCTTGACTTTTTAACATTAGTTTTCTCTTGTTGCTGTACTTGTGTTTATGGCAAGAACTGCAAGAGAAATTATGTTCAGATGATGTTGGCTGATAAAGATATGAGCATCATGTAGTGTTTGATTCACTGATCATTTTCAGAGTCTATTCACTGTTTAGATATCATGTTATTAATTGTACATTATTGACTGTAATAGTCCTGTGACTGTCCAGCAGTGTTTTAATCTGAGGGTTTTTTACAGCAAAACGTTTTAAAGATACACGCAGACATTAAAGGCCATGTTGCAGGTTTAATTTTTCAATGAATTTGTGCAATTTGCTTGTTGGTAATAAACATTTAAACTGTTATCCATTGTATTTTATGTTGTTGGGTATCACAAAACGAAAAAAGTAGGCACTATCTTACAGCGGTTTGCAACGATTCTCCTTTCCCCCACAATGCATTGCATTACGTCACCTTGGGGAGAGAATTTACCAAAGCCCGCTGCCCGCCTTGTTGAGAGCGACGAGTAGTAGACGAGAGTATTCAGGTAGCGCAGATTATAGATAAATACATAGATATAGAGAGATAGATAGACGATATATATATATAGACTAGATATATAGACAGACTAGATATATAGATAGTCAAGTATAGAGAGAGATAGGCAGACAGCATAACGTTAGCAGATATAGCTAACGTTAGCAGATATAGCTAACGTTAGCAGCTAGATAGAAATATATACAGTTGTAGGTTACAGTTTGACAAGAGTTTTGAGTGTGACAGAAGCACAATGTTGTGTTTTATTGCGAGTGTACACAAATATAAGTAAACACTTTGCAGTTTGAACGATATCCTGTATGAACAAAATGACGATGTTTTTATGTTTCCACTGTTCGATCGCGCCCGCGCCTCTCTCTCTCACACTCACACACACAATACGAATACATGTATAATTCCACCCCTAATAGCGAGCATGATGCTTTCTATTTCTAGATGACAAAGACAAACATTACCAGTACTACGACACTATGACAAAGGTTACCGGTACTTATCTGAACTAACGTCATGATCATATACTGCCACTAGATATAAAGAAAACGTTGATTTTTCACTCGGTGCTATTCAATGACCGTAAAAAAAATATATGTGTCGTTATTGTGCACTGCTGCTCGTAAGTTAAAACGGCTTGCCATAGCTTGTAGACTAGATCCAGTGTTCATTTCTGCGTTGCTAAATGATAGCAACTCACCGGGACACTTCACCAACTCTCCACTCATTCTCCTCGGACCATGCATTCAATTGGCTTTGACGCCCATCAGTTCTTGGCAATTCTTCATTTGCCCTCTCACGTCTACACTCAAAAAATGATTCAAGCCCTTCTTAGAGGTGACACATTTAAAACTAATTTGCTTTATTTAAATACATCTATTTAAGATCATATGTGTAAATATATTTAATTGGTTTAACTAAAAATTTATTAATAGCTCCACTCAAAAAAAAATATTCATTGGATGAACTCAATTAAGTTGTGTGCAGGATTTCCATCCAATAAATATATGTAGCCCCAACTCAAACTGAGTACATCCATTCAACAGAATGTAAATCAGTTAGCCTAACTCATTTGTAATAAATAGATGCAAAAGAATATAAAGGAGAGAGGCTAGCTTATTTTTATCAAATACTTATTACTAACCAGAATGATTTTATTTCTGTCAGGCGTCTACAAAAGTTTTTATTGAGAATTAACAGGGGTTCAACTCTATGTTTTCCATTTGAAGTCACCATAACAGTGATCAATGATTCCATTAGTTGGGCTCTTAACTCTTATTATATCTATTGTCTTTTTTGGCTGCTGTGACAGTGTGTTTGTTAAACACATTTGGAGCAGCAAAGAAAGCTAAAGTGAAATGAGATCAGCTGATGATGGTTAAGGGTTGATGGTTTTATAATCATCATGAAGCAGTCTGATTCACTGAGGTATTTTAATCTAACAATTATGTTTTTTTTCACAACAAACCTTGTGTTACTGCAGCATGAGATCAAGCATTATTATAAAAATAAGTTTGAAGACTTAAACGAACATGAGCACAAAAAATCAGTTTCTGATGACACACACGTATGCATCTCAACAATGGTGACAATCACAAATATTTAGATAAACAGATTAATTCAGAACATCACTGAAAAGCTACTAATTCACAAAGTTCTAATACTAGGCTGAGGAGGCACCCTTTCCTCCGCTTCTCCCCAACGTGACGTCATCACAGAGTTGCGTAAAAAAAAAATTATACCAGAAACGTAAAAAAATGGTCTTTAAGACCATTTTTGAGACATTTTAAAAATGATACACATATCTTGAGTGATTTATGTACCCATTAATCAACAGTAGTGGCAACACCTGCAACATGGCCTTTAAAGAATCAGTGTATGAATCTCAATAACAGTGACCTGCTTCATGCCGCAATGCTTTCTGGGTGCATCATACACACCTAATCTATGGCTCCCAAAATGCATTGTGGCATTAAGCATGTCACCATTGTTGAGATTCATGTTCTGATTTTGATGTCTGAGTGAGTCTAATAGATGCTGAAGATACTTTAGTGGACAACGCAGAATTATAGGTTTGCTGTTATTAATAATACAAAATGATTGTGTATCAAAAGAATAGACTCTGGATGACACCAGTGAAACAGACCACTAAATGATGATTTTATCTTCATCATCAAGTAAACAATATCATCTGACGTTGGAGCTTGACGTCAAACAATCGTTGGGTTTAGACGTCAACCCGACTTTCCTTTTTCAAATGAAATAGGAGTCCAGCGTCTTCCTGATGCACATTGACATACTGTGCTTTTTAGGGAGGAAGGTTTGAGTTTATAATTACATTCTGATCTAATCAGTTTAGTCTGAATGTTATTTTCAGCTGGGATCTGCTCTTGCTGATAGAGGATTCACAGATGTGACACTTCGATGGTCTCAAACTCCTAAACGGGTTATCCAGAAGGTGAACGATGATAAACGTGAGTCAGTTCTCACAACTGTACAATAACCTATGAAATAAGCTGCACAAATGGAAATGATTATAAAATTATTGTAATGCGTAATGAGCAAAAATATTTTCATTTACAGGTCACTGTGAGAAAAGAAAATCCCCTTGAAATCAACACTGTCTTCGACTCACTAAATTCACATTCACATTGATCTGATTCTATTAATTTCTTCATTATTACGTGGTTACAGTGTAAAGAGTCTTAAAAACCCTGTAGTCAATAACTGTATCCCTTAAAACTCATCTTTTATCACCAAAATGATATATTTAAACATTTTTTCCTTAAAAAAATGTATCATGCCTTAAGCTTGAATGTAACACCATTGCCTCATTTAGTATGCGCGGTTCTATGAATATGCAAATGAGCCCCGCCTCCACTCACTCACTCACTCAGAGATCCACTCGTTGACGATCACACGTTGATCTGATTGGTTACAAGGTAGTTTGTGACGTCAGAAACACCAGCGATTTCAAACCGTGTTTTTGAGACTGTCTTTAGCCGTATTCGCACAGGATTAGTATGACCTGGTGACTTCTAGTCATTTGTAATAATTGCGGATGTTGTCTGTGATCTTAATCCCGTGCGAATCGGCATCTCTGTAATTTGGCGGAGCGTATATAATTTTTTTCAAGGTTTTTGTTTCCTGTGCACTTTTTAATCCATCTTTCGTGAAGAATGGAGGCTGCGTTGGCGTGTTTTGATAGTAATTTGTGTGCTGGGTCATATCGCTATACCTACACCACAACTATACAACTGGCAGAAAGATAAAGCAGAAAATCATCATCAGAGTGAAAACAAAAAGAGTGATTAGATGGAGATGACGTATAGCAGCGTGCGGTAAGGAGCATTCTTCTGTTTATGATCATACAACTAGACCTATAACGACAAGACATTTCCAAGCAATAGTTTATTGACATCATATCTGGGAGATAAGTCAGTAAATTTGAGTAAAATCACAGGCTTCGCTTATCCTGTGTGAATGCGCCACACGAAATTCAGATGTGGGGGGGTAATTTCTAAATCACAAGAGGTTCCCAGATAATACTAATCCCGTGTGAATAGGGCTTTTGGTTCACTGCAGTTTTAATCAGAAAATACCCAGCAATGCTGTTGATTTATGAATTTACACATGGTTTGTCTTAAAGCATATTAAAAACACCACATAGACATAACATTAAAAGCTTGATTTTCACAACATGGGGACTTTAAACCACTTCTGCTTCACTGTTTCTGTTGATTCAAACCTTTAAGAACCAGAAAACATTGTATAATGTCAACATATAGCATTAAAAATTATAGTAATAAATATAATATAAATAAATTGTTGTTCACATTGAAACCCATAGTTGTAATAAAAAATAACATGACCTTTCTGTATATTCACTTTTAATATTTCATTTAATTATTATTCATGGTTATTTTGATATTTTATTTGCCAGTTTATTGTAATATTTTCAGGGATAATCTAAGATTATTATGTTTGGATGATTGTTTCAGTTCCCGTTCGAAAGGTAACTCGCACTGCGTACATCAGTCCCGACATCACAATCAGAAACATGAGAAGACGGTCTGAGGTTTGCACTTCGTATTTTCCCCACCGAACCTCAGCCCATCAACGGCTCCGGTTTCTGTAACACACACCAGGGTTAGCTGATTTGAATTTTATTTGTTTGTCTGTGTTTTTGCAGCTGGTTTGGAAGTCTGTCTGTGTAAACTTATGCTGGGCGTACACCTAAAGACTTTGAAAAGATTTAGAAAAGACTTTATAAGATCATCAGCTCACATCTAAAGACCTGGGTTCACAGTTTTTAGTCTCAGACTAAAGATTTTACAAACACTGAATCTTGTAGTGACACTATTTACAAGACTACAACTAGATTATTTTAGCTTTTTATTCCCACCAAATTCCTCCCATCATGCTCAGCAGTGATAGGGGGCTTTTACACTGGGCTCGACGTCATCGCAAACGTGCACGGCGCATGATAGAAAACAGAACGTGGGTCAATATTGTTTTTTTTCTTTTATTAATTCTCTGCTATTATGCGCAGTTGAGTGAACAATACAGGTTTGCTGTGGGTGTGTCACATAAGGTGGACTTCTGCTGCTTGCAAACGGACTCTTTTGAGGAGACAGTGGATTTCCAACTTTGTTGACCTGATCCCACGCGCAATGCACGAATAGGCTACACTGCAGGCTCACTCTCGCTCATATCCAAGGTAAATCATCAACACTATCATCCCTTACAAGTGTTTTATTTAACTGAATACATCACAATAAGCTAAAACGCATGCGCAAGTTACTTTATTTCCTGAACAAGTGCGCACCCGAGTCCGTGTTGCTTTCACATTCACGCGAACCGCGGCACGGTTCGGGAGCAACCGGTTTTTAACCAGATAACAGACTTCTTTTCTTTTTCCACTCTGTCGTGGTATGAATGGCAGTTTATATCAAAAAGACACGGCTGCTCTGCCCACAGCTCGACAAGGCGCTCCTCTTTATCCATGGTCCATTTTCGCCTACTTGGCGCTCGTTGTGTTTCCACGTCCGTCGACATGTTACTTTGTTGTGACTGATGGCTTACTGTTTTCTGAGAACGATTTTATTGGTTGTTGATTGTTCCCTTTCGAGAGGTCTCTCCTATTGCGTAAGTAGCTTACGCTATGGGAAAACTCCTTTTCTCGAGAATAATGAAGTCTTTATGTAAAACGCATTGCAGCTGCACAGCTGACAGCAATGAACGAAGGAGCTCGGTCATTGGCTGTGCTGCGGCAACTTGCTCGAACCAATGACGGGGCGACTCTGAATGCGCGACCAATGAACGCGCTTCGCGCCCGCGCGCGTCAGAGCCCGCCAAGATGGGCGTGGCCAAGCTATATATTGGGCGCCCCGTCATGAGAGTTCTTTAGATTTAATCTCCTTCAGCGAACACCTTCTTCGCTGGATCCTCCGGATTATTGAAAGCCTTCGCCGCCGTGGAAAAGCATACCAGCGGGATTGCTACGAGGACGTCGGCACCTTCAGCCGCCTTCGAACACCATCCTACTGAGCCATCCGGCGCGCCACACACGCAAGTATTTTACATCTGTTCGCCCCGCGACATTTGTAAAAGAGCAAATTTTCTGAGGCGTTGTTTCAAATGCCTTCCTGCGCGTCGTGCAGAGACCTTCTCCCGGACGGGGATCGTCACATCATCTGCGCTCGCTGCCTGGGCCGGAACCACGCAGAAGCTGGTCTGACCAAGGGCGGATGCCCGGAATGTGACGACCTGGGTCTCTCCACACTGCGGGCTCGCTTCGCCGCTTTCGCCGCGAGCGATCCCATCGCCGCCACCCCTCTGTTTGAGCCGCGTTTAAAAAAAAAAAAAAAAACGCCGCTCACAGAGGCTTCCTGAACCTGAGCTCAGTGACGTCACGCCGAGCCAGTCTCCGCGTGCTTCACCGCCGCTCTTGCCTTCCCCACCGCCGGTTCAGTTCACTCAGCCGGACCCACACCCCTCTAGCAGAGCGGTGGGCCTTGTGACTTTCGGCGCGTCCGAGGACGACGGGGGAGTGGATGACAGCCTGTCCATCGACGCTGCATCTGACGACTGGCCGGGCTCCACTTTCGACCCCGCCCCGTCGACGCTAGCTAGCACGAGTGCGGGCTCCACCATGGATACGGAGATTATCCGCATCCTCTCGAAGGCTGTGGAGGACCTCGGGCTCGATTGGTGTTCTCCGCCAAGTCATGGAAAGCCCCCCACTCTGCGAGCCTAAAGCCTTCTTTTTGTTCTTCGCTCTCCTCAGTGGACGGCGCGAAGGAAAGAGGCTACGAGGGAACGCCGCCCCTCGAGGAGGTCGTGGCCAATCATCTCTGCCCGCCCTCCACCACCGGATGGAAAGCCAAAGCTTCCCACCCCTCGAAACCCTGCCGCACTACCTCTGCTCTCGCCGGTCGCGCCTACGCCGCCGCCGGCCAAGCTGCATCAGCGCTTCACTCAATGGCGGTACTTCAAGTGTTCCAAGCCAAGCTTCTCCGCTCTATGGACGAGTCTGGCCCCGAACCCGAAGCCTTCAGGGACCTACGCAGCGCAACTGACAGCTCTGCGAGCCACGAAGGCCACCGCCCAGTCTATTGGCCGTGCTATGGCTAATTTGACTGTTCTCGAGCACCATCTGTGGCTGACTGTGACTGAGATGAAGGACGCGGATAAGGCGCCATTTCTCGACGCGCCTATCTCCACCAGCGGGCTGTTTGGACCGGCGGTTAAAGGTTTCGCAGAACGCTTCACTGAGGCCCAGAACGCTTCACAAGCTATGCGTCATTTCCTGCCAAAGCGCTCCAGCTCATCGCAGAGCAGACAGAGACCGCCACAGCCGCAGCGGGCTAGAACAGCTCCCACCGCCTCTCAGCCCGCGCCTCAGGCTGACGCTCGACGCCGCTCGCGCTCTCAAAAGCCGTCCTTTTTCTGAAAAAGGAGGCAAGTCTTTTTCTGCCTGCGTCACTAAGGGTTAACATGTCCACAAAGTGTGCATTCCCAGATACTGTCAAAACAGTGCCAAATTCATTCCCAGCTCAGGCTGCGCTTCCCATGAATGTAGATCACGTGCCTACGGTCATGTACGCACCACTACACACAAGCACTGTTCACACAGTTATAAATTCATCCCCAGTAAAAGCGGGAAACATTATAAAGGTGACGCGTGTGCCTAACACTGTTTATGCACCCCCACTTATAAACACTGTCCTTACAGTGTCAAACACAACCTCCGCTCAGGCTGCGAGTTTTACAAACACAGCGCGCGCTGTTGTAATCACACACGCGCCCATTCACTCAGCTGCTCAGCGCGTGCCCGCGCCTCTGAGAGCTACGAGCTCAGGCGATTCGCTGGCCAGGTCCCTACGTCACAGCGGCCCGCCCCTAGCCTGTATTCAGCCCATATCTGTACACGCAGCGGCATGGGAAAACATTCCAGATATGCCGAAATGGGTATTGAATATAGTAAAGCACGGATACTCGCTCCAGTTCACTCGCAGACCACCACGTTTTACGACTGTGGTCGAGACAAAAGTGAGAAAGGAGTGTTCACATGTTCTACGCACCGAGGTGCGCAAACTAATAGAAAAGGGCGCTGTGGAAACTGTTTTCCCCCTCTCTGAGCGGGACAGGTTTTTACAGCCGCTATTTTCTTGTCCCGAAAAAGGATGGCGGTCTCCGCCCCATCCTAGATCTCAGACACCTGAACAGAGCACTAATGATTCGCTCGTTCAGAATGTTAACAACCAAGCATATCCTCGCGCAAGTACGCCCAGGAGATTGGTTTCTCTCAGTGGATCTGAAAGATGCTTACTTTCACATTCCAATAACGCCTCATCACAGGCCGTTTCTGAGATTCGCTTTCGAGGGACAGTCATACCAGTACACAGTACTTCCGTTCGGCCTGTCCCTGGCTCCCCGTACATTCACGAAATGTATGGATGCAGCACTTTCCCCCCTAAGACGAAGGGGAGTGCGAATACTGAATCATCTCGACGATTGGCTGGTTCTAGCACAATCAGAGAGTCAGTTAATAACACACAGATCTTGGATTATCAGCCATTTAGAATGCCTGGGTCTAAGAATCAATTTTGCAAAAAGCATACTATCTCCCAGCCAGAGGATTTCTTTCCTGGGAATAGTTCTAGACTCGATGCAAATGACAGCGCGTCTCTCATCAGAGCGCGCGCTTACCATCCGGCGCCTTGCAACATCATTCAGGGCGGGCGCGCGCGCGTGCCCCCGTCAAACGGTTTCAGAGGATGCTCGGTCTCATGGCCTCAGCATCGGCCGTACTCCAGCTAGGATTGTTGCATATGCGCCCTCTCCAACGCTGGCTCAAAGAGCCGCGTCCCTACTCACGCGTGGCGTTCGGGCCACTTTTTAATCAGAGCGAACCACGGCTGTATAAAAGCCCTGACGCACTGGAAAGCCGCCGACTGGTACCAGTCAGGCGTGAGTCTGGGTGTGAACACAAGGAGAAAGATGATAATGACAGATGCCTCCAAAATAGGTTGGCGGGCCCTTTACGAGGGCAGGCCTGTCTCCGGCTTTTGGTCAAACCCGGAGAAGCGCCTACACATAAACTGTCTGGAAATGAAAGCGGTCGCTTTGGCTCTCAGAGCCCTGCTCCCACATCTAAAAACGAACACGTCCTGGTCCGTACGGACAACATGACGGTAGTGTCGTACATAAATCGCCAGGGTGGACTCAGGTCGAGCTCCATGCATTCAATGGCCAGGAGACTCATTTTATGGTCCCAGCACAACTCGCGCTCGCTGAGAGCAGCGCATGTGCCAGGCGCCCTGAACCAGGGGGCAGACATGCTATCCAGAGACAAGATTCTCCCAGGAGAATGGGCTCTCAACCCGCTGACGATTCAGTGGTTATGGAAAACCTTTGGCAAAGCGGAGATCGACCTCTTCGCCTCCAAGGAGAACGCGCACTGCTCTTTTTTCTTCACGAAAAGCACGGACGCGCTCGCCCAGAGCTGGCCGAGCCGCCCCTTATATGCCTTTCCCCCGATCGCGATGCTGCCACAGGTCATCAGTCGGGTCAGAGAGGAGAAAAACGCAGTGCTGCTGATAGCCCCACTCTGGAAGAACCAAACATGGTTTCCAGATCTGATGCAAATGCAATCTGCACCACGGCCGATTCCACTGAGGCCAGACCTCCTCAGTCAGGCCAGCGGGATGATATTTCATCCCCGCCCCGATCTGTGGGCCCTTCATGCATGGCCCCTCAACGGGTTCCCAGGAACCTCGCGAGCGGAGCACTAAAAAACCATCGCTGAGGCGCGGGCGCCCTCCACGAGACGCTTATATGCCCAGAAATGAAAGTGTTCAGTGACTGGTGTAATGCCAAGGGCCTGAACCCTGAGACATGCGAGATTACGAATGTACTCGTTTTTCTACAAGGGCTTCTGGAGGCGGGCCGCACCCCCTCCACGCTCAAAGTATATGTGGCGACCATCACAGCGTCACACGACCCTGTAATGGAACGTCCATTGGGAAGAAACAACCTAATTATTCGTTTCCTAAAGGGCGCTAGGAGGATGAACCCTTCACGCCCCCCCTCAGTGCCGATCTGGGACCTAGCTACTGTCCTAGACGCTCTTAAAGGGCCCCCGTTCGAACCACTCCGAACCGTGCACCTTAAACAGCTCTCGCTCAAGACTGCGCTCTTGCTGGCACTCGCCTCGGTCAAGAGAGTGGGCGACCTGCACGCGCTTTCGACAAGCGCTGCCTGCCTAGAATTCAGTCCTAACGACTGCAGGGTCGTCCTTAGGCCGAAACAGGGGTATATTCCTAAAGTGCTCACCACTCCCTTCAGAGCACAGGTTATCTCCCTAACTGCGTTTTCGTCTCCAGCAGACGAACACGACGCTAATCTACTCTGCCCCGTTAGGGCTCTCAGAGTGTATTTGGAGCGTTCTGCCCTATTCAGACAGACAGAACAACTGTTTGTATGCTTTGGCGACCGTACGAAAGGTTCCGCCGTTTCAAAGCAGAGAATCTCTCACTGGATAGTTGAAGCTATAGCGCTGGCTTACGAAGCTAAGGGACTTCAATGCCCCTGGGGAGTCAAAGCACACTCCACCAGGAGTGTGGCTTCTTCCTGGGCACGGTCGAGCGGGATACCGATCGAGGATATTTGGGCGGCGGCAGGCTGGGCCTCACCGTCCACATTTATCAGGTTCTACAACCTACAGGTCCCGACATTGCATTCCAATGTGCTATCAGCATGATGCTAGTTGAACTGCGAGTTCGCATCTAGATTATGTATGTGCTTGTGTCACACTGAGCGCCTTCTAGCCGCTCTGTATTTTTTCCCATATATAAAGCTCGCCTCTGCCGGCTAGTTGGATGATAACTTTGCTTTTTAGCTCAGGCACCTGCCTCTGGCTATCATAAGGCGAAGTTCAGCACGCACGGCGTTTTGCATGGTGTTCCCATAGCGTAAGCTACTTACGCAATAGGAGAGACCTCTCGAAAGGGAACGACTCGGTTACTAACGTAACCTCGGTTCCCTGAGAGGAGGGAACGAGTATTGCGTAAGCTGCCGTGCTTGTGCTTGGTTAGTTCGCTTCAGTCGTTTTAACCTAAAGAACTCTCATGCCGGGGCGCCCAATATATAGCTTGGCCACGCCCATCTTGGCGGGCTCTGACGCGCGCGGGCGCGAAGCGCGTTCATTGGTCGCGCATTCAGAGTCGCCCCGTCATTGGTTCGAGCAAGTTGCCGCAGCACAGCCAATGACCGAGCTCCTTCGTTCATTGCTGTCAGCTGTGCAGCTGCAATGCGTTTTACATAAAGACTTCAATATTCTCGAGAAAAGGAGTTTTCCCATAGCGTAAGCTACTTACGCAATACTCGTTCCCTCCTCTCAGGGAACCGAGGTTACGTTAGTAACCGAGTCGTTTTTCGTCACTATGACTACGCTAGGACTTGCGATAATATCAAACATGTTTGATATGAAAGACTAGAGAAAGACTGGCATAAATCGGGTCGCGGACTGCAGATTATCACCTCACATTTAACGATCGAGACGACGGGAGCGCGCCGAGACTCCAGTAAGATTCCTAAAGGCTGCCGGTCTTTAGTCTGGGACTGTGAAAATCCTTTGGTGTACGCCCGGCATAAGATATTATCAATCAATAATACCCATAAGTAGTTTATATTTTCCACAATTAGCTCATAAAAATAAGGAGCTTTTTGTCTCAACTTTGTCTCAACTGTCCCCATGTGGTCCAGTTGAGACACCCATTTTTAATGATGTAAAGGTAACTAAACGTTCATTGCAAATATAATAAATTAAGACAAATAAAGAAAATAACAATTGGGCAACATGTTTGTTTATTCATCTATTTAAATTCATTAATATGATTTAAATTAGCACTGGTTAAAATGTATAAAACCGGAACAATATATTTTATATATTCATTAATAATACACAGTTTAAATATCACAAATATCAAATTTGATTTTCATTTGCATCCTATGCTGGCTAATTACGACGTTTAACCTGTTATCATAACACTGAACAACTGTCTCAACTTACCCCGCTGGCCACCTCGCACATATCTCTAGATTTTGCAATGTCCTTGCATGACACAATAAAATTAAATATGCCAGTTTTTAGGGCACAGAATAATGTTTGTGATGATACCAGTTACGTTTAACAGTCACATAAGGATAATAAGCTCTTCACTGTGGAGTGCGCATAGTGAAGTGAAAGTCTTATCTTAGAAAAATAACTTTTGCTGATATCTTCGGATCGGAGATGTGTCCGTTGTTCAAATTTCCCACGATCAAAGAGGACACTGATACACATGTGCACAGCAAAAATCACAACTTGTGCTTGCTGCACACGCAAGTTATTTAAGGTGTCTCAACTGTACACAGTCTAGGGATGTCTGACGGAATTGACATAGGCTCATGCCTTTTTGCATCTGTATGCGTATCCTCCAAATATCTCTCTAGCTCAACCCTAGATGCTTTTAAATTGCCATTCTTCTCACTGGTGAATAACTTCTTTACGAATTTGAATGGGTCTTTATAGTAGCTAGCCCTTGCACGCTCCTTTTTGTAGTGTTTCCGTACACAGCAAAAACTCCAGTGTTAAATTAACTCTCCTGGGAGTTTATATGGCTCCAGACTCAAGAGTGTAAAGTGTTAAAATATGAGTGTTAAATTAACACTCAAGAGTGTTAAAGTTAATGAGATAATTACGTGATTAATTGAGGGATGATTGAGCATTATTGAAGACACCTGATGTTAATAAGCAGAATCACTGAAGGAGAAAATCACAAATTGTACGTCACCATTATGGAGATCAGTGTGTGCTTTAGTTGGGCTTTTGACCCTTTTATTTTTAACATTATATTTTGTTTGTCTGTTGTTACTTAGTTATAACAGCCAGATGAATAAAGGAAAAAAGTGATTTGACGTTGTTGATTATGTTATGATGTAATCATCATATGAACTTGATCACTGAACTCATTAAGAATCTTGTGACATAGATACATATTGTTAATTACAATATCATTGATTATACGTCAAAGATCTAGAATTTTCTATATAATACAAAGGATTTCTTTAAAGTTGTTTTCAAAAATAAAAAAGTCTTTATTTTAGGCACACACAGACATCAAGATTCAATCTATGCATCTCAACAATGGTGACGATCTGAATATTAAATTAGGAAAAGTAAATTATATAGACAATTCAGATCATAATTTATTCATACCGCAATGCATGATGGGAGCCATTAATGAGTTGTGATTGGTGGCAGCCACTGCAACATGCTTTATTATTGTCACCATTGTTGAGATTCACAGTCTGATTATTGATGTCTGTGTTTCTAAATGAATTTATGTTTTTTAGATATTTTTGATTATATTAAAAGCACTGAAAGTCCTATGCTGTAGAATCACAGAGCAATTGTAATTAACAAGTTGAACTATCTCAGTAAATTTAGATTTTCAAATCACAACATGATTATGTCAAAACATAACCAACACCATCCAATCACTTTTTGTCTTTGTTCATCTGGCTGCTATAACTCAATAACAGCAGACAAACAAAATTACAAAAAATAAAAGGGTCAAGAACCCAACTAAAGCAAACACTGATCTATATAATGGTGACGTACAATTTGAGTTTTTCTCCTTCAGTGATTCTGCTTGTTAACATCAGGTGTCTTCAATAATGCTCAATTATCACTCAAGTAATCACTTAATTATCTCATTAACTTTAACACTCTTGAGTGTTAATTTAACACTCATATTTTAACACTTTACACTCTTGAGTCTGGAGCCATATAAACTCCCAGGAGAGTTAATTTAACACTGGAGTTTTTGCTGTGTAGGCGCTCAGCTCTGCGTAATGTTGCAAGCTTATCTTTTATGGCCCTTTGTAAGAGATTGAGTCCCTCCTTCTGACTTTGTTCTGCTCTTTTCCATTGCTTCCTCAGCTGTCTCCTTTCTCTAACTAACCCTTCAATTTTCTGCTGCCGTCTAGATACAGCAGGAGTAGTTTGTACTTTTTCCTTCCTTTTTTCCACACCAAACCTCTCACTTCCATATGCGTAAATGATGTCCCCAAATTTATCCAGCTTCTTTTCAACTGTACCAGTTAATCTTTCTAATGCAAAGCATAGATCTGTGTTTATCGTGTCCCATGCAGTTTTCTCACAAGCTCTTGGCCATCTAACTCCAGGCCTATGCCCTTTGAGGTTCTTTTCTCTCTTATGCTGGTTAGTCTGACCGGGTTCACAAGTATCAATGTGTTCATCACTAACTGTGCAAACCCTCCTCTCCTCTATGACAGGGGTGCTGATATCCTGCGAACTGTGGTTTGCTTCCTGTCCCTGGATTTCATTCGACTGACTTGACTGACTTCGTAAGAAGTACTGATCAATGCGAGGCCCTTGTCCCTTCTCCCTCAAGCATTTCATAATGCTTCAAATACTTCAGTTAAGTACAGATACGCAAAAAAGCTACTTAAGTACAGTAACAAATTACATTTACTTTGTTATTGTCCACCACTGATATAGACTAAAAACCTTAATATTATCCTATCCTATTAATTTCCTGATTCGTCAGCTTCTGGGAATGTCCCCACCAATCTCAAAACCAAATGCACTTCCGAATGCGTCTCTGTCCCCAGCACATTTCAAACCAAACTGACGCCCGTGCCAGTACATACAAAAATAGATCAACGTGACATTACATTAACCAACCATTCAGAAAAGTCCGTTTCGAGCCTTAACTGTCGAACTTCTTCGGGGCCGTCAACTTGTTCTGGGTCCGACTCAGGTTCAAATTGGTATGATTGCACATACAGTCATGGTCAGAATTAATGGCACCTCTGGTAAATATGATCAAAACTGGCTGTAAAAAATAAGTCTGCATTGTTTATCCTTTTGATCTTTCATTCAAAAAATTTACAAAATTCTAACATTGAAGTAAAAGAATTGAAAGTGGGGGGGAAATGACGTTATTAAATAAATGTTTTTTTCCAAAACACGTTGGCTACAATTATTGGCACCCCTATGTAAGGAACTCAGCTTTTTGGAAATATTAATAATCAATAATATCTTGTTATTATTAATTATAAATATTTGGGTCAGTTAATTGGATTAACTTGATGTGGCTGAATTAATATTACAATCAATTAATCAGTTCGTCCAACGAACTCTTTTGATTATTAATTTATTCTAAGAAAAGGGTATCTTCCATGGCCACAGAAGAATAATTATTTCTTCGCATATACCGCACGTTGAGCCAGTAGCAAAAACCGTGATCATAAAGTGACAATGTATTGCAAACAAATCAGAACCAAATACATATTATGTACAAGTTTTATTAACTAAATATAGATATTTATATGAATATAAATAAACTAAACAACATACACACATGAATACATAAATAGGTTAGTGATAGGATGAAATTGGAAACCGGAAGAGGGTCTATGAGAAGAACCATCAGAATTTCATTTTCACATTTCATTGAATTGAATACTTGCATTTGTAATGGGAACAATTCTTGAAGTTGTTGAAAATTGAAGTCGTTGATGGTTCCGGCAGTGTCAAGTGGAAGTTGGTTGAGCGTTCTCTTTCTCCAGGAACGCATGACTGGTTTGGTCAAGGCCTGGGACTCTGTTGAGGCCACGCCGAGCACCCAGGAGAAGTCGGAAGGATGGGTGATTGGAGTCGTTGTTGGTTGGAGTCTTTGTTCCAAAACTCCTGAGATTGTCTTTGGTTCTTTGTGAGAGAGTCTCCTCTCTTTTCCATGAGGCCGGATCTGGTTGGGATCCAGGCCTGCTGGAAGGCCTCTTGGCCCCCATGGAGGGGGGGGAGGGGGGGTTTCCCCGTATCACCCGAGACAGTGTTTGCGGCAGGATGGAAAACCAAGAGAGGGCGGTCACTGTTGCCTGCTCTCTGATATAGTCTGAAAAAGAACCACCCCTAAGGTTTGAATGGACCTATGAGTAAGGTGACATGTCCAAGAGGGGAAGCGGCTCTTAGTTGATTTATGGTCTTTGTTCCCACACTCTTAGAACAGATGTGTTAAAAACAACACATAATGTGTTAAATTTTAACACATGTGCTGAATCAGCTCAGGGACAACACATATTGTGTCAAATTTGACACAACTTATGTGTCCCTTTCTTTAACACATCTATTGTGTCAACTTGGTCAACACAAAGATGTGTTATTTTTACACAAAGATGTGTTTACTTGTGTTTTGATGGATTAATGTGGAATTAAAAATGTACACTCTAAAAAGAGATGTGTTGTGTCAGTTTTAACACATATAGTGAGTGTGCTCAGGGACAACACATGTTGTGTCAAATTTAACACAATAAATGTGCAAGTCATTTTAACACACACATTGTGTCATTTTAAAAAATAAAGTGAAAGGGCCAGATGCAAAAACATTAACGTTTAATCAATAGTCGAGTACAGAATGTATGTGCACACAAAGTACAAGACAATGTCTCAAGCTCAATGACTGGACAGACTCACTGTACTGGACATTATTCAGTTATTCACACTTCAACCCATAACTGATAATGCTGCTTTTGACAAAAATTCATGAAAGATAACAGTTAACAGAGTTTCAACTTTGAATTATTTAAAGTGTAGCAACTGACAAAATATTTTATATAAATAACTTGTATTTATACTGGCCTGTATGTTTGAGAACATAGTAAACACTACATACCATTCACAGTGATGGTGAGTGTCGGCACGCTCTTATAAAATGATAAGTTGAAAACAACACAACCTGTAAAAAGAGATGTGTTAACTATTACACATGTTGTGTAGATTTTAACACATGTACTGAATCAGCTCAGGGACAACACATGTTGTGTAGATTTTAACACATGTAGTGTGTGCGCTCAGGGACAACACATGTTGTGTCAAATTTAACACACAACCTGTTATATCTTAACACACCTCTGTGTTTAGGGGTACACATTTTGTATTACCTTTAACACAACTAATGTGTTATTCCTCTTACACAGAAGTGTGTTGAAACCTTTTACACACTAATGTGTTATAGTTACACAACTTGTGTCAGATATGTGTCACATGTGACTGTAGTCGGTGTGTATTTGCCAGAGTTACTTCCTGTGTTTTTACAACTGAGTGTTTGGATGAACACTGAAACGTATTGTTAACTTGTGTTTATGTAGTTCAGTGATGTTTAATAAAGAGTTTGTTTGAACATTTGGATGGTTTAGACATTATGAATCTACATAGACAAGCTCTTATTGAGAATAAGTTAAAATTGAGTTTTAGATGTTGATGTTACATTGATTGTTTTATTTGAAGTCACCAGAATCGTGATTAATGGCTCCTTTATTTGAGCTCTTGACCCTTTACTCTTCTTTTAGTTTTTCTCTGGCTGCTTTAACTGTATTTTAATATAATGCAATTTGTTATAGTGAGAGAAAATATGATCAGATGATACTTGATGATGTCATAATCAGCAAGTGTTGTTCTGATCAAGTATATGGATGGTGCGCATTAAATTTATTTATGTGCTGTTAGTTATGACAATCTTGTGACACTACACCATGCTATCCAGCAGTGCAGAATAGGAATAAAAAAGTTTTCTGATAATTTTAATCTGCAACAGAAAGTAGTCAAACACAGAGCTCAAGAATCAGCGTATGAATCTCAACAATGGTGACAAAAGAAAAGCTTCATGCCGCACTGCATGCTGGGAGTCATGGATGAGATTTGTACTATGGTGGCACCCAGAATGCATTGCAGCATGAAGCTTTTCATTTGTCACCATTATTGAGATTCATACGCTAATTCTTGAAGTCTGTTTGATACCTTAGACTGTAAGGCTCTTTATGAACTGTGTTTTTTAAAATTAATTTAAAGTTAATTGCAATATTCTTATCTTTATAAAAATCATCTTTTATATATTACATTCATCTTTCAAATATTAAACTCTTGCTAAGCTTAATAATCTTACGTGTCCATGATGATAATATTATCATCTGGGTATATTGTTCCCATGACTATTTCTGCTATTTCATACGTGTTAAAATAAACTCACATTTATAGCAATCAGAGAAAACTAATATTAAAGAGTCAAGGGTCAAGAGCTCAAATAAAACTGACACTAATCACGATTCTGGTGACTTTAAATGAAACATTCAATGAATCGTCAACACCAAAACCTGTTAATTCTCAATAAGAGCTTCTGTAGAGTCGGACAGAAATAAAGTAAATCTGGTTATTAATAACAATTGAAAGCAGCATTTGAAAAAGACATTGAAAAAGAGGCATGATGTGATTGGCTGCAAAAAAAACCACCCATTAATCTTTAAGTTTTCATGAATGAAGATTTAATTTATTTATTTGAATGTATTGCTATATTTATTTTAGAGCATTTTATGGGATACCATATAAAATAAACCTATAATTCTTTCATAAACACGAACTTCCCTCCACCCAGTGCTATTCTATCCAGAGTTACATTTTAACACACATTGTGTGTTAAAAATATACACAACACGTGTCAAAATACCATCAACACATCCTGTGTGTTGTTTTTAACACATCTTTTTTTAGAGTGTACACAACATGTGTCAAAATACCATCAACACATCCTGTGTGTTGTTTTTTTAACACATCTTTTTTTAGAGTGCAGTGTGCTTAGACTGTTCATTCAAGCTCAAATAGACATAACAAATTCAAATTGCATTCTAAGAGAAGGTGATGCACATCAAAGTATGTGTCATTAAATTAGGATTAATTAGGTAGGAAGAATGATACAGGTGAAGTTATATTGACCGTTGGGTGGTTGTGCAACCACATACACCCCAATCAAACATACCATGTTGTTATACCTAATAGTACACGAGACAGTAAATCATCACGGTTTCTGTGAGGCATGTTCCTTCATAGATCAGAGTAATACCGCAAAGTTTATTTAATTAAAGATTGTCTCTCTCTCTTGAGCATGTGGCGCATGTGGCCACATTCCTTTGAGGTCGTAAAAGTCTGTTATCAGTCTTAAAGTGTTCTGTAACCGGACACCCGGCTGACAAAGTAACTTCATTTGTGAGGTTAGTTTTGGGGGAGAGTTTCATAGACCTTTATATTGATTAAATATAGTGAATATGAATAATTAGTGTGTGTCTGAATGGTCCAGACCCTACATCCCCCCTTTTCGACCATTGTTGTCCCCCTCAAGGACAACCATGATCGAAGTTGAAAGTGCCGAGAGATCAGACACACCTTTGTCATAGAAGGCTGGAAGGCCATGGTGGCCTCTGGTTGCTCGCGTATTCTGGAGCGGTGGTCGTTCCACGGCGGTTGATGTGGACAGTAGCCCAGTACAGGTCTCTGCAGCAGGTGTTGGGGCAGAAGGTGCCTTGACTGGGTATCACCTGTCATTCTGGAGTTAGGGTGAAATTGTGGTTCTTGAAGAAGGATGAGGTTTCCAGCTTTGATTCAGGTTTGGCCTCAGCAGGGCAGCGTGTGTCTTGGATCAGAGACTGCAGACCAGCTGAGTTTGAGTAAAGTCATTCTGGAAGACAGTAAACAGCTGTTTCATGGAGTTCACTGTCTGGTTCAGCCGAACGCAGTGGGTGTTGAGAATTACCACAGTTCCCTTCGATGTCTTGCCGATGGACGGCAGGGAGGCACTCTGTGTTGTGAGTTGCCCTTTTAGCTGTGGGATTTCAGTTTGAATTTCAGCCACACGTTGTCTCACGGTGGCTAGGTTCAGTGCGTTGACACTGGACATGCCAATGTTAACAGAGTTCCGACGGCAGTGGCGGTTGTGTCCATCTAGCTCTGCTTGTGTGACAGGTTTTTTTCAAGTTGGTTGAGCATGTGTTCGACATTGGCCTCAGCGTGGGCGAGGGAGTGGAGTCGAACATACACTCTCTGGGTGTGGGTCCTAGAGTTGGTGATAAGGAGTCCCGGTTGTTCATTCGGGACGCTGCCTGATACCGGACCTGGTGAGATGACCGACTGCGGCTGATAGTGTTCTCATAGTGTCCATTGGTTTGTCATAGTCTTTGGTAAGCTGGAAGGTTGGGGTCAGGTTAAGCAGAGGCTCTGTGACACTTTGGCACACTTGTGGTGAGAGACTAATGCATGACCCTAAAAGTTCAGAACCACTGTTTAATTGGTTCGCTAGATATGTGTATCTAGCTAGTGATGTGTCTCTTGTATCTTTATCATCTTAGTTGTGGATGTTAGGAGATTAAGACTTGTGTGGTTCCTAGAGTATTTCCTGGAAAGGGCATGGCCGAGATGAAATAAATAACTTAAGATGGTTCTTATGACTAAATTATTTCTCTGGACTTAAATGGTGGTTCACTACGGCTTGACGAAGTGAAGGATAGGAGGAAAAGAGACAGCTTTCCTATTCAAATTATGCTTATTATCAATCCTCAGGACTAGTTATGCCCTAGTAATTGTTGAAATTACTTGTGTTGCAGGGTCACAAAAATGAGTGCACTTGTTGAAAATAAACACAATCACAAATAAAGGTGTCTCTGTTTCTTTTCTGGGCCCAATGGGAAATGGAACCACATTCGAACAAGAGAGGAAATGGAATTAAATCATATAGATGACTGAATAGACAAGGGAATAGCTGACTGCCATTATTATCAAAGTGGAAATAAAAAAATAAAAAAATAAAGTAATCAAAACAGCGGTAATGATCTGAACGTGAGAATAATCAGTAGCACTAGTGACTAAACTCTGGATTTGTCTGGACCAACACTCCATAGTGGGTTACAGCGGTTGCGTGTTCAAGACCACACTGTGTGTGTCCCTCCAAAGGCTTAATCAACATGCTGATGGAAATTCTCATTACTATACGAATTCTTCTCTAGCTACACAGTTTACATGTAGTTAAACTTAAGTTTAATTGACAGGGCATCTGCAAATTTAGCCTACAGCGCTCAGCCAGGACTATGCCTAACTAGTGAAGGTGAAATTTAGCTGAGAAGAACTGAAAGTACGGAAAGTGAAGAATTAGAAACCCTAACTGGGGTTAAAGAAAGTATTCTAGAATACTTTGCACTGTGTAAACAAAAGCTGTAATTAAGGCTTCAAGTGAATGATGCTAACTGCTAATTGTAGAAGTTATTATTTAGCTTAGCCTAAGCTGGATGAATGCTAGGTTAGGTTAGCTTAGCCACCTAGGCTGGTTTGTTTACAAAGTGACATCACAAGTTAGCACTTCCTGTGACCAGTTGTTGTCATGGGAACCAGAGCATGTCAGAAAAAATTTGAGTATCTTTGAAGTGCTTTGAGCAGCATCGACTGATGACTGGGCTCTTACATGTCATAACCTATTACTCAAAAATGCTGATGGTTCTTCTCACATATTGTGCTACGAGAGTAACAGATAGAGCAAAACCAAAATACAACAATAGGATGAAACCAGAAAAGAAGAGGAAGAAAGGAGTGTTTTACCTATTTAGGTTTAGCTAGGAGACATAGGTAAACAGGAGTCACTTATGGGTTATGCTGCTGTTAGACTAAGCTAGCAGGGACACATCAAACATCTCACGGTCCAAAAGAAGAAGAAGAAACAACGGGAAGTGTTTCCAGTTCTGTCTGGGGCCTACTGTGCGTTTGTGTTTAGCCGTACTTCATGTACTTAGCTTGGTGCTAAGGAGTGAGGATGGGTAAACACAGCCAGGAAGTAGGATATTAATGACCTGTGTAACTCGCTAAGGAAACAACAGTCGCTAGATATTGTAATCCTAAAGAGAGAGAGAAGATGAGGATAGTGACTAGTGATCTAAAATAAGGTAAAGGTAAAGAAAGAACGTCCTTATAGCTCTAAGAAAACTAAAAGGGAAAGGGAAGCATATCATGTAATTTAATTAAATTTCAAATTTAGTTAAGCTTTATTTAGCTGAATATAAGAATTCAGGCTGAAACAAAAGTAAATAAATAAATTGAAATAAAATCAAAAAAATAAAATTAAACATCGAGTGTTCTCATAGCTCTGGTAACTAGAGTGGAAATTGAATAAGCAAATTGATTTAATTAAATCCCAAATTTAATTAAATTCAACTTAACCGAATAGGAATATTCAGGCTCAACAGGTGTGAAGACACAGAATACGATAGGGGTAGGTTTGGGTCGAAATAAAAGAAACACAAATGAAAACCACAGTATCTGGGTTTCAATCTGAAAGTGAAACCAAGAGGAAGGGGTCGAGCGAGAGAAAGAGAGAGAGAAGAGAGTGGTTTAACCCTCTTATGAGACGTGCTTCGTGAAGCTCTGACACCAGGGTGAATCATTCGTCTCAAATCATTCGGAGTGGGTATCACTGCTAAGGTCACGTGATTTTATTAAACTGGGCTTCGTTACGCGTCATAGCTGTTTCGAAATTGTTTTAAATTTCAACGGTTCGTGAACCAGTGTGTATCTGGTCTCTATGTGATCTTGTATCACTTTATAGATTCGTACACATTTAATGACGCATTTTATAAAGGGTCTGATTGACTTTCAAGTCAAGCTTTCATAAAACGAGCCCTACAGTTTATGGATATTGTGCCTTGAAAGACACCTCATATTAAATGAGGTAGCTCGCGGATTGCCATTACCTGATTACACCTTTTTATAAAACCTTTGCGATTGGTTTGTAAAAGGTGTTCGGTTGATTTGAGTTTCCGCTACACTTCCACTGTTTTAACCAGCAGGGGTCGCCAGCGAGGGCGCTTCAAACAAAGAATCATTTGTGACGCAGTTGACTCCTTTGATTCAAAGCCTCGAAGAGCTTTGACTCTCATTACTCGTGTTCAAATCACTCAGTTCAAATCACGCAAAATCTATAGTCTTTGGTTTAAGGTTACACTTTACGCTCTAAAGTGTCTAAGGTTTTTAGGCGGTGCTAAAACTATCACTCGAGGTAGAGGGTTTTACTTGTAAGTTATGCGTGTAAGTTAGGATTGAGGGAGCTATTGGCTACAACCGTCGCTTGTCCTACACGAGGGTGAGATTGGTGAGATTGGTGCTGTTGTCAGAAAAACTAGACAGGAACGCCTGCTCGCGTTCCGGACGCAATGCCAACCAACAACACAGATCGGCCGGAGCAGCGGACGAGCTGTGCTGAAAGTTTGCACTGGGTCTCTCGCTTAGGCACATGACGTTGCATGTGAGTGACTATTTCACAAATCAAACAGCACCGTTCTTTCCCAGACAATGGCAAATTAGCCTACTAGTTAGCTAGGCTAGAATTTATACCACTAATTTGACACGATTGTTTCATATGAGCGCTTCGGCGGTTTAATATGAATACAATGAAGTAACGAACAACAAGGCCTTGATTGGTGACTGAGGAGCATCGCTCAGATCACCTTCAAAATGCTGAGAATGGAGTTTTCTTCGTCCATAATCAGATTAATTTGTTCTGGTACCATTTATACGCGCGGCTAATCTGAGATTTCTCCGTCAGAGAAGGTTTAACGTACACTCGACTTCTATCTGAAATTAGGATTTCTTCGCTAATATCAGGAGTTTCTTATCGTACGATTTAAATATGCATTATAGCATTTGAGAAACTTTCTGCCATTCGTAGGAAGGCATATTCATGCTATAGTTTTGGTGATTTCAGATACTTGTGCGTGTGTATGAGATGTTAATAACAACTTATGGGACAACATATGATTGATTACTGTCTGTTTGCATACAATGTTTAATACGATGCCTTAAAATTCTCCACCATAATGTAAGGAACTCAGCTTTTTGGAAATATTAATAATCAATAATATCTTGTTATTATTAATTATAAATATTTGGGTCAGTTAATTGGATTAACTTGATGTGGCTGAATTAATATTACAATCAATTAATCAGTTCGTCCAACGAACTCTTTTGATTATTAATTTGTTCTAAGAAAAGGGTATCTTCCATGGCCACAGAAGAATAATTATTTCTTCGCATATACAGCACGTTGAGCCAGTAGCAAAAACCGTGATCATAAAGTGACAATGTATTGCAAACAAATCAGAACCAAATACATATTATGTACAAGTTTTATTAACTAAATATAGATATTTATATGAATATAAATAAACTAAACAACATACACACATGAATACATAAATAGGTTAGTGATAGGATGAAATTGGAAACCGGAAGAGGGTCTATGAGAAGAACCATCAGAATTTCATTTTCACATTTCATTGAATTGAATACTTGCATTTGTAATGGGAACAATTCTTGAAGTTGTTGAAAATTGAAGTCGTTGATGGTTCCGGCAGTGTCAAGTGGAAGTTGGTTGAGCGTTCTCTTTCTCCAGGAACGCATGATTGGTTTGGTCAAGGCCTGGGACTCTGTTGAGGCCACGCCGAGCACCCAGGAGAAGTCGGAAGGATGGGTGATTGGAGTCGTTGTTGGTTGTAGTCTTTGTTCCAAAACTCCTGAGATTGTCTTTGGTTCTTTGTGAGAGAGTCTCCTCTCTTTTCCATGAGGCCGGATCTGGTTGGGATCCAGGCCTGCTGGAAGGCCTCTTGGCCCCCATGGAGGGGGGGAGGGGGGGTTTCCCCGTATCACCCGAGACAGTGTTTGCGGCAGGATGGAAAACCAAGAGAGGGCGGTCACTGTTGCCTTTCTCTGATATAGTCTGAAAAAGAACCACCCCTAAGGTTTGAATGGACCTATGAGTAAGGTGACATGTCCAAGAGGGGAAGCGGCTCTTAGTTGATTTATGGTCTTTGTCCCCAGCGTGCTTAGACTGTTCATTCAAGCTCAAATAGACATAACAAATTCAAATTGCATTCTAAGAGAAGGTGATGTACATCAAAGTATGTGTCATTAAATTAGGATTAATTAGGTAGGAAGAATGATACACTGTAAAACCTAACAGTACTATTTACTCAATTAAATTGAGGTCACTGCACTCAAATAATACCGAAACTTGAAGTGTCTTGAATGACTGAAACAGAACTCAAAATGAATGAGTTATAGAACATTTCCAGATCCCAGAATGATAATTGAATAATAATTGTATAGTTAAGTTAATTAATCATCAATTAAGTGATGATTGTTCATTAGTGATTAACACCTGCTGTTAACAAGCAGAATCACTGAAGGAAAGAGAAACACAAGAAATACAAGGTTTAAGGTCACCATGATGAAGATCAGCGTTTGCTTTAGTTGGGCTCTTGACCCTTGACATTTGAGTACAAGTTTTTCTTTGGCTGCTGTAATTGAGTGTTTATAAAGCATTTGTTATGGCACAAAAGTCAAGGAAAAGTATGATCGGGTAATGAAGGTCAAGGTTTGATGATGACAATCATCACTTAATGACTTTATTCACTGATCTCATTCAGTCTAATCTCTGATTATATTATTAGTTGTATTTGAAAATAGATTCTACAACATAAGAACTAGCAATGTTATGAATTTCAGATAGTATGAAGGATTTTACAGAAAATGTGATTCATTACCAAAACTAACACAGATATCAAGAATCAGCATATGAATCTCAACAATGGTGACCATTAAAAGAACTATTCATACTACAATGCATGCTGGGTACTACCATAATACAAACCTTATCCATGGCTCCCGGCATGCATTGCAGCATGAATCGTTTTTTAATGGTCACCATTGTTGAGATTCATATACTGATTCTTGATGTCTGTATAAGTCAGCATGATACCATAGAGGTTTTTAAAATCTGATTGAAAGGGCCTTGCAGCAGAATCACAGTTATTCTATAATGAATACTACAAGCTATATATCACCTGTTTATCAGAGATTACTCTCTAGAAAAGATCAGAGAATCAAGACACCAAATGTTGATTCATCATTCCATAAATCATCATCAATACAAAATTTTCTTTTGGCTTTTGTGCAATAACAAATGTGTTATATAAACACTCAGTTACAGCAGCCAGAGGAAAAACTGGTGTTATAAAGTCAAGGGTCAAGAGCCCAACTAAAGCAAACACTGACCACTATCATGGTGTCTTTAAATGAAACTCAATAAATCATCTTCATCTAAACCTCTGTTCATTCACAATAACAACTTCTGTAGACGGATGATAAAAGTCAACCTGGTTAGTAATAAGTGAAGCTGGTAATGCTGTTTGTGGAGTTGTTCAATCCTCCTCTGCTGAGATCTTGAGAGATTTAAAATTATTTTATCTTCGGTTGATTTCATCTAATGTTGTGGTTGGAAGTCAGTTCTTGTGTTTCTCTTTCCTTCAGTGATGTTAACAGCAGGTGTTCATCATTAATGCTCAACAATAACTTAATTAATCACTTAATCACTTAATTTATTGACTGCAATATCTACTTTTAGTGAACTCAACTGAAATAATTTCAGAGTACTCATAACTATTGTTTTTTATAAACTTAAATGAATTGAGGTAATCGGTTTCCTCAAATGTAATGAGTTAGCTTAACTCATTGGATTTGAATTTGTGTGTGATCTTGTGAGCTAGCAGTAACTGCAAGTGCTCTGAGTTCATTTAAAGTTTGTCATTTCACTGTTTTTACTCAATAAAGTGAAGTTTCAGCTATATACAGTATTAAATGCAGTGTAAAGTTTAATTGTGTTTTAAGAAATATTATTGTTTTAGTGAACTCAAATAAAATAAGTTCAGAGTACTCATAACTATTGTTTTTTATAAACTTAAATGAATTGATGTAATCGGTTTCCTCAAATGAAATGAGTTAGCTTAACTTGTTGGGTTTTACAGTGTATAATTTTTTTTACGAGTAAAATATGTCTGAAGTATATTCCCATTAATATTTACATTTTGTAGCACACCAGGGTGACTAGGAACATGACATTGTCCAGCCATGACTTCTTGTTTCACTGGAGTTTAAATATGAGGAAACACAAATGCCAAATCCCCTTAATCATTCATCACAATGAGTAAAACCAAAGAATATAGTTCTGATGTGCATTAAAAGATTGTTGAGCATCACAAAATAGAACGTGGCTGTAAGAAAATAGCTAAAGAATTGAAAATCCCCATTTTGACCATCAGGGCAATAATTAAGAAGTTCCAATCAACTAAAGATGTTATGAATCTGCCAGGAAGAGGACGTGTGTCTATATTGCCTTAATGCACAGTGAGGAGGAGAGTTTGAGTGGCCAACAACTCTTCAAGGATCACAGATGGAGAATTGCAGAGATTAGTTTAGTCTTGGGGGTCAGAAAGCCAAAAAAAAAAAAAAAAAAAACTACAAAAAAACCTACATCACCTCATGATGTTTGGGAGGGTTCCAAGAAAAATCCTCCTCGCTCGTCCGAAAACAAACTAAAAAAAAAACAAATTCAGTTGTCAGACACGACTGGAACTTCAAACGGCACAGGCTTCTGTGGTCAGATGAAACTAAAAAAAGAGCTTTCTGGCAGCAAACTCGCTAGATGGGTTTGGTGCACACAAGGATAAAGAGTACCCCATGTGTACAATTTAATATACCGTTGGATCTTTAATGTTGTGGGCATATTTTTCTGCTGGAGGTCCTGGACTTCTTGTTCAGATACATGGCATCGTGGATTCTATCAAATATCAACATATAAAAAATCAAAACCTGACGCCTTCTGCTAGAAATCTTATAATGGGCCGTGGTTGAATCTTCCGTCAGGACAACGATCCAAAACAAACATCAAAATCAACACAAAAATGTGTAACTGAGCACAAAATGAAGCTTCTGCCATGACCGTCCCAGTCCCTGACCTGATGAGTGGAGTGAACTGAAGAGAAGAAGCACCAACATGGATCTGGGAATCTGCAGGATCTGGAGAGATTCTGTATGAAGGAATGATCTCTGATCTCTGGTCAGGTGTTCTCCAAACTCATCAGGCATTATAGGAGAAGACTCAGAGCTGTTATCTTGTCTAAAGGAGATTGCAACAAGTGTTTAATAAAAGGGTGCCAATATTTGTGGCCAACGTGTTTTGGAAAAAAACATTTATTTCATAATGTGATTTTCCCCCCCACTTTCAATTCATTTATTTCAATGAAAGGTTAGAATTTTGCAAATTTTTTGAATGAAAGATCAAAAGGATAATTGATGCAGATTTATTTTTTACAGACAGTTTTGATCATATTTACCAGGGGTGCCATTAATTCTAACCATGACTGTATGTGTCCTCAGAGACTCCCGCTGACATTCATGTTCCAATATATACCCTCAACTGTTGTCAAGGCAACACTCCACATGCGTTGTCAAAACGGCCCACAGAACAGAGGGGCGGGGTGAGCAAAGCTCATTATCATTTAAAGGCATATGCACTGAAACGGCGTGCTGAAAACAGAGCTGTATTTGACCAGGTAAAATTAGTGTTTTCTTACAATACTAATGAGAATTTTTAATAAAAGTATATTACAAAGTTTTCATTTAGACCCTAAAGATTCATATTAACTTGTAAAAAAATGGCATTATATGACCCCTTTAAAAGTCGGGTTATACAATACACAACATTAAGGACATCTCCAATTTCTCTTTATAGTGCAAACAATGCTTACTGTTTTCCAGTACAAATATCTAAATAAACTTAAATCAGAACACATTTACAGGAGAAGTGAAATGACTTTAGATATTGAGTCTTGTTTTCTGAAAAATGTATCAAAATTAAGTGAGTTTTTGCTTCGCATGGACAATAATCTGTTTTCCTTTTGAATTAAGTTTATTGGCAGATATTTATTCTTGTTTTGAGCAGAAACTAAGATTCCCTTTCGCATCCTGAGACACTTTGAGGAACGCCTCAGCGTGACTGATGACTGAAGCACTGCTTCTTCTCTTCCTTCCCGAGGAAAAACCCGCAAACCTCTCGCATTCACCGCTTCCAACATTCAAACTAGGCGAATGTGGAGGGAAACCATTAGAGACCACGGCGGGTTAAGTGGCAGGGCCGGAGCTGGTGGTCGATTGGTAGATCGATGGCACCTATGGTGGCCACGGAGAGACAGAAGTGTCTAAAATAAATAAATAAGTGTGCCGGACATTATCATGTATGGGCTTTAAATAATAAAGGTTTATTTTAAAGTATATCAGCCACTGTAGGCCTACCATAATTATACGGTATATATGTACATATATATATATATATATACAGTATATATATATAGCAACCTCGGTTTTGCATATTCTCACGTCACACTTTAAATCCTACCTGTTGCCTTTCACCCTCCACTTATTTAGACAGCTTTTTTGCTTTATCCATCTTTTTAGACGACTTACTACTCGTAGGGCCTACTTGCTCACTCAGCAGTGCTCACGGCGCCCCCGCCTGCTCGCGATTTTTTTATATTTTTTTTTTTTACCATCGCTTTGGCGCCCCCATGGTACTGCGCCCCTATGCGCCGCATATAGGGTGACCAGAAGTCCCGAAAAATTTGGGACAGTCCCGAAATCTAAGCTGTTGTCCCGAATCAAGAATCCGGCCCTGATTGTCCCGAAAATTATACTAAAGCAAAATCTTGAGTAGCCTAGTTATTGTCTGCTAAAACATTAAAAACTGTCCGTGGAGATTGAGTCGTGAAGAGAGCGCAAGTTGCAGCGGCCGCGATCTCAATGAATGAATGTGCAGACAGCCAGTCGTAAAGGAGTGATTTGATTTGTCGCGGCAAAAAAAATACTTCGGCAATGAATAGAGACAGAGCGTATTTATTTAAAAGCTGCTGTGTGACAAGGTGTACAGCTAACAAGCTAAATTACCCAGAAATACATTTTTATAAGCTGTCGTCCCCAAAAAACGGTTTGTTTCAGGACATAAAAGTGGATCAATTGAGACAGAGCGCAACTAGTTCTCGAACTACTCTGAGAACTACGCCCACTGGAAAGCGACATGATATTGTAAAAAAAAAAAAAAATCATAATTTTAACCATGTCGATTGCTTATTTCACCACCCTATGTGAACCTGAGAGGAGATATATTGTGCACACATAGCCATACTAAGTGTCAGGATCCCACAATTTACCCATTCTTCCTGCTGATGCTTCACGTCTTATTGCTATGCTTCACTTTTGTCTCCTTAAAGGCTGGCTTTTACGGTTTGGAAGCTTATAAAAATGTATTTCTTGGTTTTTTAGCTTGTTTGCTGTACACCTTGTCACACAGCAGCTTTTAGGCATTTCTCTGTCTTTTGTTATGTCATAAATAACAAGGAGGCAGCCTCTCGCAATGCAAAGTCAATGGAGACGGTTGGATTATGATGCGTTGCCCTGTCTCTATGACTACATATTAGACTCACCCAACTCTTTGCTCTGACTGACTCCGTCGCTCTCTGACTACGTCACCTTCTTCGTTGCTCTGGTTGGTTATAGCGCTGAAAGACAGCCGTTTATCCCGCCCCTTGGAATAAGGCATGCCAATGGAGAGTTCCCAGACCCAGGGGTTAAAAAGGGCCAGAACTGAGTTCCGGCACCTCAGATAAATTATTAAATAAATAGATTCATTAATCTCAATGAATCTCGCTGGCCCCGAGATGGACCGACTGGCTGACCAACCTCCCTTCCTCCCCGCTGAACGCGAGTGATTATAAATGTGTGAAATACACTCACGGTGGTTGAGCACGGTAAAGTTAGTTTAATGTTCGATATTTCGCCGGACATTGTTTTCCCTTGCCACTGTTCTATAGGGTCGGCAGTCTTACAAAGATATCAATAGCAGGATTAGTTTTAACATTATGTAACCATTATCTACATTCAGGCGCGGAGTTTGTGGGGGGGCAGGGGGAGCGTTGCCCCCCTGGTGGCTGAAACGGGTAATTGCATTTTTTCAAAAAAAAAAAACAATATATTATAAATATTTAAATAACACAAAACAACTAAATGGTGGTAGGTAATACATCTGATTGTATATACTGCTTTAGTAAATACATTTTTTTTTTGACAAGTGACAGGCTAACGTAAGTCCAGCGATTCTCAGCTAGCATGTAATAGCGTTGTAGCCTAGTTATCTGGTCAGACCATAGACAGTAAAAGAAAGGGGTCGGACTCGTTACACCAAAATATGGACATAAGGAGATTTTTAAAACGTCGAGCTCCAAATGACACCAATAGTCAGTCGTCGGGATCTAAGGATACAACACAAACAACAGTATTATAATAGTATACAATATATAATAGTAACAGTAATATGTTTCAAAAGTGGAGAGTATTGTGTGACTTCATTTTTCTCGTATCTCAAAATGTTTTAAATGTTTCATGAAGTAGCCTATACAACAAAATGCGAAATATAACTTGTTTTTCAATCACTCTCATTGCCACAGTGTGTTTTGAAAAAAGGAAAGAAAAACTTTTTTAAAATATTTCGTTTTGGTTGAAGATAATATTTTAACAGTGCAAAAGTTGTCCACATTTCATTGATCTACACTAATTGTGTCCGAACCAGTGCTTGAAGTGGGGAAAAAAAGGTGCCGGTACTCTCTTGCATTGGCAAATCATGACATTTGAGATTTCTACTGTGAAAAACAAAACTTGGAGATATTGCTTGTACAACAACAAATTATTGTTATTTATTAACAACATAAATGTATTTAAACAAGTCGTGTGTGTGTGTGTGTGTGTGTGTGTGTGTGTGTGTGTGTGTGTGTGTGTGTGTGTGTGTGCGTGTGTGTGTGTGTGTGTGTGTGTGTGTGTGTGTGTGTGTGTGTGTGTGTTTGCGCGTGTGCGAAAACGGAACTCCTCCAAGTGTGCAAGCAGGGCCAGCCCTGGTCAATTTGCTGCCCTAGGCAAGATTTTACCTGATGCCCCATGCATCACAGCCCATTTCACCCTGTCATTGTGTTCATGATTATTTATCCTATATATATATATATATATATATATATATATATATATATATATAGACACACACACATATTAACACAAATAGCAAGAGCATTACATCTAGCATTCAAGTCAAGTCCCATTTATTTTTATAGCGCTTTTTACAATGTAGATTATTTCAAGGCAGATTTAAAGCTTTACAGTTTTGTTGCGTTTATAATTTTGTTCAGTATATATAGCCGCTCTGGATAAAACAGTGATGTCATCATCCAAATGTCATTCATGCACAAACTATTCATTGAACGCTAGCAAAAGTGTTTGTTTTGCAGTTGATGGCAGCAATCTTCCACTAAACTATGGCACGTTTCATGTTTTCACCATGAATGAAACTGCGAAATGTCTTCTTTAATGTTAATTTTACATAAAACGTTGCTTATTTTAACCTGTAGCCTATATAAATATCATTAATAATTTAGGCAAATAAATTTAAAAAATGCCACATATCCCCTTCAAAACTGCACAACTGTAGAGTAAAACATTAATTAATGAAAGTGATAGTGAATGCGTCTAAAAAAACTGACGTGATTGTTACAAATCACACTGTCTGGGGCCTCTGGAGAACTCAGAACAACTGTTAGCATAAAGTTTAAGGTAAAAATAACTGCCATTAAATTATATATCTTACTACTATGCAATTAGATAAACTGTTCATTCATTACATTACCTCTGTCTTTATCCCCTTTTATCCTCTTCTCTTCCGTTTGGCACTGTATCTATTGCAGACTATAATGCTAATCTAAATATGTCATGTAAATTTGGCCATCCGTCACAATCAGGTACCTTTCACCATGTCTAGACCTGGCGCGAGCTGCCAGGCCCTTTTCTATGGGGTGCTTGAGTGTGTTAAGTGCCCTCAAACGAAAGCAATGCTGTCTACATTGGATGCAGCGAGGGGCGACGCTACACAACAAATTACCAACAGTAAACTGATCGCGCGCGCTCTGTTTCTGACGCACTTAAAGCACTCGCTGGGCGGGGGAAGATTGATGCGCCGGACCGGAGTCGGGGGACTTAGTTAAGTTTTTGTGGAGTTTTTTTTTGCTTTATTTTGTAGTATTTTGAATTAATGTTTTTAAAATAGTATTAGTAAAAAAAAAAATCTAAAAAAAAAATTCACTCGTTCATTCATTTTGGCGCCCCTATTGAGTGGCGCCCCTAGCATTTGCCTATTCCGCCTATGCCACGGGCCGGCCCTGTGTGCAAGTCCAAAAATACATTTATGGTGAGATTACTAGCCTACATTTTATTTAATTAAATGCATTTATGGTAAGATTATTATATTTTCATGTCAATCTGTGTTCATTTTGACCACGAACCATGCGCTGTATCTTTAATTCACCGCGTGCAGCGCAGCAGAAATAGACTCTGCGTGGAAACGATCGCTGCACTGCTGTATACGCACCGCTCCTCGAACGGATCGCCGGACCGCATCCGCGCGCAGTGTGAAAGCTCTAACTTGTTAACACAGGTGCGGAAAAAATACGCACCAGATACGCACTGCAAATGGAGTAGCCTATATGTGAAACGTGCTTGACACTGACGCTTTTTCTGTCAGTGGTAGAGTACCGGCTACATGCGAAAAGTAGCGGTACGCAAGAAAAAGTGCTGGTACGCTTATTAAAATGCAGAAGTGTACCGCCCCACTTCGAGCACTGGTCCGAACGAAGATGTGATGCGAAGTCAAGTGGCTGTTTATGCGAAGTTCTACCTGTTTACAAATATGATTGTATTGTTGTACTGTTTTTTCTTGGGTTAAAAATAAATATGTGTTTATTTAGCATTTTTGTTTTGTCCATATGTGCTAGTGCTGAGTTCCCCAATTGATAGGCCATGCAGGTCCCAGCTGCTACAATGATTTTTATTTATTTTTTTGCCCCCCCCTGGCTCGAATGTCAAACTCCGCCTATGTCTACATTAAATATTCGTTCAAAATCACCGTGCATTAATGCTGCATATTTATACCTGAGAATGCTTTGACGCGTTTCCACAACGCATGCCTGAGGGAACGTCTGCCAATTCCACTAACTGCGTTAAACGGAGCCTATAATTTGTATTATTTAAAATTACTTTTCAAATTCCAAAGCTTGTAGAAAGTTCCTATTGGTAACACTGACCTGGTAGCCTTGAGTAAATTAACTTATCTAAGAAAATGATTCATAAAACTCATCAGTTGAGCCTATGTTTGCTTTCTTCACTGACACAGACGAAAATGAAAAGACTATCCGTCAAAGTTCAGCTTTAAGAGGGGAAGAAATACGTCAGGATAAGGAGACTGAGAGAAAAAGAAAGATTAAGATGAGAAAGCAGGTATTGACAATCTAATGCACACTGACATGGTTTTAAATCAATTTATTATCCATTTTTTTGGCCTTCAAAAGTCTTAAATTGCACATATGTAGGTCAGAGAAATTTTTTCCCCAAACCCCCCTAACTACCTCATATTTAAATGCACATGGCTGTGGGGGGTGGGGGGTAATGTGGGCTGATGTGGCTAAATTTTTGGCCCAGTGTTCAGCAATTTTAACATAGTATCGTCATCATATCAGTGTTGATGGACCAAAATAAACCAATTAAAATATCAAGTAAATAAGTATTGTGATATGTGGTGCCACAGTGACACTCTTGTCCCAAAAAGTATTGCTATACCACGATACTCAATGTGTTGTCCCACGGTGAGTCATTTTTCCCTGTTGCACCTACACAAAATTTGAGGGTTCCACCACCTACCAAATCCCACTTTAACCACTGCCCAGACCTAACATCTTGATGTAGGTCGAGTATGCCAGGCTATCTCCCTCATGTTGTTCCAACCCCGTAAGACCTTCGTTCATCTTCGGAACACGAATTAAGATATTTTTGATTAAATCTGAGAGCTGGATCACTCCTCCATAGGCTCCTATGGGATTGAAACTTGCCAGCCCCGAAAGTTATTAAAGACATTGTTAAAATAGTCCAAGTGACTACAGTGGCTCAATCTTAAGTTTATCAAGCGACGAGAATACTTTTTGTGCGCAAAAACAAACAAAAATAACGACTTTATTTCAGAGATTTCCTTCTCTGTGGGTCTCTAGTCAGTTAACGTAGTGTGATAGCGTAGAGCTACGTCACACGTAGGCTCACTATTGGCCGACGCTGGTCATGTGTGTGATGCGTGTGACGTACAACAACAGAAGCGCTGCGCTGTTACACTAGTGAACTCACTCGACGCCCACAGAGAAGGAAATCAATAGTTGAAATAAAGTCGTTATTTTTGTTTTTTTATAAAAAGCATTGTAAAATGAATCCATTTGATTTTAGCATATTAATGACCTTCCTGGATCTTTTAAGTGTTGGTTACCTGGGCTTTTAATAAAGGGTCAGAAACCTCTCTGGTTTTCTTTAAAAATATCTAAATGTGTGTTTCAAAGACTAATAAAAGTATTATGGGTTAAGAATAACATGAGAGTGACAAACTGATGACAGAATTAAATTTTTTAGGTGAGCTATACCTTTAACACAATCTCAAACAGCCTTCGCTTACATCAACAGAAGGTTTTTAAGTGAATGTAGTTTTGGTTTTAAAGATATGTGTCCAAAGGAAAGAAAAACGTAGAATTTACCGCATACCGCATAAATCAGCCTAAAAATTAAGCACATGGCACCAGGAAAGTCTCAAGATCATCCATGACTATGGCTCCGTCTAGAATAACGTTGTGCAAGAAGACTCCAGATAGTGCTTGTGGAGGGAGAATCCTGGCTGTCTTCCCTTGTCACGTCAGAATCCTGATTGAAGTCTTGGGTGTGTCAATCACAGTCCTAATAAAAACAGGAACAGCAATATTAAAGTTCTGGTTGCATTACAAAATCCATATAACAAAGTATCAGGTCAACATACAACTAGCAGAGATAAATTATGGTTGTCTGATACAGACAAAATTGCATGACAAAATGTTGGATTAAAAAAAGAAAGAAAATAAATTAAACAAATGCAGAGTTTGCATGTCTGATCCAAGATAAGAGTTGAATAAAGCATATTAAATGCCTATATGTAATGTGTGTGGGGGGAATTAAAGTTTTTAATGAAATATACAGAGAAAGTTACCTGTAAACATTTGATTGAAAAAAAAAAACAGGTTTCTTTTCCAAGAATGAGAGGAAGGCCATGAAGAACTGTGCACGTACCAGTGATGACAGTGCTCTGGGGAAAAAAAGTTTAAAATGGAATATTAAATTAGCTCAAAAATCTAGTAACAAAAGAATTCAGTGATGTCAGCACTCTGATAAATATGTTACAACATAGAATGAAATATAAAAAAACTGAGCTAAAACAGTACCAGAATTTTGTTTAAGAAAGAAGCATTGACAAGCTTACCATATATTTACTTTGCACAAGAAACTCAGAAAGTCTCTTTTTAGCTGCCATTTTTATTTTATTTCGAGCAGCATATTGATCAAGCGCTGAGAAGAATTATTGCTTGAGGCTTTTGATTGCGATGCGATTACACTCTGCATTGATCTGTGAAAGAAAAAAAAAAGTTAAATTGGACTTTCGGTTAATGTATTTAAGGGATAATTGTTTGGTTTGCATCAACATGTTGGGAATGATTTCTTGTTAAATTCATCTTTAATGTATTAAATAACTTGAATGAACACAAACAGTTTGTGTGAAGGCATGGAACTGGACTAGTTCTGGTGCAGCTTTTATATTTTAAGCGACACTGCCACAAAAAAACCCCCCACAATACTCACATTTCCATTGTATATCTCATTAACAAATACTGCAAATTAAGAAAATAATATTAATATACATGTCTCATTCCACAAAACAAGCTCTGCAACTTAAGAAAATAATATAAACCTACTAAATTCTAACTATAAAGATTTATTTTAATCTAAAGAAATCTAAAAACAAAGAAATAATATAAAATGTAACAGCCCTGTTCAACACATCTAAACATCCAAATATAAATCAGTAGAGTAATCTGTAAAATATTTCCTCAGTCTAATTTGTACACACAATAAAAACATCTAAAACATAAAAAAACGTTTCTTTACTAAATACATGCAGCCAAATATCAGTGATTTGCAAATGCTAGACTGCTAGTTTCGATTAGCACAATCCAACAATTTCAATAAAATAACATCACATCCAATATCACCATGTAACGTTAAGATATTTAATCTGATTACTACACAAACGATTAATGTATATTAGGAAATTCAGAAATAAAAAAAAAACTGAAAAAACAAACACCAACTCACCTTTCCATGTGCTTCTCCCTTCAGAATCCATTTTGAATTGACTCCACCTACATGTAGAACTGCGCATGACCATTCGAAGATTTCACAATACTCATTATTTTAAGTAGAGGATAATTGATTGTATTAAGTTTAATAACTTTCCGTGCTAAAAAGTTGCCATTACTTAGTTAAACTCAGTAAGGTTAACAAATTTATAAAAAAAAAAGTTATAATCACTTAATTTTATTAGTAAGATCCGCAGTTACATTTTACAGTGAGTCATGATTGGCAAACATCCCCTCAGCATGGCAGCGTGGGTATTTCATTCCCCAAAGTGTCTCAGGACGCAGTGCAAGTTCACTTTCGAAAGGGAACGTCTCAGGCAACCATATGTTCCCCAAGAACAGGGAACGAGACAAGTAAAATCAAGTGTATTTTACTTTAAATACAAGTAAACAAAGTATTACAAAAGCTAAAAAACAATGACTTGTTTCAAGGTCCAGAAATAATCAGGCCTCTTAACATCACAGACCCCAATGGAAGAAAAGAGCAGGGAGATGCTGTTTCTACAAGCATGTAAAAATGATCCATTTCCATAAGGATGATCAGTTACTGGTTATTTGCATGCTCTGCGATGTCATTTAAATAAGGATCATTATGATGCAGCAAAGTCCAAACGGGAATCAGTCTCGGCGTCTCCACACTGAATTTCTGATCCGCAGGAGGTTTTCCATGAAAGGTAATGGATAAATAAACATTTATATTAGGAATAAAGTGAGAATGCTGAAAATAAAAGCTTTGAAAGAATAGAGAGGCTTAAAGGGATAGTTCACCCAAAAATGAAAATTCTGTCAGTAATTACTCTCCCTCATGTTGGTCAACCCCGTAAGACCTTCGTTCATCTTCGCAACACGAATTAAGATATTTTTGATGAAATCTGAGAGCTGGATCACTCCTCCATAGACTTCTTCAGGGATTGAAATTTGCTGGCCTCGAAAAGTTATTAAAGACATCGTTAAAATAGTCCAAGTGACTACAGTGGCTCAATCTTAAGTTTATCAAGCGACGAGAATACTTTTTGTGAGCAAAAACAAACAAAAATAACGACTTTATTTCAACTATTGATTTCCTTCTCTGTCGGCCTTGAGTCAGTTAACGTAGTGTGATAGCGTAGAGCTACGTCACACGTAGGCTCACTATTGGCCGACGCTGGTCATGTGTGTGTGATGCGTGTGACGTATAACAACAGAAGCGCTGCGCTGTTACACTAGTGAACTGACTCGAGGCCCACAGAGAAGGAAATCAATAGTTGAAATAAAGTCGTTATTTTTGTTGTTTTTTTGCGCATAAAAAGTATTCTCGTCGTTTGATAAACTTAAGATTTAGCCACTGTAGTCACTTGGACTATTTTAACGATGTCTTTAATAACTTTTCGGGGCCTGCAAGTTTCAATCCCTTAGAAGCCTATGGAGGAGTGATCCAGCTCTCAGATTTCATCAAAAATATCTTAATTCGTGTTCCGAAGATGAACGAAGGTCTTACGGGGTTGAACAACATGAGGGAGAGTAAATACTGACAGAATTTTCATTTTTGGGTGAACTATCCCTTTAAGAAATCTTCAGTCTGTCTGTTAATGCTGAAAAACTAAAATCTTCTGTGATATTTATCATATTGTAGCTACTCTTTGTCTCTTCTTTATTTGTCATTATTCAAGTCAAGATACATTTTTTTCCATTTAATCTGACCTTTAAGTTTGAAATGGTTGCACACTGTGGATACAGTTGCATTTTTTAAAGATAAATTGTCATGATATACTGCAAAAGTTGTTAATACACTATGCTATATTAATCTTATAATTGCTTATTGCATAACTTTTTAACATATGGCACTGCATTCCTGATGTCTTTTTTTATTATTTTATATGAGTTTCTTGTCTTGAGACTTTTCAATCTGGCCCACACTTAAGTATGAAGCCCTAAAAGGACGTGGTGGTGGAAAAAAATTAGGATGGGTGAATCTTTTTTTTTCTTTCTTTCTTTTTTTTACTTTTGCGTTCCCCGAGAAACTTTGCGTTCCCTCGCAAAACCTGTTGTGAGCTCGGACAGACACTTCCTGTTTAATGTCCCGCTGCGCTGGCAGTGCTTCACAGATCCGTACGTTAATGGAGCGTTTTATAGTGTTTGAACTTGGACTCAAATATAAAGAAATGCGGTCAGTGCTTCACTCAAGGAGTTCAGTGAAGTTGGCAATATATTCACATAGGCTGTTCAAAGTTCCCGGATATCCATGAGCTAAACGTCGTTAAAACACAAACAACACCTATTTACAATCACATTAACCAACGAGCTACAACCCAATTTTCCTCAAAACGAACTTTATAATATAAATTTGTCTCTAAACAGCCGATTGAGAGACAAGTCTGAATAAGGGGTCGTCTCGTCTGCAAAGTGTAAATCCAAAAACCCTTCTGCACATTTTACATTATTAAACATATTCAATAGCTTTACTGTGACGCACTGTAATGTCACCAAATTCAGTTCACACATCACTGCTCTCCTGCTGGTTATACTACAATACTTAATTTGATAAAAATGCATAATTTTTATGGTTATTTATTATGAAACAAAATCAACAACTTCACCCTTTTTAGAAAAAATATTCAATAACTTCACGCTGTTACACAGTAGCCTGGTCCCAACAGACTCTCGTACATTTCATTTGTACATAGACAAATGTAGTACTGAAGGAAAATGAAAATTGAGCGGAAGTACGTAGGAGGGCAGAGCCAGGCTTTATACAGTGTAATGCCATCAAATTCAGTAAGCAAATATAATGCAAAAGCTATGGTTGTAACTATTATGTTAGCTGCGTACGGTACCAATATAATTTGTGTAAACAATAGGCCTACTTATTTTTTATGTGCAATTACTTCCCAAACTAAGTGTTGTATAACCAACATTAGAGCAGTGATGTGTGAACTAAATTTGGTGTGTTACAGTGAAGTTATTGAATATTTTTCATATTATTAAATGTGCAAAAGCAGCGTAGTATGACCAGTGGGACACCATTGATGTGTAAACTGAATTGGGTGGCACTACAGTTTGTAACATTGAAGTTAATGACTATTTTTGTAATCACGTTTTTTGAGTTATATTGCACTTTGCAGACAGCAATTAACCTATATTATAAAGCTTGTTTTGAGGGAAATTTGATTGTAGCTCTACATTACTGTGATTTACTGTGTTTTAACAACGACACACTGATGATGGCTTAGGCTGAAACGCGTCTGTGTGGACATGGTATTAATAAATATACTGTCCGTGCTCACAAAAGGTTTTGCGAGGGAACGCAAAGTTTCTCGGGGGAACGCAAAAAAAAGTCTCCTTTCACAATTTTTTTCCACCACCATGTCCCTTTAGGGGCTCTGTACGTAAGAGTACTTCATCTTTTCATAATTTTAAAGTAAAATGCAAATTAATATGCATTTTTTTTTAAAACCTGCTAATATTTAATCATTATTTCCCCCCATTTTTATTTATTTCAGAGAACAAAGCTGTAAGCAACCAAGATGATCCTAAAACCGACTCCTCTACTTTTTTTATTAGGTGAGTTTGTTTCTGTCACGAACTGCTCTGAGACCAGAAAGTTTAGATCCAAATGCAGCTTTTAATAAGATGGGGTAATCCAGACACATAATCAAATGAACAGGCAACAGGTCAAAATCCAGGTAGGCAGTCCAAACAAACAAACAAACACACAAGGTTGGGAACAAGGCAAACAGGTAATCCAGAGGCAGGCAGGGGGAAGGGCAAACAGGTAATCCAGGGGCAGGCAGAGAGTCCAAAAAACAAAATACTGGGAACCAAAGAAATGCTTAGAGATGCAGTGCAACAACATACAAAACTATGCAGTGATTGAATGTGAAAACCAGGCTTATAAGGGGTGAGCTAAACAAAGTAATGACAAACAGGTGAATGTGATCAGTGATGATGAGTCTGGGCAGTGAGTTATAGGAAATGTAGTTGTGAGGGAAAAACAAAAAACTGAAGTGGAGTGCCCTCTGGTGGCTCTAAAGGGCACTCCCGCTGATGACCGTTACATAGCAGTTCAGGGGACCAGGGTGGAACAGACAGTTCAGGGGGCCAGGGTGGACCAGACAGTTCAGGGGGCCAGGGTGGACCAGACAGTTCAGGGGACCAGGGTGGACCAGACAGTTCAGGGGGCCAGGGTGGATCAGACAGTTCAGGGGACCAGGGTGGATCAGACAGTTCAGGGGGCCAGGGTGGATCAGACAGTTCAGGGGGCCAGGGTGGACCAGACAGTTCAGGGGGCCAGGGTGGATCAGACAGTTCAGGGGGCCAGGGTGGACCAGACAGTTCAGGGGGCCAGGGTGGACCAGACAGTTCAGGGGGCCAGGGTGGATCAGACAGTTCAGGGGGCCAGGGTGGACCAGACAGTTCAGGGGGCCAGGGTGGACCAGACAGTTCAGGGGACCAGGGTGGATCAGACAGTTCAGGGGACCAGGGTGGACCAGACAGTTCAGGGGGCCAGGGTGGACCAGACAGTTCAGGGGGCCAGGGTGGATCAGACAGTTCAGGGGGCCAGGGTGGATCAGACAGTTCAGGGGCCAGGGTGGATCAGACAGTTCAGGGGACCAGGGTGGACCAGACAGTTCAGGGGACCAGGGTGGACCAGACAGTTCAAGGGGCGGTGGCAGAGACGACCCTTCGGGCGGCCAGGGTGGACCAGACAGTTCAGGGGGCCAGGGTGGATCAGACAGTTCAGGGGGCCAGGGTGGATCAGACAGTTCAGGGGGCCAGGGTGGACCAGACAGTTCAGGGGGCCAGGGTGGACCAGACAGTTCAGGGGGCCAGGGTGGACCAGACAGTTCAAGGGGCCAGGGTGGATCAGACAGTTCAGGGGACCAGGGTGGACCAGACAGTTCAGGGGACCAGGGTGGACCAGACAGTTCAAGGGGCGGTGGCAGAGACGACCCTTCGGGCGGCCAGGGTGGACCAGACAGTTCAGGGGGCCAGGGTGGATCAGACAGTTCAGGGGGCCAGGGTGGATCAGACAGTTCAGGGGGCCAGAGTGGACCAGACAGTTCAGGGGACCAGGGTGGACCAGACAGTTCAGGGGACCAGGGTGGACCAGACAGTTCAAGGGGCGGTGGCAGAGACGACCCTTCGGGCGGCCAGGGTGGACCAGACAGTTCAGGGGGCCAGGGTGGATCAGACAGTTCAGGGGGCCAGGGTGGACCAGACAGTTCAGGGGAACAGGGTGGACCAGACAGTTCAGGGGACCAGGGTGGACCAGACAGTTCAAGGGGCGGTGGCAGAGACGACCCATCGGGCGGCCAGGGTGGACCTGACAGTTCAGGCGGCCATGGCGGTGCAACCTCCGCGGTCCCATCAAGGGACCTACTGCCCCCCCCCCCCCAAAAAAAAAAATTATTGGGGACAGCTTTGGGGTTATGGGCTGGAACAGACACCGCCTCAGGAACAGACACCGGCTCAGGAAGAACAGACTTGACGTGAACAGTCTCTGGCTCATCAGACATGACGTGAACAGTCTCTGGCTGGGTAGACTTGACGTGAACAGTCTCTGGCTCATCAGACGTGGCGTGAACAGTCTCTGGCTGGGCAGACGTGGCGTGAAAAGTCTCTGGCTCGGCAGACGTGACGTGAACAGTCTCTTGCTTGGCAGACGTGGCGTGAACAGTCTCTGGCTCGGCAGACGCGATATGCAATGATTGTAAAAATGAAGTGATGCTTTTAAATATTAAATAAAATACACCAGTAGGTGGCGGCAAGTCACTGTCTTTATGAGTGAGTCATCGAGTCATTTATTCATCAGTAACGAAGTGGCTGTAATTATGAATGAATCATTGACTCACACGATTTGTTCAAAGCCGCAGATTCGTTCACAAACACTGCTGTGGCTCTCGTTGGAGCTATTGTTTTGTTGTAAAAAATACGGACAATACTGTGTTTATGAACATCGCTTAATATTAATACTGTTTGTTGAACTGTTGTATAAAAGACAGAATGAGCATTACAGACAAACTAATATCCCAATTTAAAAAACAAAGTCTTACAAGGAAACAAAATATAAAATAAAAAAAGAATGGCAGACATTTAAGCCAAAGTGGCGAAGGTAAAAATCTTTGTTCTTATTTTTTAATATCAAAGAAAATAATGACAAAGATAGACATTACATATACACAACATAATATACAAATGAAATACAGAGTGCTTTATTTTTTCGGGCTAGGGTAGGTGTATTAAACACTAGCATTCAAGAACGAGATTTAATGAAAAAATATAAAAATAAAACACTACATAGTGTATAGCCTAAACTGTATAAATTATACACTGATACTTATTATAAAGTTCTCAGAGCAGTGAGTGATTTTCTCTTTGGTTTTTGTTGTTTTATCAACATTAAAGGGATAGTTTCCCAAAAAAAATGAAAACTGTTATCATTTACTCTCTTAAGTTCTGCAAGTTTTTTTTTCTTCTGTTAAAAATAAAAGTTATTTTGAAGAATGTTGGTAATCAAAACAGTTGCTTGGTCCCCAATGATTTCCATAGTATATTATTTTCCTACTATGGAACTCAACGGGGACCAGCAACTGTTTGGATAGCTACATTCTTCAAAATATCTTATTTTGTGTTCAGCACAAGAAAGAAATTAATACAGGTTTGGAAAAACATTAGAGTGAGTAAATAATGACAGATTTTTTAATTTTGGGGTGAACTAGCCCTTTAAGGAGAAGCGGCAGCATGTTTAAAGGGACACTTCACCCATTTGCATTAAGCTTTGTATTGTTAGAAACCCAGTCATATATTATAATGATAGTGGATTTTTCCTTTATTTTTCCCTGAGATGGGAGAAATAAGGATTTAAGTGTTTTACTTCCTGCTTATTATGACGCAAGAATCTTAATTTTGCGTCATAATAAGCAGGAAGTCACATTTCATTGAAAAGTGTAGAGACTACAAACACTAGCTCATCATTTATTCAGGGGGAGGGGCCCACTTACGCTACAGACCTATTACAGATCAGTGGGTGGGACTTCACTTGCCGAAATAGCAATATCCACCATCTTGTTTGGAAGCTAAGCTAACAAGCGCTGTGGAGCCAGATGGGAAGTTATGACAATGATGGAAGGAAATAAACATGATATATGCAAGAAAAGATGATTTTAAAAGTCTTCTGCTCAAATCCGATGTTCGTGGCTATCTTTACGAGCCGCAATACAGCGAAGTGTGGGATTGCCGACACGAGCGGGTAGAACGACAGGACCAGTCCGCCTCAACTCGAGCCAGTGCGGGCTCCTTGTCCGTAACAGGCAGGTCTTCTGCATCGGCTGCAGAAGCGGCAGCAGCCGCGCCCTGTTCCTCCATCAGCCATATCAGAAGACCTGCCTGTCACGGACGAGTAGCCCAGACTGGCTCGAGTTGAGGCGGACTGGTCCCTGTCGTTCTACCCGCTCACGTCAGATTGCCAACACGAGCGGGTAGAACGACATGACCAGTCCGCCTCAACTCGAGCCAGTGCGGGCTCCTCGTCTGCCTGTCACGGTCTCGCGTTCTACCCGCTCGTGTCGGCAATCCGACTGAAATATCCAGCTCCAGATTGCCAGTACTGCGGGCACCAGTAAGTTGAGGAAGCTCAGGAGGAACTATTGTTGTTACTATTGTATTGTTGAACTTTTATTGTTAACATAATTATTTTTGTTGATCTCATTATTGAAATAAATGGTTCACATTTACGTTGTTTTCCTTATTGGTGTTTTATTCCACATGTATGTTAGATAAATTTGGACGACCAACATTCCATCAGTGGAACTAATGTTACTAACCTAACGTTACTGTTACCTTACATGATAATAGAAAACAAAAATGGTCATGCCTACATATTTTTATTCTTATTTTGCAAATCCAAACTGCATTATAATGTTCGGACTTAACATTCAACATAAATAGAAACGAGGAGTAATTCAATAATGATTTCGGCAACAAACTAGATTTTTTTTCTGTGAAATGAATTTCAAACTCTGGCAGCACCCAGCCTTGTAGACGGTAGAGTGCTTTCTCTGAATCTGATAGGCGGATACCTCCTCAGGGTTGTTCTGGATTAGTGGGAGTGGCTTGCGGAGCTGTGCAATGTGGTGCATTGTGGGAGTTGTGATTTTCAGTACAAATGCGCCCTAAAGTTACTTTCTGTCTTTACTCGGTCAAGAAGACACCAAATTCGATAATTGTATTATATTTCGACTACATATATGACCCACTTTCAATAAAGATGAATGTTCCTACGGGTGAAATGCTCCTTTAATGTTAGTCTGCTCTGTCACTTTAAGACCGGCAATCATCTAAAACAGGGGTTTTCAAACTTTTTGTGTGTGTGGACCACTATTTGTAATAAAAAAATTTCGCAGATCACCTCATAATACACATAATAAAATATGTCTAAACACAGTCCTACCTGAATTAATCTGCACCTCCTAAATAGGCTTACTAGCACTAACACTATAACTGGTCATCACATCAGTACAACAGGCTAGTTAAAAAGAAAGTTTACTGCACACAACGGCTGCCACATATTTCATTTCATGGGCGTAGCCACGGGTGTGCCGGTGCCACCCACAGTGGCACACCTAATATAGATGCAGAATTCTTTTTTAATGTTTTAATAAAAACGTTTCCTAAACTTGGACTAATGTTGTTTACTTAAAATATTTGTACATTTAAAATGTATTTTAATTTTTAAATTATTATCATTAAAAAAATATCTGCCGACATTCGGAATGCCAACCAATCCGCAAACAGCCGCTGACTGGTAATACGGTTGTGCTGTTGAAGCTCGCGCAGCCTCATGAGGAGAAATGGAAACAACTGAGCGCAGATCACACAAAGAAACTTAAAGTTGCAGTAGGGAGTTTTGAGAAAATGTTGACTTAGCCTGAAATTTTTAACAAGCACAACTTCCAGGTCCAACCCCCTTGCTCTCTGCTGCGCAACAGCCCTCCCTCCACAGCTCCTCCCCCACAGCGGAGCCTGCCGTGAACGCGCAGACTAGTAAACAGGATCACCGATGACGGCGGATTATAAACAGTTATGGAACATTCACTAATAGGGACGAAACATCAACAATATGCTTTACATTGACTATGGCCTGACCATACTTTGACTACAAACTTGGTCCTCAAATCATTATGTATTTTGCAATACATGTAACTTTATAACGTTGCATTCTTTCTATAAGTTATAAATAGCTAGTAAGATAATGTTAAAGGATTAGTTCACTTTTAAAAAAAACTTTTGCTGATAATTTACTCACCCCCATGTCATCCAAGATGTCCATGTCTTTCTTTCTTCAGTCGAAAAGAAATTAAGGTTTTTGATGAAAACATTCCAGGCTTTTTCTCCATATAATGGACTTCAATAGGACACAAACGTTTCAAGGACCAAATGACAGTTTCAGTGCAGCTTCAAAGGGCTTTAGACGATACCAGACGATGAATAAGGGTCTTATCTAGCGAAACGATCGGTCATTTAAAAAATGTATACAAAACTTTAAGTTTTATAAGCACAAATGCTCGCCTTGCTCTGTTCTGTGATGCACGTTCCTGTTCGAACTGGTTCATCAAAATGAACAAATCTTTTTTCGAGTCATTTCATTCGTTGAATGAACGAAATGACTCCAAAAAAGACTCGTTCAAAATGAACAAATCTTTTTTCGAGTCATTTCGTTCGTTGAATGAACGAAATGACTCCAAAAAAGATTCGTTCATTTGGATGAACGAGTTCGAACAGGAGACTCACGAAGACAGTACGCGCTCGCGCTGTGCAAGAGAGGTGTGATCAGCGCGTACACGAGCGTGATTGACACTGCTAAGACATTCCTCCTGGCTCTGATTGGTTGTTTCTGACCGGGAGCGGTGTATTTCTGCAAATGGCAATAGGACCACAGGGAGGAGCCAGAGGAGCTTGATTTTTTCCACAGATTATCTGTCTCATATTCTACTGTCAGGACATAAGGACAGTTTTAACAAATATTTGTTTACAAAAGCTACCTACTGGAGATTTAATGAACATAGAGCGGTTAAAAAATGAATGTGGAGTTTTTATATTTATAACATATGATATGATACAGTTAAGCAACATCACAGTGACCACGAGTGCTGAATACCATCACGATTGAAAATATGACACTGATTTCATATGACAGTTCAATAAACAAGTAATTAATATCAAGTCACTTACATTTTAGACACAATATTGACTGTTTTTGTTCTATTTGAGCAGCGAAAATAGTTCCAAACAAACATCCCAAGAACCACAGCGCAGCTCACCGGAACACATAACTGCATTAATGAATGATTCAGCGCTTTGAATGAATCGATTGAGTCAAAGATTCAATGACCCATTAAACAACTTATTCATTCCTTAACGATGCAGCCGTTTGAACGAATCATTTGAATAAATGACTCAATAACTCACTCATTAAGACGGTCACCTGCCGCCCCCTACTGGTGGTTTAGTTTCGTGTTTAAAAGTAGGCTATCATTCTTTCCAATGTCATATTTGTATCTTCAAAAAATATTTAAAACAATCTCATAACATTATTTAATGCAGTTGTAATTTTTCAGTGTAAATTAATTAATTTGATTGGTAACAGCATAGTGTCTTATTATTTCAATTGAATTTATTGATCAAATCTAAGAATTTAAAATGAAAGATGAAGCATAGGCCTACATTTAAACCGATTTCTGGATTTTTACTTGGACAAGAGAATGGCCGATTTACTTGTTCGAAGGACAAGCACATGTAAAGCCTTAATGTTGAGCCCTGAGTTATATTTTATATACTGTAGGCCTAGTATTATGTTTATGTGGCAAGCCAGTTTTACACATCAGCCCAGTCTATTCTGTAAAGTTAGTGATACGCCGGGTCCGAGTTTTTTTGCACATTAATTTGACAATAAATGTGGCACACCCAGTTTTTCTTATGCACACCCATAGACGCTTTTCTAGTGTTTCATTTATTTATTTACTGAAGCGCCCGAGGGCATACGTTCATTTGAACAACAGGCTTATTTCCATAGCAATGGAGTATGAAATCTATGCAGTAATAAGAACACTTGGATATAGTCAACATTTCAAAACCTTTGGCGATTTTAGGGGATTATTAATCTTCAGAGTTTTACAAGTCCTCAAAAAGTAGGCTTGAGTTTGTCCACAGCACATCCGCAAAACATTTCAGAAACGCGAGATCAAGAAACTAACTGGAAATTAAAATAAAAACAGGCCTTATTCATTCCATTTATAAACATTTCGTTACCCATGCCTCTCTTCAGAGAACCTGTTGCTATCCACCGATCCATGTTGTGGTTCTAACGGCACTGAACTTGAACGTCACGGCCGAGCGCCACTAGCCTATTTTAGTAATCACACAATAACTTGACAATTTAATTTAAATTTTATATCAATATAGGCCTACATATTCTTTTTACTTTTTATTTTTTTATGGGAATTTCCTGGTAAAATGAAGGTAAAAAATATTATTTCATATTTTATTTTGCCTTTCCACGGACCACCTGCAGTACCCTCACAACACCTGCAGTACCCTCACGGACCACTAGTGGTCCGCGGACCACAGTGTGGGAATTGCTGGTCTAAAATACATGCATATGACACGCATCTGATTTCTCTTAAAGGTTTGTTTTCACTTTAGACATAAGCAACTATGTTTAGGTTAACCATGCGTCTATTTGACATTATTAGCTCAATAAGACTCGAAAGATAACTTAGTCCAGTTTTCAGGGGCTGTTTGACAGGATTTCAGTGCCTGTGCGCTCAGAAAAGTGCATGTTAGAACAGCGCATCAGCAGAATGAAATGTTTAACCGACAAGGCTTTAACGCAAATGCAAACAGTGAACTTTGTGAATTGCAGTATCCCATGAGTGTAACTCTACCTCTGCGTTAACATGTGATGTGAATCGTCTTATTGTACAGTATGTTGAGATCAGCAACAGAACACTGTTGCCTACGATACTACGATATTTCTTCAAAAGAGGATCATGGAGATATTTTTATCGTCCACGATCAAAAATTGTGATATCACACACCTCGCACACACAAGTTGCACATAATTGACTTAGCCTATTTGACATGTTGCACATTATGAGTTAGTTGACATGTAGGCCTATAGCAATTTAATGAGAGTTAGTTGTCGTTTTTGCAAATTAATGACTGGCATTTGCTGATATTTAGAACTTCTAAAGTGAACTAACGGAATTGTGTAACCAAACTTCTCATAGCCTATAGCTGTAGTAAGAAGAACTAATAATAAACCAAAATGTTTAACCTCACAATCTATATCTATATAGTATCTGTGCTGATTTAAAATCAGATTCTCTCCTTCCAGAATTGACTGTCAATAAAATTACAGATCAGAAACTAAATGAAACCTGCTGCTGTTTTATTTAATTCTGTGTTGTCGACAGGCTTCGTGTCGAACACCTCGTGTTACTTCATTCTGATCCAGGAACCAAAGACCTGGACCGAAGCCCAGTCATTCTGCAGGGAGAATCACCTGGACCTGGTCACGGTTCAGAGCGATCAGGACAGATCTAAGATACAGGAGATCTCCAGCTCTGTGAGTTTTGATAGAGGCTGGATAGGAATGTACGACGGCCTATGCGCTTGGCGCTGGTCCTACCGAGATAAGGCGTTAGTGTTTCAGAACTGGGGGATCTCGGGAGACACGACCACCAGCACTCAGAGGAAGTGTGGCGTGATTTCATATAACGGAACCTGGAAAACGGCCTCTTGTGATGAAAAAAAACACTTTTTTTGCTACCAGCGTAAGTTTTTATTTTATTTTATTTTTTATGGGGTTGTAATGAATTGTCATTTTCTAAAGCCTTGTCTCATTTTGCAGTTGCATTGCAAGCATCTTTTGCATTTATTGCATTTGGCAGATAGGCTACTTTTAAAGTGAGTTGCACTACATTGTAGGCAGGGGCGGCGGCGTCAGCCGATTTTGCCGGGGCTTCAGCCCGGAATGTTTTGAGTGCAGCCCCGAATGTATTTTGAAAAGTCGACTGACAATATGAAACCGGACAATAGCCTATGTAAACCCCCGAAATCATAAGTTGCCTTATTTCATTGTGCTTTGGCTTTGCTGCTGTCTCTGACTGATGATTGTTGAAATCTGTCTCTCACACAGAGACGCACCACGTGAGTGATTTCAGCCTATCCTAGAATATCTCCAGGATCTGCGCGCAACAGCAAACAAGCAATAAAAATAAAATAAAAAATAACGCTGTCAGCACCGCTGCACAGTCCTCTGTGTTGTCAGGCTATATGTCAGTAAAACTCAGAAAAACGAACTTTCCTCTCGTGTCAGCCGTGTGCTCGCAGCGCACTCTTCAATAATACACGCAAATGCGGCGGGCCCTGTATCACGCAAAAGAAACTACGAGCATGTACCGTCGCGTTCTGTCGTCAGTTAAGTATTCAAAAATAACCACAAGGGAGATTAAAGCTGCGTCAAAACTCTATGTCGGGGCTTTGGTATTCATTTGTAGGCTACATACATGTTACACATTTTGGCTCATTTTTCATTATTAATATTCTAACATTTTATCAATATTGCAAACAAAGTCATCAAAACTTACTTGTGTCATAATTTTTTTTATTTTGTGACCAAAAATGTGAAAAATACACCTAGCCTAAATGACCTTTGTCTAGATCTGTAATATTATTTCCTTTGTATAATGAGCTTGTCTTTGTTTTAAATTATTTTGTATTTTTATTGTTAACTGCTGCGCAGTCATGTGATTTAGTCAGCTTGATTAACATTATACAATGTATTCCTATTTAACACAGATGTTCTTTTCTAATTACAGAAACTATAAGCACAATTCATAAGTATAAATATATATATTTATAAAATGTATAAGTAGCCTATATATATTTGTATTGTCCTCGAATTGTATGGTCCTTTTCACCGTTTGTATCGCTCCGCTTGTCTGTGTTTGCCCAACTTGCATCATTAAGCCAGTAGGTGGCGACAAGTGACTGTCTTTATGAGTGAACAATTGAACTTTAATTGAACTAATTAGTGCCAAAAACATTGATTAACTTAAGAAAGAAAAAAGTTGCTGAAACCAATCTTTAATGCTAATATATAAATTGCTCATTTGCCTCTGGACACAAAAAGATTGCACTGGTGTTTGATTGAAATGTAACATCTATGCAAAATAATCCTTGAAAGATTTTATGTGATTGTGTATTGTCAACAATAACCAGAAACATTCTGCATTTCCATTCATTTCAACATTTATCCTCATTCTCATAAGAATCTGTTATCTGCTTGACCAATAATTGACGCTACTGCCCACTGACATGCTTTTGCATTTTATTGTTATCCAATTTTTTTGACCTTCAAACACCTTAAAATGCACACATATAGGTCTAAGAAATACAAATTTTCTCGGGGGAGAATGCCCCCGAACCCCCCGAACTACCTCACATTTGAATGTGCGTGAATGTGTGGTAATGTGGGCTGGTGTGGTTACAGTGCCAGGGATGGATTTTTTTAACCAGTCTGCCCCTGCGTATAGGCCAGCAATATACATTATTCTCTCTATCGAATCATGTTATCTTATTACCCACCCCAGCCCCTGATGTTTCGGGTTCAGCCCCTGATGTTTTTAAAAGCTAGAAACGCCCCTGATTGTAGGTACAAAAGTTTGGAATTATTACGATTTTTTAATGTTTTTGATCAAAAATACAGTAAAAACAGTGATGACTTTTCTATGTAAATATATTTTAAAATTACATCATTCCTGTGATCAAAGCTGAATTTTCAGCATCACATGATCTTTTAGAAATCATTCCATTATGTTATTATCAATTATTAGTGGTGCTCAATAATTCTTATTATCAATGTTGAAAACAATTTTTGCTGCTATATATTTTTGTGGAAACCATGAAATGGTTAACTAAAAAACTAAACTAAAAAAATGTCGGACACTACCATTCATGACATTTGGGGGTCATTTATATTTTTTTTAAAGAAAAATACTTGTATTCAGCAAGGACGCATTAAATTGATCAAAAGTGAAAGTAAAGTCACTACAAAAAAAATGTAAGCAACAATGAATACATCGCGTCTAGTCTACGTCTATTTTATGAACAAATCACAGACAAATTACAAGTACAGATACTAGAGTATCAAATTTGTAAAGAGTAATTTTGCTAGATTAAATTTACTCGAGTAAATTTGTTCGGCTGAAATATTGAGAGGCGGCTTTTTGCTGAAGAACATTATGACTGGTTTTATTGAACACCTCTAAATTAATTTACAGTTAATTTAATTACCAAAACTTTATCTTAGGTTTCGGCTAAGTGGAAATATTGTCTGTGCATCACTAGGTTTCTGACACATTTAATAGTTTCCTCATCAAAGCCTTCTGCAGAAGCTGTGTCGTCAGTGTAAGCGTTTTGCACTAACATGATGTTTCTCTGTTCTGACATAAACAGGTACAGGAAACAAATTTGTTTTCTATCAAGCCAAACGGACGTGGCGTGAAGCTCAACTTTACTGCAGGAGGAACTACGTCGACCTGGCCATCATTGGAAGCCTCTCTGACAACGCTTACATAGTAAATTTATTCGTTACATACAGCGGAGATGAGGCCTGGATCGGCTTGTCCAGGAACTTGTGGCTGTGGTCTGACCAGAGCAAAGTGAGCTGGCTGTCAGTGAAATGGTCTTCAGGAGAGCCTGATAATAGAGATGGGAATAGAAAGTGTGCGTTTGTCTATAAGACCGGATTGATCGGGGATGAAGAATGCTCGCAACGCTTACCTTTCTTCTGCAGTGAGTGTTATTTATGCCTATTTCGATAAACTGTAGTTCTATAAACTTAACTAAAATAACTGTAAAAAATAAATACAGATATTAAAATATCCGTTAAAAATATCCCCTGGATTTTAAAACAATGAAAAGTAATTTCTTTAAGTGAAAGAAAAAAATATTGCAAGATAAAAAAATGTTGTTACAGCAACATCAACACTTTTTTTTTTTGTTTTGTTTTATTTATTTATTTATTTATTTATGCATGTGAATACTGTATATTTTTACTATGCATCAATGAATGCAAGATCATATTCAGGTGTTTATCTGTCAAAAACACAAAGAATTACAATTAAAAAGCAAAAATATACTGTAAACTGAACAATTTTTTTCAAGTTTTTAAGGCAGCACAAAATTCTTAGGTTGAAAAATTGTTTTACAGTTAATACTGTATTTAATTTTTACAATGAAATCAGTGCAAGGTCATCATCTGGTCATTGTCTGTCAACAAAAACAAAAAAATTGCTGTAAAAACAGAAAAAAAAGCAAAGAATGACAAATAATCAAGAATACTGTAAATTCACACTACATATTTTACATATTTTTTACACAGCACAACATTTTTTAAGTTGAAGCAACTATTTGCAGTAAATACTATATCCATATTTTTTACAATAAAATGAGTGCAAGATCCTTTTCAGGTCATTCTCTGCCATAACAGCAAAATTAATGTTAAAAAAAAAAAAACAATTTTAGTTAATCAAGAGTAAAAAAACCTGTGAATTCACACTACATTTTTTAGTGTCCAGTGTTGTACAGTTTTTACGAATGCTGTTCTCTTGATTCTTCATGAAGTGTGTGTGCTTGTGCGTGTGCGTATGTGTGCGTGTGTGTGTCAGATAAAAGGAGTCAGATGCAGCTGGTGCGCGTGGCCGTGAGATCCGCCGGGCCTCTGGATGAAGCTGCAGTGAGGAGAGCTGTAGAAGAGAAGGTGAGATGATCGTCTCTCATGACTGAGCTCGTCTCCTCACTGACACTGACACTGATGATGAACTCCAGCAGATCCTCTCAGAACAGAACATGGACGCTGGATCCAGTGTGACATGGAGAGTCCAGGCTGATGGGAAGATCTTCCAGCTGCAGGAGAATAACACACGAAACAAGACATCAGTCTGTTCCAGAGATCATCCACATCCCTGAGGAATTCTCTGACACTTTCATTTTACAGTGTCCTAGAACTTATTATAGTATATTAGTTGCATGATTATACATGCAACTAAACCTTATATAAGGACATGTTCATTTATATTACACAGAACTTTATTTTATAATTGCACTCTTAAAAGGACACTATAAAATTAAGTGTAAATTATATTCGTTAGCTTAAATTGTTATTTTTAGGAATGGGCTTTTCAAGTAATTTATGTGATTCATATTACATTATTAATATAATAATAAGTACTTGGTTATTTCAAACTTAAGATTTCAGATAAAAATATAAGTATGAAACTGTGTTTATACTCCAACACAATCTCATGAAAATGCGTATCTATACCACGAATGTTATTTCTCCTGCCATTTATACACTAAAAATGGTTTTAGCGTGCATATGCTACGCACTGAAACCCCTTGGGTAGGATTTGTGTGTGTGTGTGTGTGTGTGTGTGTGTGTGTGTGTGTGTGTGTGTGTGTGTGTGTGTGTGTGTGTGTGTGTGTGTGTGTGTTTGTGTGTGTGTGTGTTTGTGTGTGTGTGTGTGTGTGTGTGTGTGTGTGTGTGTAGGCCTATTACACGCCATAAAGTGCGTATCATATGCACGCGATAACTGCCGGTGAAATAGATTTTTGCATTAATGCTGTTTTTGGCTTCTTTCTCCCACAACCTTTAAAGCCTTAATAATCTTGACAGTAATATGAGTGAACCTATAGGCTACAGTCTTTGCTACAGTGTTACTTCTTATGAATAAATTGTTTACTGCCCTCTTGTGGTGATACAGAGCTCGGGTCTACTGTAAATGATTTTGAAATGCAGAAGAAAGGTTGGTAAAAAAAAAAAAGTATATATATATATATATATATATATATATGTATGTATAGTGGCGGGGGAGCAAACGACAGACAGATTGGGAGTGGTGTAAGCCTCTGAGAGGCATTTAAATTAAATGAACATAAAATGTCCAAAAATGGGGAAATAAAGTGTTAAAACAAAAGGGGATCTGGGTCCTCATTTATAACCGTTGTGTACGCACAACACAGGCCCTGAAAGAGGCATACGCCACTTCCGACGCATAAGTTGTGATTTATAAAAACAAACTTGACGGGAAAATTTGCGCACTTTCTCCGAAATGTATTTTACACTATTTGATTTATTTATTCAAAAACAAGGCAAGGATGGGCTACTAAATGATTTTTATTAATGTAACTAATGTGACAGTACATCCACATTTCATATTTTCCTAATGTCTTGTACCGTTAAACATGTTATCACATGGATGAAAAATCATATGCAAATGATACGCAGATGAGGATATAGTAAAACTAGGCGTTATAAGCTCCATATATGGTTGTTTCGGGGAGGAGACGCATGTGCGCACAATCTTCCGCTAACTGGGATTTATAAAGTGAATTATGCGCAGGTTCTGACGTACGCACGGTTTTATAAGTCTGAATATTTTTTTTTTTGCGTACGCCATTTTTGGCTTTCTGGTGCACATACACCTTTAGTAAGGATCCTACACACAGTTTTATAAATGAGACCCCTGGGGCCTCATGTATCAATCTTGCGTACGCACAAAAACTTTGCGTACGCCAGCTTTCACGCTCACGGTCGGATGTACTAACAGTGAAATTAACGTGAGAATGTGCGTTCCTCCACGCCAATTTCATGACTGGCGTACGTACATTTCTCATAGTTTTTGTTCGTCGGCGACTCGGCAATGAAGTTAAGTTGCAAACATTACACAACGAATTGTTCTACAAGTCTATCGCACTACCACCTGTGGGATGCATTGCTATTAATTTGCAATTTATAAAATAATTTACATATATTGTCACACGAGCCTTATGGGATTATTCTATCAATTATGCAATTAAGTAAGAACATATAAAAGCATATGATATTCCCATATGATGCAGCTGACCAGCCAAACATTAAAACGCAATTTGCAGCGATAGCCGGTTTTCCTAATGTAATCGGAGCGATCGACTGCACACGTATTACTATAAAGGCGCCATCTGAAGAAGAATTTGCATATGTGAATCGGAAACATTTCCATTCAATAAATGTGCAGATAATATTGGTTACCTTCGTGGCAGTCCTGTAGTAAATCCGAGTCTCCCACAGCAGCGGATACTACTCCAGAGAGTAAAGTGTCACCCATAATTGAGGCAATTCTCTGACCCCTTTACCACTGCTTGTTCTGCCCACACTTTGTCGGTGCGCAGCAGTCCTCCATTTAACGTCCACACTCTAAAAAGAGATGTGTCAAAAAACAACACATGTGATGTGTAGATAGCATTTTGACACATCTTGTGTAGATTTTAACGCACAATGTGTGTTAAAATGTAACTCTGGATAGAATAGCACTGAGTGGAGGAGAGTTTGTGTTTATGAAAAATTATAGGTATATTTTATATGGTATCCCATAAAATGCTCTAAAATAAATAAAGCAATACATTCAATTAAATAAATGTAATCTTAATTCATGAAAACTTTTTTTTTGGCAGCCAATCACATCATGTCTCTTTTCAGTGTCTTTTTCAAATGCTGCTTTCACTTGTTATTAATAACCAGATTAACTTTATTTCTGTCAGACTCTACAGAAGCTCTTATTGAGAATTAACAGGTTTTGTGTTGACGATTCATTGAATGTTTCATTTAAAGTCACCAGAATCGTGATTAGTGTCAGCTTTATCTGGGCTCTTGACCCTCAACTCTTTCATAGTTATTAGTTTTCTCTGATTGCTGTAAATGTGTTTTTATTTCGCACATTTGAAACAGCAGAGAAAATCCTTGGGTAAAATATGCTCAGATGGTAATATTATCATCATGGACATGTAGATTTCTGAGCTCAGCAAGAGTTTATTATTTGAGAAATAAGTGTTCTATATAAAAGATGATTTTTAACAAATGTGAGCTTATTGCAAATGACTTAATTTTGAAAAGCATAGTTGGTACAGAGTCTTACAGTATAAGGTATCAAACAGACTTCAAGAATCAGCGTATGAATCTCAACAATGGTGACAAATAAAAGCTTCATACCGCAATGCATGATGGGAGCCATTAATGAGTTGTGATTGGTGGCAGCCACTGCAACATGCTTTATTATTGTCACCATTGTTGAGATTCACAGGCTGATTATTGATGTCTGTGTTTCTAAATAAATTCATTTGAAAGTATTTTGATCAGAACAATGTTTATTAAATATTTTGGATTATAAGAAACATACTGATATTCATATATGCTGCAGAATCACAAAACTGGTGCTACTAAGTTAAACATACCTATCTCAACAAGTTTCATTTTCAGATCACAGCATGATTATGCCAAAATACAACCAACACTATCAGATCACACATTTCTTTGTTCGTTTGACTGTATAAATAAATAACAGCAGAAAGACAAATTTAAAGTGAATGTATAAGGGTCAAGAGCCCAACTAAAGCAAACACTGATCGCCATAACGGTGGCTTACAATTTGTGACTTTCTCCTTCAATGATTCTGCTTGTTAACATCAGGTGTCTTCAATAATGCTCAAACATCACTAAATTAATCACTTAATTATCTCATTAACTTTAACACTCTTGAGTGTTAATTTAACACTGGAGTTTGTGCTGTGTAGTAAATGCCACTCCATCTGAAAGCAGGTGAAGGTGATTTACTACTAATCAAGGAACCGGCTTTACTGACGAGATGCGCATAACAATATCGTGCGATATATCGCCCAGCCCTACATCCATATACTCATAAACTTGTTCAGACCAGCTCTTGCTGATTATGACATCATCAAGAAACATTTGATCAACTTATCTCTCTCCATAGCAAACGTATTTCATTAAAATACAATTAAAGCAGCCAGAGACAAACTGAAAGAAGAGTAAAGGGTCAAGAGCTCAAATAAAGGAGCCATTAATCACGATTCTGGTGACTTCAAATAAAACATTCAGTGAATCATCAACATCTAAGCCTCAGTTAATTCTCAATAAGAGTTTGTCTATGTAGATTCATGATGTCTAAACCATCCAAATGTTCAAACAAACTCTTTATTAAACGTCACTGGACTCCATAAACACGTTAACAATACGTTTCAGTGTTCATCCAAACACTCAGTTGTAAAAACACAGGAAGTAACTCTGGCAAATACACACCGATTACAGTCACATGTGACACATATCTGACACAAGTTGTGTAACTATAACACATTAGTGTGTAAAAGGTTTCAACACACTTCTGTGTAAGAGGAATAACACATTAGTTGTGTTAAAGGTAATACAAAATGTGTAGCCCTAAACACAGAGGTGTGTTAAGATATAACAGGTTGTGTGTTAAATTTGACACAACATGTGTAGTCCCTGAGCACACACACTACATGTGTTAAAATCTACACAACATGTGTTGTCCTTGAGCACACACACCACGTGTTAAAATCTACACAACATGTGTTCAAATCTACACAACATGTGTTGTCCCTGAGCGCACACACTACATGTGTTAAAATCTACACAACATGTGTAATAGTTAACACATATCTTTTTACAGGTTGTGTTGTTTTCAACTCATCATTTTATAAGAGCGTGCCGACACTCACCATCACTGTGAATGGTATGCAGTGTTTGCTATGTTCTCAAACATACAGGCCAGTGTAAATACAAGTTATTTATATAAAATATTTTGTCAGTTGCTACACTTTAAATAATTCAAAGTGGGAACTCTATTAACTGTTGTCTCTCCTGAATTTTTGTCAAAAGCAGCATTATCAGTTATGGGTTGAAGTGTGAATAACTGAATAATGTCCAGTACAGTGAGTCTGTCCAGTCATTGAGCTTGAGACATTGTCTTGTACTTTGTGTGCACATACATTCTGTACTCGACTATTGATTAAACGGTTAATATTTTTGCATCTGGCCCATTCGCTTTATTTTTTAAAATGACACAATGTGTGTGTTAAAATGACTTGCACATTTATTGTGTTAAATTTGACACAACATGTGTTGTCTCTGAGCACACTCACTATATGTGTTAAAACTGACACAACACATCTCTTTTTAGAGTGTACATTTTTGATTCCACATTAATCCATCAAAACACAAGTAAACACATCTTTGTGTAAAAATAACACATCTTTGTGTTGACCTAGTTGACACAATAGATGTGTTAAAGAAAGGGACACATAAGTTGTGTCAAATTTGACACAATATGTGTTGTCCCTGAGCTGATTCAGCACATGTGTTAAAATTTAACAAATTATGTGTTGTTTTTAACACATCTGTTCTAAGAGTGCACCTTTACATCAGACCATTTTTTTTAAGGTCATTTGCAGTGCGACTTTCAGATCCCACCGCATTGACGGCATCAGCCAAACTCTCCCACTCATATTTTTTCCTTTTGTTATTAATTCCGGAGGACAAAGTTCCAAATATTTTTTTTTCTCGTTTCTACCTCCGATAGTAGCACCTCCGATTCACTTTCTGTAAAGTTTCGCACGCGCTTCTCTCTCCTTTGCTTCGGCGCGATGGGGCGGCGGCTTCGGCATCGCGGCTTGTCCTCTCTCTAGTCCCCGACAACGTAGGGGAATAGCGGCCCGTCACGCCCGTTTCACACATACTCTGTTTGCAGTGCGTATGCGGTGCGTATTTTTTTCGTACCCATGTTAACAGGATAGAGCTTTCACACTGCACGCGGGTGCGGTCCGGCGATCCGTTCCAGGAGCGGTGCGTATACAGCAGTGCAGGCTTGTTTGAGATGCGCCTTGCCTCGCCTGAAATGTAGTCGAGAGTAGCGGCTGCAGTGAGAGAAGGAGTGAAGAAAGTGCAGGCAAGTCGGACAGTTCTCGCTTCTCGCAGTGGATCTGACACCTGCGAGATCAATGATGGATATCGCGGGATTCACGCTGGTGCAGTGTTGCTAATAAATTTGATGTAATTTAAGTTCTGTTGCTTTTATATGAGAATAAATATAATGAACAATACACCCAAAGTACTTATTAAATTCCATTCCAAATAAGTGTTTATCAATCATTTTTCTTTAATATATATTTTTTTGTGTGTGTTTTACTTTTTATAATAAAATGACATTGCATAACCCATAGAGATCGCACTGTCCGAGAGTTTGGGAATATTCACACAACATCCACATAAAACATGATATTCGAGTTTTAAAATCAAAGATTTTAATCGGGGGAGGACATATCTGGCATGTAGCAGCCATCGGATGCGGGGAGGAAAACATGGTGAGTAACCTCTATTGCAACTTCCACGATGACTTCAGATAAGACTTCTAGCGTGAAGAAAGAGATTCTGACGTAATTGTCGCGCCCATGCTATTTGTACTGCCCGCGGACCGGTCAGCATTTTTTTTTTTTACTAAAGCAGTTTATAAAATCAGATGTATTACCTACCACCATTTAGTTGTTTTGTGTTATTTAAAATATTTATAATATATCTTTTTTTTTTGTTGTTGAAAAAATGCAATTACACGTTTCAGCCACCGGGGGGGGGCAATGCTCCCCCTGCAGGGGGGGCTGCTTTAGTAAATTGCTTTAGTAAAAAAAAAAAAATGCTGACCGGTCCGCGGGCAGTACAAATAGCATGGGCGCGACAATTACGTCAGAATCTCTTTCTTCACGCTAGAAGTCTTATCTGAAGTCATCGTGGAAGTTGCAATAGAGGTTACTCACCATGTTTTCCTCCCCGCATCCGATGGCTGCTACATGCCAGATATGTGCGGGTCCTATTGACTCGCTCTACCCAAACAAGGATCTACCGAGGCCGCACTCACGGACGACAGGCATGTGCCGGTCTACCAGTGCGCGCCGTCAGGGGAATAAACCCGGGCATCAGCAGGGATGAGGCCCACTGCCGCCAGCGGCCGCTGGTGGGCCCTCTCCCGCCCAAAGACTGTTGACCCTGCCCGTCGCCACTCCGGTCCCCTTCGCGGGCTCGCTAGAAGGACTCGACGCGATAGGCTTCGTCGAAAAGGATACTTTTATTATTTTACTTTAGCCCGGTATCTCAGCCAGGCTACTTCAAGAAAGACTCCGTCTTCCACGACGTCCTATGGTAAGTCATGCGCAAGACGCGTCCAGAGAGACGAGGCAAGGCCATGGCTCGGTGTCTAAAGGCGCGAAAGTGTGATGCTATGAAGTCTCTATTACGGTCCAGCCTTGATCGATGTCTCTCTTCGTCGGTATCTCGTCCCGCCTAAATTCGGCTACAGCCCGCCAAACGGTCCGAACCCGAATGAACCGGTTCTTCACCGTTGGCAGAGGGCGGGACCGGGAATGTAGCGACACAGGCCACGGAGAGCGCCGCGCCAGACGTGGGTCCTTCCCTGGCTTGCCTTTAGACGCCCCGCTCTGGTAATGGAGGAGCACAGCTTACAGCTTATGTCGTCAGGCTGCCCTGTATCCTTCAGTGCAACTGGCCATTCTGATTTAACCACGTATTTACAGTTGTTGTCGCTACGCCACTGACGCTGTGTTTATGTTCACGTGCACACTGATATGTGCTATGATTTGCGCTGTTATATGTTGCCCTGTTTCTTCAGTGCGAATGGCTATTCTGATTACCACGTATTCACAGTTGTTGTCGCTATGCCACTGACGCTGTGTTTATGTACACACTGCACACTGATATGTGCTATGATTTGGGCCGTTATATGTTGCCCTGTTTCTTCAGTGCGAATGGCTATTCTGATTACCACGCATTCACAGTTGTTGTCGCTATGCCACTGACGCTGTGTTTATGTACACACTGCACACTGATATGTGCTATGATTTAACTGTTATGCCCTTATATATTGCCCTGTATCCCAAAGTGCAACTGGCCTTTCTGATTTAACCTCGTATTCACAGTTGTTGTCGCTACGCCACTGACGCTGTTTATGTTCACACTGCACACTGATATGTGCTAAGATTTGCGCCGTTATATGTTGCCCTGTTTCTTCAGTGCAAATGGCTATTCTGATTACCACGTATTCACAGTTGTTGTGCGATGAAATGACGCTGTGTTTACGTGCACTCTACACACTGATATGCGTTCATGATTCATCCAGCTATAAATTGCCCTGTATCCTTCAGTGCAACTGGCTATTCTGATTCATCTATGTATTCTCAGTTGTGCGATGCCACTGACGCTGTGTTTATGTACACTGATATGTGTGTGTTATGCTTATGCCACGATATTGCCCTGTACCCTTCAGTGCAACTGGCTATTCTGATTACTACGTATTCACAGTTGTTGCGATGCAACGGACGCTGTGTTACGTACACACTACACACTGTTATGTGTATGATTTATGCCGTTGTTGTCCTGTATCCTTCAGTGCAAATGGCTATTCTGATTACTACGTCTTCACAGTTGTTGTGCGATGCAACTGACGCTGTGTTACGTACACACTACACAGTGTTATGTGTTGGGATTTAAGCCATTATATATTGCCCTGTAATTTTCAGTGCAAATGGCTATTCTGATTACTATGCAGTACGTATTCACAGTTGTTGTGCGATGCAACTGACGCTGTGTTTATGTACACACTACGTGTTATGAATTTTGCATTGTGTATTGCCCTGTATCCTTCAGTGCAAATAGCTATTTTGATTACTACGTATTCACAGTTGTGGCGCGATGCAACTGACGCTGTGTTACGTACGCAACTCACTGTTATGTGTAATGATTTATGCCATTATATATTGCCCTGTGTCCTTCAGTGCAAATGGCTATTCTGATTACTACGCAGTGCATATTAACAGTTGTCGTGTGATGCAACTGACGCCGTGTCTATGTACACTCTACACACTGTATGTGTTATGATTTATGCCGCTGTACATTGCCCTGTATCCTTCAGTGCAAATGGCTATTCTGATTACGTACACAGTTGTTGTGCGATGCAACTGACGCTGTGTACACGCTACGCACTGATGTGCTATGATTACGCCGCTAAATATTGCCCTGTATCCTCAGTGCAACCGGCTATTCTGATTTACTATGTATTCACAGTCGATGTCGCGATGCCTCGAACGCTGTGTTTTTGTACACACTAATGTAACTATGCTATCGCGTTGCCCTGTATCCTTCAGTGCACCTAGCTATCCTATCTAACTGTGCATAGTCACAGTTTGTCGCTACGGCGACTTGCGCTGCATCTGTGTACACACTGAAGCGTTAAGCAGTTATGTTGCTAACGTAACTGACCATTATGTGAACTGTGCATATTCATGCAGTTTCGGTCGCTTCGTCGGCTTGCACCGCATTATACACACAGATGTTTGAAATGTGCACACTGATGGGTAATGCTGTTATGTTGCCCTCTATCCTTCAGTGCAACAACCAGCTATCCTATCTAACTGCATATTCAGTTCTGTAGCTATGGCGACTACACTGCACAGACTAGGACGTGTTTTTGCTATTTTGTTGCCCTGTTTCCCTTCAGTGCAAAACTAGCTATCCTAGTCTAACCGTGCATATTCACAGTTTCTGGATGTATGTACGTAAACGGATGTGTTATGCTGTGATGCTGCCCTGTCTCCTTCTGTACAGCTAGCCATCCTAATCTAACTATGCATCTTAGTTTCTGTCTCTACACAGTTTCTGTTGCTACAGCGACTACGCTGCGTTATGTACATGCAAGGATGCGCTATTCCTTACTCACTTGTGTTATGCTGCCATGTTGCCCTGTATCTTCAGTGCAACTAGCTATCCCAGTCAAACTGTGCATATTCACAGTCTCCGTCGATACGGCGGCATGCGCTGCATTTATTTACAAATGGATGTGTTCATGCAGCGGTGTTGCCCCGTATCCTTTGGTGCCTAATACTGAGCTAACTGCGTGTATTAAGTTGGTGCTACAGCGGCCGATGCTGTACGTGCATGTGCTACGCTGTTATAGTGCCCCGTTCCTTCAGGGCAACTGGCTATTTTGTGCTAACTCGTATGTTCACAGTTGTAGCTACAGTTACAACTGTGTTTGTTTACTGAGGTGCTATGCTATTATGGGGCTATTTTCTAACTGCGTATATTCACAGTTGTTGTCGCTACGGCCACTGGCACTGTGTTTATGTACATTCAGTTAGGTGTTGATTTGCACTTCTGTACATTGGCTATAGAACATCGGCTATGTTCTACAAGGTGGCACCCCAGCCCCAAGCTGTGGAACCTTCTTGTGTGTCCGCTGCTGGGTCCATAGTTGAGCAAGACACTTCACACTGACAAGTGCTGAGACGGAGCTCTCCCTGAGATGGCCTTACCACCGGCTCTCGCCCCAGCGAAGCACTTGGAGACCTACGCTCATTCTAGTGAATGATGTCGCATTGTCTCGGACCTGATGACTGCAGCGTCACTCTCCGTCCGATACCAAGCTACGTTCCGAAGTCGCTTACACTGTTCAGAGCACGGGTTGATCCCTGCCCACCTTATCTGCTGAGTTTTCAGCCTCGCATGATGCCGATGCTCAGAGTGATGTTGGCCCTGTAAGGGATTTGTGGATGTACGTGGATCACTACGCAGCAGTCTACCAGCTGTTTGTGTGCTTGGTGGATGGTACTAGGGACGTGCTGTTTTATACAGAGACTTTCTCACTGAATTTGACGCTTTAAATGGTTGCTTAATGCCTACGGGATTTAGGTACGCTGGCTGTCTTCTCAGAACACATTCGCCAGGGTTCCAAGTTTGATGCACCGCCTTAGCGTCGTGGGTTCGGTGAGTTTTATTAATGTACTCATGAAACTGTTACCACCAGCTGTGCAGTAGTCTGTATTGCAGAGTTACCATTGCTGCTAACTCTGTGTTATGACTATAAGGTTACATAGCTGTTTCCACATTACGCAGTAGTTTCCAATGTACTGTTCACTCTGTGTGTGGCTATAAGATTATGCAGCTGTCACCGCTATGCCGTCGACACTGTTTAACTCTTGTGCTCGAGTGCTTATGGTGTTGTGCTGCCCTGTCCAGTGCAGCCTTCGCTTCATTGCAGTGGATGTGCAACTTGGTAAAGCCGGAGCAGACATTGGTTACGATAGTAACCGGAGACGTTATCTGGTCGGACTCGTTACACCAAAATATGGACATAATGAGATTTTTAAAACGTCGAGCTCCAAATGACACAAATAGTCAGTCGTCGGGATCTAAGGATACAACACAAACAACAGTAACATTATAATAGTATACAATATATAATAGTAACAGTAATATGTTTCAAAAGTGGAGAGTATTGTGCGACTGTTCATTTTTCTCGTGTCTCAAAATGTTTTAAATGTTTCATGAAATAGGCTACAACAAAATGCGAAATATAACTTTTTTAATCGCTCTCATTGCCACAATGTGTTTCAAATTTGGAGAGTAGCCTATATTGTGTGACTGTTAATTTTTCCAGTGTCTCAAAGAAGTAGGCTATAACAAAATGCGAAATATAACTTTGCCACAATGTGTTTCAAAAGTGGAGTATTGTGTGACTGTTCATTTTTCCCGTGTCTCAAAATGTTTTAAATGTTTCATGAAGTAGGCCTAGCCTACAACAAAATGCGAAATATAACTTGTTTTTTAATCACTCTCATTGCCACAGTGTGTTTTGAAAACAGGAAAGAAAAACTTTAAAAATCTTTTCGTTTTGGTTGAAGATAATATTTTAACGGTGCAAAAGTGGTCCACATTTCATTGATCCTAATTGTGTCCGAACCAGTGCTTGAAGTGGGGAAAAAAGGTGCCGGTACTCTCTTGCATTGGCAAATCATGACATTTGAGATTTCTACTATGAAAAACAAAACTTGGAGATATTGCTGGTACAACAACAGTTTATTGTTATTTATTAACAACATAAATGTATTTAAACAAGTCGTGTGTGTGTGTGTGTGTGTGTGTGTGTGTGTGTGTGTGTGTAAACGTAACTCCTCCAAGTGTGCAAGTCCAAAAATACATTTATGGTGAGATTACTAGCCTACATTTTATTTAATTAAATGCATTTATGGTAAGATTATTATATTTTCATGTCAATCTGTGTTCATTTTGAACACGAACCATGCGCTGTATCTTTAATTCACCGCGTGCAGCGCAGCAGAAATAGACTCTGTGTGGAAACGATCTCTGCACTGCTGTATACACACACACCCCACCGGGAGCGCATTGACGGGCGCATCCGCGTGCAGTGTGAAAGCTCTAACCTGTTAACACGGGTGCGGAAAAAATACGCACCACATACGCACTGCAAACGGAGTATATGTGAAACGTGCTTGACACTGACGCTTTTTCTGTCAGTGGTAGAGAACATGCGAGAAGTAGCGGTACGCAAGAAAAAGTGCAGGTACGCTTAAGAGTAAAATGCAGAAGTGTACCGCCCCACTTCGAGCACTGGTCCGAACGAAGATGTGATGCGAAGTCAAGTGGCTGTTTATGCGAAGTTCTACCTGTTTACAAATATGATTGTATTGTTGTACTGTTTTTTTTCTTGGGTTAAAAATAAATATGTGTTTATTTAGCATGTTTGTTTTGTCCATATGTGCTAGTGCTGAGTTCCCCAATTGATAGGCCATGCAGGTCCCAGCTGCTACAATGATTTTTTTTTTCTGCCCCCCCTGGCTCGAATGTCAAACTCCGCCTATGATTAAGCTGTGTCGTCAGCAAGTCGTTTCCCATCATGCTTTTGATCAGCGCAATCGGTGGAGAGCAACTGCGCGCGACTGCAGAATCCGACACATGCTCCTTGCGCTCGCGAGAGCTTTTTGACACACGTCAGCATGACATCAGAGCAAGACGGACCGCTCTCGGACACATTTCTAACCGGCATGCATTACGCGCTGATCACCGGTGATCGGTTCTGCACAGATTTTGCTCATCTCAAACAAGCCTTATTTCTGCTGTGTTGCACGCACTGAATTAAAGTGGCAGCACATGGTTCACATTAAAATAGACATAGATTGACAAGAAACTGTATTAATTTCATCATATACGCATAATTACAGTTAATGTGTTCTACAGTTACTAAATTACAGGGTCAAGAAAAACAAAAAAGTGTGATTATAGTCCCAAAAGTTGCAAAATGCCATCATATATGATTTTTTTTCCCCTCAAAAAATATATGATATATATTTTGGGGAGGGGGTGGGGGGAAACACTCCCATCACAGCAGGCAATCACGTGATAGGCTGGTGGACAGAAACTGCGGAACAGTAGCGCACTGCAAACGCAGCATACAGGTCCTTCTCAAAAAATTAGCATATTGTGATAAAGTTCATTATTTTCCATAATGTAATGATAAAAATTAAACTTTCATATATTTTAGATTCATTGCACACCAACTGAAATATTTCAGGTCTTTTATTGTTTTAATACTGATGATTTTGGCATACAGCTCATGAAAACCCAAAATTCCTATCTCAAAAAATTAGCATATCATGAAAAGGTTCTCTAAACGAGCTATTAACCTAATCATCTGAATCAACTAATTAACTCTAAACACCTGCAAAAGATTCCTGAGGCTTTTAAAAACTCCCAGCCTGTTTCATTACTCAAAACCGCAATCATGGGTAAGACTGCCGACCTGACTGCTGTCCAGAAGGCCATCATTGACACCCTCAAGCAAGAGGGTAAGACAAAGAAAGAAATTTCTGAACAAATAGGCTGTTCCCAGAGTGCTGTATCAAGGCACCTCAGTGGGAAGTCTGTGGGAAGGAAAAAGTGTGGCAAAAAACGCTGCACAACGAGAAGAGGTGACCGGACCCTGAGGAAGATTGTGGAGAAGGACCGATTCCAGACCTTGGGGGACCTGCGGAAGCAGTGGACTGAGTCTGGAGTAGAAACATCCAGAGCCACCGTGCACAGGCGTGTGCAGGAAATGGGCTACAGGTGCCGCATTCCCCAGGACAAGCCACTTTTGAACCAGAAACAGCGGCAGAAGCGCCTGACCTGGGCTACAGAGAAGCAGCACTGGAGTACCCACAGTCAGTGATGGTCTGGGGTGCCATGTCAGCTGCTGGTGTTGGTCCACTGTGTTTTATCAAGGGCAGGGTCAATGCAGCTAGCTATCAGGAGATTTTGGAGCACTTCATGCTTTCATCTGCTGAAAAGATTTATGAAGATGAAGATTTCATTTTTCAGCACGACCTGGCACCTGCTCACAGTGCCAAAACCACTGGTAAATGGTTTACTGACCATGGTATTACTGTGCTCAATTGGCCTGCCAACTCTCCTGACCTGAACCCCATAGAGAATCTGTGGGATATTGTGAAGAGAAAGTTGAGACGCAAGACCCAACACTCTGGATGAGCTTAAGGCCGCTATCAAAGCATCCTGGGCCTCCATAACACCTCAGCAGTGCCACAGGCTGATTGCCTCCATGCCACGCCGCAATTTCTTTCTGTCTTACCCTCTTGCTTGAGGGTGTCAATGATGGCCTTCTGGACAGCAGTCAGGTCGGCAGTCTTACCCATGATTGCGGTTTTGAGTAATGAAACAGGCTGGGAGTTTTTAAAAGCCTTAGGAATCTTTTGCAGGTGTTTAGAGTTAATTAGTTGATTCAGATGATTAGGTTAATAGCTCGTTTAGAGAACCTTTTCATGATATGCTAATTTTTTGAGTTAGGAATTTTGGGTTTTCATGAGCTGAATGCCAAAATCATCAGTATTAAAACAATAAAAGACCTGAAATATTTCAGTTGGTGTGCAATGAATCTAAAATATATGAAAGTTTAATTTTTATCATTACATTATGGAAAATAATGAACTTTATCACAATATGCTAATTTTTTGAGAAGGACCTGTATGTGAAAGCACTATAGCGCATGCTGCTCCTGTACCGTATACGCACCGCACACGGAGTATGTGTGAAACGGGCGCGTGTTCTCCATTCGGACCGCAGCTCCGGCAGCTCGGGAATCCCTCCGGCCTCCGCACACCCTTCCTGGACCCTCGAAGACACCAGTGTATGCACGGGGAAGAGACCGGTCTCCTGAGGAGAGGCGCGCTCATCATTTAACAGTGGCGGTGATGAGTCTTCATTCTCGTCAGGTGTGCCTCATCACACGCCCCTCCTCTCCAACCACAGTCCCAATTTGCATACTATTCGTCCTAAATAGTATTCGAAAATATAATTAGTACGTCCCAAATCGTAGTATGTTGAAATGAGTGTTCCAAATGTAAGAAATATAAGCTGACTACGCCACCTCCTTATTTAAGGCAGGAGGAGCCCTCTAAAGGTAAAAATACTGATTTTCGACAACAAATGTAGTTTATAAAAAGATAACAATTTTATTGTTTCAATAAAACCATCAAATGTTAAAAACTTGTTGATAACGTTCACAGAAGTTGGAATTAGCTCTCCTCAAGACTGCAAGAGGGTCGGGCCTGCCCTTGTGGACTTCCTACCACCTGTAAGAGAAAGAAGAAAACAGAAGAAAACCCCACAGCATACACCGCAAATAAGTAGTAACCTTTAAGTCACTAATCAGTGCCAACCTTCAGTACACACCACACAGCAGTGTCACACCACACAAATCACCTACACCGAAGGAGGTTCTAGTGTAGATGCAGGCCCGGCCCTGTACAAAGTCTCTGAGCACTGGAACACACAAAAAGAGGAGAGCAGTACCAAAAAACACTAAGCAAATGACAAACAACACTAAGGATCAAAGTCAATATCAAATAATAATAAACCACATTATAAATCTAAAATATACAAGAAACAGTGGCTGGTCTGCCCCTTTAACAATAAAGGAAACATGCATGTTAGTACACATCAATGCAGCCCACAATATAAAAAAACCAAACAAAACCGCCTACTTTAGTGAAAGTACAGTTGCAACACAGTTACCCAATCTCAGCTCTCAATCCCCAAACATGATTGATAAAAGGTACTATAAAACAAGAGAAGAGGTTACCACATCAAATACATTTGTATATTAATTGCATCAAACTCATAAACGATCAATCTTAGTGTATACTGCGTTTACCATTATTCAGCATTCCATCACGGCCGTCAGCCCATTGAAGGTACCGCAGCAATAAATGTTTGTCTGCCTCGCTTCCCAGACTGAGAATAAAACCTCTTAAATAATCAGCCTAAAAGAAAAAAATAACAAAGATGGAATTGCGTCTCAAAGCGCAGTCACTCCACGCAAACAAACCACACCACTAAAAACATACCTATATGAAAGGGTACAGAGGCTGCACGTTGAGCACAACAACCACACGGCAGAACTGCAGAGCAACCACCACCCGTTGCTGTAAGAACCCTTTATGCGGTCTTAATGATAGCACTAACCACCTGCACCTGAAACTGATTGCTGGCCAGTCTCCTCCCACTCAAAGAGACCCGGATAGTCTACTATTTCCGGTCAGAATCCGAAGTGCAGATCGATGCACACTCTAATGGCTAATATTGCCCACAACCCATCGCGCGTTGGACGAGGATTCGGTTAGAACTACAAACACGAGTGAAAAGTGTTAAAAAACTACAGACATGGAGGACGCGCGAGTCCTACAGTTATGTCGAGAGTTTAGATAAAGGGGTTTGAGTGATTAATTATCAGTATCTAACCTGACGAAAATGTATTTATTCAACGTTGTCTACATTATATTGCATCTGCAGCAGCATTGTGGACTTTTTTAAAATACGTTTAGCCATTACCTTTTAAATGCATCATTATATTCAAATTGCAAACACATGAGGAGAGTCTCCGCATGAAAGACCCACGACTGCAGATGAACGTGCGACTACATCTCTCTCCGAAACGGTAGAAATCAAATTAGATTGAATGGAGGATTTTAACTGTGTAAGATGATTGACAGGGCAGTTTACGGTGACAGGATGCACGCGACAGATCTGTCCGTTAAAGATGACGAAGTAGTATGTCCCAAAGCTTGCCTACTCTTTTGCTACACACTCAAAAGTATGCTTTTTCTTCACAAAAAGAGTAGGCCTACATACTTTTATGTCGTAGTAGGCGAAACTCCTCCTCTCCAATCACACACACTCCAGTCGAGAACCTGGCGAAGGGTGGCGAATTAAGGCCGGATCGCATTAAAGGGTTTTATGTCAAAGCGGTGTCATGTTACTAAACTCTCCTCAACTCTACACTCTACTAAACTAAACTCTTCAGGGCAGGGCAGTGTTCATCAGGACCGGATCTGAGGAGCACTGATTTACAGGTTTTACCTGTTGCGACTGATATCCATCATTTGAGTTTGAAATATGTGGCTAGTCCTTTAATGTCAACAGACATTTTCCAGAAGACATTAAAATATATCAAAATAAAGAACCTGGATGTGTTCAAATCAGCATTTAAAATTAAAATCAGATGGTGTGTGAAATTATTCAACCTAAGTTGAATGTAGTCAATTAATTTTGAGAAGGTCCTCTAAATATAGTAATATTGAATGACTGAAGTGGTCAAATTCAGTGTTGCAGTTACTGACTTTACATCTCAAAGACACTAAAAAAGGTCAGGAACAAAAGAACTCTTCAGTTAGGAAAACACACATCCGAGGAAGGAACAAAATTAAATCACACATGGAGCTTGATAAAAGTCAAGTGACAAAAATTGACAAATTTTTGGTCCAAAAGCAGACAGCCTCTTTAAGCCTTGTTTATACTCGACGCCTCCGCAAGAGCGTGAAGGTGCGCGCGGCAAAAATGACGTCATTGCGGTGTGGGCGGTCGTGCGCGTTGGGTGCGCAAGACCCCATTTCGCCTGGCGGTGTACACCATAGACTTCATATAGATAGACGCCCTATGACCGCTACTGCCTATTGGCGCGGACGAGCCGTGGGGCCGCCATCTTAAACCGGTCACCCGCTCCGCTCAGTGTAATCTGTTTGGCAGGTGCAATGAGCTGCCAGCGCATTTAATTAATCATATCTCACTAAATACCGAACTGATTTTCACGCGGGTTTTTTTGCTGCAAAGGTCATAGCTACGATACAGGACACATTGAATATTTTGTTCACAAAATACAACCAATAGTATGGTAATGTTAAATCTTACCTGTGAAAAGTAATCCCCGAGTGATGGTCCGCCGATTTGAGCAGGAATATGATGCACAGTGCTCTGGCATCTACTGTTGCTGTGCAACGCAAATAGGAGTATGACAGGTTTAAGATGGCGGCCGCATTTCTTGCGCCACAGCGGCCAATAGGGCATCTAGTCTCTATATGATATCTATGGTGTGCACGGTACTTTTTGTAACATCGCGCGCGGCGCCGCATCCGAAAATGAACGACTTCGAGCCGAATCTGTCCGAACTGGTACATCTGTACCAGCATGTTTATGATCCTTCTATACACAGAGACATTTGCATTGATGGGCGACCATAAAAGCCTCTCATTTTGTGAATAGGAACACATTTGCATTAAGCACCCAGTTTGCACTTGTCTAAAGTAACTGCTTACATTTACAAAACAAGCCTACAATAGCAGAAGTAAGCCCTGCTGATGAAATTAAGGTTTAAACACTCTTCAATAAGGCTTCAGTTGTTCAACTAGTTTACATGCAGTAAAAGTACAATAAACCTAACTGCATTTATTACTCTTTTAATATGAATCAGCAATTAATAAACTATAAACAGCAAACTACTTCTTCATTGCTGATTTCTGGTTGTTTAGAGGAGAATTAATCCGAGTCGCCCCCTGTCGTTTCACAGTATAGCACAACGGCGAGTGCGTCAAGTATAAACGCCTCGTCCGTTTGGAGAGGTGCGCGCGCAGTCAGCGGAGTCTCGCGCTCGTGCGGACGCGTCGAGTATAAACAAGGCTTAAGCGGCCCCTAAATTAATAACTAATGATCTTTACAACGGAAGTGAATCAATCAAAACTAACTTGGACAATAACTTTATTCTAGAGCTGTTGTAAAGCCAAAACAATGTCAGTTACTTTTCCTATTATCACTGTAAAGCTGCTTTGAAACAGTCTATATTGTTAAAAGCGCTATATAAATGAAGTGACTTGACTTGACTTAAATGCAAACCCAATCCAGAAATGTTCGCAGCGCTGTTGTCGTCGTCTTCTACTTTAATACGCAAGCTAATGAACGTCATTGCATTGCATTAGTTTGGACTAAATTATATATATATATATATATATATATATATATATATATATATATATATATATATATATATATATATATATGAATATTGCATGAATCGATCTGGCCCTCTGTGTTCTCATGTTCAGTGTTGGTTGAGTTCAGTCTCTTTCAGCTTTTAATGATGTAATGATGACTTCTGAGATGATTGTAGTGGCAAACAATTTTACATCACTGAATAAGAGACAAACATGTACCAATTGTCCTTAAAGGTTAATTATTTTCTTGCAAGAAAATGCCAGCGGTCATACAGAATGAATGTGTTGTCCTTCCTTAAAGTCCTGACTCCCCCATCAGTGAGTTTCAGCTGTGATACAGGACAGGCAGGTCTGAGATCAGTGTGTTTCAGGACAGGCAGGTCTGAGATCAGTGTGTTTCAGTACAGGCAGATCTGAGATCAGTGTGTTTCAGCTGTAATACTGGGACAGGACAGGTAGGTCTGAGATCAGTGTGTTTGAGCACAGGCAGATCTGAGATCAGTGTGTTTCAGCTGTAATACTGGGACAGGACAGGCAGATCTGAGATCAGTGTGTTTCAGTACAGGCAAGTGTGTTTCAGCACAGGCAGATCTGAGATCAGTGTGTTTCAGTACAGGCAGATCTGAGATCAGTGTGTTTGAGCACAGGCAGGTCTGAGATCAGTGTGTTTCAGCTGCGACAGGACAGGCAGGTCTGAGATCAGTGTGTTTGAGCACAGGCAGATCTGAGATCAGTGTGTTTGAGCACAGGCAGATCTGAGATCAGTGTGTTTGAGCACAGGCAGATCTGAGATCAGTGTGTTTCAGTACAAGAAAGTGTGTTTCAGCACAGGCAGATCTGAGATCGGTGTGTTTCAGTACAGGCAGATCTGAGATCAGTGTGTTTGAGCACAGGCAGATCTGAGATCAGTGTGTTTCAGTACAAGAAAGTGTGTTTCAGCACAGGCAGATCTGAGATCGGTGTGTTTCAGTACAGGCAGATCTGAGATCAGTGTGTTTGAGCACAGGCAGATCTGAGATCAGTGTGTTTCAGTACAAGAAAGTGTGTTTCAGCACAGGCAGATCTGAGATCAGTGTGTTTGAGCACAGACAGGTCTGAGATCAGTGTGTTTCAGCTGTAATACTGGGACAGGACAGGCAGGTCTGAGATCAGTGTGTTTCAGCTGTAATACTGGGACAGGACAGGAAGGTCTGAGATCAGTGTGTTTCAGCTGTAATACAGGACAGGTCTGAGATCAGTGTGTTTCAGCTGTAATACTGGGACAGGACAGGCAGGTCTGAGATCAGTGTGTTTGAGCACAGGCAGATCTGAGATCAGTGTGTTTCAGCTGTAATACTGGGACAGGACAGGCAGGTCTGAGATCAGTGTGTTTGAGCACAGGCAGATCTGAGATCAGTGTGTTTCAGCTGTAATACTGGGACAGGACAGGAAGGTCTGAGATCAGTGTGTTTCAGCTGTAATACAGGACAGGTCTGAGATCAGTGTGTTTGAGCACAGACAGGTCTGAGATCAGTGTGTTTCAGCTGTAATACTGGGACAGGACAGGCAGATCTGAGATCAGTGTGTTTCAGTACAGGCAAGTGTGTTTCAGCACAGGCAGATCTGAGATCAGTGTGTTTCAGTACAGGCAGATCTGAGATCAGTGTGTTTGAGCACAGGCAGGTCTGAGATCAGTGTGTTTCAGCTGCGACAGGACAGGCAGGTCTGAGATAAGTGTGTTTGAGCACAGGCAGATCTGAGATCAGTGTGTTTGAGCACAGGCAGATCTGAGATCAGTGTGTTTGAGCACAGGCAGATCTGAGATCAGTGTGTTTCAGTACAAGAAAGTGTGTTTCAGCACAGGCAGATCTGAGATCGGTGTGTTTCAGTACAGGCAGATCTGAGATCAGTGTGTTTGAGCACAGACAGGTCTGAGATCAGTGTGTTTCAGCTGTAATACTGGGACAGGACAGGAAGGTCTGAGATCAGTGTGTTTCAGCTGTAATACAGGACAGGTCTGAGATCAGTGTGTTTCAGCTGTAATACTGGGACAGGACAGGCAGGTCTGAGATCAGTGTGTTTGAGCACAGGCAGATCTGAGATCAGTGTGTTTCAGCTGTAATACTGGGACAGGACAGGCAGGTCTGAGATCAGTGTGTTTGAGCACAGGCAGATCTGAGATCAGTGTGTTTCAGCTGTAATACTGGGACAGGACAGGAAGGTCTGAGATCAGTGTGTTTCAGCTGTAATACTGGGACAGGACAGGAAGGTCTGAGATCAGTGTGTTTGAGCACAGACAGGTCTGAGATCAGTGTGTTTGAGCACAGACAGGTCTGAGATCAGTGTGTTTCAGTTGTAATACTGGGACAGGACAGGAAGGTCTGAGATCAGTGTGTTTGAGCACAGACAGGTCTGAGATCAGTGTGTTTCAGCTGTAATACTGGGACAGGACAGGTAGGTCTGAGATCAGTGTGTTTGAGCACAGGCAGATCTGAGATCAGTGTGTTTCAGTACAGGCAGATCTGAGATCAGTGTGTTTCAGTACAGGCAGATCTGAGATCAGTGTGTTTGAGCACAGACAGGTCTGAGATCAGTGTGTTTCAGCTGTAATACTGGGACAGGACAGGCAGGTCTGAGATCAGTGTGTTTCAGCTGTAATACTGGGACAGGACAGGAAGGTCTGAGATCAGTGTGTTTCAGCTGTAATACAGGACAGGTCTGAGATCAGTGTGTTTCAGCTGTAATACTGGGACAGGACAGGCAGGTCTGAGATCAGTGTGTTTGAGCACAGGCAGATCTGAGATCAGTGTGTTTCAGCTGTAATACTGGGACAGGACAGGCAGGTCTGAGATCAGTGTGTTTGAGCACAGGCAGATCTGAGATCAGTGTGTTTCAGCTGTAATACTGGGACAGGACAGGAAGGTCTGAGATCAGTGTGTTTCAGCTGTAATACAGGACAGGTCTGAGATCAGTGTGTTTGAGCACAGACAGGTCTGAGATCAGTGTGTTTCAGCTGTAATACTGGGACAGGACAGGCAGGTCTGAGATCAGTGTGTTTGAGCACAGACAGGTCTGAGATCAGTGTGTTTCAGTTGTAATACTGGGACAGGACAGGAAGGTCTGAGATCAGTGTGTTTGAGCACAGACAGGTCTGAGATCAGTGTGTTTCAGTTGTAATACTGGGACAGGACAGACAGGTCTGAGATCAGTGTGTTTCAGCTGTAATACTGGACAGGTCTGAGATCAGTGTGTTTCAGCTGTAATACTGAGACAGGACAGACAGGTCTGAGATCAGTGTGTTTCAGCTGTAATACTGGACAGGTCTGAGATCAGTGTGTTTCAGCTGTAATACTGGACAGGTCTGAGATCAGTGTGTTTCAGCTGTAATACCGGGACAGGACAGGCAGGTCTGAGATCAGTGTGTTTCAGGCCCGGCGTCAAGGGGGGGCTTGGGGGGGCTTAGCCCCCCTATGATAATCATCAACCCCTATGACAACCCCTAGCGGTGATGTGAATGATGATTATGTGACTGAGCGTTCGTGCAGGATTTTTCTAAACACTTATGAATAAGATAACTATAAACGAGAACCGTCAGAACTGTTCTCTACTTTACCCCTTTTGTACACTGCACACGTCTGCAGTGCATTACGGCTCCGACAAGATTTTATTCTGTCCTCCACGCGGTGCCAACTCACACCAGGAGCATTTCAGAAGCAACGCGACTGGATGCGCGAGACCATGTGATTTGCCTGTCCGATGTGATTTTTCTTGATTTTTGGGTTTCTACCTTACAGTCTATAGTTTCTACCAAGGATATATTGGTGTGCAATACAATTGGGAGTCCTTACAGGGTGTTTATTTTAAAAATTTACAGTGTTTATTTACTGTTATTTTGTATTTACGGTGCGGCTTGGACGTGGCGTCCGTTGAAAATAGACTTACGTTAGCACCTATCTTTAGTGAACTGCTGCGGAGAGCCGCTTCTGGGATGCTTCTGAAACGCCGCGTCGCGGTTGGTGTAAACACAAGCGACTAGTGGACGCGATGAGCTCCGGTGCTCCGGTGTTTCTTACTCCGGTGTCGCAGCTAGTTTAACACTAAATAATTCTCTTTTTTTCAATATGGGCCACGAGAGAAACAGACCCCCACCCCCCACCCCCCACAAGCCCCCCTAAGAATTGTAAAAGCCCCCCCAAGTCGTTTGTCCTGGCGCCGGGACTGGTGTGTTTCAGCTGTAATACTGAGACAGGTTTGAGATCAGTGTGTTTCAGCTGTAATACCGGGACCGGACAGGCAGGTCTGCACAGTTTTCTCAGGTGAGTGTTGAAAGACACGAGCTTCACCTGTTGCGTTGCGTTTCGTTTATTTTTTTTACATAGCCTAACGAGTTTGGTGAGTGCTTTAGTTTAGTTCGTCCACAGGTTTCCTGTAAGCCTCTCTGGAAACCTCACAGGCTACATGGTAAGTTTTTTTTTTTTTATTAAAATATCTATGCGTCAAACTTGCAACGATAAAAAATGAAAATAGTGAGCTGCACATGTGATGCCACTGCTAAAGAACAACACAAGCGTGTGTGTCTTTCACTGCATTAATATTATGTTTACTAAAAACAGCGATACTTGAGCCGGTAAAGAAAGCTTCGTTAGCTATAATACTGTTGCAGATGCTGACATATATGCTTTACTTGACCTATACAATTCATTTACTGATTTAAATGAATTAGGTTGATTCACCAACATTAAATAGCCGACTATTTTTTTACTTTAGTTATTTTAGATTGTATAATTTTTCCGTGTAGAAATGCTGTAGTACTGGACTGACTGTTGTTTATGAATCTGAGTGAAATTAATCTCATTCTTTGCATGTTGTATAATGTCATTAAACTAATTTTCAGGCGTTATTGCGGCTTAGTTTAGGTGTGCACATGTAAGGGGTTTGTACAGTCATCACTGACGTCACATATTTTGGGTTCCTTTGCGCAGTAATGCTTACATTGCTATAATGCAAGTGCAGCTGCTTTTGCAACTCATCATGATCAAGTGATCAGACCGATTTTACCCAGCAGGAAACATTCTCAGAACGTTCTGGCAAATTATGAACAAACGTTCTTCCAAAAGCGTCAATAGAACGTTCGTTCAAAGTTATCTGGTCTTCAATAATGTTCTCAAAACGTCAGCATAAAAACGGAATTTAGATATAGACTACAATGTTAATGAAATGTTGTTGTTGTGTTTTTTTTTTACGTTTTCGTTTAACTTTATTTAACTGTTACTTGTTTCAGAACGTCCAGATAACTTTTAAAAGTAACGTTCCCATAATGTTTGAAGAATGATGCATTGGAATGTTGATTAACCTTCGAATGAGGAAGAAAAAGGTTTCAAAAACTTGATGTTTTGACAATTAAAAAAAAACATTTGGAAATTTTCATACATTAGTAAAACAAGTTCTTAGAACATATTTTTGTCAGCTGGGTAGTACTAGTTCACACGTCTTTAAGTTGTTGTTGTTGTTTAAATAACTTATGGAATAAACCCAGTACAATACAAGTATTTAGTGCTCTGGAACTTATTTAACCTTATTCCATCTGTCCATCTTCTTTATTGTGTGTCACAGGATTCTGAGTCAGTGTTTGGTGCATCAGGTCTGATTATGGAGGTGAGATTCAAATTAACATCTTATTCTTATTAAATAATTTAATAAAGAGTTAATAATATGAATATACCAGAGTCCAGCCAGTCCATTTGACACACAGCTCAAGACGATCTTCAGTCTTTGTAGTTGAGGATCATTGATCCAGACAGTAACAGTGTGCATGTAAAACACTTTAGTTTACACTCTTAAAAAATAAAGGTTCCAAAATTAGTTTTTTTGCGGCAATAATGCCAAAGAATAACTATTTTGGTCCCCAAAGAAGCTCTTAATGAACAGTTCTTAAAATAACCATATTTTTCTGATTGTAAAGAACATTTTAATAGTCCAGAGAACCTTTAGTGGAAGGAAAAGATTGCATTAATGTTAAAGGTTCTTCATGGAACCATTGATACCGATTAAGAAGCTTTATTTGCACGAGTGTATGTGAAGTATATGAAGGAGAGCACATGTATGTGTTTTCACTGTTTTTATCCAATCTAAAATCTTTAATTCTGATTTTCTCTCCACTAGAATGGGATTAACAGCTCCTTGAATCCTTTCTATTCAAACCGACAGGTATCAGTGACAATCTCACACTTGCATTACCGTTCAATAGAAAGATTTTATCAAGAAATTAACACTTTTATTCAGCAAGGATGCATTAAATTGATGCATTAGATTTCTATTTCAAAGAAATTCTGTTTTTTTTTTTTTTTTTTTTTTACTTTCTTTTCATCTAAGAATCCCAAAAACAATAAAATGTGTCACGATTTCCTCACAAATATGAAGCAGCACAATTGTTTTTAACATTGATAATAATAATAAATGTTTCTTAAGCATCAAATCATCATATTATACTGATTTCTGAAGGATCATGTGACACTAAAGACTGGAGTAATGATGCTGAAAATTCAGCTTTGATCACAGGAATAAATTCAATTTTAACCATTTATTCACATAGAAAACAGCTGATTTAAATTGTAATATTATTCAACAATTTTACTGTTTTTACTGTATTTTTGATCAAATAAATGCAGCCTTGGTGAGCAGAAGAGACTTCTTTAAGAAACATAAAAAAAAAAATCATACAAACCCCAAACATTTTAGTTGCATTTGTTTCCTTGCGTATTATAAAATGCATGGACACATAATTGATAAACAAAAAAAAATGTGTATGTGTATGGCATTGAATCCTCAAATGTTCTGTTGAATACGCTTGTGTTTGCAGGAAAACGACATGAAAACGGTTGATGAGGAAAACATTGTGTTACCAAACGTAACAGGACAAAGCAAAGACACTCATCATTCGCCTCTGTTTTCAGACTTTAATGTGGACAGCGATCCTTTCCCGGCTCCAGACTGGGTTGTGTTTCCTCCACCTGATTTTTATATAGATAACACACCTGATGTGTTTCAAACAACATCAGGCATTTGGGGTGAAGAAACGGACATTTTCCAGCCTTTTAAAGACAAGGTGGACCATGATCTGACACAAAGCAGCCCAACCAATCAGAACACAGAATCCTCGTCTTCAGCAAATCAGAGCGATCCTCTGCTGGACTTCATCCTCTCCAGACAGAAGAAATCCCAAGCCACACCTTCTTTCACATCAGGGTTCGATTTTGCCAATGCTTTCCAAGAAACGTCCACTAAAGCAGACAGTTTCTTCTCTGACACCGATCCAGCGTCTGATGATTTTTTCAAGACGCCTTCGTCCACCGCAGGAACCGACGTCTCTGACATCAAGGCGTTCGATCCTCTGTTCGACTCTCAGAATGCAGTTCAGTCCAATCAGAAGAGGAATAATGATCTTCTGCTCATCGGTCAAGAGACAAACCAGGACGTCCGAACGTCTCATGTTGGTTTGCAGAACGAAGCCGTTCAAGAGATTCCTTCCCCAAACACCTCCAACGGAGACCTGGTGAGCTTTTAATCCAAATCTGTTGGTTTTGAGCCAATCGATATCTAGTGTGACTCTAAGGGCCCTATTTTAACGATCTAAGCGCATGGTCTAAAACACTCGGTGCAAGTGCACTTAGAGCATGTCCGAATCCACTTTTGCTAGTTTAACAACGGGAAAAATGGTCGGCGCTCCCGGTGCATTGTCTAAAAGGGTTGTCTCTATTCTCTTAATGAGTAATGGGTGTGTTTTGTCTCTATTCTCTTAATGAGTAATGGGTCTGTTTTGGGCTTTATGTGCAATAAACCAATCAGAGTCTCATCTCCCATTCCCTTTAAAAGCCATTTGTTCTCACGCCATGGCGGATTCACTACTTACATGAAGGAATTTGATAGTGGAAAGACCGAACGCGTCTCCAGAGCGCAAACGGATCTCCTCGTGCGCGAGGTTAAAGGTTAAAGCGAGACCATCTATGGGACAAACCGCGGATTCCACCATATCTTTATTTACACAATAATAATATTTTACATTGTAATACTTTTATTTTTAAAATTTGGCATGTTTGTGTGCTGTGCATTACTGCGTGTGTTTAATAAGCAGAGTGTGTGTGTAATAAGCAGAGTGTACGCGTGTTGTGGATCCGCCTATAGGCGCACATTACTAACACGCTCTTTAAATAACAAAAAAAAAATACTACTCAGTTCCTCAAAATAGCAACGCTCCATCAATACGCCTGAACACACACCTGGTTCTCAGACCAGCAGCTCATGGGCGCACAGATGGGCGCAAATGCATTTGCTATTTAAACAACGTGGCGCATGACGTGAAAATGATAACCGCGTCGGGCTGAAACTAGCAAAAAAACGCTCGAGTCGCCCCTGGCGCTGCATTGCGGCGGGTGTATAATAGGGCCCTAAAAGTTCACAGACAAAATGAGACAAAATGAACTTGTATACTATGATAGATAGCAAAGATATACACCGATAAAATAAAATACAATCTTTCTCTTCCAAATCAAAATATCGATGACTCAAGTTGCACTAAGTAGATTTTTGTCCAATCAAATGCTCTCTAGACCGACTAACCTCGATGTAAGGATCCAACTTCCTGTTTCAGCAGGAAATACTCATCTGATCATTTCATGGGGTCTTTAGGGTTTTATTAGACCCATTTGTTTCTCAACCAAAGCCAAATGCCAGTTATTTTGTTCTTGTAGATGTTCAGGAGGCGTCCACCGAAACCTGCTCCTCGCAGTAAACCCCCGAAGAGTGTCCATCAGCCTCAGGTATCACTCCTTTACTGGAAACTTCTCTCATTATTCCTTCTCATTGCTTTCCTTTCCCCATATTAGTGTTCTGCGGGAGATGTAGTGCATGTTGTGGATGTGATTTGATGATAATATTAGTCCGGATACAGACTAACTCTTTCTCTCTTTTTTAATACTACAATAGCATTACAGGAAAACATAATTTGCTCATAGGATTACAAATATTATACAATTCAATATGAAGTCAAAAAGAAAACAAAACTAAAGAGGGATCATTTTATTTTCAAACAAATCATTTAGATTTTTTTAATATTATCTAGTTGCTATTTATATGTATTTGTAGTATTTATATCAACATGAAGTAAGTATTACAGTATCGAGCAAAAATATTTGCTTATTGTCCTCTTTAAACACTTTTCTGGTAATATTTTGCGCAATCTGTCAGTGCACGTTTTCATGATATTTGTTTCATAAAGCAGCCTTTTTCTAAAAATCTTGTCTATAGACCATTTGTGAGCTGACGTCACTGTTAGGAAAACTGCTAGGAAAATGAGTGAAATCCATGGAAAGAGAAAAACGATCTTGTTGTGCCTTTGAATGTCATAATCAGAATGCAAAAAAGATGGTCTTATTTTTTACAGAATAACGTCGCGAAGACGCCTTTGAAACTAAACGCAGACGTTTATGTTTGCTAGCCATTAAACAGACAGAATGGACTGAGGAAACCTGCTATGATTAACCTACTATTAGACTACTAGCTAACATCGAAACCCATAACCTTTTACATAGATACTATTTGAACATATAACTTTTTTTTTCCTCACAATTGCGAATTTATATCACAATTTTGAGGGGGAAAAAAGTTCTCAGAATGGGGCACAATTTTTTTATATTTTTAAATATTATCTATGTAAAATGTTATTGGTTTCTTTGATTCTGAGGGGAAAAGGCAGAATATCACGTTTATATCACACAATTCAGATTTTTCTTCTCAGAATTGTGAGATATAAACTTGAAATTATCTTTTTATTATTTTATTCTGTGGTTTCAGTTGACTGCAGAAATGCTCCGCCCACAAAACACGTCATCGCTGTTTAAAAACATTCAAATGGTTTACAGTTAATCATGACAAATCCTGAAAGTTCATTGGTCCGAAAATGTGATAACTCTGATTGTGATGTGAAATGCTAAATTTTCACAATCCATGATGAAATCAAGTGCATTTTGGTTACACTTTATTTTGATGGTCCACTAGAGACCTTCTACTAACTATAAGTGACTTTGAAACTACACATCAACTATTTCATTAATTTACAACTACGTCAACTAACTCATTAATTTGCAACTACGTCAACTAACTCATTAATTTGCAACTACGTCAACTAACTCATTAATTTACAACTACGTCAATTAACTCATTAATTTACAACTACGTCAACTAACTCATTAATTTGCAACTACGTCAACTAACTCATTAATTTGCAACTACGTCAACTAACTCATTAATTTACAACTACGTCAATTAACTCATTAATTTACAACTACGTCAACTAACTCATTAATATGCAACTACATGTCAACTAACTCATTAATTTGCAACTACATGTCAACTAACTCATTACTTTACAACTACTTATTAATTTACAACTACATGTCAACTAAATCTCATTAATTTACAACTAAATGTCAACTAACTCATTACTTTACAACTACTTATTAATTTACAACTACATGTCAACTAAATCTCATTAATTTGCAACTACATGTCAACTAACTCTCATTAGAGGGTTAGTAGACTGTTAGGTTTAGGTTAGTAGAATAAGTTGACATGTAGTTTCGAAGTTACTTGTAGTCAGTAAAATGTCTGTTGGGGAGCATCAAAACATGTTAGCAGATATTAAGCAGACCGTCCTCTAATACTATAATGATGGCTAATTGCAAAGTTACTTATAGTTAGTAGATTGTCTTAAGAAATGACCATCGAAATACAGTGTTATCGGAATTTTATGTTCACTCCACTATTATTGTATTTTTGAGTTTAAATGCAATCTTAACATCTCATCTACGCTCTGTTAATCTGTTCAACACTATAATGAAATGTTTTGATCTGGCAGAACACGACGGCTGAGGTCGAGAACGATCTGCCAGTTTATGAGGATGTTCTTCTCATCGGTCAGGTATGTGTGCCGCAGTTTCAGCGAGTTGGTTCCTGAAGTATTATTTCCATTTGTTTCTCCCATAGGGATTTCAAAACAGTCTCCGTTAAAGCATTATAATCTATGAACCAAACCAACCAACTACGAGGGGCATCATAACATTACAAACTTTGATTTGAAGCAAAAAAGTATTTGATGATTGGACATAAAATACAAAGGTACAAGACTGTGATCTCAATGGCTTTAGTGAGGGAAAGAACTACAGTCCCATGAGGCATTGCAAACTGCATAATCTAATTAAAATTTGTGGCATTTTCTGTACAGCTTCATGGGTGAAACATGATTATTTTGAAACTAAGTTGAAATAATGCAGGTTAACGCCTTCAACAGAAGCAAATACTATTGATTAACAAGGTCGTAGCTCATAGCAGGGCTCTCTTTAACGGTTTAGAAGTTAGCGTTGAAAATCAATTTCCCTATGGAGAAAATGAATGGAGTTTTTACTTCCGGAACCCGACTGTTGAAATCTACAGTTGGTTCAGAAAAAAATATGTTTTATAATTGTTAGAATGTTTCTTTGGTCATTTAATTATTCACATTTTTTGCATAATTTGACAGACTGTTGATAAAAGATAAAAGATAAAAGCTGAAGGCATGTTAAAAATCTCCAAGACAGGTTTTAATTTGATCTTCATGTTGCAACAAGGAAAAGTTAATTTACAATTCTTTTTTAAAAATTCCCGTAGTTGAAGAAACACCCTCAAATGGATTCATAGGCCTTTGTAGAGTATCATGCTTGATTTAAAACAAATACACTTACATAACTGAAACGTGATTCACAGGAAAGGTGTGTGGAGGACTGGCCCGAACACAGTCCAGAACTCGCTCCAGAATGGAAACCAGTAAGTTCTTAATGTGTGAAATTTAGTACAGGAAACCAGTGCAAAAATACTGCCATTTCATCTGCTCTTTCTCTGTTGCAGGCTGGGAAATTAAGGCTTCGGAGAGACTCTGTACGGGTGAGTCAGACCGTCAGATGACTAAAACTATTAAAAACATTTTTGTTAATTGAAACATAACTGAATTTTTTTTAATATAAAGTATTAGATTAAAAACTTTACAGAATTTCCCAAGCGGTTTTACTTCATTTTACATTCAGCATCAAACCTAACACATAAAAAAAAAAAAAAAAAAAAAAAATATATATATATATATATATTTTTTTTTTTTTAATATATATATATATATATATATATATATATATATATAAAAACAATAATGTCTTTAAAATTAAACATTAAATTATTATATTTTATTCTAAATAAAATAAATAATAATAATAATTCAAAATATTAATTCAAATATAATAATTTCTACATCCAGATAAATGTACAAAAATGTCTTCAAAATTAAACATTAAATTACATTTTATTCAAAAAAAAAAAAAAACTTAAAATAATAATTAATAATCTCTGCAGCCCAAAAAATATAAATAAAAATGCCTTTAAAATCAAACAATAAATTAAATGTTATAGTAGTTAAAACAAATAATTAAAATAATATTATAATCTTTACAGCCAATAATTAACCTCACAAAACATACTTGACGTATTTATTTATTATTTATCCTCAATGCATGTATTTAATGTAGTCCAAATCAACAAAACTACATAAGATAAAAAAAAATATGTTGTTTTTGCGAATGTTGAGGGTGCGGAATGCGCTAGAAACCACAGAAACCATTAGCAAACACATAGTTATGTCTTGGCAAACACCCAAATCACATATGTCTTGCTGGCGAGTTTCTCACACTGTAAAAACCTGGTTTCACAATATTGTTGACTCTTGCCACTAGATCACAGAAGCGTCCGATGGAGTCGATGGGACTGCGAAGAAGAACGGAAAGCAGGTACAATGCGAGTTATGTAACTCAGCATGAGTGACTTTGATTGTCCCGTTCTGTTAGTCCTTCACATGCTCATGTCATCCTGTTGATCTTTACAGACTCTGCGGAGAAAACTGCGACATTCTCTGCTGATCAGGAGGAGCTCAAAGGTAAAGGACTGAAGATTTTTGACAACCAGTTTCTAAAGATATTCCTGTTCATCCAGTGTGTAATAATCAAAGATAAATGGAGTTTTTTGTCTCCAAAAAGAATGTTGATTCTGAACTGAAACGAGTCCTTAGTCCTCAGTCTCACTTCCTGCTGAACCTGCGTGGGTTTGTAACTAATTTGCATAATGCCAGAGCAGACCAATCACAACAGACTGAGCCATCTGACCAATCAGAGCAGAGCAGACCAATCACAACAGACTGGATCATCTGACCAATCAGAGCAGAGTAGACCAATCACAACAGACTGGATTATCTGACCAATCAGAGCAGAGCAGACCAATCACAACAGACTGAGCCATCTGACCAATCAGAGCAGAGCAGACCAATCACAACAGACTGGATCATCTGACCAATCAGAGCAGAGCAGACCAATCACAACAGACTGGATTATCTGACCAATCAGAGCAGAGCAGACCAATCACAACAGACTGGATCATCTGACCAATCAGAGCAGAGTAGACCAATCACAACAGGCTGGGTCATCTGACCAATCAGAGCAGAGCAGACCAATCACAACAGACTGAGCCATCTGACCAATCAGAGCAGAGCAGACCAATCACAACAGACTGGATCATCTGACCAATCAGAGCAGAGCAGACCAATCACAACAGACTGGATTATCTGACCAATCAGAGCAGAGCAGACCAATCACAACAGACTGGATCATCTGACCAATCGGAGCAGTGTAGACCAATCACAACAGGCTGGGTCATCTGACCAATCAGAGCAGAGCAGACCAATCACAACAGACTGGGCCATCTGACCAATCAGAGCAGAGTAGACCAGTCACAACAGACTGGGCCATCTGACCAATCAGAGCAGAGTAGACCAATCACAACAGACTGGGCCATCTGACCAATCAGAGCAGAGCAGACCAATCACAACAGACTGGGCCATCTGACCAATCAGAGCAGAGCAGACCAATCAGGGGTGGTGATGGCGCAGTGGATAAGACACATGCCTTTGGTGTGAGAGACCCGGGTTCGAATCCACTGTGAGACACCATGTGTCCCTTAGCAAGACACTTAACCCCTAGTTGCTCCAGAGGCGTGCGACCTCTGAAATATAGCAATTGTAAGTCGCTTTGGATAAAAGCGTCAGCTAAATGAATAAATGTAAATGTAAATGTAAATCACAACAGACTGGGACAGCTGACCAATCAGAGCAGAGTAGACCAATCACAACAGACTGGATCATCTGACCAATCAGAGCAGAGTAGACCAATCACAACAGACTGGATCATCTGTCCAATCGGAGCAGAGCAGACCAATCACAACAGACTGGGCCATCTGACCAATCAGAGCAGAGTAGACCAATCACAACAGACTGGATCATCTGTCCAATCGGAGCAGAGCAGACCAATCACAACAGACTGAGCCATCTGACCAATCAGAGCAGAGCAGACCAATCACAACAGACTGGATCATCTGACCAATCAGAGCAGAGCAGACCAATCACAACAGACTGGATCATCTGACCAATCAGAGAAGAGCAGACCAATCACAACAGACTGGATCATCTGACCAATCAGAGCAGAGTAGACCAATCACAACAGACTGGGACAGCTGACCAATCAGAGCAGAGCAGACCAATCACAACAGACTGGATCATCTGACCAATTGGCTCAGAGCAGACCAATCACAACAGACTGGATCATCTGTCCCATCAGAGCAGAGCAGACCAATCACAACAGACTGGATCATCTGACCAATTGGCTCAGAGCAGAGTAGACCAATCAGAGCAGAGCAGACCAATCACAACAGACTGGATCATCTGACCAATTGGCTCAGAGCAGACCAATCACAACAGACTGGATCATCTGTCCCATCAGAGCAGAGCAGACCAATCACAACAGACTGGATCATCTGACCAATCAGAGCAGAGCAGACCAATCACAACAGACTGGATCATCTGACCAATCAGAGCAGAGTAGACCAATCACAACAGACTGGGACAGCTGACCAATCAGAGCAGAGCAGACCAATCACAACAGACTGGATCATCTGACCAATCAGAGCAGAGTAGACCAATCACAACAGACTGGGACAGCTGACCAATCAGAGCAGAGCAGACCAATCACAACAGACTGGATCATCTGACCAATCAGAGCAGAGTAGACCAATCACAACAGACTGGGACAGCTGACCAATCAGAGCAGAGTAGACCAATCACAACAGACTGGGACAGCTGACCAATCAGAGCAGAGTAGACCAATCACAACAGACTGGATCATCTGACCAATCAGAGCAGAGTAGACCAATCACAACAGACTGGATCATCTGACCAATCAGAGCAGAGTAGACCAATCACAACAGACTGGGACAGCTGACCAATCAGAGCAGAGCAGACCAATCACAACAGACTGGGCCATCTGACCAATCAGAGCAGAGTAGACCAATCACAACAGACTGGGACAGCTGACCAATCAGAGCAGAGTAGACCAATCACAACAGACTGGGCCATCTGACCAATCAGAGCAGAGTAGACTCAGTGTAGATCTCAAACAAGCCTAATATTTAATCGTTACAGACACTGTGAGAAATGAGCTGATGATGTAATGTGTATTATGAGGAAATTGAAGAGTTTTTTGACCCTGGAGTAGGGTTGGGTATCGGTTGGGTTTTATCCGATACCAGTACCTACTCGGTATGTTTTAAACGGTTCCGGTGCTTAAACGGTTCTTGAAACGGTTCTTAAGAAAACGAAACCGCACACACTTGGTCAAAAAATAATAAGCTTTTATTTACAGGGCCAAACTGGAATGTAATAATACTGGAGATTAACAGAGATTACTACCAGGGTAATCTAATCTCGACATGGCTCCAGGTTCCCATGTTTTGTCTGCTTGAACCAGTCATGTAAGTTGTACTAGTTATGGCAGCGCTTAGCTTGGCGAGTTTGGTATTTCGTTCCCACTGCGTCTTAGCTACGCAGCGTTGAGTGAACCTATGAAAGAGAGCGTCTCTGGTTACTGGTGTAACCTATGTTCTCTGAATAGGGAACTAGACGCAGCGTTCGCTGCCAAGATCCTCGCGCTGCCGACATGCTTCCTTTTTCGGCAGAGAAATCTGAGGAGCAGATGATGCGCACGCTAATATAATATGACGACGTAAGAGCGTTGAGGCGGCGCCCGCACCATCAGCCAATGAATTGGCGTGATTCTATATGGGCTTCAGACAATCGGCACACCCAGAGGGCGTTCTGACGCGTAATTTTACGCGTGAAATGCAGCCAAACCTTGGAGCGTTTTGTCTTCGGCATCTTCATTAATCCCCTCGCAATCAGCAGACGTCCCGGGAGTCTCCCGCATATTGATAGCGGCTCCCTGATGCCCGCAAATGAGTTAAAATCTCCCGGAATCTAGAGCGAGCGAGCAAGAGCGCGCATGCGAGACAGAAGAGACTGTGCTCCAAACCGTATAGTGCGCGCACGGCGGAGAGAGCGAGAGACCTTGCGTGTGTGCACCTCATGACACAGAGAGTCAGGCACCGAAATCAGGCACCGAAATTTTCGTTCTTATTCGGTCTGGTTACTACCGTTTACGTCGGAACCGGTTCCCTATTGGCACCGCGTTTCGGTACCCAACCCTAAAGAATGTTTTGGAGACTCCAAAACATAATTAGGAAACTTTAAAATAGCATAATAGGGGCACATGAGAGAAGTGTGTAGTTTATTTGCAAGTGTTCACTGTAAAATGAAAATTTGTTTAAAAAAATTATTTTCATTTAACCTTACCATTTAAATTGAACCCTAAAACAAAATGCAATGCATAATTGAAAATACAGGAAAAAGCAAACAAAATGTACAACTCCATCATTGTAATTCACGAGACTTTTACCGACTTTTCACAGTGTAGAGTTGACATACAGAACTGGGAAATATCGACTGTTGAACTGGGAAAACTCTTATTGTCATGTGAAATATATAGTCTCAACCAAAAGTCACATTAAAGTTATAATTATAGTTTCTGCATGTCAACCATATCTTTGATTTCAGGATAAAAGTGTCGATGAAGTGAAGATCTCTGAGACGAACACACACACACCGCGTCGAGGGTCAAAGGTGAATATCTTCGTGTGTGATCGACCTCATATATAAAGATGAATAATAAATGTCAGCGGCAGGTTATTGTTTCGGAGTGTGTTCTTCATACTGTGTGTAATGATGTGTGTATTGTGTGTTCAGCTCGTTGCTGACGGAGCCGAGGAGTGTGTTGCTCTCGATGAAGACGCAGAACAGAATGAAGCCGTCGGGTTTAAATCAGTACGAAGATCTTTATTTCTGAATCATGTTTCAGTCATTTCAGATTCATGTCTTTCATCACAGATTTGTTTTTGCTCTCAACAGAAGAAATCATCAAAACCCAAGATTATTATTCATCGCAGAGGATCTAAGGTGAAACACTACAGTCATCTGAGGGATCAATACTTTTATTTGTGTTTTTGCATGATAAAGATTAAAAGAATATAATATTTACTTGATAAAATAATTAATGATCATCATTATCTCTGCTTTTTTAAATAATAAAATAATGTATTATATTTTTTTACAAATAAATTAAATTATTATAAATAAATAAATAAATACATTTTTATAACTTGAAAATAATTATTAATTAATGTATTTATTAAAATAAAATAATTCATTTAATAATTTATACATCTGAAGAGATCAATGTTTTCTTTTTTTTTTTATACAAATATCAAAATGTATGATAAAAATATTAGAATTATAGGATCATTTATATATTTATAATTTATATATATGCAATGTTCCCCAACTTTATTCTAAATGAATGATAAAATAATATAATATTTTCTTGATAAAATAATAAATTATATTCATATTCTTTACTTTTTAAATAATAAAATAATTTTAAATAATAATAATAAAAAAATTGTTAATGAAATACACTTTTTTAAAATAATATTTTTGTATTAAAAATTAAAAATGTTTGTAGTAAATTAATTTACTGTAATTATATTATATTAATTACAGTAAATTAAAAAATATATATATATATATATATATATATATATATATATATATATATATATATATTAACATTTTAATATAGATAATAAATAATATACATTGCAATATTATTTTAAACAAATGATCCTGTACTGTATTTCCAATTTCTCACATAATTTTTTAATAACAAGCCTGTTTATATTTTCATTTAACACTTTCATTGACATTTGGTATTTGAAGTACAATGAATTGTCCACATAGATGATTACCACAGTAAACTAACAAGAGTTTAATTGAAATTCACTACAAACACATGTGCTGCCAGATACTTTCTGCAGAAACTGTGTAAATTATTGGCAGATTGGATAACTGTCTATTACGAGACAATATTTTGTCTAGCCAACTTTAACGAATCATATCTTCAGTGTTTATGATGTTGTTTTATTCCTTCAGGCGAAACACACTGAAGCTTCAGCTAAAGGATTCCCTGCAGACTATCAGGTTTGTTACATCAATTATACATTTATTATGTTAAATAAACGTTTGACCTTTGACCTCACTGAATTGTCTTATTAGGATGATTTAACGTTCTCGTCAAAAACTGCTGATCTCACGGCTTTTGGACAGAAGAAAGATGAAGATATGGACGTCAAACCGGTACGACACACAGATTTGTGCTGCGAGTTCACCTCAATATCTGCTGTATCTTTAATATATTTATTTCTTATATTTATTTTACAGAAGCAAACACAGGAATTCAAGCCTCCTGTGCCACATCGACCATCAAAGGTATGAGAAATATAATATATATACTGTATATATACAGGTCCTTCTCAAAAAATTTGCATATTGTGATAAAGTTAATTATTTTCCATAATGTAATGATAAAAATTAAACTTTCATATATTTTAGATTCATTGGACACCAACTGAAATATTTCAGGTCTTTTATTGTTTTAATACTGATGATTTTGGCATACAGCTCATGAAAACCCAAAATTCCTATCTCAAAAAATTAGCATATCATGAAAAGGTTCTCTAAACGAGCTATTAACCTAATCATCTGAATCAACTAATTAACTCTAAACACCTGCAAAAGATTCCTGAGGCTTTTAAAAACTCCCAGCCTGTTTCATTACTCAAAACCGCAATCATGGGTAAGACTGCCGACCTGACTGCTGTCCAGAAGGCCATCATTGACACCCTCAAGCAAGAGGGTAAGACACAGAAAGAAATTTCTGAACAAATAGGCTGTTCCCAGAGTGCTGTATCAAGGCACCTCAGTGGGAAGTCTGTGGGAAGGAAAAAGTGTGGCAAAAAACGCTGCACAACGAGAAGAGGTGACCGGACCCTGAGGAAGATTGTGGAGAAGGACCGATTCCAGACCTTGGGGGACCTGCGGAAGCAGTGGACTGAGTCTGGAGTAGAAACATCCAGAGCCACCGTGCACAGGCGTGTGCAGGAAATGGGCTACAGGTGCCGCATTCCCCAGGACAAGCCACTTTTGAACCAGAAACAGCGGCAGAAGCGCCTGACCTGGGCTACAGAGAAGCAGCACTGGACTGTTGCTCAGTTTTGCATGTCATTCGGGAATCAAGGTGCCAGAGTCTGGAGGAAGACTGGGGAGAAGGAAATGCCAAAATGCCTGAAGTCCAGTGTCAAGTACCCACAGTCAGTGATGGTCTGGGGTGCCATGTCAGCTGCTGGTGTTGGTCCACTGTGTTTTATCAAGGGCAGGGTCAATGCAGCTAGCTATCAGGAGATTTTGGAGAACTTCATGCTTCCATCTGATTTCATTTTTCAGCACGACCTGGCACCTGCTCACAGTGCCAAAACCACTGGTAAATGGTTTACTGACCATGGTATTACTGTGCTCAATTGGCCTGCCAACTCTCCTGACCTGAACCCCATAGAGAATCTGTGGGATATTGTGAAGAGAAAGTTGAGAGACGCAAGACCCAACACTCTGGATGAGCTTAAGGCCGCTATCGAAGCATCCTGGGCCTCCATAACACCTCAGCAGTGCCACAGGCTGATTGCCTCCATGCCACGCCGCATTGAAGCAGTCATTTCTGCAAAAGGATTCCCGACCAAGTATTGACTATTGAGTGCATAACTGAACATAATTATTTGAAGGTTGACTTTTTTTGTATTAAAAACACTTCTTTTATTGGTCGGATGAAATATGCTAATTTTTTGAGATAGGAATTTTGGGTTTTCATGAGCTGTATGCCAAAATCATCAGTATTAAAACAATAAAAGACCTGAAATATTTCAGTTGGTGTGCAATGAATCTAAAATATATGAAAGTTTAATTTTTATCATTACATTATGGAAAATAATGAACTTTATCACAATATGCTAATTTTTTTATATATATATAGGTGAAATATAGCTGGTACTTTAGATTTAAAGCCTGGATTTTTATCTGTTTAAAACAATGGTATATAATACTTTATATATTATTTATGTTTTAATAAATACTTTAATTTTGAATGTATACAATTGTGATGTATTTAATTAAATAGCTCATAAATTATTATTTAAATTATATAATTACTTTATTTTAAAATTATTATAAAGTATTTTATTTATTAAAAAAAGTAAAGAATATGCAGATCATTTATTTTATTAAGTAAATATTATATTTGGTTAATCTTGCATTGCTTTTTTCCCAAATACAAATAAAAGGGAAAACTATTCTTTAGACATTCGAGACTTAAATGAAATAGAATATTTGGACACTTCAATAATGTTTACTTCCTGTCTCTATGAAGCTCCTCCTTCTGAACAGCACACTGTGCTCTGATTGGTCGGCTGGATCAGTGTGTTGTGATTGGTCGAGCGCTTTGAGTGTGTTTGGGAAATGTCCCGCCCCTTACCATAACCGCCAGTTTAAAGGGGTCATGAACTAGCTTTTTAAAAAATGTTATATTGTTGTCTGAGGTCAACTTATGACGTTCGCTTGGTTTTTACATTCAAAAACATCAAAATGAATAAGTAATAGGCTATTTTCTACCCTAGTTTTGAGCCTAGCTCAAAAACGCTCGGTTTTTATGGGCGTCTCGCATTGAAGACTTGGAAGTAAACGCCCACTGCTGTGAGTGGATAACAGTTTTGCATATTATAAGGAGTTTCAACTCACTCGTCAGTAACGATTAGACTGATACACATGTACACATAATTATTAGATATCAAACGATCTGTAACAATGCAATACTAGCCTATCAGATTAGTATTATTTTTTAAATAAAAATTTTACTCACATAAGTGTGTTGCACCATTCCTGTCGGATCCAATATAGAAGGCACAGCACCGTTTTCTAATCTTAATCGGTCTGCAAATCCAGTCTCGACCTGTGTCTTGTTTACAAAACAATCCTCAGTGAAATGAAGCGAACAAACGGACAATGTTTTACCCACATCAGCTGGAACGTCATTAAAAATAAAGTTTAACCAAGCATTCCTTTTGGAATCCAGAGGAAGCTTATGCAGCGACTGTCTTCTTCCACAACCAGGCACTGCACAATATTTTGTAAATGTCATGTTTATTGCTCGGTAGCTCGATCCGGTTTGTCATCACAGGTAGGCCCATGTTATTTAGCTATGCGTGTAATGCGCGAATCGGTGGGCGGGGCTAAAGTAGCCGTGTTGAAGTAGGCGTTGATCTTCTTCAGCGGGGGTAGTGTTTTATCCTCTTTGACGTCATAGTTCCCCACTTTGAAAAACGAGTCGTTTGCTGAGCCTGGTGTCAATAAAAGCATTTACTGGACTAACAAGGACGTTTTCAGTTCTGAAATTTACAAGATATTCTTATAATATGATGACCTCTTAGATGTCAAAAGCTCAAGGAAAATTTGATTTCTCAGTTCATCACCCCTTTTAACACACTACTAACTAACTCAACCAGGCCCCGCCCCTTTATTCTGCGTATGAATTATTATAATGAGGAATATTGTGACGTGTTCGTTCCCGGAGGAAACTCGTTTCAGGAGTTCAGTTGTGTTTAATCTACATGACTTTATCTCATGTCTGCTGATTTCTGAAGGACACTTCTGCAGGGCTCTCAAGTCTCACGCATTGGGCGTGAGACACACGCATTTCAACCCGTTCACACGCTCACACGCCACACCTTGTATTTCTCACGCTGAGGAGTAAGGGAACTTGTCCCGCTATACAATTAATGGACGAGGCGCAGGCAAACGGAGGGAAGTTCTCTGCCGAGTTCATAGCATCTGTCTCGAGTTATACAGAGTTAAATGCTAGCTACCAACCAATCAGAAATTAGAATTAGTTGTTTCCGGATAAAGTATGTGTTCCCGCTGCAAGCACGTTCGTTACTAGACAACACGCGCACACACGGAGTGGAAGTTGAAAGAGCTCGATCTGATGAATGCGGTTTGCGGACATCTTCATTTTTTTTTTTTTTTTTTAGCATTTTGATTTTACGATTCCTGGACGATATCTCTTGCCTGTGATCAAAGACAGTGAGAGCTGATGTTGAGGAGTATAGCCAAATTCGTGCTAAATTATTTTTGATGCATTCAAAAACTCCCCAACTGCTTTTAAAGGGGTCATCGGATGCAAAATACACTTTTATATGGTATTTGCAAATAAATGTGTCTTTGCAGTGTGTGGACACAATCACCATGCAATGAAAAAAATCCATTCACTTTTTTTTTAATCCTCAAAAAGCCAAAAAGTTGTTGCTCATTATCATTTAAAGAGACATGCACCGAAACGGGTCACTGTGAACAGAGCTGTTATTGAGGAGGTAAAAAGGGTGATGTTTTACACAACCATTGAGAAATTTTAACCAAAGTATGTTACAAACTTTACATGAAGACCCAAAAGAATCATACCAACTTGTGGAAAATGGGCGTCCGATGACCCCTGTAAAGGTGACCGGTTTGGGTCTTGACATACAAGCTCAGGGCAAGTTGTTATGACACAATGTTATGTACATTGAGCACTGATGTTCAGTTGGCTTGTTTGGGGTCAAATTTATTTTTATTTTTCAATAAATTTGTATTTTTTAAATATAACTATTTATTTTATTTGGATGAATTTGTCTTTTTATCAGATTTAACAATTGTTATAATTTCCATTTGTGCTGGTCAATTATGAACAATAGGCAAAATTGAACTGCTAGCAAAGATTTAAGCGAATTTGTTTGGGTCGAGGGACCGCTGCTGCAAATATTTGGGTGGCTCCTCCCCTAAATCTCACTCTAAACTTTTGATAAAACTTGAGAGCCCTGCTTCTGCAGTCGTTCTGAAGTCGTCACACACTCCATCGCTCGAGACGAAGGTATTTCCTCAGGCAGAGCTGAACACAGAAACTCAAATGATGACTGCGATCTCTTTGAATTTATCTCATTATTTTAAAATGTGTGTGTTCTGTTTGCAGTCCTTTTCCAAAGATCCCTTTTTGGAAGGAGACTTGGATCTCGGCGCTTCTCTCCATGACAAGCATTCGGTAAATCCATTTCCATTTGTAGTAAATGTTAATGTCTGATAATAGTAGTATTTATGAGGGGGAAATCAAAACATTCATTCCATATATATATATATATATATATATATATATATATATATATATATATATATATATATATAAAACACACAAGCACTTTGACATTTGTGTGATATTAAAGGAAAAATAACATAAAAATAAAATAGCCAAAGAAAAAATGTAAAATAAAATCTAAAACTTAAAATAAAATAAAAATATGAAATAAAAAATTATACAAATTATATTAATAAAATAAAATATTTTAAAAATTAAAATAAAATAACAAAATATAAAATAAAATAAAATAAAAATGAAAAATGAAATAGAAAAGAATCAAACAACAAAATAAAAAATATGAAATAAATATATAAATTTTGACGTGAATATAAAGTTTTTACACATTTTTTATATATATAATTTCTGAAGCAATGTCGTTTCGCGTAATATTTTTTGTATTTCCATTGTCTGTACATGTCTGTGACCAGCAGATGTCAGTGTTAATTCAGTGTCTAATTCAGATACTAATACAGTTTTAATCATTTTTTAATTCATTTTAATATCAGTTAAAGTTTGATTAATTTTGTACTTTTGTTTCTTTTTTTAAAATATGTTGAGATTTTGATAAAAAATATTTGATATTTGATAGAAATATTTGATATTTTTTATTATAATAGGCTATATATTATTATTGTACATATATATTATTTTGTCAGAACACTGATATCTTGGCAATGCAAACTTCATGTTGACTTGAGAAAGTTTGAGTTAGTTTGAAAAGCTTGAAGTTCTTAACTTTATAGCAGTTCGTAAAGCTCAAAGTTTGAAGGTTTTAAGGCCGTTCAGAGAAACCCCTCTCTGGGTGGTTGTTAAGGTGTTGCTATGCGGTTGCTAGGGTGTTCAGGGTGTCTTGATAGACTTTGAGCTACACATGATTTCCTGTCGTAGATTCCAGAGATCGATGACGAGAGAAACACGGGGGGGATCGATGATGGACAGGTAGAAGAGAGAGATCTCTCGTCTTTCTGTTCTGTCTTTCATTTTCACATCAATGCATTATTTTAGTCACTGTTATTCCTTTTTTATCAGAAACACAAAAAGAAGGTCAAAGTCAAGTTTGTTCCTCAAAGAGGGTTTGTTATCGGTTTATCCAGGGTAAGTCTGTTTTCTATGATCGCTTATATTATATTATATTAGTTTGTGTTTTTAATGAGAGTTTTGTATTTGTTATTGGGTTGACAAGGCTGATAATGAACTGATGGAGGGAACGCCACATTTAAAGGTATTTTCAGAAGAGAATACACTCTCAAAAATGCTGGGTTGTTTCAACTCACGTTTGGGTCAAATATGGACAAACCCAACCATTGGTTTAAATTTTTAATAAATGTTTTAACCCAACGGTTGGGTTTGTCCATATTTGACCCAAACGGGGGTTGAAACAACCCAGCATTTTTTAGAGTGAACTTACTGGATACTGTACATACTGTATTTTAATGCAGTTAATAAATGTAATGCATTATGCAACGATAAACAGTGCAGTTAATTTTTTTTACATTTTTTAAATCTCGTCACGCTGATGCTGAATTTCATCTGTGCATCTCATGTAAAGGCCCTTTCACTATGGCAAGCCCTTTTAACTTTTATTCATTTCCAGGACATGAATTCTTGATATCAAAAATTCAATTTTCACTAGTTAAAATGATAATTCTTGATATCAGAAATTAGATTTCTACTAGAAACAATGGCAATTTTTTATATCAAGAATTACATTTCCACTTGTAACAGTGCTAGTTCTTGATGTCTGTAATTGTATTTTCACTAGTGAAATCAAGAATTGATTTCTTACTAGTTGAAATAACAATTTCACATATCAGAAATACAATTCTTACTAGTAAAAACCTTTATTTCTAATTACGTTTATTTATTTTTAATTCGCGAATTATAGACGAACAACGAAAAAGTGTCTTCATGCCTTCAAAATATCTTGAATGTAACTCGACACCCTTGCCTCATTTAGTATGCGCGGTTCTATGAATATGCAAATGAGCCCCGCCTCCACTCACTCACTCACTCAGAGATCCACTGGTTGTCGATCACACGTTGATCTGATTGGTTACAAGGTAGTTTGTGACGTCAGAAACACCAGCGATTTCAAAGCGTGTTTTTGAGACTGTCTTTGGTTCACTGCCGTTTTAAGGAGAAAATACTCAGCAATGCTGTCGACTTATGAATTTACACATGGTTTGTCTTAAAGCATATTAATAACACTACATAGACATATAAACAATATTAAAAACTGGATTTTCACCACAAGGGGACTTTAAGATTATTATCCATACTGTATTACACTGCAGAAGATATTTAACTGGTGTGTAACGGTGTGTTACAGGAGGACGAGGATGAACTGAAGGGAGCTTGTGGTTTCACTCCTCACACACATCTTAAGGTTTGTCCGAGTTGTGTGTGTTTGTGGACCCGGTCACACTAAATGTGTCTCTATAGCACGCATTGTGTTTATCGTGCATCTTATACGCGAAAATGAGTTTTTACGTGCATATGGGTACACTGTAAAAATTATCGTGATTTTAACGGTAAAAGACTACAGTAAAAATGCTGCAGTAAAAAACTGTTAATTGGTTAACAGAAAGTTTCCTTACTATATATGGTAAATAGCTGTGATATATATAATGGTACATTTGATGTAATTTTACTGTTAAATACCATTAAATTTACAGTTTTCGGAAGTGAAAAAGAACAAATCATTGTATAATTTACAACAAAAAAAACCCATAAATTGTCATTCCCACAATTCCCTGCGTGACACTTCACATTTGATGTATTTTTAAAAAATAATTGTTTCTTCATAATTTTCTTATTTTTTTCCTAATCAGTTATGTACATTAGGGTTTTCTGTTACATTTAATATTGTTTATTACATTTTTAAAATTTCAACATGTTACCATGATGGTGATTAGTGTTTGTGCGAATGACACTGTGCAGCTTCTATATAATAGTATTAACTTTCTTGTGGAAGATTGCTTGTGATGAGCTTTGATTGATCATGTGACTCTCATCACCACTGTGATTGTTGGCTGTCAGTGTATTACAATGGTACAAAACAGATATTAATACTTCAATAGGTCAGTAAATTAACATTATATCAGATAATGAAATATGGTTTATTGCTGTAAATTTTAAGCGAAGTCTGTAAAACCTAAAATGTTGCCGTATTTTTTACGTTAAATTTCTGGTAACCACAGCTCATTTAGGTTTTTCCCGTAAATTTAGCTGATTTTTTTTTTACAGTGTAGGTTTAGTAGTGGTGTGGGGTGTGTGTGTATTACACGCAAGAAAGTGTGTATCAAATGCACGTAAAAACTAATTTTCGTGTATAAATTGCACGTTAAACACAATGTGCGCAATAGAGACGTATTTTCAGATGTGTGTGTGGGATTATTAACTCAGATCAGCTGTGATTTCAGGATCGCGACGGGATGGATAAGCTGAAGGGAATGAGCGTTTACACTGAAGACACATCTCGGAGAACCAGTTCTTCACCAAACCATTTCAAGGTTCGAACTAAACCACATTCATTTCTGGTCACTTCTAGTGAGGTTATTATTGCTTATATGAACTGTTTTTTTTCCCAGAGTTCATATTCCAGTGGGTTTATGAGTCCTCCTTCATGGGATTCAAAGGTAGGGCTTTGATAGGAAGCATAACTCTTTCTTAAACCACAACTAATTCAGAATCATCACTGGTTTAGTTTGATATTTTCAGGCGTCCGATCTCTTCACGACTTCAGACTTCAGTGACAAACATCAGGAAACGCAAGACTGTCGACCTGTACGTTTACACAACATGATCTCTGTGAAGCTTTCAATGCATTTTAAGTTTATATTCATTTTTTTATCTGTTTGTATACAGAAGAAACCGACGAAGTTTAAAGTCCCGCTTTTACACCGCCGACAGTCGAAGGTAAACCATCAGTTTTTATTTCAGTTTCTTATTTTAGCACTTCGACATCGTTAAACGAGAAACTAGTTCAATAAAATCAAATATTTGATTACATTTTATTTAATTTTTATTTATAAAAATTTCCCATTTTCATTTTAGTTAAAGTTGTAGTAATTTTGTTAGTTTGTCTCTTTCTGTTTTGTTTTTTGAATTCATGTTAATATACTTATAATATATAATGTACTTTCTGTAAATTAAACGAAATGTTGCCTTAAAATGTTGAAATAAAATAATTTATTATAAAATAAATATTATATTTTTATATATTTAAAAAAATCAGTTAGCATTTATTTTATTGCAAGTATACATGCTATATCATTAATATAATCAGGTTTTTATTAATATTTTAAATTAGTTTTTATTTTTATACCTTTCATTTGTTATTTTTATTAGTTTTTTGTATAATATATTAAACCATTTTTTTTATTTCAGTTTTAGGTTGAGTTATTTTAGTACTTAAAATAAACGTTGACTAAAAAGGAAATAAAATACTAGTTGAAATAAATTGTTTTATATAGCCTACTTTTTATGAGTTTGACTTGATTTCAACTTGTAAAATGTTTCTTATGGTTTTATTTGACAATAATAACCATGGCTTTAGTTTGCATAATTTTTGGTGTATTTAAAAACCAGTTCTGACCATTTTTGGGATATTAAACGATCTACAAAAGCAATAAATAGTATTTAAACGGCAGCTGAATTCGACACACTGTTTGTTTGTGTTTTATAGAGCATTGAAGAGCCTGAGATCAGGCCGACTAAAGATCAGGATGAGGTGAAGCTGGTCTGTTTATTTCCCATCTTTCAAATATTTCTCTCATTTTCACTTGATCTTATTTCAAAGGAATGTTCTTGCTTCAGTTCAGATGATTTGATCTGTGATATAGACGCGGTTCACTTGTGTTACAGTAACACACCTACAGCAGAAAACTAGTTTTGTAGTTTTGTTAAAGCATTTACATTCATTATTTCATAAGAAACTTTTTTTTTTGTTGAGTACATTAGTGTTGTTTGAGGAACTGCTTTTCTGTATGGATGAACTTCTGTTTCTGCATTACAGATATCATTTATGTAAATGTGCGTCAAATCACTTTTTGATATCAATGAAAGTTGCCCGGTTATTCTAAAACTAGTGGTAACTAGGAATTATCTAAAACTCAAGTAAATTCAAGTAAATAAATATAAATACAAATTATATTTATGTAATATGATATTTATTATTTATACACTGTAAAAAGTTATGACAACAAATGTTTTTTAATTTATTTTTAACTCATCAAAATTAAGCACTTTTCAACTATATTTTAAAAGTTATACAAGATTCAATTTAATTTTTTTTTTAAGTCAGTTTAATGTTAAGTTTAAATTTTAGGTTTAAATTACTTAAACATCCAAGCTAATTGTACAATCTTTTTTACAGTGTATTTTTCTTATTATTCATGTATTATTCACGTTTTTATTTATGTTCATAATTATTTTTTGTATTTACATTTATTTATTAATTTTTAAATTAGTTAATGGAGTTGATGCTGTTGATGGAGCTTAATTTGGTTAAAGTGTAGTCCATCTTGTTAAATTAAAAATTATATTTATATAATATTATGTATGTTTTATGTTTATATTATAATTATATTTTGTATTTATATGTATACATATAAATACAAATATTATTTGTACATATGTATATTTATTCATATGTTTATATATGTTTTTGTTTATGATTATATTTATATTTTTTATTTGTATTTATATTCATTTTTTCTTTAATGCGTGGACAAGTCAAAATTATTTTCTGTTGTAGTCAAAAATATGCCACATCTGCTGTTGATGAAGCGTTGATATAAATTTGAATAAATTTCTGCAGATGAAGAAACCTCCTCTTCTTAAAGTGCCGCCGCTGTCCCGCGGAGACTCAAAGGTGCCATGCTGACCCTCTTCTCATCTCACTATTTCAATGTTAGTATTTTCCTAAAGCGGTGTTGATGTGTGACATGTGTAGGAGGAGGACGAGGTCCCTCAAAAGGGTGCAGATCTGTTCCGGGCCGGAGACCTGGAGCTGGAAGAGGACTTCGGATGGGACGAGTACACACCGGTATCTGTTATATTTTCACTCTCATGCTTTTATGTTGTTCACACAAACGAGTTTAGCACTGACGGTCCCTCTCACACAGGACAATAAACCACAGAAACCTAAAGAAACTGACACGCATCGCAGAGGGTCAAAGGTCAGAGTGCCTTCATCTCAATCTACTGTCCAATAATCTCACTCACTACCACTTCATCTGGTACAAATCCTGCTTTTTTTCAGGATGCTTTTCCCGAAGACTTTCTGGAATCTCCTGGTGCCACGTCTGGAAATTATTACCTGTCTGACGCTGCTAAGGTATTCAGCAACAATATAGTAGTAGGGCCCTATTAAAGCCCTTTTATCTTTTCCCAAAATTCCTTTTTTAATTTTTCGGGATTCCGTTTTTTATTTATTTATTTATTTTTTGGAGTCCAATTTAATGGTAAATAAAATTTTAGTAATCAAAAAGCATGTGCAATTAATTGAAATCATGAAACTTATACAATTTTACAACAATTAATTAAAATTCTCAAATTCCATTTTTTTTTACCAAATTCTCTGTTTTCTATTTTAAGCTTAAGCTGTGAATTTTAATGGTTTAATTAAATTGTAATAAATTGTAATAATCAAAAAGCATGTCTAATTCATTGAATTCATAAAAACAACAATTTAATTAGTCCAATTTAATGGTAAATAAAATGTTAGTAATCAAAAAACATGTCTAATTCATTGAGATAATGAAACGTATACAATTTTACAACTATTAATTAAAAGGCCCTATTTTTTCTCAAATTCATTTTTTTTTGTTTACCAAATTCTGTTTTCTGTTTCAAGCTTAAGCTGTGAATTTTAATGGCTTAATTAAATTTTAATAATCAAAAAGCATGTCTAATTCATTGAATTCATAAAAACAACACTTTATAAAAAAATAAAAAAAATAATAATCATTTATTTTTATCCAGAAACTCTGTGTTGTGTATTTTAATTTTTCTGGAAATCAAATGAAGGCATAAAACATTAATTGAATTGACCTTTTAATCATATGAAATTAAACAATTTTTTAATCATGATAGTAAAGCTGTTGTGCAGCACTTACAAATTTATACAATTTTACTGTATAGACACATTTACTGTATATTTTACTCAAATACAATTTTACTGTACAACAGTAATATATTTCTGTTACAATTTTTTCAAGTTGAACTGAACTTTTATTTTGACGGGTTGCCATGAAGACCTTTGAGTTTATATGTGTTTATGTTATGGTGATAGTTTTTCTGTGTTAGTATGATTTAAGTTTAATGATCTGCTTTTTATTTATTCATCAAATATTTGACAAATTCCGTGTTACACAGTAAATTCAGTTTTTATGACTGGATTTCGCGATTCCATCCGCATTGTCTATCAGGCCCTATAACACGGACAATAAATATTTGTGTGATTATAGTCATCATCTCTGATTTCTGTCTCTGGTATTCGTCTCATTCTCCATCACGTCTCTCTCTGTAAGGCTGAGTGGATGTCGGCTCAGATGGACATGAAACGACTGAGAGATCAAGAGGAAGAGCAGAAGCGTGAGGAAGAGGAGGATGGAGGGGTCAGTAAATTCATGTGTGCATTACGACCTTCCTCGTCACGTTTACTTCTTTCGTTCATTAGGTCTATAGATTCTGCTGTGCTGTTTATACTGTAGTGTTTGTGTATCTGTATTTAGAAAATTATGTGATTTCGAACAAGTTGCTAGCATATTTTAACACATTGTTAACATGTTTTAACAACTTGCTAACATGTTTTAGCATGATCACATTGCTAGCATGATTTAGCATGTTGCAGGCATGAATAAGTGTAACCCCATAGATATAAACACTAGATGTTCATTGGAACAAATGCATCAATGGAGCCGCCATCTTGAAACAGGGGAGCCCCTCATCAGCGTCAATGTAGGAAAAGGTCTAACGGAAATAAAATCACCATAAATCGTCATGAATGCGATTTTCTAGTTGGTTTGGTTCGTCCCAACGGTCAGATATGTATTTATTATAGAGTCCAGAGAAATTTAAAAAAATGTACAAAAATTTTACAATCATGTGAAATGTAATCCCTTGCTGTCTGGTTTTTAGATTTCGTTCGTGTGAACATCCATACGCAGCACAAAAGTCCAGGATCATCCATGAATTCAGCGTTACCTAGCCACTTCCTATGACAAGACCCCTGTTCCAAGATGGCGGCGGTTTTGACGCATGCTTAGAACCCCAAGGCGACATCTAGTGTATATATCTATGGTGTAACCCCTCCACCCGGGTCCTACTCGCCCCGTGTACCTCTGTGCGCGCCTCGAACCCGGGTCTCCAGCGTGAGAGTCAGGCGCTCTAACAAGGAGGCTAAAGACTGCAGCCTTTAGCGTTAGTCGCTAGACTAAGAGATCAGAGGAGTGAGGTTTACTCGCGCAGCGTCTAGTTGGCCTTCATTACATAAGCACCTTGCTAGTATGATTTCACATGTTCCTAACATAATTTAGCACATTGCTAGCATGTTTTAGCAGGATTTAACACTTTGCAGACATGTTTCTTGCTTAAATTAGCAGATTATTAGTATGATTTCACATGGTCCTTACATGATTTGGCACATTTCTGACATGGTTTAGCATAATACTAGCATGATGTTTAAACCTTTTGCTAGCAGGATTTATCCCAATGTTAACATGTTTTTGTTTGAAATAGCACATTTGTTAGCATGTTTAGCATGCTAGTAGCATGATTTAGTATGGTACTAGCATGATTTCTTGTGAAGGGGTCAGTAAATTCATGTGTGCATTATGACATTCCTCGTCACGTTAACTTCATTCCACTTAAGTCTATAGATTCTGCTGTGCTGTTTATTGCAGTATTTGTGTATCTGTCAATTTCTCTTGATGTGATTTCGAAGTCTGTTTGTCATAAACGTGTGTTTGATTGGCAGGACACTGACAGTCTGATGGTGTGGTGGAATACAGTCGAGTGTGAGTCGAGATTAATTCACTAATTCACCCGGTGGTCATCAGATCGAAATCATTTCACATTCAATCTCTGTGTTTTTCAGTTTGGGATGAACAACCTTCGAACGAGAGGATCAGCTCTAAAGAGGAAGAGACCATGTAAGATTCACAATGTCATAAGATAAGTCCAAAATGACCAAACCTCTTGTGATCTTCAGATTAGCTCAAGAACGGTGCGTAGAGAACTTCATGGTACTTGCGTTACTTGTCTGACTGCATTGTGCCAAGTGTAAAGTTTGGTGGAGGGGGGGTTATGGTGCGGGGTTGTTTTTCAGGGGTTGGGCTTGGCCCCTTAGGCTACATTTACACATAGCCGGGTATTTAGAGAAACAAATATTTCCCCCCCTCCGTTTTCAATAATAACATCGTGCACACAACATCATTTTCAAAAAAGTTGTCAACCCGCATGAATACGCCGTCGAGCGCCAACTATGCCAAACTGGGCGCTCACATGACGTTAAGCATTTTCTGGCCTATAATGTGACGTTTGAGAACCTTAAACCCCGTTTCTCCCAGTTGACACGGCAACACATAACCACCGTTATCAGAAATCTCCACTTTGGCCGGAGTTTTTAGAAATAATTGTTTTCTGTGATAAAAACGGGGTTTTCGTGTTAATGAAAGGCCAAACCGCAGGGAAATACCTGCGTCTTCCCGTCGTGTAAACAGGGCATTAGTTTCAGTCAAAGGAACTCAATCCTTCAGCATACCAACACATTTTGGACAATCTCATGCTCCAAACTTTGTGGGAACAGTTTAGGGATGTTCCTGTTCCAGCATGACTGCGCACCGGTGCACAAAGCTGGTCCATAAAGATACGGATGAGGAGTTTGGTGTGGAGGAGTCCAAACCTCAACCCGATAGAACAGCTTTGGGATGAATTACAGCGGAGACTGTGAGCCATGCCTTCTCGTCCAACATCAGTGTCTGACCTCACAAATGCACTTCTAGAAGAATGGTCAAAACTCCCATAAAACACTCCTAAACCTTGTGGAAACCTTCCCAGAAGAGCTGTTATAGCTGCCAAGAGTGGAGCGACTCCATATGAGACCCTGCGGATCAGGAATGTCATTAAAGTTCATGTGCATGTACAGACAGATGTCCTACATTTTTTGGCAATTTAGTGTATCTCCCAATGGGGTACAAAAAAAACCAATTCAACTGAAAATTAATTAATTTCTCTGACCCCACTGGGGAGTTTATTCTTCTTGATTTAAGAACATTTAGATATTTAGCTGGAAAACCGACCTTTTGCAGTGTTTAATCAATCAACTCGTCACTGATAAAATCCTAAAGTCCTGCCATTTGTCTTTGTTTTGTCTCTTTTAAGTGTCACACATATTAAGGCTCGGTCCTCTTTCTCTCCTGTCAGATCGTTTAAAGCGGTGGCCGATAAGGTCCATCGTGGTCTCCGCGTGTACCTGAAGCTCTTCATGGAGCGAGCCGAGCTTCTCTACCAGCACGTGCTGATCTTATACGGCATCGCCGACGACCTCAGCAACTTCCACCATCGCACTAAAATCGCCAGCATCACGGGGGGAACGACCACAGCCGTGGGTGGAGCCGCGGCCATCGCGGGTCTGGCGCTGGTTCCGGTCACGTTCGGCGCTTCCATCATCATCTCGGCCATCGGACTGGGCGTCGCTACAGCGGGCGGCATCGCGGCAGCTTCAGCTACCATTTCAGACAATATCAACAACATGCATGTACGTTTATGTTCATTATCATATGCACCTGTTAGATGATTACAAACAAACCCCTTTTCTGTCATTTTGAACTATTTATGTTGACTCTTTAATAAAATTAGCTTCGCTGATCTTTAGATCAAGCCTCGTTAACATGTACTAGATGAGTAAAGTTTGATGACTAACTTGGATTAGCACATTACTAGCATGTTTTAGCATTATTTAGGACTTTGTAGACATGTTTCCTGCTTGAATTAGCACGTTACTAGTATGATTTCACATGTTCCTAAATGATTTAGCACATTGCTGACGTGTTCTAGCATATTTCTAGCATGATTTAACACATTACTAGCTTGTTTAAACATTTTGCTAGCATGATTTAACACAACGCTAGCATGAATTATTACATTGCTAGCATGTTCAACATGTTGCTAGCATGTTTAAACATTTTGCTAGCATGATTTAACAATGTTAACTTGTTTCTAACATTAATTAGTACATGATTTAACACATTGCTAGCATGTTTTACTTGATAAAATCAGTGCAGATTTTACAGCAGAAAGACACGTGTAGCATGCACTGAAGAAGAATGTTTGTACAGTTTTACTAAAGCATGATTTATGATGTTGTTAACATTTTTACCATTTTTCTAGCAGGATTCAACAAAATGTTAACATGTTTTTAGCTTGAATTAGCAAATTGCTAACATGTTTAAACATGTTGCAAGCATAATTTAGCACATTGCTAGCATGTTTAGCATGCTGCTAACATGATTTAGCACGTTGCTAGTATGTTTTCTTGTTTTCTAGCATGTTTGATAAAATCAGTGCAGATTTTACAGCAGAAAGACACGTGAAGCACGAGCTGAAGGATGTTTGTACAATTTTACTAAAAGACTTTTACTTGATAAAACGGTCTAATGTTGTTTTTGCTCCATCCTCCCGCAGGACCGTAAGAAGATTGAGGTAATTGTTCAGGACTACGAGGCGCAGCTGGTAGAAATGCAGCGCTGTTTACGGTTCATTATTGAAGGTCTCGGTCGACTGCGCGCTCATCCGCTGCTGCGACGCAACAACTACTACACCGGCGACTGGGAAGTGCGACGGGCACTGCAAACCATTAGCCTTGTTACTGACCCGGTCGAGCGAGCGGAAGAGATAACTAACAGTACTCTGGCCAAGCTAGCCAGTCTGCATTCAGGAATGGACAAGTTCTTCACTAAAGACATGAAGGAGGTGAAGAAAGGTTGTAAGAAGGAGGTGACGGCTGAAGTGCGAAGCCTGGCTAAACAACTGCAGGAGGGTTTAGTGGAGCTCAACTCCATCCGAGAGCAGCTGCTCGATGCCACTGGGAACATCTGAAGGCCCATTGGCTGCTTTGCTTCGCTGCTCATTTGCATATAATTAAACTCTCCCCAAGGAGCTGGAAATCACCAACATAATCACCAGCAATTCCGACTTTCTTTGAATTCTGAGTTTACATCTCGCAATTCAGTTTTTTTTTTTTTCTGCCATGGACATTTAAAAAGAAAAAAAAAGATATTGCGAGTTTATATCTTACAATTCAAACTCCGGAATTCTGAGAATTGCATAATATATCGTCAGAATTGCGAGTTATAAACAAGCAATTCCAACTTTCTTGGAATTCTGAGTTTACATCTCACAATTCAGACTTTTCTTCTCAAAATTCCAAGTTATAAACAAGAAATTCACACGTTCTCTGTGAATAATTTTTTATTTTTTTATTCACAATTAGAAAAACAATTCCTAATACCGAGTTTGTCACAATACAGACTTTTTTTTCTTAGAATTCTGAGTTTGCACTCATGATGTCGCAATTGTTGTTTTTTCTGTCATAAAAAAAGATAATTGCGACTTTATCTCACAATTTAAAAAATAATTCTCACACTTCTTAGAATTGCAAGTTTATATTTTGCAATTGCAAGATATGAAGGAGGTGAAGCTCAACTCCATCCGAGAGCAGCTGCTCGATGCCACTGGGAACATCTGAAGGCCCATTGGCTGCTTTGCTTTGCTGCTCATTTGCATAAAATAAAACTCTCCCCAAGGAGCTGCAAATCACCAACTCTCACTGAAAAGCCCAGAAGTAAATAGCTTTCAGTGTGAACGAATCTTACAAGGGATTGAAATTAGTTTTTCTCTTCGGAAAAAATGTCTCTTGATAAAACTAGAAATATATTCAGCATGCAAATATATAAAAAATTTAAAAATTGAAAACAAGCAATTCCGACTTTCTCGCAATTCTGTTTTTTATTCTGCCATGGACACAAAAAAAAAAAGTAATTGCGACCTTTTTACACAATTAAAAAAAAAATTCTCGCAATATCGAATTTGTCACAATTCAGACTTTTCCTCTTAGAATTGTAAGTTTATATCTCGCAATTGCAAGTTATGAACACAAATTTTGACATTTTTCTCACAATTGCAAATTTATTTAGTCAGAATTGCGAGTTTTAAACAAGGAATTCTTACTTTGTTCCTCAGAATTCTAAGTTTACATAGAATAAAAAATAATAAAAAGGTAATTGCAAGATTTTATCACAAATCTGACTTTTTTTCTCGAAATTGTTTGTCTCACAATTCAGACTTTTCTTGGAATTGCAAGTTTATATTTCACAATTGTAAGTTACAAGCAAGCAATTACGACTTTCTTGGAATTGTTTTTTTTTTTCTGCCATGAAAAAAAAGGTAAAGGTAATTGCGACTTTTTATTTCACCGTTTTAAAAGCATTATCGCAATAACGATAGCAATTCTGACTTTTTTTCCTCAGAATTCATTAAATAAAAATAAAAAGGTAATGGCAACTGTTTTTCACAAATCTGACCGTTTCTCGCAATAGCGAGTTTGTCTCACAATTCAGACTTTTCTTCTTGCAATTGTGAGATATATATTCTAAGTTATAAAACTCGCAATTCTGAGAAAAAAAAGTTAGAATTGCAAGTTATTAACAAGCAATTCCAACTTTCTCGGAATTCTGAGTTTACATCTCACAATTCTGTTTTTTTTCTGCCATGGAATAAAAATTACTTGTAATTTTTTTTTTATCTTGTAATACTGAATTTCTTAGAATTCGAATTTTACATCTCACAATTCTGTTTGTTGTTGTGAGATACAAACCTAATAATTGTTTATTAGGTTTGCCCTGTGCATCCTCTGCACAAATATTAAAAGATTAAGAGTCCAGAAAAAGTAAACCTGATATTTTTCCCATTTGAACAACAGTTCCCATCATGCTTTGCTGGACTACATAACCTAAAAACAAATGTTGCCTATATAGTATTTCTAGGCCTAGTCACAAATCATCTTTCATATTTAACTGTTCTGCTGTGGCCAGAGTTTGTGTTTAAAATCCAGTTTTTGTTTACAATCATTATGGTGAAAATGAAGCCCAGAGACAAGATGTGTTTTTATGTACAGTAATTGAGATTGTATGCTTTGGATGCAGTGCATTTTTAAGTAAATCTGTCATATGCTCTTGTTTTGCACAACTGGTATTATTACCAACACAAGCTGTTGCTGGGGGAAAAAAAGTTATTTCATATCTTGAAAATGAAGATATGACGTAAATAAAAGTGATTTCAATCAGTTATGCAACAGTTAACACTTTACATGCAACTTTGCTAAGCCGTGAAATCAAAGCAAAGAGCTCAAGTTCGAGTGGAAAATCACTCTTTTTCTACAAACACGCCCCGTGATCATGTGCTGATCTGCTGAAGTTTTTCGAGGAAGAGACGGTGGACTTGCAGGGAAATAGTTTCCCACCTCAGGACTTGAACATACTGTTCTGTTTTAAGTTGTTTTTTTGTTTTTTTTGTTTGTTTTTGTTTCATGCTTTCAGTACTTTTCGTATTTAAGACCTGTCAGATTTGTTGCGTGGTTTTTTCGAACATCTTCGAATAAACGGATCCTTTTAAATGTTTTAGAACACTGAAAACTCTGGCGTTTTGTGTCCGTTTGTTTTTGTTTTGTTTTGGAAGAGAAGAAGGTCTCGATCATTGTAAAGGTACGAGTTTGCTTGGTTGCGGTTAAGCGAGTTTTGTTTGAGTGTGCATGGTTATTGTTTTCATGCAACTTCTATTCTTAATGGGGAAGTTGAAAGAAGAAAAATATCATTGCCATTGCAAGCTGGGGAACTTTTGCCATGTTTATGACTTGGTCTTTGAACACATTTCCGTGTATATCGTCCGAAGCTTTCATTTCATAACACGTTCGCGCGACCCAACAAGCTTTATTTACTTCTTTGGCCTGAAGCGAAAGTTTCTTGACCGGTTACTCAATCAGACAGTCTTATAACCTCATTAATATTCATGAGCCAAGCCTTGCCCTCAGGACTCGTCACATAATCACGCTCTACAGGCATTTGTAAGGCGTGTCAACTTAAAAAAACAAAGAGGATAAATTCCTTTCCTTTCTGTATTTTGAGTTAGCGTAACTAGTGATGCCAGTTTTACACTGCGGGCGGGGCCAGCATGTCGATTGTGTTTTAGTAGCAGCTTTATTTGTCTGCTTCAAATGTCTTTTATCTTGGTTAATTTAAAATTTTTGATTCCTGGTAACCTACACATGATCCCTTTTAAAAGAAACCCCATTCCAACTTTTGTGTCAAA